>JBBMOE010000003.1:16605942-16626757 GCA_037975065.1 Chaetodon trifasciatus
TCTATATATGTGTGTGCGTGTGTGTGTATATATATATATATATATATATATATAATGTCGATACAAACTATATTGCATGTCGGTAAGACCATTTACACTCCAACACAGCAGGTGGCGGTGTCCATACGTACAAAATACAGCCGCTTTACAATTCGTTTAAGGAGCAGACGAGAAAGCAGAGCGAACTCTGTGCAGCAGGTTTGCTACAGCCAGCAATTGTTAGTTTCGTAGTTGTTCTAACGGTGCTCACTGGAGTTGAACAGACTGTGGCTGGGTTTCTGTGCAAAGTGTAACCGCCTCTGAAGCTGAGTAGCTCCTGAAATCGCATTCCAACGTGCCTTCTTAAGAAAACTAGTTAGTAAAAACTTCAATCGCTCATCCTGTATATATATATATATATCTATGAGTGTGTATTTGTGCTTTTTTCATGTTTAGCCGTGAGTTTCCCGTCATCCCCTGCGAAACGAACATAGTTATGTTGCTGTTCCGTGAAGGTAACGGCTAATGTTAGCTGTCAAGTAGCTTCGTTAAGGCTTTGTGCTGAAACTTCATAACAAAAGCAGGACTTTTTGACTTGGCCTTTGTATGCTAAATCCCGAGTAGGTTAGGCAGTATGAAACTTAGTTATACTAACGATTATTCCTTAATTTGTAATGGCGACATAGGTTATCAGTTGAGGGTGCTGGTGGGGTAGTCAGCCTTTGCTAGCTAGCAATGGAAAGTCACATTAAAGCTCATAGATCAAAAGAGTTAGTGTTCCACATTAGCCCCAATGTTGGCTCAGTCCGTTGGTTTTCTCTGTAGCACGTCTGGGGCGTCATTTGGTGTAACTTTTTAATAAAACTTAAAAGCACATTTTTGCTGTCTGTCCAGCGTTTAAAGTTAGCTTTTATGTAACTTCGACGTGTCGTCAGTGAAACGATTGAAGCCATAGGTTTACTTACAGCTGTGAACTCCACTGCAAATGACCTGTGAACACTGTCTCTGTCCAAATCTTACAAGCCACGTGTCTCCAGTAAAATATGTCTTGATAGCCTTTAGTTACGCTTTGTTGTTATTTATCTTGTAAAGTGACAACAAAACACCCTAGAATTATTATTAATATCAGTATAATAACAGTATGCTAATGTCTCCATTCCACTATTTTTCTGTTCACTGTGTAGTGAATATTTCACTCAGCACTGAGCCAGACACCACTTGGTTTTTCCAAAAAGTGTACAGAAACACTGTAGCTGGAAGTGTAGACAGATTTATTCATGAGCTGTTCATAAACATCTTGTCATTGATGTGTTATGGTACATGCCAAGGTATACTCTGAGAGCTTATCTTGGTGTAGAGTCTGTTTTGTTTTTGTCTGTTTATTTTGTGCATCTTACATTTCTGGACCATAGTGATCCCTGACCGACCACGCTGTCGTAACTCTGCTGTCTCTGTGTCGACAGATCACATTGTCTGGTATGAAAGCTATGAATGAGGTGGGCTGCTGTTCCCTGAGAGCCTTTGATGAGCGGACACCCGAAAGCTACAGAGTGAACAGAAGATAACAGAAACCAACAGATTATTATCATCATCATGTTAGCAGACACAAACCCAGACCCTCCACGGCTTGCAAATCCTCCGCCTCCTGAGGTGACCAACCCGAACAAGCCAGGCCGGAGGACCAACCAGCTGCGGTACATGCAGAATGTAGTGATCAAATCCCTGTGGCGACACCAGTTCTCCTGGCCTTTCTATCAGCCGGTTGATGCAGTCAGTCTTGGACTATCAGTGAGTAGTTTGCAAAGGTCGAGAATGTTCTGAAAACTTGTGAAGATGCTTCCAGTCCAGCTTTTATCACAACACATTGCAGCATGCAGTGCTTTTTATTCATTTTTGAATTATTTATGAACTCAAAAACAAGTAAGTGTATTTTTAATGACAAGTAGGCAGTTTTGCTAACATTAAGTACTGATTAGCAGTTTCTAATGTAGCTAACCACCACTCATGAAATAGAAAATAAAATAAACACATCCATAGTGGCTTTGGAAAGCTGTAAATGTATTATAATGTTGTAGTTTACTAACTCCAGTGGTGATAAACTCCCTGTTAAAGGAACGTGTATATTTGCTACCAAATACAAAAGTTATTTACAAGAAAATTAAAATGGTGTTTAGACTTTGGACCCCTAAACCAAGTGAATTTTATTCTCACACCAACCCTCACTGTGTAACTGTCCACAGTCAGTCTAAAATGTCGTATCAGTGTTTGTCTTGCTTTGTGGGTAAATGTCCTCTGTTCTCTTTTCTTTCACTGAAGTAAAACTTCTTCTAAATCCTTAAATTTCCTCTGTTTTTGTTGTTCTTTCACCGCAGCTGTTGATGTTGGTGTCTATGTTTTGCTTATCACTGTTTTTTGTTTCACGCTTGGTGTTGGTTGCTCCCTGCTTCTCATGCACACCCCTCTGAAACAACACAGCACAGTGCAGAGGCACTGGAATGTGGTGTCACACTCAGCCTCAATATCGTCCAATATTTACATCTTAAACCATACGTGAATCAGAACAAATACATCTAGAATAGCCTTGATTCAATATTACTGCAATGTTCTATTAATATCACAGATGTCTCTACATGCCAGCCAGTTCTTAATTAATGACTTAATAATTTAAAGTAGCTTCAAATTAGAAGCTTTAGTTCTGGAATTTAACTAATTGATTGATTTAATAGGGGCTTTTTCTTTAATAGTCCCTGCTGTAGTTCTTAATTAGTCCCCAATTAAAACGGTGGATTATCCAGACTAAGTGAGACGGTGTTTTGAAATGAGATGCTGAAGTATAATTTGAAACAAAACTCCATTCACCTCTGCTCCCAAACTGTCTGACTAATGAAAGAATAATTGCAGTTTAGTACAACTCTGGGTGTTATTTATATGGTTTTGGATATCATTTGTATCAGTTATTATAATGTTGTTGATAATAAACCCTCGGTTTACAGGAAAACTGCACACAGACAACTGCAGCACACCAACAGACATTTCAGTTGCAATTCAACCGTTTGCCTTTGTTTTTGCTTTAAGCTCCAAATCAAAGTTTGGCTAAGCGGAGGAGTAGTTTAAAAGCCGTCTGATTGTTTGAGTGCTGGGGTTTCTTGCTCTGTCTGACTTCATTTTGAAGAATGTGGCCATTTCCCCATATCTAAACACATTAACATGGTAAGTATCATGTTTTCATGACAATAAGAATTATGGCCAAAACTATCAAATCCAAATTGTAATAAACTGGAATGAGAAACCTTTAAAGGTGCGGTGTGTTTACCTGAGATCACATGATTACTCGTGCCCAGAATCCGTCTCATCAGGCTTCAGGTTATGTGCTTATGGCCAAACCACAGTGGTTTGGACCAATCAGCGTCCTGTGAAGAACCACTGGCAGCTACAGGTTTAGGTGTGACAGCAGCGAGAGAAGCGAGTGTTTATTTGAACACCGCAATGGCAGCTCTAAAAGAGGTTTGCATGGACGCTGCTTTACCATCAGTTACATCAGAACTGGAGAGTTGCTTCATTAAAAGGCGAACAAAGAACGTTAGGAGTTTGGGCCATCTAGTAGTGAGGTTGCAGAGCTCCCTCTGTTGATATAAAGGGCTCATTCTAAGGTAAGAAAAACATTTTCAGGTTATTATACACCAGTGAAAACATAATTAGGAAGATTGTATCTAATTTCTGCCATTAGAGCCCCCTAAATCCTACACACTGGACATTTAAGTGTGGAAATGTAGGAATTGTGCAAAACCTTTCCTCATCAGTCAGATCCACTCATCTGACACGCTGACTTTTGTCTTATCAGGATTATCATACCATAATAACATCTCCCATGGACTTGGGAACCATCAAGAAACGACTAGAGAACAACTACTATTGGAGTGCGAGTGAATGCATGCAAGACTTCAACACCATGTTCACCAACTGCTACATATACAACAAGGTGAGGAGCTCCGTGATTGGACATGCAGCACGCTGGTTCGCCTCACAGACACCTGAACCCTCACCGCTGTCCCTCTGTCCTCTAGCCTACAGACGATATCGTGCTGATGGCCCTTGCCTTGGAAAAGATTTTCTTGCAAAAGGTTGCCCAGATGCCACAGAACGAGGTGGAGGTTTTTCCTCATGCGGCCAAAGGGAAGAGCAAAAAAAGTAGCGCTCCAGGTAATGAACTCGGAGCAGATGCTTCAGGCGACCTCACATGTTCCTCACAGCACGAGATAACAAATGGGAATGCTGTCAGAACAATCTGTGTGGTTTTCAGAGTGCATGCTGTCTGAGCCTGTATAATGAAAGGTCAAATGCTTAAATCAAGAGCTCCCTTTAAATATATATGTTCTCCCTTAATTTCGCTTCCAGCGTTTACAGGCGGTGAAACGTTGTGAATGTCGCTGCAGTCATTTATCTCAGTGTGCGTTATTGTGTGAGTAAAAGGTGCATATTTCACCCTGTATGAACATCAGTGTCACCCTTAAGCCTCCGCCAGCAGCAGTGATTAAGTGCATCAGTAGCTCCCTGCCACTCCTCTTTTTTCTCTCATTTTGAGATGACAGCGCTCAGTGCTGCGAGCTAGATACAGTCTCTCCTGTCGGTCCTCTAGTAAGGTTTCACTGTGCAGTCACTGAATTTAGGTTTCTTCTTAGGTGTGTTATTGTTATTCCAGTTAAATTAGAACTCATTAGAAATGTATATGGTTGTTTCTCTAATGTGTATGTGCACATGTTGGAGTGGACACTTGCACAGAATCACTGTCACTAAGAAAATCTGCTCATTGTACACGAGCAGAAAAGCATGAAGAGAAACTGTAGGTTACTGTTCATCTAAAAAAAATCTATGTATTTTGTGCTTTTCTTATACAGGTGGGCAGAATGGAACAGTGGCCACATGTTCTTTGGCTACACCTACATGTCAGCCCAGCTTCAGCCACACACCCTCCAGCTCATCGTCAGTGCCCACACAGTTTTCCCCAAAGGTGAGTCACCATTTGTGTCTCTGACCCTTCACCGTATCATTTTAAAATCGCAGAGCATGAGGAGATTTTTATCTTGTTGTGGTGTTTTTTTTGTGTGTGCCAATGAAGAAGACAGGGCTGAAGCAGAAGGCCAGCGCCGGTTTGAGCGATTTACCGGAAAGCAAGCGGAGACGCAGAAACTCGGGCCAAGTCGTCAGTCCCCCCAGGAAGGAGTTGCTACCACAAGAGAGTGAGCAAGGCAGACTGAGCGAACAGCTCAGATACTGCAGTGATATCCTGAAGGAAATGCTGTCTAAGAAACACGCAGCCTACGCCTGGCCGTTCTACAAGCCCGTCGACGTCGAGGCTCTGCAGCTGCACGATTACCATGACATCATCAAATTCCCCATGGATCTCAGCACTGTCAAAGTATAAACTGCAAATTTACACAAGCAAATGCATTTTCTCTGTGGTTGATCATTTTTTGTGATGGATGTCGTCTTCGATAACTTTCATTTCCAGAAAAAGATGGATGGCAGAGAGTACCTGGATGCACAAGGCTTCGCTGCAGACGTGAGGTTGATTTTTTCCAACTGCTACAAATACAACCCTCCGCATCTTGATGTTGTCGCTCAGGCCAGAAAACTTCAGGTGCGTTTTGAATCGTTACACTTAATCAATAAAGAATTTAAAACGGGGCTCCAGTTTCTATTTCATTCCTTCATTATTGCACATCTTTGCTTTAGAGCGTGTTCGAGAAGAGGTTTGCAAAGATGCCTGAAGAGCCAGTGGAGCTGAATTCACCGATGAGTGCCGCGTCTGCTCAGAGTGCAGGTTTCAGTGGGATGAGTGTCAACAGCTCCCCTAACTTGGACAAATCGGACTTCGCAGAGGAGCACGCCACCCGGCTCGCTGAGTTGCACGAACAGGTGGGTGCAGAACAGGTGTGTTTCTTCACAGATCTCTCTGTCTGCTAATCCAAACCTGTTTCTTAAACAGACTTGGCCTTTCCTGATGGATCCAGTGACTACATTTACATGCACCAAATAATCCCATTTTTGACCTTATTTTAAAAAAAAGACAATGTTTCTACTAAGCTCTTTACATAGCTAATGAAAATGAATATTCCTACACTAATATTCCCTTTCAAATGTAGCCATGATACCACCTTCTTGGAAAGGTTGGCATTGCAGTATTTGCACATATCTAAAATCCTGTTGACATCCACGTTGTAATGTTTAAAAGTAGGTGTGTGTGGAACCACATTAGCCCATTTCTGTTGACACTCTACCCAGCTTAACGCTGTTCATGAGCAGCTCACTGCCCTGTCTGAAGTCCCGGTGATTAAACCAATGACAAAAGAGAAGGACAAGAAGGACGACAGCAGGCCAAATAAAGGAAGCACAAACTCCTGCTCCAGGTAGGATGTTTTCCATCACTGATGCACTCCTATTTTCAAAGTATGCACCTTCCATAGAGAGGACTTTGACTCCTCTGCCTTGTATTTCAGGCAGCTGTGGAAGCGAAGCAAAGCCTTGGATTCCGATGATGAATCTCTGGCGATGACGTACGACGAGAAGCACCAGCTGAGCCTGGACATAAACCGGTTGCCTGGCATGAAGCTGGGCCGCGTGGTGCACATCATTCAAACATTAGAGCCCTCAGTGTGCGACACCAACCCAGACGAGATCGAGATCGACTTCGAGATCCTGAAGCCGTCCACTCTGCGTGAGCTGCAGCAATACGTGAAGTCCTGTCTGCATAAGAAGTTTAGGAAATTTCAAAGTAAGTATGAAGCCTTGCTGCCATCTTGTTTGAATTATTTGACGTGAAATGTCATCAGCATCTGCAGCATTTAATCTCTAACAGTGCTTCCTTGACTTCCCCTCCTTCCAGAGAAAAGTGGTCGAGCTGTGTCTCTTCACGCCGGCTGCAGCAGTTCCTCAGATTCTGCCACCAGCAGCTCCAGTGACTCCAGTTCAGAAAACAGCGACTCGTGACAACTGTAATGTTTTTATTTATTTCTTCTTTTGTTTCCCGTTCACCGTTAAACTTCACTTATTTTTGTATTCGATATATGTTCATATCTGGAAAACTAAACCTGCCACACAGCGTCTTTGTATTCACCGCGGCTTCTCTCACTTTATTACCGGCAATATCCGTCACTGGCGTTTCTTATCAGATGCTATAAATTCACAACACAGTGGGATGTCACGCTGCCGAGGCTCGGCACATTTCATAACATTGGAGTTCCAACCAATATCCTGTCTGTCATTCATTTTGTCCACACTGTCTAAGTACAGCATGGGCCTTTTCCAAATACATCACAGAAATGCAGTTTTTTAAATACATGCTTTGTAACACGCAGTTGTTGCACTAGACAGCTCTCAACAACAGCTGTTTAAGTTGTAAGTGGGGCCATTTAGCAATGATTATGTCTATACTTTTAGTATTTTTTATATTAGAAAGTAGAGAGAGAGAAGCTAGAAGATTAAGCAGAGAATGTTTCCAGGTAAGCGAAGGTACACAGCTCCACACATTTCAGTCTTTACCTGTGTCAGAAGGATTTGTCTGTTCAACTTGTGGAAGAAAAAGCGCTTCATATTCGTAAATCTTTACCAGAAACAGAGATTGATAAAATAACCCAAAGAGCCTGCAGATGTGCAGAAACCTGGACACGGGGGTTTGGAGCAAGTTAATCATTTCATGATATGCATATGTGACACTCACATACACACAGTGAGCTGCAGCGAAAACTATCATAATGTTATGGCCAGCCTTCAGTCCGCCTCTGTGTCCAGGCTGTTTTGGTTCTGCTGCCTGAGATACAAGCCATCACAACACAGAAATCAACTTACTTAAGTCATATCATCATCAAAACTTTGGTTATTTTGTTTGGAGTTCTTACAGTGCAGTAAGTTGTGTTTCATGTATACATATATTATTGTATTTAAAAGGTATATAATATATATATTAAAATGTATTTTTATATCAGTAAAAAAGTGGTGTTTTTTGTTCCTAATAACTGCGTTCAGGCCTGATTCAATGGAAAACCTTCCACTTAGCACATATAAGAAGTAAGTAAACATTTAATACATGGTTTCTGACACACTCTAATGGAATGTAGTTATCATCAGATATTAGCTCTGTAGTTGTCAACAACTTGGACTCCTGCTGTGGTGGGCTGGCAGTGTTGCCTGTTGCAGTGATGTAGCCTCTTAATTGGGTTTTCACTCTCCATCCAGGCTTCTTAAGCTTGTGGAACAGAAAACAACTTGCACACTTGAAACTTGAATTCAGTAATTAATCAAAGTGAACATCATGTCCGCTGTTATTTATGTCACCCACAGTTTAGTTTCCAAGTAATGCGGTGCAGACCTTTCAAATCAGTTACCATGCAATATTAATGTGCCGAATGAATTTCCTAACTCACCTTTCAAGACTCAGCAATTAATTATTACCTAAAGTTTTCTTTATTCAAATGCACATGAAAACAACCCTTCAAAGTCGTGTTCAAAATTCTAAAATTCCTTGAAAAAACAGTCCAAACAGCAGGAATGTAATTTCAAGTGTAAACTGGGGTGAGTCCGATCAGGGTAGGTTGATTTTTGGTTAATCAAAGTAAAATCACAAATGTGGCCTTTAATATTGTGCTGTTTACTAAACTGAATGCACCGCAGTGAAAGAAAACCCTCTTTCCTGAAACATTTACGTCACTTTCAGCTGGCCTTCCAACTGCTCTGCACAAACTGGCACACGCTCAAAACTGACCAGTTCAAACAGTTGGTGCCTCCACCCACTTGCACTTCATCACATCTCAGTGCTTAATTTCTTTCGCACAGGCTGGAAGTGCTGGAGGTGTGTAGTCAGGGCTGTTTGTGTAAGAGGACTGAGGTACTGAGGAACTGGATACTATTGGCAGAGAGAAGAGTGCACAAGCTGCAGCTCAACACTGCTTGCAGTTCAGTAAATAACCAGCAGATGGCCTCCACGCACTATCCTCAGCTTTATTGAGCGTACTTTTCAGAGTTTCACTGATATAGTTGAGAAAATACTGCCGTTGGAATGAGTATAGCCTTTCTCTTTATCATTATTTTGTCCATTTAGTCTGTAACCTCTTAAGATGAATGCAGCTTTAAGTAATTTTCAATAAGAAAAACAATTGAAAAATCCTTGTTATGGACAAGTGTAACAGGATACATAAGCTCCAACATCAATGCTGGGAGAAAAGAAAAAAAAAAAGGAGGCCCCAAATGCATGCAGTCATTCATCATTTACACTTTTTTTCCTCCCAGTCCAGCTTGCTGTCTTTGCGCTGCGCATGTTGCAGGCAGACGTGCACTTTTTGACCCGCATTCCCATCATGCCACATTGAGCATGCCACTCGGCACCCAGCAGCACCCTTGGGGCATGATTGATCAATGGCAGAACTTCAATGGCAGCCAGTCATTTCTGCCACTTCTGGCCATCACTCACAACGCATGAATCCAACGTTAAAAAGGCCACACACGTGCAACTCTCCAGATACGTCACGTAAGACTGTGTTTGCTTTGATTAATGGATCTCTGGTTTTCATTTTCTTTTTTCGCCACCTTGTAGAAGAACACTCGGGGGGGGGGGGGACTCAATGAACGTGGGCTCACAATGTCAATTCGAATCGAGGTGTGCAGAATGAACTGCACATGTATGCACTTCTGTTCAGGAAACGATTTATGCTAATGTGACATATATCCAGAATCTTAATTGCAAATTAGCTAATACTGTTCTTGATAAAGTGAGAGTCTCTTTTTTAATATACTCAATTTGGAGCAAAATATACAGTGCTTATTAATTTATTGTAAAACCATTACTTATCCAAGGACAAATTGCTGATTATGTTACTTTGCAGTAGTGCACTGCATCGTTTTCACATATATCCTGACAAATTAAAAGAAACCGCGTCAGTGCACCTTGGCATTGACTCTACATGTCGCTGTAACTCTACTGGAGGGATGGAGCAACATTTTTCCCAAAGATGTCTCCTCATTTGGTGCCATGGTGGTGGTTGTGGAGAGCGCTGTCTAACACATCAGGACAAAATCTCCCACAGGTGTTCAACTGGGTTGAGATCTGGTGAGTGCATCGTTTTCATACTCATCAGTCCATTCAGTGACCCGTCGTCCCCTTTGAATGAGTATTGTCATCCTGGAAGAGATCACTCCCATCAGAATAGAAGTGTTTCATCATAGGTTGAAGGTGATCACTCGGAACAACTTTGTTTTGATTTATAGTGACCCATCTAAAGGGGGCAAGTAGACCCCAACCATGCCAGCAAAAGCCCCCCACAGCATAACAGAGCCATGGTATCCCCTCACTGTGGAGGTCAAGCATCGAGCCGGTACCCCTCTCTGAGTGTATGCCACACATGCACTCACCCACTTGTTGTGAAAATGGCAAAGGATGACGCATCTGACCAGATCACTTTTTTCCACGTCTGGAGACCAGTGCCTGTGGTTTTTACACCACTGAACCCTCAAATGCGCATTCATCTTTGTAATGAGGACTTTATGCACTGCAACCCTACTATAATATCCCTGTCTGTGTTATTGTCAACAGACTGCTGTCACTGACTGTCACCTGAGGAAGAGCTGCTCTTCTATTATTCCGTACATGTCACGCTAATGCACGAGCACGGTCATCAACCTTCAGGCCGCTGCTGCTTGTTATTTTGCCATTTAAGGCTTCAGGCACCCCCCAGTTCCTTGTGTTCATGCTGTATGCTGAGCATTTTCCTTTGAATGTTATCTGTTGGTTTTCAGCAAAGTGCACAGAGAAATTACTGTTATACTGACATTAAAGAAAAAGCCATAACAGGATGTTCCAGCAGGATCAAGTTAAAATGTTTTGACCTTCAGTTAGCTGTCTTGGCAGGTTTTACAGTGTACACATGTTCTTCTTTCAAGAACACAATATTTTTTTGTATTGTGTACAGTGGATAGTAATCAGTAAAACCACAGTCTGATAGTTGGCAAAGTTCCTCTGAAACTGTCAAGGGTTAAGGTCCTTTGTCTTCACCTCTGAGGACAGGAACAAGCAACACTCATATGTCTCAAGCCTTTTGGTTTGGTTTTTTTTAACTAGCTCTGGAACCACTGTGAGCATTACAGTCCCCACCTGAAAAAAAGCCCTGCTTAAAGATTTATAAGCCCTATTTTAGGCTGATGGGGCTGTTCAAAAGGTCTTAAAAGGTTAAGTGATCTCATGGCTCCATCAGCTAAACTCCAAGACCATTTGTACATCACAGAGTGCATTGTGCAAACGGCATTATCAACAGCCATTCACCCAGCTCGCCCATTTTTATATGGCCCAGGATTGCAGAGCCTGTCAGCGTTAGGGAAGGTTTTAATGAACCATTAAGAGTCCAGACCTGGTACAATCTTATACAAATTCTGCATTAAAACATAACTTCCCCTCACAGTAACAGCCAGTGTCATATTTGTCTGCCCTCTACATGCTTCTTGAAAGTATAGGAGTACCACCCAGAACTGGTTTTAAGAAAAAAGGAAACCATAAGGGCTGAAATCTCCAAACTCTCATAGACTGCATGTGCATGCTCTATACAAAGGGTATTTTAGCAACCTTATGCTCAAACCCAACAGCACCCATGGAAACTGATCTTCAGGTGATCCACGATGACTTTTGTTGGTTCGTGATGCGATTTAATCCTGCAGCCAAGTTGCCTGAGGTGAACTGGGGGAATACACAACCAGCAGTCCTGAAAGACTGATCACATCCACAGTTGCTGTAAATGCTAGCAAAACCGCCTCAGGCTCCCTGGCAGTCCTGTGCACCACAGTGAGTAGATGCATGAAACTGCACAAGATGGGAAGCAGTCTCACTAAGTCCAAGTCAAAATGCTCAAAACACTGTTCAGCCATCTTGAATGGTTCGAAAGGACTCTTGCAGTCCAACTGGAATTCTGCTTGCAGTCTTTCCATATCCCTGCAAACTCTGCAACCAATGCCTGGGTGTGAAAGACCCTGGATTGTTGAACCATGAATGAAACACTGTCCGTGTCAGACAGGACATCAGTTGTAAGCTTGTGATTGTTGAACTGCATGCTTGGACTCTGAGTCAGAAATGGTTGCCAGCAGGCATCCTGGAAAAAGTTGGTGCCTAAGTGAAGATATATACAGTAAATGAAGCCCCTGCTCTGCAGTCAAACATGTCTTAAAGGCAGCAAGTGCATCAGAGAGTGGGTGAGCCTGAGAAGCTGAGTTTATCTGCTTAATGCCAGCGAAAACCTAGGCGATGTCAGCTCAGCAATTTATGGACAGCCCGGGGGGCGTACTCTTGAGGGGCTCATGCTTTGGATAGACGCAGTAGGAGGAATCTCTGATTAAAATTCACCACTTCCAAAAGCTCATGGAGGGCTCTATTGGTGTGGGGTCACGGGCAGTACAAAACAGCAGCTACTGCTGGCAGCTGGACCTTCGGTTGCACTGCTGCAGTTCTGTCACATCATTCTTAAATGATCTTGTGTGTTGTATCTATATGCCTTCTTGATGTCCATTGGAGTTGTAACATATTTGGGTGGGATGCCTTTTTTATTTGTCAGTCCCAAACAAAGCAGCAAAGACAGCTGACGAAAACTCCCTCTTTCAGATACAAAGGAAGCACAGAACACCAGACTTTACCGTGCAGCTGTATTTTATATCTGGAGATAAATTAGCCAAATGTATTACATCCCTGTGGAAATCTGAAGGTGGAAAGGGACAATGATGACTGAGCTGAGAAAGTAATGAGACATGACAAGGAGGGTTTAACAAGAAACAGGTGGCATATTGATGTTAATGACAATTAAGTGATTTCTTGACCAAGTGTAATTATTTTATTAACAAGGACTGACATTGGGAAATCTCAGGAGGAGAAGAGAGATTGGGAAAGGAACAAGAGAGGTGCCTGATTAAAGAGGTGAACAACTGGACAATTAGACAATTGGAAAAAAGAAAAAAAGAAAAAAAAATAAATAAAGATTAACATATTCACGGATATCCTGAGCAAGTCATAGAAGGCATGTGGGATCAAGGTGTGTAGATGATTACATCCAGAGTGAACAAAGAGGGGAAAAATAGATTTTTTTCTGTTAAAGTGAAGCCTTGACCTGTTAGCTTAAAGCTGCAATGTATTACTACATTTTCTGATACTGGGGAGCGATGGAAACAAACTGTAAACACAGCACACTGATTTAACTTTTTGCAAACTTGTTCAAAAAGTTGCTTATTTACAAATCTCATGTTGATATATCAGCATTCATGTATGTTACCTCACTTTGCCGAGATGTTAAGGTGGTTGAAGGTTGTGTGGTGTTTTTATGATACTCTGCCACACAGATTAATATCCTTATCACAGTTTAACCGAACCTGAATCTGAGCATGACCCCCCCCCCAACAAACTGAACCAAATCTATTGATTATTCAAGCCTGCTCTATCGTTGTCCTCCACCTGCCTGTGGCTGCTCTCACTGTGCCTACACTCTTCTAATGAATCTATCTGGCACTGTGTTTTCCTGTTATATTGTAACTGCTAACATGATGTTGCTGTAAAAGCCCCTATAAATAAGAGTTGAATACATAAAGCGTAAACTAATTTCGTAAACAGTTTAGCTCATCTCTCGCAGGGGTATCCTTAAACGTGGCAGTTGTCCTATTAAAAGACATCAGCTCTAAATAGCAGAAAATCTTTGTTTTATGTTACTCACTCAGGCACGGCCCGTCAATAACTGTATTGTGAGTGGTTTGTACACCTGAGACTGTGTGTGCGTGCGTGCGTGCGCGCGCGCGCGTGTGTGTAGTGGTTATGGGGTTCATAATGACATTAAAGGGGCACTCCAACTATTTCATATTGCACATAATGTTGACACTATCAAGACACTTGTAAATAAAAATGTAAACACTGAAGCAGCAGAGGCTGACAAACTGTTAAGTATGGGTCAAGCTCCAAAACCAGTGGATCCTACGTTTCCCATAATGCAACTTGACAGTGTCTTTCATTTATACATTCTTTTCCCCTGTCCACGCTCCGAGCTTTAACGCAGCCTTTCCACTAAAAATTTGACAGCATTTGAATGAATTGATTTAAATGAAATGAAATTGTGGACTGCATGTTTAATAAAAATCCAAAATCACTGTTTAAATAAAAAAAAAAACATGTGACCTCTCATAATAATCCACTTCACTGTAAGCAGATTCACTGAAAGCTAGAAACTACTTCTGACCACCTGATGGACAGAAATTTGGGGATTAATCACACAAAAACTGCCATTTTTTTAAAACGTCCCTTTAATCCCCTTGTTTCAGTTGTCCCTGCAGTGCGCGCTTCACCCGTCGGAGGGCGCATCCACAACTCCCAGTTGAAAAAAAAAAAAATATTCCCTGAAACTCACATTCTTGGAGTATGGAGCCACTTTGACAAAGTGTGAACGCGCTCGCCAACTCTTACCTTTGCGCGAGATAATCGGCACGTGAGACCTGCCACCTGGCTAGAACAGCGAGCAAGAAGCAAGCGCGCGTTCTGCTCGGGATTTGTGCCGCTCGTGTCGGGAGTTGGGACCGCTAAACATCTCCGTCCGAAAGGGAAACGAGGAGAGGGAGAGCGAGAGAGAGGGGACATGAGCGGAAGGGAGGCAGAAATCACTGAAAAGCAAAGCTGCACACACGCGTAACGCTATTTCGGCCGTGCGTAAAGGCACCAAACAAAGTAACGTTAGCCGGATTAATGTAAACTCTGATAGGTGTTTTTTGGACATGTTTCCGCTGCCGTTGTTTAGACTGTGTTGAGGAAAGAGGGAGATCCTGGCGCTGTGGAGAGACTTCTCTGTGTGTGTTATCTCCTTTTCTGTATTGTTCGCTCTGGATATTACGGGAAGTTGTTTTTGACTCCTGAGGAAACGTCAAATGCAAATGCGGCGGGTGACTCCGGGCATTTGGCTCATCACCTAAACAGACTTGAAAGGCTGTTTTTTGTCCACATTGTGTACCAGGCTGTGCTGTTTGGTTCACTGAAATGTGAGACACTGGCGAAGTCGACACATGACAAACCGCTGCATCCAGCTGTTTTATTAGCCACTACTGGAAGCGTCCATTCACGCCTTTTGGGTTGGATATGCTGAGAAAAGTTTTTAAGAATGAAGAGGAGAAAATTCCCGTAGCACGCCCCTGTTTTCTGCTCACATCGCCGCCGTCTGCTGAAGTGGATCTGTTGAAACGGTGTTGTTATTTTAGTCTTTTTCAAGCCTTCATCATCATTTACATGTTGTGGCCACAGCACAGCTGACATGCGTCTGGGATGGGGATATAGTGCGGTGACCTACTGCGATTAACACACAGTTGCGAAATTGCCTGATTATCGAGCTGATAGTGAAAGAGCAAGACATCCGGGCGCAGGTAGGGGACCGACCGTAGCGCCTGCTTGTGCGCGGTGAACCGCCTCTTTCAGCCCGACGCGAACCACTTGCAAGACTCGGTTACTTTGTAAGTAGAGTCCCCGGAGCCGATATGGAGGAGTGGAGACAGTGCGGGCGTTGGTTGATAGACTGCAAGGTCCTGCCCCCGAACCACCGGGTCGTGTGGCCCTCTGCGGCCGTCTTCGACTTGGCACAGGCCCTGCGAGACGGGGTGCTCCTGTGCCAGATGTTGCACAACCTCTCACCGGGATCAGTGGACCTGAAGGAGATCAATTTCAGACCCCAGATGTCACAGGTGAGTCGTGTAAAGTTCTAACCTGCAGATGATTAGTTGAGTTACACCCCCAGGCTCTGTCTTGTCAGCGTGCACACACTCACTGTATATATGCATTGCTCTGCTTCTCTTTCACATGTTGGGGATTGCCAAGGCAGAAGCCTCTGACATCTTCCATGCATTGCCTTGTTTTGGAAGGCTGGGTGACATTTTACAGCATTTCATTCCTGGATTTTCACACTTGGTCCACAGATTTGAACCAGAAACCTTCCTGTCAGAACAAGCCCAAATCTTGGCCCCAGCCCAGTATCACTATCAGCATATCTGTGATAATACAGCAGTGTAACAGATGTTCGAGGAGCACAGTGCAGTAGGTGCTTCAAAGCATGCAGTGTCCATTCAGGTTTGCACAGGTGCAGGAAGGAGGTGCCACCCCCTCACATAAGTGGTAGTTGCCTACTGCCAGACCTCAAGTTGAGCATGTGTTTAGAACTGTGCTTTGCTGGCTTGTTGTTTCACTTTCTACAAACAAGCCGAATACTGTTGAACGTCTCCCATCTCTGTCCCCCTGCACATTTTCCAGTGCAACCACTGAAAGACTGCTCATTGTCAGGTTATATGCGAGTCAGTGTCATGAATTGGTTTCTACACTGACAGCTGCAACATCTTCCTTTGCTTTAGATTACAGGCTGTTAATTGAGTGTTATCCTGTCAGTCTAGCTCTGAGCTGAGGGACCAAAGATACAGTAATAATCTGCTGAGAGAAAGAGATTTACAGGTCCCAGGTTAAATGATTTGAAACAGTTTTTCTTTTGTTGACCTTTTTGGAGGAGAAGGCGGGTGTGGCAGTTCAACTGGACAAAGAAAAATCCTTGGAAATTGTCATGTTTGTCAGAAAGATAAGCTGTCATATCGCCAAAGATTCGGGGAGAACAGACAGACTGAACTTTACTGCAAGTGTTTTTGCAGAGGAACTCCTAGAGGAATAACCAGCTTGGTATACTGTTGAACTTGAATGAAACATGAGTCTACACGGTGGCACGATTAGAGGTTTGGATCAGTTTATGTAAAGTTCACTCGCCACCTCAGCTCATTCATTTTTCCAAAGCCAATGTGAGGAAGTGTTGGTGCCACAGGAAGTTTACGTGACCACAGCGGAGTACAAGTGTGCCGCGGCAAACATTCCTATTGACTTCTACACCCCCTGAAGTCTGGTCTTAAGTACCAGTGAGCCTCCATTACTGTATGGTGAGAAGTCTGGGGATTGGCTCGCTAGATCCCTGTTGCCCTCGTGTGGGATGTAGTGGGTTATCGTCATTGTCATGCCCACATTGGCCGAAACAGCTATCATAGCAGAGCGATTGCCCTCTGACAGCACATTTGTCTGATATTCTTGGCACACCTTCCATGACCTGTTTCTGTCATAATAATGTGTGTTTTGCGTCTGTCTGTCTGGCTCTCAGTCTGTGTAGTTGGTTGCCTCTCTCTGGTAATATTCCTCGCCTTTCTCTTCATGTTTCAAGTTGTGCTAAATCCAGGAGTCGATGAACAGAAAGTGAATCAGCAGCAGTTTTGATAATAGATTAACCCTGAACAAGCAGCAGAATACAGATTGAAAGCAGCAGGTTTTTAGATTATTTGAAATGGCATTCAGTTGAATACTCACACAACCCTGACAAATCATGGATCATTTGAACGCTTAAAGCCTTGCAGTTGTGTCTCCACAAAGCACAACAGTAAGACAAAAAGCAGCTTACTATAGGCCACAAATAATAACTCATTTTTACTGTGCTTGTGCTTCTGTAAATGTGGTTCTGTATTGTTTGGAATAGTTGTGACTTTTTGATATTAACCATCCCAAAGGGACCCAGATTATAATTAAAAGGGCTCAAGAATAGTAGCCATTCATCTCTGGCTGTGAGCACAAAAAATAGGGTTGCTTCTTGAAGAGTTAATTGTAGAATTTGCCATGCAAAATGCTTTTGCAAGTGTGAGGATTTGCTGCTTTTTTCTGTTTTTACATAGCTCTAAATTGAACATCTTTAGACAGTTTGTCGGACAAATCACTCCAGTTAAGATTGGGCTCTGGGAACACAGGATGGGCATTTTCTTTTCTATTTTCACAGATTTAATCTCGAAAAACTGAGACGAATCCCTGAAAATAAATGCAAGTTGCCCCTCCAGTCTTCAGTCTTTCTCTCTCTTTGCCCAGTAACCGCCAGTAGGCCTGACTTATCAGCTCCAGAAGCTACTGACTTCCATGATTACAAGGCGAGAGAGAGGTCTGGATGGCATGCTTTGATCCGCCCACTAATCCCATGCTCTCAGTCCCACTGTGTGAAGCTGCAGTGAGGGTGGAAGGGGTGTCCTCAGTGACAAATTGGGTTAAACAAAATCCTGGCAGCAGAACAGTAGTATGTGATTTATGATAAGGAAAAGGTCAGAGCGTGTGCTTTAACACTCAGGACACAACCAGTCAGTGGCTGAGCCGAACCAAGAGGAGGAGAAGCCGAGTGATTATTTGCTCAGCACTAAAATTTCTCTTCACCCCAAATGTCTCCACTTACACTGAGATTAATTGTTTGCCAAACTGAGCTTTGTTTCTGAATATGACTCGCGGTTAAGCAATCATAGGATCCTCGAACATGTTTGACAGAGGGAGTCGGTGTTCACAGAGGTGATAATGCAGTGTGACCTGCATCAGAGCGGAAAGAGGAACATTCAGTGAAACGGGATGTGGTTCTCTTTTCTCTATTGACCCACTTATTCTATTCAGTGTGCTGCTGCTAACAGGTTATTATCACAATAATACTCTAAACTTTGGCATTGATCCCAGTTGGGGCTCCAGTGCGTTATCATTGTGTTTTAGTGCATTCTGCAGAGTTCAAAGGGAAGTCATCATAGCAACGGTGTACTGTATTCTTCCTGTAAGGCATTTTTGATGAGTGTGTGTCCATAAAATGGCATCTGTGATTGTTTTGCCAAATGATCAGCGTGCCAAGCAGCCATAACTTTTTAGGAGTTTTTCTATGATGAATTTGAGGGTGGATGCTTTGGTCCTAATTTTGAGATGGTCAAGGGTTTGTTTGATTTGTCATACCTGTACCTGGCCTGCTCAGCGAGGTCCTGGGTTCAAACCCAACCATGCCAAAAGGGGACTTCCTGTGTTTCAAGTTTGCATGGTCTCCGTATGTCTGCACGGGTTGTAGTGCTGAGCGCTAATCGAATTACTGGATCAGTCGATCAGCAGAAAATTAATGGACATGTAGGTCATATATCAAGCAAAAATGTCAAGCATCTGCTGATTCCTGCTCTTAAAATGTGAGCTGGTTTTCTCTGATATTGTTGTACACTGAATGTGTTTTTTGCTGCTAATGGGACGAAACAAGCAATGTGAAGGCGTACAGGCCAAATTTCCACTGCAATGCAGGAATGTATGATAATGGATGATAACTTTTCATAGTTGTCTGACATTTAATAGAAAAAAAAACAATTGAAAACAATCATTCACCCTCGTGGCTTTGCTCCAGTTGCTCAAATGTCGTCCTACAGGCAAACGAAATGTAGGTGAGGTGTACTGGCCCGTGAACTGCCCACAGGTTTGAAAGCGAGTGCTGTTGTCTTGCTAAATGAATCACCCCTGTAACAGCCAGATGACCTGTCACCAGGTGCATGCTGGGATGGATCCAGCCCCCTGTGAGTGGAAGGGTGGACATACCTGCAACTGCGAATACACCACAGGCTCAGAATTAGTAATGCAACCAAATTCACAATCACTCAACATTTGCTCTTAGCAAGTGACTGAAACTCCTGGAATGCCTGCGAAGAAATCACAGCACGGCTGTTGGTAGAAACAAACATGATTAACACCTACTTAACCAAAGCTGAAAGGTGACTTACTGAAGTCTCTGCTTGACTCACAGGTGCAAATGTGTCTAATGGCATAAAAATGAGGAAGGGCAGTGCAAAAGCAGCACTCAGCGGAGTGTGACTGATTAAATAACAGAAGAAGATATGCATTCAGGTGGCTGAAAAGGGAAATGTCCATTCATGCATCGCTCTAGGTCACAGTGAGGAAGTCACACAGTGTATTGTGATATTCATGGAGTAGATTCTAAAGCACTGAACTGCACATACTTAGGAAGCACTAAACCAAACATGCCTGACGTCTGAACTAGCTCTCAGGCTTTGTGTTACATGATGGAAGCAAATGGTAACAACAAAAATTTGAAAATGCTTGATGGGAAACACAGCTTTTCAAAAGGGATGACATAACAGACACGGGCAGGTACGCCACGTCAAGAGGCCAGCCTGTGATTAGCCATACTGAATGCCCCTATGGCTGATAAGAAGATATAGGTGTTGTCATTGACTTGTAACATAATTATATTGTTGGATAACTCACCGAATGTGCGGGTGGAAGAGGCATTTTTTTTGTTTCAGTGTGGACGGTGAATGTTTTTAAGGTTGTGCCGTGTAAACTGGGAGTTCAGACTTATCGGCCTTACTCCGGGCAGGAGAGGAGGTGAAGCACCTCTTGTAAAGAAGCTGTCAAGATGACCTTCATTTCAGTGGTCAAATAAATCCCTGATTGTATTTTTAAAAGACAGCAAGGCTTTCCTCTCTACCTCAAGGTCTTAAATGGGTGCTTAATGAGCAGCGGTGTTTGGAGATGCTTCGGAACTCAAAGTGTACATATCAAGAATCCAGCGCCTCAGGCTGCGTCTGAAAGACAAGACTGAGCTGTGCTCTCTGAAGCCTTTTGTGTGTTCTGCACTGTTTTTTTTTTCCTGTTAGTGAGGTAGTTGTGAATGCCTGTGGGATGACTCAGGCGGATATGTATGTGTGTGCTGCAGTGCTTTTGTTTCTTTGTCTATGTGAGTGTGTGCACTTGCTTGTGAGTGTGTGTGAGAGATGTTACAGTACCTGTGTTCACGCTGAATCTGTTGGCTGAGCCCAGAGCTCTCCTTGAGCTTCTCAGTGCTCCACAGGGCTCCAGATCTCACACAGAGCCTGCCGCTTCCACTCACAGTAATTGAGGTTCTTCCTCTTTGTCCGGCTCCCACCAGAAATATTGGCTGCTGCTGGCAAGTAACAGGAGCTGATTGAAATATAGTTGGGTTTTTTTTTT
>JBBMOE010000003.1:16627157-16685223 GCA_037975065.1 Chaetodon trifasciatus
CATAACAAAAGAGAAATGATGAAAGCATAAATTGACAGAAAACATCCAAACAAACTGACGATACACAACCACTGATGTTTCATCCTCTAACATATTTGCTAATCGTGGTCTACCAGCATTGCTTTGATGTTGCAATTGTTGTCTCCTTTTAGCTCTGGTTTGGTCTCCACCACCTTTTGACAAAAGAAATATCTGGCTCTTTAGCTTGCTAGTGCTTGAATTTTCGTCAATACCTAATGGCTTACCTTTCCTGTATGCTACTGGATGCTCAGCAGGTTGACTATGATGGGGTTAACACACATCCTTTGCTGGAAACCGGTGCCTGCTTCCGCTTGAAACTGGGTTACTGAGACAGTCTGCACCAGTCACAGTTAGTCTGCCTGGTTTAAGTCTAACCTGCAGTTAGTCACCCTCTCTCCAGATCCCTAGCAATAGAGTATTTATGTTTTCCATAAAATTTGGTAGTTGCTAATTTAACCTGTTCTAATATGCACCTTGGCGGATTTTTTAATTATACTGATTTTTCCTAGAGGATTTGTTGTTTATTGTAAGATCAGAGAGTGTATGCTAAATGCTCACCCTCCTACTATTCTGAAATCTCTGTTAGTGATCAGTGTGGGGTGGGGGTAGAGACTACTGTAAACAACCACCCACCCATGCCTCCCTCAGGGGTAATTTAATCTCAGCATTTGGTTTACTGTTGACCCCGTGACCCCAGCACCCACCGGATGCAGGTAATACTGCTAATGGAGCTCGTTAGGGACCCGTCCTGGGTTGCACAGCTGGGACGATGCCATTGGAAGATAATGGGATTGACAAGGAGGGAATGGGCCCTGGTCAGGGTTTTCTAACATTTTGTGTGAGCTAATCCCACTCCTAAGGTCATGAAAGTCATTTTAACTGTAACTTCTGAAATTCGTGCGGCTTGTGTGTTGACATTTCCACAACTGGTTGATAAAAATTGTGTCATTTCTTGAGGGAATGGAAGTAGCTGTTGTCTCAGCCAGTCAGTGCCACTGGCAAGCGATGTGTCTTTCACAGTGACTTAAGGCAGTTGGCTCCAAGTAATAGTACTAATAGTGCATTCATTTAGTTTGTCTAATCCATGGATCTAATTTTGAACATGATTCCTGCTCATTATGATTTAGGTTTAATTTACCTAATAATTTACCTATAATTAAGGTAAATTGTAAAGTGTCTCCGTATCTGCTGTGCTTACTGTAGTTTGTCTTTGCAGTCAGTTTAATCTCCATACATGTGGTTTAGACAATACAGCTAAATTGGAAGACCTTGTTTTTCTAGTGATGTTACCCCATCTGTAGATAACTAATGAACTTGAAAAAGAAAACTGGTATTACAACCAGGAGTAGGAGGAATAGGAATAAGATTTGAAAAATGAATAATATTCCTTTAATCCCAGGGGATATATCAGAGGACATTTCAGTGCATTGATCTCTGCTATAGGCATCATACCTTTTTTCACACTGAGGTAAGATTGCATAGCTGAGCACAGAGCAGTATTCCCAGAGCTGCTAGGAATCCAGTGTCCTGTTCAAGGTCACTTCAAAAGGGCGGATGTCTTGCAGCCAGAAGGAGCTTGAACTTTGTCAAGTCGAAGGACAGTCTTGGTATACTGGCCTAAAAGTAAACATTCCCCTAGAAAGAAAAGTGAGAGAGACTGAAAAATCAACAGTGAAGGTTTAGATTTCCCTCACATGTACCTGAATGGAAATTATGGGAATAACAATTAAAATTGTGGAAAGACATTGTTTCTAATGAATGCACAAGGTTATAGTTCATAGATTCATTATTTCCAAACAGATGCTGAATCAGAGAACATAAGATCTAAATCCTAGGAGTACTGTACTTGAGTTGGCTCTGTTATTTGTGTGTCAATTTTGGTATAAAACGGTAATGTTGTAATATAAACCACTAACAGATTTCTAAACCAGGCTTGCGGTGGTTTCCCTAAAAGACTTCTGCTGATCTCTCGTATCCTTGCTCATGCCTCCTCAGGCAGCCTCGCTCCTAGATCCTCAGAACAGAAATAAAAGCATTGGAACAACCCAGAAGTATATCTGGGTCATGCAAGGCACGATCATATAAGAGAAGTGACATGTAACCCCATGTGCCAGCTGTAAAAGAACATCTGAATGTTCCTAAAGGCTCAAAAGAAATGCCACAAGAGCTGTCCTGAACCGCATTAGAACAGCTGAGAGGTGCTGAAAGGTTTGTTTATGCCTCTTTGGTGCTTGCTTCCGCAGTGTAGTGCAGTCAACTGGTGGCCCGTGGGCCACATTTGGCCTGCAAAATATTAATAAATTTAGGAAATTTGTGCATTGTTCACCAGTTCACCCTGAGGGTGATATTCTGGCCCTTGGATAAATGTAGTTTAGGGCCCCTGCTGTAATGGTTCTATGACATTCAGCATGTGGAAAGATGAACAAGGGATGCAAAAATATATTTTACTTCTAATTCCTCAAAAAAGAACATGAATTATTGTTACACCATCTAAGCACAGGTGGCTGGTGATTTCCTCCGTCTTTTAAACATGGAAAAGACCACCTCCATCCTCAGGAACCTAGACCAGGACACAAGCAAGCTCTGGTATACTGTAAGATCCTCCCCAGACCCCAAAGAACAGATACTTCTTCCACATGTCATCAGTGCTGCGTAAGCCTGCTCGTTCTACAGGTTTTCACTGGCCTAAGATCTTGCTGCCTGCAGCATCTGTCCTGTTCAGCCATCTGTCTTGACTGTTTATTAAACTGTCTATCTAGAGTCATCTGGAATCATCTGTGCACCCCAGTTGAATAAGAGCACCGTGGCTCCATCCAGGTGTCTTGTAACCGTCGTCACGGGCGTCGTTATCATTGTGGATCCTGTAGTTATTGTCTGCTGCTGTCGTTTCATTGTGTGCTGTTTCTTTATTTATTCCTGAGCATCTGAACACATTTTTTTCTTAATTTTTCATCCTCATCTTCTCCATCTTACTCTCATCCTCTGAATCCCTTGTTTCAAAATGGTTTAACACCTTTTGAAAATACGATGAAGCACAGATCATCAAATGTGCTACTTTATGATCTGAAACCACTATTGTATTTCTGTGTGATGAATGTAGAAACAATCTGAACTTTGGCAGCAAGTGGCCAGAAAAGTTTGACAAGACTCTTTCTAACACATGCTGTTGAAGCACTTAAGAAAAAATTCCTGTAAGCAAGTGATGAGCAAGAAGAGAAGATGAGATGAGTGCTCGCATAAAAGCACTTTCCAAAACGGAGTTAATGGACTGGACCAGAGACTAAAGTTCAATATATATAATTTAGCAAATTCAGCCTTCTTACTTACTTCCTGGTTATTTTATTTTCTTCCATTGTATGCTTCAAGGAGACAAAGAAATGTGACTTCACACATTATTGCTCTTTATTATTTCTTTACTCAAGCACTTTTTGCTTTTAATATATTCAGGTAGCAGTTAACATCTCAACCTCACCACCACAATAACCTGCGCGTAATTGTTTTTATAGGACAACAAACTTAGCTGTGTTGTCTTTCCTCCACAATCTAATTATTTTGTACCTTTTTATGAAAAAATATTATTATTTCCATTATCATGCAATGCGTGCTATAATAGCACTAATTTCAAATTGAGCAAGAAGCTAAAAGACCAGAGATGTAAGAGATAAATATCCCAGTTCTACATACTCATTAAAGGCCATTGAGAGCAAGCTCTCTTTTACAATAATGCCCTGATTACAGCATATTTAAAATGCTTCTAAAAATTACAAACAATTAAAAACTTACTAATGGGGTAACATTCACAGTCTGCTCTCACAGGATAAATAAATATGAGACTGTAAAGGCGTATAGTTTGTCGTGTTAGGCGAGAGGAACAATGCATACAGCGCAGATGTTAATAGGAAAACAGTTAAGTACTTGTAAAATGCAGCAGCTGAATGAATCACACTGTAGTTGAGGTCGATATTCATTCAGTGCAAATGAATGGTCATGCACATGCTATTGCAATTCTGCAGGCCTGCTGCTTGTGTGGGGGGGATAAAAAAAGAGGAAGTAAATTTGGAATTCAAACAAGCCCCTTTATTTCTGACTTCCTACGTACAGTAAATGCCTGGCACATTTGCATATGTTACATGTAACACAAACCACAGCTACCACAAGATGTGGTGTTGAAGCAGGTTTTACACACAGTGCAAACACTTAAATTCCCCTTAAGTGGTTGCAATTTGAATTTCCCAATATTAAAAAAAGAATGTTAATGTAGATGTAAGCATTGATAGTCACTAAATATGATACATGATTCAGTAATCATTGAATTATAGTTGTCACAGTTTACCTTTACTTTATTGAATCCAGTTTTAAACCCCCACCCTCGATTGGTGCATAGCTTTATTCTTTCCACCCAAACCATACAAGTCCAAATGGTCTGCATCCAAATGCAAGCAGTGAGCATTCAGCTGCGCGGGCCTCGATTTGAATGGGGGCCATGTGGACCATGATGCGATAAGTCGGGTGGAAAGACTGCTGCAGAGCAATCAAGGGTTGAGCATTGAGATTTAATAAGTAGTAAAATCACCAGAGTGCATTCATTATGAGGATGTAGCCATGTTTTAAATTTTACACTAACAAACAGGATGGGCGTTTGGAGGAACTTTCTATCATTTTCATGTTATCATCTGATATTTGTTCAACATGTCTGAGCTCAGATTTGATAAACAGATATCAATTCTGGCATCAGCCTCAAAACACTTGAATGATTAAAACAGGAGGGGAGGGGAAGGAATTAATTGGGGACCAGACAAGGTGGAGCAAAAATGTCGCTCCTGTGTTCCAGGCTGCTGATGACTTGAATTATTTAACATCCAAGAGTCAAACTAGCTTTGGCAGCAGTGCCATCAGACATCTAATCCAGAGTAATTACAACTCCAGCAGATAAAGCAAAGTGTTTCTGCCCAATGATGCAAGTTTGTAAACCACATTGTAATACATCATATCATTATGTATCATCTCACCCTGTCTTTCATTGGGTGTTTTTCAGCGGCTTGAACATGACTCAGCCAGTCTGTACAGAAAACCAGAGCGGTGCAGTTTATCATGTGTGTTTAAAAACACTCCCCCACCTAAAGCTTGTGGAACATTCATCTGCCTCTTCTGCCTTCTCTTCCTTGCATTCTTCTGGGAGTACTGTTAGTCTGAAAAGCGAGCGCAGTGTTTATGCGGGGAACTCCCGAGTTGACCTAATCTTTCAGACTGAGAGGAGAATCTAAGTGATGTCATGTAAAGGCAGCTTACAGCAAATCTAGTCAAGAGAAGGGAGTGTTTTTTTTCTTAGAACTGACAATAGAATTAACTTCTTGCACATGTGGAAACATCCAGTGAAGCGGAGGATCATTCTGTAGACTCCCCTCATAATTATCTTACCTAACTAACCTCCGGTAACACGTCACACTTTGAGGAATCCGACCCACCATGACAACATGCTGCCAGTTTTGCCATTCCACTAGAGATGGACAAAGAGATCATGGAGCCTTATGGCCACCGTCTGATTTGTAAAGAGGCTCCATCTGCATCGCGGTTGTTGGGGGTGATTAGCATGGGCATGCAGTGGAATGGCGCCTGAATCTTTCCAGAGCCAGCTACGCTCTGCTGGGCGCCATCGCTCCACAGAGGAATGAAAAAGAGGAGGCCACGGTCCCATCTCTGTAGTGGCGAGCCAGATGGCTGAATCTCTCCCCTGCAGTTCTTCTCAAACCAGACCACAGAAGATCTTTTTTCTTTTCTTCTTTTTGAATTCATTTTGACTGGTTAGTTGTTAATCAGCGATCAGCTTTGCTTTCCAGGCCATGACTAGCATATGTCTTCATCCGCGGCTGTCAGCTGCGACACTCGGCCTCTTCCATGATGAGCTGCTGTCAGAACCTGGCCGTTGTCGGGAGTCTTAATTGAAGTTGTGGCGGTGGTAGACTGATTGTAGCTGAATCCTGTGGTAGAGAGCAGATTAGGATCTGGATTGTGCTCCGGGGAGAGGCACAGCAGTTCCCACCCCCCTCCCCCTTGGACACCTCCAACCCTAGCTGCATAACACAAACACACACACAGTAATACATTAGCATCCTCTTTCAGCGGGAGGATAAACAGCATTGTATTTTCTCTCTCTCTTTACCAAATGAAACAGATGATATGCTCTCCTGTGGCGCACTGCTTAGTGGCAACTAAGTATAGGAGGAGTGTTTATATGTTGCACTAGCCATGGATTTTTCAGGCCTTTGCCACAAGAAGCCCTGATATCCAATTACTGATGTGTATTGATCATATCACATAATTGGCTGTGGAAAAGGAAGGGCACAAAGGTAGGGTTACAGCTTTAGACTCTGTCCCATAAAAGGCCAGTGCTTATTGATCTTCCCCACGGCTCGGTCTCTTGTTAATCATGCAAACAAAGTGGAACAGTGTGTTGCGGGTTACAGAGGGTGGAGGAGATCATTTCCCCATGCTCCACCTTTAGCTCAGGGTGCGCTGCTGTGCGATTTGTAATTTAAACTCTTCCCAAGTGTAGTCTTGCTGTTTTGTTACAGTATCTTTCAAACGCACAGCGTTTTTTTTTTTATCAGTGTTGTCTTGAAATACGTGACATTGTTTCAGTTATGAAATAACATGTTGTTCACACAATGTAGGGCTGCACTCAGATGATCAGTCAGTCTTAGTCTGATCAGTGAGTCAGAAAGCCCATAGTATTTGTTACATAATGACGTAAAAACAAAGGAAAAACAAGCTGATTTCAGCATTTCTGGAGGTGTAACCAGCAGGTGTTTCCATCAGTTAACTAAAATGATGAATCATAATAGATTAATTTTCTGTTCAGCTAATTAACTAGTCTAATAAACGGTACAGTGTGAACTTGGGCCTAGGAATTCAATTCTATTGCTGGATGTAATTCAGATTCCCGCAAATGAAATTAATCAGATGACTGATTATAGGCTTAGAGAAACACGTCCATTCTAATGTGATGAGTTACCTGTTGAAAATACTCCACCAGCAGCAGCAGCAGCAGCTCCATTGTCTCGTTCAAGGACACTTTGGCAGAGCACAGTCATGTCAGCAGGGACTAAACCGAAGAAGGTCAGCCTGTTTAACCACTGGACCATCCTGATACAGAAAAAACAAATCCACCTTGTCAGCCATTAACAGACACATATTTGTATTCTGCTGGTTTCAAAGCAACCCTCCAAGTCCTTAAAATTCTACATTGAAAGCCTTTTTCTTTTCCCATTAATGTATCTGAAATAAGCTGCCATCTTGCATACTAATGGAGTTGTAATTGTCACTGTTAACAAAGCCCAGGGAAACCTACTTGAAGCTATTATCTGCTTTGGAAGTTATCTTGCAGAATGTTCATAGCAATTTAAGAAATCCTTTCTTTGTGGACAGAGATGAGACAGAAAAGCTGTGGGGAAGAAAAGTTAAAAAAAAAAAGGCCAAAGGAAACCAGAACCAGACAATAGACACTTCTGTGATGGACATATTATATCATGACCATATAGGGTGTTGCAACACCGAAACAAATTTCTCAGAACTGTATTTGTGTAGTTGTGTTTATATTTAGTCTGCTGTCACACAGCACTGTGTGAGGGCCTGTGGTCTTTCATCATGCACTTGGTGTGTCACTGCATTGCGTATCAGTCTCTTAAGCTCAGACACGTTCCCAGGATGTCAATACTGGCTCAAACTTAACCATGCTGCAAGCGTTTGATGGTAACCATAACCCTAACCACGTGTTAGTGGAGTCAGTATTTGAAGACCTGCGATGAGCTGTAGTATGGTTGCATTGTGACTTTATGCACAGGGTTATCAGTTGATCTGTTGTTGATCAAAGCCTGTTTAATGTCCATCTCAGTTAGTGTCTTTGGAAAAACTGCCCTTGTTTCAGCGTTCATCAGCATGCTCACTTTAGACATATGATTCCACTGCTGAGAACAGGAAAGTGTTTTTTTTTCCTTCTTTCAGACCAAATTGACTATCTATGCTTTTCTATAATGCGGACAGGCTGTCCTGCCCGTGTGTGATTGATGATATTTCTAAAAACCAATTTCTCATAAGTGCCAGCGAGAGGAAGGCAGGTGAGCTTCCTCAATCCCATTTCCCATTTAAAAAAGGTGAAGAAAAACATGAAAGCTGCCACCAGTCTGGTGTTAGCATAATGAAAGCAACGAAGCGTGAGGACGGGAAACGCTAAACAATTTAGAATTAATGGCGAAAGCTCCTCCGGAAAACAAAGAGAGAAAACACAAAAGGAGGCACAGAGGATGTGATTGAGAGGAAGCTTTTTGAGTGGCTTTCTCCTATCAAATTGAGCATGTCCCTCACCCTGACGTGCAGCAGTCATCTGATTCTCAGCAACTGACCCTCCATTAGAGATTTGCATTAAATACACAAGACTGTGACAAAGAGCAGCATTTACAGACGCCGCGATGGTCTCAGGGTCAGCAACCGTGTCCACAAAGTTGTGCCAACAGAAGACTGTTTGTACGGTCTTGATGCAAACTGGTCATTGTTACTCGTAGAGTGGTTCTGATGTTTTTGTGTTTGGTTTGCTCGTTACAGTCCATAATTAATACAACACTGACTTTCTTCTTACCCTTGCTGAACCTTTTTCCCCCTAATGTGTTACACTTCAGCTGCTCGGGAGCACCATGTAGTTAATTGGTAGCTGACTGGTAGCTTCTCTAGTTGTGCCGCTGTTTTTAGTGCGTCACATATAACCAACCAAGCTCGCTGATTTCCCCCTGCTTTCATTCTTTTCGCTAAACTAATCACACGATGGCTCGTTCCTAACACATGAGAGCGGTGTCTGTCTTTTCATCTAATTGTTCTATAAGAGTTACCAAGCACGCGCCATTCATGGCGACGAAAAACATCAGTTGTTTCCTGAATGGGACCGATGCCACTTGTTTGCCAAGCACGTTATGTCCCGAAAGGCATTTCTCTTCCTTGCTGGCTTCTGCATACACATCCTGGTCTTTTTTCACGGTCCTGTGTTTCACCGAGCTCCCACAAAGCTTTTCGTTTTTCTGAGAATACTTGCCAAATATTGACCCGTCATGGTTTAATAATTCACAATATCATGAGTAATAATTGATGTGCCATTCAAGGTGTCCTATGAAGAGTTAACAGACAGGTCTGCTGTTAATGAAAGGCAGGCAATAGGCAAACACGCTCAGTTGCCAGTTTATTAGGTACACTTAGCACTCTAATGCAACTGACCTTAATTCTGCCTTCATCTATATCAGAATGTTTTCGCAAGGTGTTAATTTTATTACTGCATCAGGGCAGAATAGAACTCAAATGAATTTTTCTAGTTAATCAACTTTCCCTTTCCCTTTCTGAGGACAGTCACGAGGTCCCTCTCGGCATAAGCACTTGGTGGGTTTAGAAAGTGACTGAGAGAAAGAGTTGTGTAATCCCCTCCCCTCCCTTCCCTTGCACTTAGCCAGACAACAAGAAACATCTGGACGGAGAACAGAGAGTTCAGAACGCACCCATCCCCACCTTGGATGAGTCCAACAATGCTTGGCTCAGACTGTGCACTTGGAGTCTGGACACCCTACTGTTATCCTACCAAACCCTGTGCAAGTGTTGCATTCTTATCGTGACTTTGCTGATTTCTGAGAAGAATGCGTGGGTGTATTCTGTTGTCGAGAGCTCGCTGTGTTGTGCAAAGTGTGTAATTTTCTCTCTCTCAGTGGGGTAAAAGGTGTTATTTTCCTCTCTACGTTTCGATCGTGACATGTTGAAACTGTTTTCTCCAGAGGTCTTTATATTTTGTATCTTCAGGTTGTCAGGTGTTTTTTCTCACTAATTTCCACATCTCACATTTCATCTCGCATTTCACTTTAGTGCTCTGTCATCTAAAGGATAAATTCCAACATTTCTTCATGTCCTTGGATCTTGCTTGAGATCACAGTGAAAGTGCTGCGTTCACCAGCTTCTGCATTGCTCATTTGACTTGCACAAGACTTTGAGCTCTTGAACTTGAAGTTTCACTCCCCATACTTATGTCACACACCATTTTTCTACATCATTGATCCCATGTGAGTATGCAGTGCAGGTGCTGCAGCCAGATTTAGAACTGTGGAATAAAGTGGCCCAACTTCTGCTTTTACAAGACTTTTATATTTGCCTTTTCATTCAACTGTGTCTGCTTCAGTTTCCGCTCTTTCTTGCTCCTGTTTGTGCAGTGGATTGGCACACGCCGGCCCATCTGCCATGTCAAGACACAGTGGTTGATGCAGGGGATATATGTCCCCCGAACTCATGCAAATGATTTAACATGTCTGGAGAAATGTGGCGGTAAATCAGTGGTTATTGTGGTACTTTGGGCCAGGAATGGCATTTATAAAAACCCTATTTTATTTACATATTTATTTATATACAGAGTATATCCTTTTGCTGTTACATGAGGCTGGTTTTATTTTGAAAGTCAGATTTGAAAGAGGGTTTTCAAATTGCAAGAGAGACAGTTTTAACTGAAATTCACATTATTAATAGTATCGTAACAAGCAGAAGCAAGTAAAAGATTAATGTGGCGACTCTTGATTTCACTTGTCATAATGACAACTGTGCCCATGAAAGTTACTCATCATTAGCTCATTAAAGTTAATTCTGTGAGTTGTCTGCTTAATAGGCGCTCTGCAGGCCAGCATCTGTACTATTTGCTTTTAGCCAAATATGATTTGTTTGATGAAGACACATATAATTTTGATATTTAAAGGCGAAAGGGGAGGACAGTGTGTTTGTTGTTCGGAAAGGACCGACAGCGTGGCGAGTCCATTTCTACACAAAATCAGGTGATTGCTCATGTGAATTTCAGCCGTAATTTAAGTTAAAGTTTTAGACAGGTGGCTAATGTTAGCAGTTTAACCTTTAAAGCGGTTATAATTGATATTTCTCTGTGACATTGTGAAAAACCCCTTGGTTTTTACAGAGCTTTGGAGCTTTTCCGCAGTGTTTTGCTTTGCTATCCAGCCTGTAACTGCACTGTATCAGTCAACTGTTACAGCACATTATATCGCTGTTTTTAGCTCATCGCCATGAAAGCTCTGAATCAGGACCCCTGGGATTCAGAGCTGTGTGCAGCTTGTCCTGTGAGTCTGTGAAGCTAACGTTACTGTTACCTTACGCAGCGTTTCTGCAGAGCTTTCGACGGTATCAGTTGCCAGTCAGATGTCAGAACACTGTCAGACGTGGCTTAACAGTGAGTGCTTTGAAGACCCTGCACCCTTGTGGCCTAAGAGGTGTGTGACTGGTTTAGAGGAGATTTTGGGGGTGTGGGGATCTTCAGCAACAAGCTACCGCAGTATCTTATTTGATTCTGTTCATATAGAAACAGGATGAGTTTGTGATAATGCTTGATGTACATCCTGTTAATAGATATAGATATATATCAGAAATACACACCAATACAAGGCAGATGCTGCAAGCTGGAAACTTGTTTGACCATCATTTCTTGACAATATTTTAGCTCTTTCTATTCACATTGTCACAGAATGAAACTGGGTCTTTCCCTCCCTCGTGTTTTCCACCATGTTTTCATTAACTCGTAGACAATGGGCTTCTCTCACAAGAGAAATGTCCTTTTAATTTTTGAAACCCTCTGCTGTCTCCACGGTCAACCACCTTCCTTGTAAAGGTTGTAGCCTTCGGTATACAGTTTATGGAAACAGTTTCCACTTTACTGGCGAACATTTAGCCGAGGGGCTGAACGTATGTTGAGTTTGACCTGCTTGTCTTTGCCCCTGGCAGTGTTCTCTCATTTCTCTCATCCTTAACTTGTTTTTCCAATATGGCTTGACCTTGACAGAGGGGTATAGGGGGAGTACGGGATCACATTTTCCCTGACCGCCACCCTCAGATGATCTGAGATGATGAACTGCAGAGCCTGGTGACATCCATCTTTCCCTCGCGTGCCTCCTCTTCTCTTAACAGCTCTCACCCCCTTTCTCTTGGCCGCCTTTGTTCCAGTTAAGATGGGCAGGAAATGAAAACCTTCCAGTTGGAAAATAATGAAACTCTTCACAGATAGAGGGCTTATTGTTCAATGTATTATATTCTAAATTCTATTGAAATACGCTGAATGATGTTAAAGGAGTTTTCCAAGAAAAAAAAAAACTACATTAGTTTATTCTTCTGCAAAACATATTCAAATGCAAGCAGAACCCCATTAGAGGTGCGCTCCAGGTTAATCCAGACATGGCATTGGTTTAAAGGCAGTGCACAGACATATTGCATCTCATAGGTATCTAATTGTCTTTAAATGTCAGCACGAGTGATGATACTATTGGGAGATCATTACAGGCCTCGCTAGCTGAAATGAGCTTGCTTCTAACCAGATAGCTGAATGGCGCTGATGATTGGCTGTTTGACTGGCAGAACTGTCATATTTTCACACGCTGCATTTAATTTGTGCAATCAAGGAGGCAACCTTTCAGAAATCATTGTTGAACACAGGTTTGACTGATACTACAAATCTGGGCTTTGGTCTGTCAGTCATGCTCCAGTGTTATTTGTGGGAAACAAAATAGTTGACTTCTATCCAATCAGAACTTCAACATCTTATTTCCTTTGAATTGTTAATGAGGACCAACATGCATGTAGTTCATGGTCGTTATTAATAACGATAAGATTAACACGGTCATTATTATGCAGTTATGGCAGAACACCAGAGTGTTTCAATGCTCTGGTGCATCTTAATCTCATTTACGTAAGAGTGTGTTAATTTCCATGTCTGGACCACTTGGTCATGTAAATAATGACGCTATCGTCAACATACTGGAAATCCTGTTGAGTCTGTGGTTTCAGCAGCCTTGAGCTGTTTCCTCCTGTCCACAAATGGCACTGTGTCCTGTGATGTTCTTGAGCCACATTACATAGATTGCTTTAGTTTTTGTATTTTACTGCAACAAAGTTTAGCATGCTAACATACTAAGACAGTCAACATGTTCAGCATCGTACTTGCTTAACGTCAGCATGTTAACATGTCATTGTGAGCATGTCAGTATGCCAATGTTAACATTTAACTGCCTAAGTACTGCCTTTTGTTCCTGTTAAGTTTTTTTTAATTAAGCTCTGTTCCCTAAGTTGTTTGATAGAAATAACAGATTCACCTGTTATGATCGATATGAGTGCCTTTCTACAGCTGTCTGTTACAGGTTGAGCAAAATCTTTTGGTTTGCTTTCAGAGATTCAAGTAAAGTTTGCTGCTCATGTGTGTTTTTCCTCATTTCTCTCTTCACTGTCACTTTAATGGGATCATTTTCTGAGCTGCTCTTTCCATAAGTGTATCTTGTTTGCAAGCTCCTCATGCATGGGGACAAAAACAATGAAGGTAAAAAGCGATTAAATGTATCATCTCCCTTTTGAAGAATTTTTGAAAATTATTATCTGACAAAAAGCATAAAAAGAAAGAAACTACAAATGTGCGTTACCTGAAGCAATTGCGTGTTCAACACTGCATGTGTATGTGTGAGACATGTGTCAATGTGTTATTCCCTGAGGAGGTTTGGTTGAGGGTGAGGATTTGGCTGTCACCCCTCATCCCCATACCACTACAGGAGCTATGCGTGGTGGGGGGCTGAAAGTTTTCAGGGCGACAAAAAGAACTTCCTCGTGGAAGAACTCCATGAAACCTGACAGCTTAATGTTAGAGTCCTCTGACCCCTTGGACCCCTGCTGACACTCCTAACATCTGTGCTTCCTCCTTCAGTAATTAGAAGAGGCCTGGCTCCCATCGCTGGCCAGTAGAGGAAAGACTGATGAAATATTTAACTTGAGCACTTGTGCATTACCTCTGGTTGAAGACATCTGAGAGAATTTTTAAACATTTACAAATGTTCCCAAATGTACAGTTTTCAAACCTGAAAGCACTGTAGAAGATTCAGTATATGTATCCTTCTTATTTAATGGACTAAAAAAAACTCCCGGATGAATCCGAAACTTGTTTTAAAACATGAAAATAATACAGTTTGCTGTCATTTACACTTCACCTTGTAATCATTCTGTGCTCTAATGCTAATTACCTGGTTTACCTTGATCCAAGTGTCAGAGTCCTCAGCTGTTTAGTCATCACTACAAACAATGCAGCTTCAAAACAGCATCCTTTTAATCCAGCAGTAGAAGCGGCTCGAGTGCAACAAACAACTTGTCTCTTTCTGACAGGTGTTCTTTTATCAGGGTTATGAGGCAAAACAAATTATTATCTGCCCTGCTTTGCATGTTTTTGAGATACAAAGGATGAGGTACACTAAGACGAGTGTGGGAACACAAACACTTTAAAGCCGCTGTAACCTTGAAGCGCTTACTCCTAATTAAAACTGAGTCCATCAGGTTCTGAGAGCGAACGGGATCCTGCATGGAACTTTGCCTTCAGAAGCACAATCAAACCAGTGGAATAAACAGAACACATTTCCATTTTCTCATCTACTTAATGACAGGTTCCTAACGCCTCAGGACAAACGAGAGCAGAGTAATGAGAAAAACAATAGGATGGCTTGCTCGACAACACCATGTGATGGGAACGCAGGATTCCCTGCCATTTGTTTTATACCGACTTTAACGATGCACTTGATTAATTGGCTATTTTGTTTTAATGCAGTTTTAGCAGCACCTTCTATTGCAATGCCCCCGGGCAAAGCAGCTTGAAACTTTTAGCTAACATCTCCGGCATCACTACACTGGCATGTTTTCAACAGCTGTGTCTCCCAAACACTTGATTGAGCTGGAATGGACTAGAAAGTTGTCTCCTGCATGCCTTCCCTCCTCACTACAGCATCTGCTTCTTGAATTATTTAACTGCCTGAGATCATTAGGCCTGTTTCTTGTTTGCACAGCAGCAATCACAACTGTCATTACAGCTGTATGAGACTCCCTTGTTATTGAATGGTCTGCAGTGAGGAAAGCATACATTTAGAAACGACCCAGATTGTAGCTTTATTAATGAGGCCGCATGCACGTAATTCCTGGTTCAGTGGGCAATTGTGTTGTGAGCTCAGAGCACAGTGTCAAGAGTCACTGCCAATAAAATGACACTGATGATGTCATGGCCACAGAAAATACTCTTTCAGATTGGCTGGCAGGTTTACCATAATATATGAGCTAAACTGACTACCAGAACAATAATAGCTGCATGTTTATTATGGCTTTTGCGATATTTGCTGACTTTTCAGATTGGGAATTGGTGGTTATCTCAGCAAAATCACAGCAAAAAAAAAAAAAAAAAATGGATGTGGCCACTCTGCCGTGCCCACCCCAGCCTTCAAACGAGCGACACATCGCGACTGTGCCCATGTCGGACAGTGAAGTTGTTTATACCTTGTCAGAAAGGCTCAACTCAAAGGTAGGGCGAGGAGCAGTACAGCCAGTCAGAACAGAATCACAAATAGAAGTTGTGACAGACGTGCATCACAGAGAAGTGGCAACTGAAGACATGGTTTATGCGTCTGCTAAATTTGACAGGAAAGGAAGAGTGACAGCACAGCTACCGCTTCAGCAGATGCACATAACGGTTATTGATTCATTACAGCCTGGCAGGTAATGACTCATGTTCAGTTAATGATCTGGGCTGATGTATGATAACATATGCTCTGTGTGAAAGTGTTTGTACTTTAAGACGTGAAATCAACTTCAGCGTCAACGTTCTGTGCAGAAACCTGATCGTTGGCAGGACGGTTAATGCAAACTGTAAGGGTCCTTACGAACTGGTGTTATTTCCTTTTTCATAACATACAGAATATCTATTTTGAACCATGTCGTATCCATGAATCTAAGTTCACAATCAGTTCTACAAACAGACAGCAAATGAATCAGTGTACACGATGTGATGTTTCTGTTGTAGAGTTGAACTGAATGACTTCCTACAACATAAATGTTTATTCAACAGGGCACCATCTCTTGACGTTGCAAGTTGATTGCGAATAGTAATTCGGCAGTGCTGACTGTGTGCTGGTGGAACAAGCTCACAACACACATTTCAATGTTGATTTCACTGTATGAAAATGTGAAAAAACTGTGGCGCATTTGCAGAATTTGCAGACCAATTGAAGCTTAAGTTCACACTTAAACACACCTGGCATGAAAGCATTGAATGTTGGATTTGGAAACTTTCCGTTATTGTTGGACCCTCTTCACTAACTTCTTCAAGCCGTCCACATCTTTACTTTGTTCAAGGCAAACTGTAGCCTTTATCAAATCAAAGAGCGTGGGGTGTTTGTCTAGTTTGCATTTCTATCTCATTTGGCCCATCCAGAGTGCTCGTGTGAAAGATCTGACTGTTCATTTGCTGAATATTAAAGCCATCTGTTGGCATTTGCTTCCTCCTCAGGACATCCCCCTGATGTGTCGTGTGTTTGCCATTCATTACAGAGCACGTAAAGCACCCCAACAGTCCAATTAGATTAGCGCTGCAGACTGACAAGACAATGAGCGCGCACACGTTCCGCAGATCAGCAGCGGAGGGTGGGAGGACGGGGTTCGGTGACGTGTTCAGCCATGCATGGAGAGACTTGTGCACGTATGCAAATTCACATGCACGTGCCATCTGTAAATCTTGACTCTCGTTAACAAGTGCACAGTTAACATTTTTAACCCGTTGCCTACCAACTCTTGTGCAGTTTATCTTACTTTTACAAGTTTTTTCTACTCTACCTCAAACGTATTTCTTCAGTAAAACACCCCCATGTGCTGCAACTGAAAAAAGGTGTAACACAAGATGGAATATTTACGTAGTTGCTTTAAAACCACACCTCCAATGTTCTTTAACACAAGCCTTTTTTCAACAGCATGCCGAGTCATATTTGCCGACTATTCTTCTCACAGCCATTTGCATACATTGCCAGATTGTGATGGATAGTTTCCAGGTCATCAGCAAACATGCGATTGGTTGGTGCTGGTGGAAGGAGGGAAGGCGTGAGCAGGCTCATCGCGGCGCTGTTATTCAGAGAAATTGATCAGAAACCTTGAACGGGCGGGTCTGGCTCGAGGTTTAATGAATAATTTAAATGTGGATGATGAGTCAGCGCGAGTAGCTGTGTTTCCCCCACTGGCAATATATATAGTATATATCGTGTGTTTTGTTCAAGGGGCAGAGTGTCAGAAGAGAAGAGAAAGCAATGCTGCTTTCTGTGGTATTATCAATTCCCTTTCTCGTGATACTTCTGCAGACTTTTAGTAACTTCCAGTAAGTGCAGAAGCATGGAAGTTAAATTGGAAATATGTTTTGCAGCCTCCCCAGATCGCCAGATAGCAGTTTCATGACCACAGCAAACATTTGGAGAAAAAACTATTTCATCACTCTCCATTCCGACAACCGGATGTTTTCTCCATCCTGCAAAAGTGTTATTTATCTTCCCAGGGCAAGATGCCGGAGGAATGTCCGTGTGTCAAAATACACCTATTCAGCATGCTATGTCACATCCAAAAATAAATCACCAGCTTACATCATGTCTGCTCACGGTCATCAGCCAAAGCAACTTACCCAATACTCTCAGAGAAGTCCAGAGCAGAAAGGAAATTCATTAAGAAAAACACTGTTCTGGCAGTTTCCTGGCCTGTAAAGATACCTTTTATGATGCTGTCTGCCTGAAAGTTTCCTGGGAATTAAATGCAACACTTTATTGCTGCAACAATTAGATGATCGACTGGAAGTGAATCAACAGTGATTCTGATATTTTTTAAGTCATCTGTCAAGTAAAAGTTCCAGACATTCACTGGTGTAAGGATTTGCATGCTGCTTTTTCTTTATTTTATGTTAATATAAGTTGCTTTAGATTTGGACTGTTGGTAGGAGAAAACAAACATCCTTAAGATGTAATTTGGGTCTCTGGGAAATGTTACAGACTAAGCAATTATTCAGTTAATCAAAAACTATAATCAGCTGATAAATGCATAATGGTAATAATCATTAGCTGCAGCCCTATAACACATCACTCTCTTGTTGGTGCACACAGGCCCAAAAGCAGATCTGAGTAATTAGAGAAGGAGCTCGAACCATCCATAACTGCTGCTTGTTCCCAGTGTAACTTTGCTCCAGGTCTGATTAGAGTCAGATCCTCACAGATGAATGTGTAGCCTCACATCCCTTCATTTCTATTTAGAAGCCCCTTTATTCTCTTATGAGTGATGAATTTTGTGAGTTCCCAATGTGTGTCCCTCTCCATGTGGCTGAGTGCCTGCTCTGATTTAATGCTAGGAGCTGTTAGTCCGCTGCATGGCGGGCCTCTAATGGATCTGGAGGGAAAACAAGCTTGTCTATGTAATGGCCAGGCTTCTAATGTAATGCTCAAACAATCAGGAGCAGGGAGGCGGGGTGTGGGTTTCCGGTTTGAGGGGTTGCAGGGGTTGACGTGCCGGACCACGGGGCTTGGAATCTGGGAGGGACGACCTCCCGAGTGACCAGAGGGACTGTTGACCCCGCTGGGAGGAAGCTGTGATGTAACTCCTCCGGGACGAGCACTAACAGATTAGAAGTAATGTTGATGAATATGGACTTGATGTTTCGTTTGGGGAAAAAGAGGGTGAGGAGTGGCTTTCAGCTAGAAGGCTCGGATGAACAGATTAAAACAGATGATGACAAACAAGATTTTAGATTTTTTTTTGGTGTTTAAAAGACTGGCTGCCAGCATCTCTTGATTTTTCTTCCAATTTCTGCTGTCAGCTGCAAAAGATCTGAAACAATTAGATCAATCAGAATCAGCTTCTGGTTTAAACAATCCACTCAATGTACTCGCATAGGAAAAAAGGACATAAAGCTCAATGAGGACAAACAAAGAAAAAAAGACACTTAGCAATAAGTTAGGTAGTGCAAAAATAGAAAATAAACAATATATACAAAGAATGATTAGCAGTAAACAATATGCTTGTTAAAGCTGTGTATTACTGCATTGCTTAGATATTCTGAAATGATTCCAGAAAGTATGTTTGTTCTTGTTCTTGTTGTTTCTTTAAAAAATGTGTGCATTATTCAGTGAAAATTTGTTAAAAAATATAAATGATTATGCAGTATCTATGTTGTTCTTAGGGTGAGTTTATAGGACTTGTTTGTTGTGATATTGGCCAAACCACATTTCTTTGCAACCAGTTTATTAGACTTGGCTCTATTACTTATTAACAGCAGCCCAGCTTATGTTGTTTTTTTTGCTTTCAGTTCTTACTTTCAGACATGATTAACCGAGCTTGTCTTCAGGGTTATGTAAGCTTATTGGTCAGCCGTGATCTTCAGTAGTGCAGACAGGTCTTTTGTAATGCTTCTGTTGCATGGGCGCAGAGGAAGTCGGTACAGAGCGCTGTTTATTTATAGGGCAGAGAGGTCTTTCCCGTCTCTGTGTAGCTCTCTGTAGAGTCAACCAAACAGCCAGAGGAAGCCTCTTAAATGATTTCATGTCTAGGCCTGTGACTCATTTTACAGATTCAAATGCAGCTAGTATCCTAGAGTCATGCCTGTAAAACTTTGCGCTGCTCCCTCGCTGTGGGAAAACCCCTTCTGCGGCTGAGATCATCGGCACTGGCTGGATTTTCATGTGTGTTTTGTGATGCCACTGTTACAAGCTGCTCTGGAACTGCTCTCATGTTTTCATGTTTTTAATGATAATGCACTTCGCTCTGTGTTTGCCATTACACATAATTAAGGCATTAAGAATTGAAAGCCTCACATGATTCTTATTAAAAAAACATCCGCCCGTGTTAATATGCTCTGCCTGCGATGGAAAAACCTGAAAGACCCACAAGGCAAGCAAGTGGACTCGGCTCCAGTTTTTTCATGTGATGAGATCAGGGGGTTCACGCTGGCAGTTCTGTGTGTTTAAATTGAGGTTACCACATAGGCAGTCACGCCTGGAGAGGACTGCTCTGGCTCCCTCAGCCATCACCGTGACAACAACACGCGCTGTGTGTACAATTAGCAGTCAGTCAGACGCTGATTAGCAGCTCGGTGTGCAGTATACTGCAGAAACCCCTTGAAAAAACATACACTGAAAGGGTTTCTGGGGTGTGATGTATTTTCCTGCAGGGAATTCCAGATGATGTGCGCTTTACTGTATATTAGCGATAATGCAGGTGTGTATCATCTGGGCCTATAAACCAAATCAGGTGGAAACCATCTGAACCATGTTGGCCTTTATGAAGCCATTTGCTCTGCTTTACTGCTCTGCTTTATTGTGCAAACAAAGACACACACACCCAGATAGTAACACACATATCGATAGATGCATACACACACCAAGATGCAAACGCTTGTTGGCACTCCTTGCCTATGGGCTATAACGGATGATATTTACATAGCAGTTTGGATAAGAGAGTGGTACCATTAGCAAGATGGATCGTCACAAAGTGGATGGGGATTTATCACAAAGCCAAAGCCCAGTGTGAAAAATGAGGGATGTCTCTTTTCCGATGCCCACGTTTCCATTCATTCTCTCTGACTCTCTGTGGTTTGCATATGCTAGTTCTTCCTGGGCGTGGCCTCTGCTGCTCTGTCACGCCTGAGCTCTCGGCCCTTCCTCCAGCAGATGGAAAAGCTCTTCTGTTATCACAGCTCTCCACTGCACCTCCGAGACTTCATCATCCTCATATCTCCCGCTCTCATAGAGGCCTTGCATGGCCCCCATGTTGTGCTGCTGCCAGGCTCTTTGCATCTTTAAGACCCTGTGTGTGTGTGTGTGCAGGAGCGTGCATGCGTATGAGTGTGTGTGTATGTGTGTGTGTGCGTGTGAGAGGTTATCACTCTAATGCTTATCTGGTCGTTTGCATTATCTGGGCACAGTGACTGCATTGTGCTGGATTTGCTGATTGCTGGTAGTGAGATGTTACTGTTGTTATTCCACATGGATGGGTACAGTGCAAAGGGACAGGGAGGAGGAGGGGGTGGAGGAGGAGGAGGAGGAGGCACAGGGAAAGGCCAAACCATTGTCATGGATCAAAGATCAAAGATTGTCTATGTGATGATGGAGAAGCAGTTAAAGCAAACAGGCGCATGAAAATTCAGGGAGCAGCTTTGCCTTGCCTGAGGCTTTAAGGCTATTTGTCTGTGTGTGTGTGTGTGTGTGTGTGTGTGTGTGTGTGTGTGTGTGTGTGTGTGTGTGTGTGTGTGTGTGTGTGGTGAGTGTGAGTGGGATGAGTGCAGGTTCTTTAAATGTTGCTGTATCTGACTTGGTTTTATTCTTTGTCCAAATCCGATTTGCAAGGAGAGAATGGTCGATTTGAAAGCAGGCTGTTAAAAATGGCAGATTGATTCCCATTAGACTTTGCTTAAATCTATTTATGCACTTGCTTCTTATTTAGTAACTTTAACTCCCTCACAAAAAATAGGAGAAAAAAAAAAAACATGTGTACTGTCCTTAACCGTTTGATAATGTTGACTCTGGCCTGAATTGGTTGCTGACGCTGATCCACCACCTTGTCAATATGTGCACTGATAACAGTGAAAGCAGCTCTAGGGTTAGATCTATTGCTATTGATCAGGGAGTTGAATAGAGACACAGCCGCTTCAGCCAGGCGGAGGAACGATAATGTGGAGGAGTTGAGAATCTCTGTTGTGCTCAGCATCTTGTGTTACTCAGCCAGAAACAGCTGGTGAGGTTTGTCTTGCAATTTCCAAATCACTCGCAAGGTTTTGATGCCGGTCCTTTAAAAATGTTTCGCATTTGTGCTTAAATGCTCAAATGATTAGTCAATTAATAGATTTGCCAATCATGAAGTTAATTATTAAGAGAATTAATCAGCAGCCATTTTGATAATTGATTGTTTTAGTCATCTTGTGATTAAATAAAGCTGCATACTTTGGGGTTTTGGACTGTTGGTCAGAAAAAAACAAACAAAAATGATCTGCATCACCTCCTGCTTTATGACATTAGCATTTTTTTTTTTTACAATTTGCTCGTATTTTATTGACAAAACGACTAATTGTTTTAATTGCGGAAATATTTGTTAGTTGCACGCTTGCTTTGTTGAAGATATCATTTTGAGCTATGATAACACAGGCAGGGGCATAGTCATTAATGTGGGCCTTTTCAGACCAAATGGTTTATTTAAAATGATCATTAGAATCATCAGTTCCAACAAGACACATCTTTTTTTTTTCTAATAAAGCCCAAAACCGGTCTGTTCAACTTACAGCATCCTCCATCCTTCGTCTTCATATTGTTAAATGCGTCTTCTCCCATCCTTGGCTCAGGCCAGTAGCTTCACTCATATCCCCTTTTGGAGGAACATGTTTGAGATTGACTTGTCCCATCAATTATGCAGCCCTTGTCACATGGAGCTGAATTCCAGTTGTTAAAGCCTTCCCGCCTCTGTCATTCTCCCTCTGTCTCCTGGCCACCTCTCAAATCCTGTGGTGCAGTCTGATGTAGCAGAGGGAAAGAGGTTGCTCTGATGTTACCTGAGGTACTGAATTACCCTGCATGAGATTGCTATTTTCACCCTTCCACCCATCTCAGTGTATCTCTAGGCCAGCGAGCACTGGCTGCTGGCTTTGACCAGGTGGGGAAACTGTTCCATTAGGTTGACTGAAGAGCCCCTTGGGAATTTTTTGTAAAAGCTGTCTGGGGTGAATTGTACAAACTCCCCTCGCCTCCAGACCATCTTTGATCTAAAACTGGTTATACGAGAGGGATGATGCTGGAGGAATAAAGGAGCTTTTGGACCAACAGACCAAAACCGAAGGATGATTGAGTTTAGCATGATATACAGGAAAGCAACATGTTCTCAAATTTGAGAAGCTGAACCCAATGCAAATTTGCCGTTTTTGCTTGATAAATGATAAATGAATTATCACTCACAATTGCTGATGATTGACCCTTCAGTACAGTCATTATTTCATCACTGAATCATTGCAAAGCATTTCCACTTGAGTAGGTTTGGGTTCACTGCCCTGTTCTTACACACTTAGGCTATATTTATTGCATGCAACTCATTAATTTCCCCCAGCCAGAAAATTTCATCTGTCTGCAGATTCAGTTTGATAACCTTCTCACATACTACCTCTAATTAAAAAAAAGAAGAAGAAAAAAACTCAGGAATTTGGGTGGAAAGCCCAAGCACTTAAACTACCAGCAGACTAGAAGTAATGGCGAGAGAAATAATGCATTGGGACAGTGTGCTCAGGTTCTCCAGGAAGTGAGATGTTTAGTATCTGTGTTTGACCAGCATGCTCTGCATCACTGGCAGCACGCCAGCGATGCTTTTTGCCTCTGACATAGGACTGAAGCAGTCCATCTTGGTGCCAGAGAGAGATGTGGAGACACACTGAAAGAGGGAAGTCACGGCAGTGCACACGGCAATTTAAATTTTAATTGCCTAGATTTATCTTTCCCATACAGTGTGACGAGCTGATAACTAGGGCTGATAGCACAGAGAGCCTGTTTGTTACAGCTTGGCAACATCCAGATATCTTTGCAGGAGCCACAAGAAAGAGCAGAATGGATTTACTGCAACATTTCTTAACCTCCGACAAACACCCACATTCACTGTACAATGCACAGTTCAGCCAAGGCTTAAGTGCTGGGTATACCCTGAAAGCCTAGCAAATTGGCCGATTTCGGGCTGTCTGTGACACTACATCACCAGCAATCAGGAACACAGTATATTGCATCAACACTCAGCTCATACAAGGAAACGGCTGGAGTGTGCTCAGTTAATATTTCCTCATGTTGCCCAGTCAAATTTTGAACAAACATTTAGTTGTCATCAGCAGCAATAAAAGCCTTCCTGTTGGCCAGTCCTACAAAGTTTCAACCTTATCTTACAAGGCACCATGGGAGTTTGCTGTCATGGTAACAGATGCTTTTTTTAAGTTTAACTGGGGCACATGCTGTCACCATAGCACAATATGGCCATATGCAGACAGTTTTTCATGATGCACATTGCAATCTTAACAATCGGCCTACAGATTGCTGTGCACTCTATCTAGATATTGCCGCGTTGGTGTTTTTCATCGTGCTAGAAAATAGCACAAAGCTTAGCATCAAGCTTTGTAACCGCCACCAAAATATGGAGGGTCATCCGTTGTTAGCCTGGCTAGCGATAGCATGAAAACATACATTTGTAAACTCATGCAGGGATATCATGAGAAAGTGTAAAGATGTAAATGGGCATGAGGAAAATGCTTCTTTTTCTCTGTTCAGCTTGTTTTTTGTAATTGCCGTAATGGCTTTCTAAGCATGAATGAGCAACTGGTGTTCAGCTGTTAAGCTGTTTTTTCCTGTATGAACCAGTTAGCTAATAAATCATTTACACTTAAATGTTAATGATGAAACATTTCTTAATTTGCTTTTTACTGGTCAAATCATAAACATACAGTATTAGCTAGTCTATATCTTTCATATTTATCACTCATCTGTCAGGTTAATGTCCGGTCCAGCTGCTTTCCAAGTCTGATTAAACATTAAAACTTTGAAAGTTTTGAAGGTTTCCAAGTGCATATTGGCTCCACTGGCTTCCTTAAATGCACAGAGCTAATAATTCAGTGATATTTCCTAAAGCCCTGAAAGCTGGTTAACATGTTCATGCCGGTGCATATCCAGTTCATAGTGAAGTGCAAGATCCATGAGCTACTGAAAACTGGAGGACCGAGGCTTGTCACACAGAGCAAACTTCATCATTTAGACCCCCTCCCCCCTTTTACTTCCCTGCCTCTTCCACACTGTCTCCCTCTTCCATCTCATCCATCCATCTTTCCTTATCGTCTTCGAGTCCCTTCTGCAAGTGTATGCTTCGCTTACTTTTCCTCATCTTTCACCACACTGTGGATCTCTGTGTCGGTCACATTTTATAAGTCCACATCAGAAAAGATGCTTGACCTCCATCTGTGCATTTTTTTTCCTTCATCTTTCTTTCCATCTGTTAATGCTCTATTCCCAGCAGCCATTGAGATCCATTTTCAAGCAAACTCGCATCAACAAATGCAATGAAAGTGTAATTGAAAAATGTTCTTATGGGACACAGCGGCATAATGTGTAATTTCCTTAGTAAATGCTGTGCCACCATGCTGTTTTGTAATATGCTCGCACTCAATAGGCATTGTGCCCTGGAGTTGCATCCCAAATTTCGCAATATGAAACAACAATTCAAGTGGGCGATGGTGAGGAATAGCATGGTGAGGAAACAATCGCATTTTTTGTTTTCTTCATATTTCCCCTGATTTTCTTTCCCTCTTGCCAATATTGTAACTTTCAAAACAATACAAATGTACTTAATAAACTGCAATATCATGCATTTAACTATTGGAAGTGTACTGAACGTTGTCTGTTCCCCCAAAATGGAACAAAATCAAGTTTACAGCATCAATTATCTCCACCTTTCGCTCATGGACAGCCGACGAAGTGGAGAGTGAGGGATTGTGGTTCATTTAGATGACAGCAGCATGAGTTTCTGGTGATTGAGGGTTCATCAGGTAATTAATTTGCTCGTGGACGTCGGGACTCCTGTGAGTGATGCCTTTAGGATGATAGTGCAAGACTGAGTTGAATAACAACTGTGGCTGCTGCGGAAAAAAAACGTATCTGATTGTCACCAGATTGATAGACCTCATTTGTAATTAGCATCAGGATGGGAATTTGCAAGACTTTTCAAAAAAAACATGGGTGATGTGAGCTTCAGGTGCTGGTTGTTAATGCATATATAAACGAATGCTGCTTGCTCATTTGATTCTGAGCTTTACTCGCGGAGAAAAAGGAAGGTCGGCAGGATCGGCTTTATGAGTTCAGCATAAATCCATAGAAAACATTAAGCTTCAGTCATCAAATGATGTTACACTGGATGTATATTTTTTTATGATGCACATCAGCAGCGGAGTCCCAGGATCGCTATAATCATCAAAATTTGTTGCCTTGATCCAAACATAATCCTCCTACTAGTCTCCCTCTGCCCGCACCCTATAGCCACTTAAATCACTTTATGAGATTTTGTGTTTTTGTGAGTCTTAAGGAAGGAGGACAAACTCATACAGCAGAGGGCCCTGTGTCTTTCTCCCTGCCGTGTGATGGATGGATGGACAGTAGTATATGTCTAATTATCATTAACCTCCTGGAGAGAAAAACCTGTTGTAATGGGGACTCTTATTACTGTAATGCCTTTATCAGCAAATAGCTGTTCTCCTGCTGTTAAGCCAATGTGGAGATGACCGTATGTCTTTCACAGAAGTCCAGATATGAGCCTTGCAATATCACTGCAATGACACCTGTGTGTGTAACACTGTTAGGTATGCAGATTTCATTTGAGTGCTTTTGCCAAGAAATCCTATTGAACCTTTTACATTTTGAAAATATAGTCATCAAATGTCATTAGATTAAAGATTATATTCTAAAAAAAATGTAAACATTTCTACAGAGTGACCCAGAAACTCTGTGATGTGATGGCATTTAACTACACAAAGTGTGTCAGATTGGATTTAGAAGTACTGAAGTAAGCACAAAAGTATAAATATGTCTGTTCAGTTGTTTTAATAGTCATGTGTTTGCATAATTTCACTGTTATACACCATTGTAATTTGCTGCATTGCTTTGCTGGATTTCAACATAAATTCTGCCACTCTAGTGTGAGGATTTGCAGAAAAATCAGGTTTGCATTCGCAGAGATAATGTGGCACCTCATGTTGTTAGCCCAGTAATGTTGGAAGCCGACATATTTCAAAGACATAGCTGCTGGTGATAACAGGATGGCTTGAAATCAATCCAAACCTGACAGTGAAAGAAAGAAAATGGCCCTTTCTTTGTTGGTATTGGACATATTGGAAAAGCCCAGCGTAAAGCATGCTTGGAGGTATGCACATTCTCATGGGCACATTCTTTATAAATAGCTTTTTTTTTTTTTGCAATGGGGTGCATGCAATCGTTTTAGCGTGTAGGCTACATCTGGCCTGTGGCTGGTCTACTTTGCTTCATACCAAAGGATATCAAAGGGAAGAGAGACAAGAGACCTGCAAGACACCCTCCTCTGAATACAGCATCTACCTGCTGCTGTTTAGAACACAATTTATATTTGGAGTTACATTTTACTCTCACTCCATTTGCCAGAGATGTGCTGATACGATAGATGATGCTGTACTTTTATTTGAGTCTCAGGCTCCAGATTTAGATACTACTACTTTGTTGCAGCCTCACTTTCGGCCCTGCATTCACATTAAACTTTGTACATACTGTGCAACATTTACATAAAACTGTTTCCCTGTGTAACTTTTAAACATGACCTGATTATATGCAGATGCAAATGTCAAAGTTTGCACTTCAGTTCTTAATCATAGAGATCTTTTGCGGTATTCTACCTCAGGTTTTGCACCATTAACTGTCACAGTGAGAGCTATAAACCCAGCTCTGTGTTCAGCATGCCAGCTCAGCTCACCTGAGTATACATGTGCCTGCTCTATCGACCATTCTATTGAGTCATTAAAGAGTGGAGTCATCTCAAGGGCTGAGTCTGCATTGTGTGTGCAGAGGGGATAAAAGTTTGTTTAAGTATAGTGTGTAGCTATATTGAGATCATTGTATCTGGGGTTTATTTGCCTAGATGTGTTTTCTCTTAGTCAGCACGATAGCTTCTTCGATAAGGCCAAGTGGGCTGTTTGTCTCTTACGGTATCTCAGTCGCATCAGAATGGACACACACGCTGTACACACATGCGCCGATGTGCGTGCATGCACACACTTGCGACGAGGGCAGACAAAACACAGACGCTCGCATGAAGACGTGCGCACATTCAAAGCAGTGATTCCAGATAGTGTTGAATATTTGGGCAGCCGGCCCAGGGAAATAATCAGCTGTACAAGTCAAATGTGAGTATGATTAAACCAAGATACTGTAATGCGTGAAGCCAAAAGTCAAACATTTTCATCGGCTTTATGAAAAAAGGTGCGTACAATATGTTTATTTGGTATTTTGATGTGGCAAAAAGAATACCTGAATTACAATATACAATGAACACAACTGCCATATGTTCATTGTATATTGGAATTTATCCGCCCCTGGCAACATAATTATTTTTTTGTTATCTTTACGTCTGAACAATCCAAAGCACTTGGTCGAGGTCGTGGAAATATAGACATCTTGTTTAAATATTGAAAAAGTCTGCTCTGACTTTAAGGATGAGACAGGGCGCGTTGACCTTTTCAGCATTTAACTAGAACCATTATCGTTCCCTGACTTTCAAAAGGTGTCTTACAAGCTGTGGGACACAGGATTCATCTGCTGCTCTCTGCTTGTTGAAGTCCTGTGCTTCAATTCCCAACCATTCATCTCTCCTCCTCTCCCATTCAATGCTTTAAATACTTATATTAAGAAAAACAAGGTTACTTTGTCAGCTTACACAACCTCCAGCCGTGATGCAACCTGTCATCTCCAGTCTTGTGTGAATCGCTACGCACTCAACTAAAAAAAAAAACTGCAGCTGTGTTTTCACGTGAGCAGATAAGGCAGCGTCGGAAAGAAGAGATATTTGTGCCGTCAGATGAAATGAGACGCCCTTTTTAATCCTGAAGAGCCCCAGTTGAAGGAAAGATTGTACTTGATTATCCAAGAGGTTTCACGTAGATGGAGTGCAGTCTGTGTGTGTGTGGTCCATACATGAGTGTGTCAGAACTAATGCCAAGTTTTACAACATCCCATTGTCCAAATGAGTGATTCTAAGCAGTCTGTGGTTAAAAACTAACAAAATGAGTTATTGTGACTGGTGCTTTTCTATTCGTTTTTCATCTCTAACATGAAATTATATCAGATATCATCTTACTAATGTTGAGACGTGGATGTTAGCCATGTCGTCCAGCCCTAGGTGAAGTGAGTGGATCTCAGATGATGTAAGTGTGACTGGAGACAAAAAAACAGCCAAGAGCACATTTCAGATGTTTCTGAACTTCTGTCAGCCTGTCACATATCAGCAGGAACGAGTCAGAAACAGCTTAACTAGCTCTTTCCAGTCCACTGTCTTTGAAGGACTGCCATGGGTCTTGAGACTGGATGCTGTAGTCATAGATGACTCTACTGAAATGCCGCAAGCTGGCTTATTATTAGGCCTCTGCTGTGAATCTGACCTGGAGAAAAGTGTTTATTTTATCATGCGTGTTGTTTACTCTGTCAAGTATCTGTTGTCCTTGTCAGGAAAATCCAAAAAAATGGCAGTTGATTTGTCTGACATCCAGATATTAGCCCCACAGTGTTTGAGCTGTTGTGGGTCTGCGCTTATCAAGTATTCCATTTGTCTGCCAGCTCCCCCTGCATGTAGCAGAGTGGACCGGATCCATGTCCAAATAGTATTAGGCTCTCAACACTCCCACTCCCTCACAACAGTTTCCAAATAATTACCTCTCCCCACATCTGCTCGCAGCAGCCAGCTCCAGCATCGGTCGGTCCTGTGATACCTCATGTGCACACGGGTTGATAGACGTGATCGTTCCATTGTGGTGTATTCGCACAACGTCAGCATCCATCTGTTGGAGCTTCAATAACGATGTTGCTTTGCATCAATTGTTTGATCATGTGCTCGTTTGTTTTGTGGAGTGAGGATTTCGTGGGACGCTGCTGTTTCTTGCTGGAACAAACCTGAGGTGGATTTATTGTGTGTTTGTGTGTGTGTGTGTGTGAAGAGAGTGATGTACAGTGATGTTTTATTGATCTTCATAGAGAAGTCCTCAGGGAAGGCCTGCTCAGGGGATCCGAAGCCGGGGTCTTCTATAGCTAGGGCTCTAAACAAAGATGGAGGTATACATCAGGTTTTAAAAATAGTACACAACTCTGCAGATGAACTGTTTCAGTACATACTGCCTCTCAAAATTTCACCATAAAGGTGTGAAGAATGAGGAGTGGAAATAAAACACACATGCTGTAAGATGAAAGAGAGGAATTGTTAGGTGGAGTTTTTCCTTTTTTTTGTAGCTTTTCCTGCTTTCTTCTTCTACAGGCGCTTGCTTGTAGATGTGTCCACAGTGCCGACTACTGTGTTGGCAACTCCTGCTCAGAGGAGTATGTACGCCTTGTGTTGTTGTGGATGGCGGTGGTGGCTGGTAGAACTCTGCAGCCGTGCTGAGAGCTTCATTCTCCTGTTTACTAGAATGATTGTTGCTGTGATAACTCTCCAGAAAATCTCTCCTGTTATAAAGCACTCTGCAGTTTTGGCAGTGTTTTACATTTCTAGTCATGCTTTTATTGCACACCTTGGACTTCCTGGATTGTTTTTCATTTTCTCTCTGGTACCTGCAGTTCGAGGCTCAATTTTATTTATTTATTACACTGCAGGTTTTAGTCAAATGCCTGCCTTTTCCTCCTCTCCCACTCTGATCCCAGTGATCCCATTTTTTTTTCTTTTTTAATAATTACAGTGATCAAGAATTCAAAGCATTTTAATTAGTTATGAAAGGTGTTGTGGTATTGCTAGGCAACATGTCAAAGCTGTCAATCACTTGTGTGTCAGTAAACTGTCAATGGCAGCTATGCTTAGGTAATAGAGAATGCAGTACTAACACAAACAAAAACATGTACCTTAAACCCTAAATGCTCCACTGTTGTTTCTCCGTGAAGCTGATGTGTTTGAGGGTCTTCTTGCTGCAGGAAACTTTGGGGTGGGTTGGGGCATAAAATCTGGTCACTGCTCTGTCTAATCTGCTCTGCTGGAATGAGAGGGGGCTTGAAAGTGGCTCTTATCTAATCGCGATGCCGCCCTGCTGACCGTACAGCTGCAGGATTATGTGAGTGTTCATGACAATGTAGTTTTGGCGCTACAGTTTACGCAAACATGGCTTCATTTAACGACTGTTGGCCTCCTGCCTCGTTCAGCTGGGTTTCTCCCCTTTAATGAGGATGACTAGGTGTCCTGGCGTGGGAGCCGGCGACGTCATGTTACAGGCTTGTTCGATTAGTTTGAGAGGGGAGTTCACTCGGCTCCGTTGGTCCCCCTCGAGACAAACGGACAGATTTCCCCTCTCCTCCTCTGCCTCACGAGCTCTTTTCACCCATCCATCTCCTCCTCTCCTCCCTCACCCATCCCTCTTACTCAGACGCATCATCTCTCAGCGGTGTTTGACAGGAAATGCCGACACGCTTTAGCGGTTTTCAAAAATGAATACATGAGGGAATTCCCATATGGGTGTTGATCCTGCGATATGGAAATCTTCAGAGAAGCTGGTAAGCCTGTAAACCTTGGCTTACAAAAATGTCCAAGGACGCTCGTCATGATGGCTGATCTCATGATTAATGATTGTCCTTGAGGACGTCTTGTTTGTGATATGATTTACCAAACTCACTGTGCATCAGCTGAACTCGCAATGGGCTCGAGTGATAATTAATTACAGATAGACTGATTGCAGTGGAGCTGATTGCTTCACCTTGCTCCCTGCATATAGGAACAGCTTTATCAGCGCTGTGTGGGGTTGTAAGGTCTTTATGGCACCACTGTTTACTGCAGGCAATTTCTCCTGGTCTGCAGGGGATGTTTACATCACAGTATAGAGACGTATCTGCCCTCAGGCTTATTTCTCCATCTCTGCTGCCTTTTATTTCATTTCAGAAAATATCTTTGATTTATACTTGGACCTCTCACCTCATAAATCCCCAGACAGGGTTAGATGATAAGTGCCTACAAGGGAAGTGTAGATACACAGATCGATAAAAGTTTGAGCAGAGGAACACTTCCCAGTGAGTTCTTCGTTTCACACAGTATCATCGTTTGATGCTGCTAACCTGAGCTGCATATACCAACATCTAATAGCAGTAAAGTCCAAATACGGAAATAATGAGGCTCTAATGTGCTTTTAAATAACTGCTATCCATGTTTTCTTAGGTCACCACCGCTGCCTCTTCCATCTGAAGCTCACCACTCCGTTATTCAGCAGCTTAGGAGATTGCCCCTCCCTCCAACCCACTCTTCTTTTTTTGCCATCTGCTTTGAAATTAATGGGCATGTTGGAAAGTAGGCTAAATCCAGAGTGACAGCTTTTTCTGCCTCCTATTTTTAAAGAGGTGCTGCAGGCGGTGTCCAACTGCGTGGGAGATGGAGAGGAGAGAGCTGGTTTATCAAGCTGCTTCTGCCTCTCAGATTTTCTCACCTCTGCCCTCTGGGATGCTCCTGAAACCATAGCTCACAGCATCACTTAGCCCTTGATGATTGGCTGTGTTGCTCTTTTGCTGATCCTTCAAGTTGTCGGCCGTGTCGCTCTCATGGCTCGGTCATCGTGTGAGAATAAACAGTTCTTTTTCCTCGACTTACTGTCGGTCCCTGAAGGATCTTGCGAGTTTTGTTTGGTGGTCGTTGAGGATTTTCTAGGAAATTGCTCTTGAATTTGCAGCCATATGGTGTGTCATTTTGCAATAAACTGTGCAGTATGTTAAAATGTCAAGTCAGCTGTAGACACTTCATCGCAATATGCAGTCATAATATAGTCTCTTGAGAATGCCCTGTTGGCAAGCTGTGTCTGAAGATGGTAGCCTGTGTTAGCTGGCCAGGAAGTTGAATGTACCTCATTATTGTTTTTCCCTGAATGAACTCCACTGCAGACTGGAGTCTCTGTTAACAAAGAGATCTGTATTTAAGGTTCTCTCGTCGCCTCAGTGAAACACGCTATTATAAGCTATGATGAACTGGCCATAGGTCACATCTCTAGACTGCTTACAGGTGTATGCATGCATGTAACAGCTTAACTTGACTGTGCTTTGAGGTTGTCATGGCTGACACAGGCCGTCGATGTGCAATGTGACATGTTGATCGTCTGTTTTCGTGAATGGTGCATCACTGTAAATGTTTCTCCCACAAAGAATTGTGGGACGGCATTATCTTCTTTCCTTTTGTAAAGGATGGTCTAGTGATATGAAGGGAAGCATTGAAGGAACTTGCATGTGAGGAATTTAATCAGCTCTTATCATGGCTGACTCCTAGATGCTTCCTGGTCATTTCATTCAGTTAGGAACCTGCCTAAGCAAAAAAAAAAAACACTATTCAGCCACCACCAAAGCATGGTTAGAGCCAGTCAGGTTAAATAAACAGCCAGTTCCTCTAAAGTCTTTTAATGTGCAGTGAACAATGACTTGGCTGGAAAAAGGATTCCTTATGTTGGCTATTTTTAGAGTTAATGTTGAATGTTGAATTGTCATTCATATGAAGCTCTCCCTGCGGATACACTATGTAACATATATGAATTTCTAAATACAGTACACATTCTTGGGCTTATCTTTGACATATATATATTATAGAAAAAAAAGCAAAACCTTATGCTTTTATTTCTTTGCACAGTTGCCATGTTGTGGATTTCAGACATCGTACAGTATGCAGGCTAAAACCTCCAATTATAGAAGAGGCACAGTGTTACATCTGAGAGGCATAAGCAGCTATATATGAGAACACACACACACACACACACACACACACACACACACACACACACACATATATATACCCTCTCTCACACACAGAATACACACATACTCTTTCCATGCTTGAGGCTGGGGGCTCTGATCTTTCCAAAGGTTTCCTCCTGTGGCCCGTGTGCCAGACTGTCTGGAGAGCTGTGGAGGGGCTGGCGTCGCCTTGCCTGCTGGATGAAAAAGCCAGTAACATGTGCTTTCTGTGGCACAGCAGCCAGCTTCTCCTCTCCTCCACTCCTGCCTCCATCTCCCACCTCCCCTCCTCCTCTCGAGGAGGATTACCGGCAGAAACTGGACGTTTGATCCTGCCTTGCTCTCCACTGCTGCTGTATCCATCTGACAAGGCTCCTTTGTATCTCTTTCTCCTCCAGACTTCTCTCTGTGTCTCGCTCTGACTGTCTTAAAAATAAGTCTTTTTTGCTGTCTGCTGTTTGATGTCTCTGATTTAGCTGTGGTCTACCTGGGGGCAGTCAGGACAGCTGGGTCACAGATATGTGAGAAGTTCATTCAATTTCAGCAGGAATGGTGCAGAGAAGATCATAGAGACAGGTGTGGGTAATTTATGACTGCTTCCTCAGATAATGTAGAAGGAGAAATGTAAATGGATAATTAACTGTCATGAAGATGAGAGGTTTTCACACCCAACACTCCCTCTGCATCTTTGTATAATGCTCATAAATACACAAAAAACATGCACATCACCCTCCCATGCCTCCTCCACTTAAGCTTCTTCTCTTTCCACTGTGACAATGCTTTTATCTCAGCAGTGATTAATTGCGAGGGACAGTGCCAACGAGCTTTCCAATGTAATTTGTTGGGGAGGCATAAACAGGAAGTATGCTTCCAATACATAATGTTGTTTTCTGTGGCTACAGTGGGTGATGAGGGCCAAAAACAAAATTGTGACAATGTGATACAATGTGACAGAGGACAGCATTCACTGACCTTAAGCTGTCATGCTAAAGTGTAAACAATGTTGCTTCACTTAGTTGAATCATGCCCCCTCAATACAGCCCCTAATTACTTGTGTTGCAAACAGCTCTGGAAAGACCAGCTAAGTGTGATTCGTTTGTACTGACACAGGTCTCATCACTTTGTAGTCCACTTAACAGTAGCTCTGTCAAAATAACCAGCTCACAAATGCTGTCAATTGGCCTTTTTATGTCACAGAATACCATGTTATTATATATATTCGTTATTTATTAGAAGAAGAAGAAGACATCCCTTTATTTGTCACAACACAACATGCTGAGTTACATTGGAAACTGCACATGCCATGTTTAAGTGAAATTCGTTTTCTCCACCTTTAACCCATCCCGGCAAGTCCTTCCTCCGTGGCAAACCAGGAGCAGTGGGCTACCAGCCGACACCAGGGACCCAGTTCCTTTGTCACCATTGGTCAGGTGGTGATCTTCTTGCATGTGTTTTTAGTGGTTTTTTTTTAATGGATACCCCAGGTGAACATGCAAACTCCACACAGAAAGGCCCCTTTTTCCTCAAGCAGCAGGCACTAAAGGCATGGTGGAGGACACGCCCTCGGCGCCCACTGCAGGAATTGAACCCAGGACCTTCTAGCTGTGAGGTGACAGTGTTACCACCGTTGCAACCTGCCATCTATCAGACATTGTGCTTTAAACAGACTTCATACTAATACTTTTTTATTCCAGAAAATCAAGGGTTTTCTGCAAATTCCTGGTACCTTAATGTGCACTAGGTTAAAATTCCCACAATTTTGCTTGAAATCAGCAACTGATCAAATAATAAGTAACCATGATTCTCACTGTGGCCAGACATGTGATGGAGTTTTCAATACACAATGCTACTGACACATTCTATTTGGTCTAAAGAAGTATCTATGTTCAGTATCCAGCTATAATCCTGGTTTATGAAAATAGTGGACCAGGCAGATGCCTTTATGAGAATTGTGCCATTTACACCTCAGAGTCCAAATCATAATCCATGTATCAAAGTTTTTGGAGTCATTCTAACTCTTAGGATTAGTTTTCAGCAGGCCTTAGTGTGAGGAATTATGCAATATCAAGTAAAAGTACTGTTGCTTGGTTATAGCACACTGCCAGCAATGGCAAATCTGTTGCAGTGATCTTTGTTTAAGGTGTGTGCTAGCCAGTTGGATTTACTATTTTCCTTCCTGGGATGTCTGTTGGCATATGTCCAAATTTGCAGCTGTCGCTGATATTTAAGTGTTCTGTGCAAATAGGATATATTATCAGAAGGCGCAGGGTGTGCAAACATGAGATGTTGACTATTCCAAGTGTGTGTTTGTCGTTCAGGCGGCTTCACATGAAATCAAACTGTGCCGAACATTCACAAGTGCATTGCTGTGGTTTCATATTGCATTCACTCTGGTTGAGTGCCCATTGGAAAGCTCTCCACTGTCCATTGCACCACTGAGTGGATGTAAACTGTATCTCACAGTATCCACCCGTCCAATCACTTAATCTGTAAATTGGCTGATTGCTGTATTGTCTGTCGCGGGCAAAGCTGTGTGATGATTGAATGATTGTTTATCCAGGCTGTGGGTGTGATGATTAAAGCAGGCTGAGCTTGGCCCCAGAGCCAGTTGGGTAATTAACAGGCTGTTCTCCATGTTAATAGCATTAGTCACCTTGGAGATAATCACAGCCATCAAGAGCACAGAGCTGCAGACCCTGTGTACCTGATAGACTCCTTAAACAAAGGACTGACAAACATCCGGCATTAACAATGCTTTCAGGTTTTGGCCTTTTGAATTTCTACCGTTATCTTTTCAGAGGACCTTTCAAAATGTACTTTCTCGCCTGCGACTCTGAATATACAAGGTACCAGAAGCGGAACATATAATCAGATCCCACTTTATATGATCAATTAACCTGACAATTATTTTCTTAATTGCACATTTGGCCTGTAAAATGTCAGAAAATAGCAACAACTTGTTTTACGAAACCCAAGGTGACATCTTTAGATAGCTTGTTTTGACCAACCAGCAGTCCAAAACCCAAAGATACGCAGGTAGTTATAATAGAAAAGTCAGAAGAGCAGCAGATATTCACACTACAGAAACCGCAACCAAAGAGTTTGCTTGAACCAATCATTTGCTTGAAAAATTACTGAAGTGATGACTTGGTTTAGTGTTATGTCAGTAGACTGATTGATTAATAGATTCAGTCATTAATGATGAGTTACTTTGTATAATTCTGCCATATAGAACAACGTAGGAGAGGGTCACTTTGAAGGTGTAGCCAGAATCTATTTCTTGAGTGCATTGTTGTCAATTTAATATAAGACTTCGGTTACACAAAATTAAATGTCATTATATTCACATAGTTTTGTGTAAGTGTAAGTCTAAGTGTACTTGAGACAACAGCATCAGTTAGTTTGGAGGCACAAAAGTATCTGTCTTTTTGATTAAACCATATAAATTGAATTTGAGGTGTTAAGTGAGTGCTAATGTCTTTGTAACTCTGCCCTGTCAAATGCATAAATCTGTTCAGATTGCATTCCTCATTAGTTTCTTTCATTCATTAGTTGGCCGTGTATGTCAGCCCTGAGCTACCATGGCTCTGCCAAAGATTATTTCAGACAGCAAGACTTAATGTGCTGTGAATGTGGCCATGTTCACTACAGTTAGGATCTTTATCGAAGTCATGCTAAACTTATGTGCATGTTACCAGTGTTTGTTTTGTGTGGGAGGAGGAAAAAAATGAAGGGTAACGTATCTTATGGGGGATCTAAATCACCACAATGAGCCTTAAGTCGTGAGGGAAACTCTCAGGGGAAAAAGATAGATGCAGTCTTCCTCTCCCGGGTCTGATGTCATAAATTACCTGGCCATTGATCCATGGGTGTCTGGGATTCTCGGCGGGCCTCCTTCTCACATTCATCAAGCCTCGAGTCTGCAGCTAAGCCGGAGTGGAAATGCCTCAAACACACGCTCCTCTCTCGAGCCTCCACAGCATAGCCTGTTGCTTAGATACAACACAGATCTGTATTTATGTGAAGAGTGGATTGAACCTAGAGGACTGCATTATGCACTGAAATGTTATGACATCCTGGCCTCTTATATTTTTTCCTTTTAGTATCGTCTAAGTGTTTTCCAGACCTGGAGGAAAAGGGTTTAAACATCAGTTGCAGGAAGTACATCTGCAGTTCTCTCCGTCTTAAGGCTGATAAGACTGGAAGCTGCCCCGGCAAAACGCTAGGAATGAAACACAGGACAGCCACGAGGGCATCCGGGCAAGATTGTGATGATATGTATTATAGGCTGTTGTGAACACTAGCTGCCTGTATTTTGACAGTGCAAACAGAGATGGAGCCGGTCATGCAAGGGTGAAGCCTCTCTTGCACAAAACAACAACACCGAAAACAAAAGTAGAAATCTTTTGCGTGTAGTTTTTACCACTTCAGAGGAAAGAAGCTTTATGAATTATTACTGGTCCACAGAGGAAGAAGAGGAAAAAACACAGTAAGGGTCAGAGGAAATCGAAAAGCAGGTCAGGTAGAATTAAGATGATAATAGAGAAAGCTTTTTTTTTTTCCTTACTTGAACTCCATGCTGCTCTCTCCTCTGTCCTTTATCTCAGATTTGCATGACTGATGCATTCAGCGGGGACGTTGTTGGTGCACAGAAGCAGTTTTGATGATGTGGTCAGGATGGATCTTGCTTTGATGCCTTATTTTACACATTATTCTTTTAGGTAAATGCAGTTTGGTCCACTTAGTAAAATGAAAAAGAGGTCAAAACATGTTTGACATGGAGCTGCATCAAATACATTCAATAAAGTATTAATATATTGAGCCAAAACACAATATTGTTACAGGGCCATCATTCACTGAAGCAGGTGTTCAAGCATTTTGCACAAAACACAAAGTAGAGCTGAGGCTGACTGGAATGTGATTAGTTTGCAGGATCCCTAAAGTCACCACTGAGGTGGACATGAATGTGTGCAGGGCAGCAGCTAATGATTATTTTCATTATTGATTAATGATTAATGATTTAAACAGTTGATAACTTATGAGCATAGCTGCTGATTCATTTTCTTTCAGTTGACTTGTCATTGCAGCTCTAAATGTGAGAACAAAATTTCATGGCACTCCATCCAAAAGAGATTTCTAAGTGCTTTACAAAGGCAACTGGACTTGCTTGAGGTTCCAGAGGATGTTTTGCCTCCCATCCAAGAGGCTTCTTCAGTTCTGACTGACTGGTGGGGAGTCCCAGGCATTTATCCTCTTGCGTGATTGCTCACACCTTGGGAGTCGTTGAGGTCACATGTGAGATGATAAATGCCTGGGACTCCCCACCGGTCAGTCAGAACTGACGAAGCCTTTTGGATGGGAGGTGAAATGTCCTCTAGAACTTGTCCAGTTGCCTTGTAAAGGCAAACACACAAATGTCAACCTCATTGTGGTGCTCAAGGAAAAGTCAAGGAATCACCAAAGGCACTAGGTTTCTTCCTCTGGTAGCAGTGAATGTCTATCCAAAATGTTGTGCCCTTTCATATGTATTGACATCTATGACAGACCAGCGTTGCCATCCATAACGTCGTGCTGTAAAAGCATTGCTAAAACTCTCTATATACAGTATTAATGTTGACACAAAATCTAATGAAATGATCAAAATAAAAGATGATGAACTGTAAATATAACCTACTACTTAGCACTCCTGACTGACATTTTAAAACACCCCCATATGTCAACAAACTATCCCCTTTCTCCTCTCTCTCTCCATTATCCAGGAGAACAGATTCTTTGTTCCTGGCTGTAGTAGTTTCCGCTTCAGCAGAGAGAGGAAAGAGCAGTATCTTGAAGACATATCTCTTTCTTTTCACAATTCTGTTGCACTCTCTTCCACACAAAAGCTTTTCTCTCCCAGGAAGGGGTCTCCTTTTTAGTTACCCTCGGGTTCACTGCTTCCATGTTCTCACGAATGACCTAATATGTGTCCATGTGGCGAGCGTGTTACCGATGGCACGTTACAAGAGTTCAGCTAATGCTTTCTTCCTCATGCCGTGTGCGTCTTATCTCATGCTTGCCTTACACGCAATTAGAGCGTGTGCTTGTGTTTTTATGAGTAGCTGGTATAAAGGTGAAGGTGGTCTCGCTTTAATTATGTGGTCATGCTCTCCCGTCGTGGTCACTCTCTCCGTTCAGAGTCTGTCCTCTGAGCTGAATTATCTTCTTTTGTAATGGAGATTAACCTCGCTAAAAAATGTACTTAGCCTATTTAACTTCCATATTTTAACATGAGGCCACGTGGGCCTGACTAACGATGCAGTTCTGCCTCGTCTGCTGAGGGTTGTACGAGATTTAAGACTGTGGTCAATCCATGCCTGCTTACAGGCTTTTAGGCGTAATAGGATAAGATTAACACATTTGCATACTATCACAATGCATTATTCATGTAGCGTCCCTCTTCTCTAATTGCAAGAGCAGGGCCTTTTTTCCTCACTGGCTCTAACATCTGGTTGACCTGGAAGTGGGACAGAGGAGCCCCAGCACTCATTAATCCCCTCTGGGTGTCACCCGGCACGTGCCACCTAAACATTTGCTAACCTTAGACAGAGGGGTTTGCATGGGCGTGCACTTCCAAAATATAAATGTTTTCATTTTTCACTGAAGATACTAAACTCCCAGTTTTATTCAATGCAGCAAATTATTCTCCACTGGTAACACAATATTTCTTTTTCCAAGCCTTGCAAGTTTGTGGCTGTAGAAACTCAGAGGAACCATTTGCTGGTTTAAAATATTCATCAAAGCAGATATTGATTTCAAGTTAGGGAAGATCATGAAGGAGGAAGTTTGTGCTCTTGAAACCCTACTTAAAATCATGTTTAATTTTCATTATGTGATGGACAATGTTATGACAAGAAGTAGTAGCCCAAGGCAAGGCGGCCTGTATGTAGACTGAAATGCTAAACTCAAGGCAAAAATAGCTGATCGTTAAGCTTATTGCAGTCAGTGCAAAGGGATAGAAGATGACTCATGAGTGTATCAATATTTTCTAAAGGTGCAGTTGTATACACAGCAGTGCATTGTATCTGGATTGTCTTTGCTACAGGCCATTCTTTTTAAAGTAACAGCAATGCCTGCAAAGACGACAGCAGTGTTGCGTGCATGTTGGTAGTGCTGGAAATCTCTAAATGTAGAGTGCTAGCATCCTGCTGGCAGAAGGTGATTCTCAAGAGTGGATTTTCTTTCTTTTTTTTTTTCTTTTTTTGTTTTCAGCTATTTAAGAAATGTCAGCTTTTCACACTGAATGAGATATTACCAGGCTTGTGTAATGGACATTTGCTGCACTGTACAGCCAAGCATTTGGATGAGGTTTATTTGGAAAGGTTGAGTGCTGATCACTGCCAGGCATAAATCTCTCCTTACCAGAAAGCAATCAACACCCTGGCTGCAGGATCATTACCCAGACCCAAAGTTTACGAGATCCATCATCACCTCTACCTGGCATTTGTGTGTGCGTGTGTACTAGGTTATGACTTTAGACTGCTTCTTTATTGATCACAATTTGGGAAATTATAAAGAAGCAGTCTAAAGTCAAAGAAGTATGTGTGTGTGTGTGTATGTTGTCGGAAACAGCTCAGCTGGCCTTTTTCTTGCAGTCACGTGAGCTCCTTGTTGCTGCTGCTCTCTCACCTGCTGAGAGCTCCCTTTCTCCCTTCCTGTTGTGAGGGTGTCGAATGGTTCACTGCCTGAGACACAACATGAGGGCATTTTGTTTGTATGTGTGTGCGCGCGTGTGTGTGTATGAGTATTTGGCTGCCTCACAGTTCCCAGACAGGCATCAGTCTCTTCCATTGACTCCAATTCTCTGACTGGCTGTCTGAGTATCTGATCATCTGTCTGACTCACCTCAGTCTGCTGGTTATAAATCTCCGTCCCTTCCTCTTCTCTTCTCTTCTCTTCTCTTCTCTTCTCTTCTCTTCTCTTCTTCATAATAACAAACCTCGCATTGATTTAACTGGTAAATGATCCTTTTTATTGATTCTTTTATCGCACCCAGAGCAAAGTCTGTTTTCATTTGCCCCCAATTAGACTAAAAAGGGATTTCAATATGTACTTTGTGTTTAGGGGAAGAGGAAGGCTGTAGAGTAGACTTCTCTTCACTTATTTTGTCGGCCTCTGTGGTTGTGGGTGGGAAAGTCAGATTGCTGCATGCTTGTGTCTGTAGCTTTACTGGAATGGGCAGCTAATTATTTCTTTTCACCTGTAAGGCTGATGTTATGCTTCTCCTGGGACTGAGAGAACGAATCCGAAATTGACAGAAATGATGCCCTCTTCTTTTGATGATTGAGTAAATGTTATTAAATTAAAACAGCTTATTTCCCAAGATAATGAAGGTATTATCACTACCGTGGGAAATAAGACGAGTCGGAGCCAAGTACACGAACTGCAACTTCATCTGCAAGCCACGCCTTAGTGTTTGTGATCGTGTTTGGACTCGTGGTTTGTTTTGTTTGACCACCTTTCTGCATGTCTTTGTTTGTCCCCTGATTCGACAAGTGGCTGCAGGGTGTTTTCCTTGAATATGTTTAGTGCCTGGCTTCCAAAAAACTTGCTGTTTTCTCTGTGTTCTCACTTTGTAGCCTTTAGGGTTTTTTCATTTGAAACAACTTGAAACATTATAAAATGTGTTTGACAAATTATTGTCCTTTTGAACCGTAAACTGTGGCTTTGCTTGCTATCACTGATCACTATGCCCGCAGCGTACACTCTGTTTTTAGCATTTTGTTTGTGAATCCATAGCAGGTAATTGATCCAGGAAACATTCTGATCAGATCGGTTCTTCCAGTTTTTGTGAACCGGCTCCTCTTGTTTCATAGCCTTACCTGCAGCATCTTCCTCCTCTTTTACGACTTCTCCCCCCATGGGTTGTTTTTCTCTTTTGGCTTTCCCCTCCTCAATCCCCCTCCCTGTCACTAAAGAGCTTCAGTTTTGCCAAAACAAGACACTTTTCCCTTCCTCCCCCTCCTCTCCTTCCCAACCATCTATATCTCCACACTTCTCCTCCATTCCATTTCTTCAATTTGCTGTTGTTCAGGTTTTAGGAGGAAACTCTAATTTGTGCCTCCTCAGATATGAGCATGTGGGATGTGTGTGCAGATAAGGGCCACCCTCCCAGAGGATCAATGCATTATTCTCTGTGTGATGTAGCGCAGTGATATGGTAGAAGGGCTTGTCAGGGATGTGACGGGTCTTTGTTACCTGACTCTTTCCTCTTTGCTGCTCTTCTCCCTCCTGCTTCCTTCCCTCTCGGCACCCTCTCCTCTTCCCCGCCTTCTCGACAACAAGTCTGCCTCTTTTAAGAGCTGTTTGCTCTTGACTGAGAAGTCAAAATCAGAGCTGTCGCTCCAGTGGAGCACACAAGCCACCTTGTAAAGAATCTACTGCCGTACTACAGCTAAGACCACATACAGGCAGTCTGTCTCTATCTTTTTCTCTCAAACTTCCTCGCACCCCCCCCCCCCTTTCCTCATTCACTTTCTATCTGCCTGACCCTCTCTTTTCATCTTCCCTGAAGGGATCTTTTCTAATTTGTAAAGAGCCAAATTCAGAACACATATTTATAGCGAGGGCTGGATCTGATGAATGCTGCACTTGCTGCTGGGACTGAAAGCCTCGAGAAGCACAATTTTAGCAACCAGTCGAAGCACCAAGTGAGCCACGAGTGGAGGGGTTGGCACAATGGTCGCTTCAAATGGCAAACACTTGAAGCAAGTGGTAAACACTTGTGTGCTCATGTGCGCTCACAAATGTACACACAGTCATGTATGCTGAATGTGTCCACACATTTCTGTTTGGGAAGATGTCTTGAAACAAACACTTCAGCCTGTATTTCCACCTCTGTTCAGTTATATTTTGTCATGTGACACAGGTGAGGAAAAAGATTGTTTTGCACCCCTAAGAGTTGTGTTGGCGGCAGGTGCTCAAACAAAGATCCAAAAATGTAATTGCCGAAAGGGAACAAACACCTGCACACTTACTTCACTTGCAATCAACTTTTATTACAGTGTTTGAGTTGTAAAACGATATGCGGGAGGTACTTTCTTTTTGTTGCCTGAAACAGCAATCACAAGGTTGCCGAGTAATGAAATCGATTAAAACTGCACTGCAGTAATGATTCAATCTGCAATCCCGAAAATGAAAAGTTTAATCTGTTGCAGTTGCTGAATTGAATTCGATGAATCATTTGAGTTCCAGGAGACCAAGGTGATGTCTAACATGAAAGGCAGAGAAGCTGGAAACAGCTGGCTTTTTTACATGATAAATTACTTGATTATTAAAACTGCTGGCCAATGATTTTCTGTAAGCAGACAATTTAATTGCCTAATTGTTGAAGTTAAAAATGTGTTTCTATGTTTCATGTGCACATGTGAGAATTCTATAGGCACTGTAGTTGATTTAGTGCAGTGTATATGCCTGAGACTGTTGTGCACGAGATACACTCCCACACTATGAAAAATGGAGGAATATCTGCGCCTAGCCTTGAATGTGTTGCAGACCACAGTGAGGTAATTCCAGATGGATTGTACGAAGGCCAGCCTCAGCCTAAGGAGATGACCGCAGCCTGTTTATTCCCAGGTGCACTCACACTCTCCACTCCACAAGAAATGGTGTATTTTTCATCAAGATCATAGCCGTTCTCCTTACCCCTACCCTGGCTGTCTTATCGCCAAATATACATTAGAATGTCAGACACATCTTTCCCCTCCTGATCCATATCTGCAGAGCTTCTCTCTCTGTCTCGTCTCCAAACCACTCCAGCAAATGTTACCATTTCATATCTGGGCTGGGAAAATGAGCTTTTTTTCCCCACTGCACGTGAGGATCTGCAGACCCGATAACCTTCGGCGCTGGACTGCAAATGTCACTTCGGCTGGCCAACCAATCGCGTTTCTTTTCACTGGCCGGTGCGGCTCTGTTATGGGGTTCACACCCATGACACTGGGACTGAGACAGATGTGCACACATGAATGAGAATGAGTCAGCAGGGCTCTCAGGTGTGGCCAGGAGAGGCCGACTGAAATGCCACAAAATACCAGGAAACCATATCAGATGAAACTGTGCCTTTTCTCTGAAAAATTACTGGAGTGGTAACAATGAGTTGATTTTTACAGTGTTTTTCCAAAGCACAAAGGCTAATTAGTACAGCAGCCTGATGCGGATGATCTCTCTCACGGTCCTTTGTCGCAACAGGAAACACTATGGCTCATCAAGCTGCAGGAAGGTTTAAATGAGAGCATTGTGTGCTTTGCAATGCCTGGGGAGTCGGGATGCTCTGCAGCATATTACTACACCTGAAAACCCACTGGTGCTGCCTTGAAGGCATGCTAACATTAACCATTTGTGAATTGTGACTGAATCCTGCTGGTTGCTCTCCCAGTTTTATGCAACAGCCATTACAAGGTTGATGTATGTTGTCAAAGCGTTCAGTAGAATAGGCAATCAAGCGTTTAGTTCTCTCACTCAAATCTTTTTCAGTGTACATTCTGCTTTCATGGCCATCAGTTCATATCTCTCACGTGCAGAGAAATGAAAGGGCATATCTGAGCAGCATCTGGATTTACAAGCTTGGTAATGTGTTCTTCACACACACAAAGATGGGAGATGGGGAGGCTGTTATGCTTATCATTAATATTTCAATACTTCTGTGCAGTTATTGGTCTGTTTCGCAGCCCTCAAGGTTTATCTGTGTGATGGCATATTTTAGGGACTGGGACCATCAATATTCGTGACCAAAGAGTATTTATTATGCAGTTTATTATGAGTATTCTTGGCTGCTGCGGGGTCCCTATGAACCCCACCATTCCCCTCATATTAGCCATCCGCCTCAGTTATGCTTTATTTGCATAACTGGATAGTAGCCATTGTTGAAAAAGCAGATACTAATCTTCAGTGAGTTAATATTGCCCGTTAAATTGGCATGGGCATTTTATCTTGTCAGCATGGCAGACTAGACATATTTGTTTTAACCTGTGTACATTGCAAGTATGAGGGATATCTCACACATAATGGTAAAAACAGACTTAAAAGTTGAGATTCAGAAAGGGTTGCGTTGTAAATCCACTCATCTGGTGCTGAGAGGAGGTTGGAAGAGACACTAAAGAACCATCTTTAATTACTGCTTGGCAGCCACTTACTTCTGTATCACCTTATCTCCAACTGTAAATACCCTGAAGTGATCACCGTTTGTTCCCTTTCCTGAATATCTGAAAACCAATTTTACTCAGTAAAAGGCCTTCACTGAAGTGCTTGAGCTTCTTGTTTTTCTACGGGACGCGACGGTTGCTTGTCGGATTTGTGACCTGTGACCTTTCAGTGTGAGACCAGTGTCTCACACCAACAAACCACCTTAACCCCTGGGGCAGCTCTTCGCCGGTGGGCTTGTCTGTGCTCTGATGTTAGGAGACAGGCTCCTCTGTGGCTCCCCTTATCTGGATCAGAGACCGCCCATCAGCCACAGGAGCAGCAATCAGCCTGTTCACCTTCTGGTGCTGAATAATCACACGTACACGAGGAGCGGATGAAATGGAGAGCCTGCCAGTCATCAAACCGGAAATTAAATATTTACAAAATTGCTGTTGCATTGATAGTGGATATTAAACAGACTGGTGGAACATGTTTCTGAGGGCAAATATTCCTCTTGTTTAATCATGCTGTCACAACACTGTTATGAATCCAATATGTTAGCTGTGCACTGTTGCTGGAATTGTGTATGCAAGATTCTGTTTGAACGTGCATTTATGTCTTTTTCCCACCTCTTTTGCAGTTCCTGTGTTTGAAGAACATCCGGACATTTCTCAAGGTGTGCCACGACAAGTTTGGCCTGCGTAACAGCGAGCTGTTTGACCCTTTTGACCTCTTTGATGTCAGGGACTTCGGCAAGGTGAGTTAAACATTGGACTAATGGATGGATGCTCTACTTTGCAGCCCCCAAAATGCTCCGCACACAAACTGACACTTTGGTCCACTCAAGAAATGGTTCTGCCCATCGGCATCGGAAAACCTCCGATGTGCTGTGCGGTATTTTTATCATTAGATCTTTTTAGATGGGCTGATGAACTGCAGTTTTACAGTGAGCCCATGTGATTTGAATGGGTTTAAATATAGTTCAAAGTCAAATCTGTCAGTTACATTAGCCTCAGCCTGGAACTTGGAGTTCAGATGAGCATTTGGTGTAACACTTCAGGGTCAGCAGTCTCATCTCATGTCACTGAGTGACTAAAGTTGAGCTCAGCTGCTCTGCTTTCTAACAGTCTGCCATTGGAATACAGTGTGCATGCGCTTGTTGGCTCAGCAGTAAAGATGGCTGACTCACCAACACATCATATTAGCTTTATGTGGTAGTTTTTATGGGGTATTCGGGTGGATTTTTGTGTTTATTAAATCAGTAGTCATAAGGCCACTGCCTGCAAGGTCCTTATTTCCCTTCATCCTGGGGGAGATTAGGGGCATGGAATGTGAGTGGGCTCTCTTGGAGCACAGAAGGAGATAAGAGTAGAAGTGTTGCTCTTTTGCATTGAAAGGTGGTAGAGCATCTGATCAGGTTGCCTCATGCATGCCTTCCTTTGGAGGTGCTCTGGGTAGGTTTCCAACCTGTTGTGTCCAACACAGACCCAGAAAAATGAGAAGGGATCTCACCCGGCCTGGGAAAGTCTCAAGATCCTCCTCAAGGAGCTGGAGTTTGCGGCTCAAAAGAATCACATCTGTGTACTTTGCTTGGCCTGCTGCCTCAGTGACCCAGACCTTTAGTGAGTGGTGGAAAATGGATGTATGCATGTTGTGAACTGTTGGCCTTTGGTTTAATTTTAAGTTTGTGGTTACACATGTCAAATATGGAATTAAAGTAGGTAGCAGTAGTATATGATTACAACATATACATGAATTAGGCATTTAAGAATCAAAACAAAACTACTGCAAAACCCCAGGAAAGAGGTCATCAGATTATGAGATTTTTTTCTTTTCATTGGACCAAACATAAAAGGAGAAATCAAATGGTTTATTGGGGGGGGGGGGATTGGCTGGTAATCCATGATGGGCATACCCTGTTGGCCTCAGCTCCTGAAAGTGAATTGTTTCTCTCTACTTTCTAATCCGTTTGACTGTGGTGTGTTTGTATGTGGCTACAGAGCGCCTGTGTGTGTGTGCACGCATGTGTGCGCATGTGTGTGCGTGTGTGTGTGTGTGCGTGTGTGTGTGTGTGTGTGTTTGGGGTGGGGTGGGGTGGGGAGCTTCTTTCTAGGCTAGCAGGCAGTTAAAAAAAACAAGCATCAGGGATAGTATGAAGTCATTAAATTGATGATGACAGCTGATGCCATTGTGTCAGAGCTGCTGCAGTGGGAATGTTAATACTGTAGCTTTTCAGCTGATTGAAGGAACATGTAGAATTTGAACCCCAGCGATGAGGATTACTCTGCAGAGGTGAGGTCTGAATAAACTATATTACAGCTCGCCGCGATCGATTATAAAGAGGATGTATATGCACAAAGTCATCCGCTCATTTATCTAACATATCTAATTCAACATATCCACTCTCCCTGCTTTTGGGCCAAGAAGAGGGTCTGAAAAAAGACAGAGAGGGAAAAGATGAGAGAAAAGAAAAAGGAGACAAGGGCTCATTTGGCAGTTTGCAGATAAACCACAAGACGATGTCTGAGAGTCAATGAGCTCGCTGCGAATGGTATTAAAATCCAACAGCAGTCAGAATCAATCACATAGGCCCTCCATATGTCAATTTGGAAATTGCTTTTGTATGGTCTCAGCGGTGGCGGGCTTGTCTCGTCATTGATTTTCCATTAAGGCCAAACATCACATTATAATATATTGAATTGAGTAGATCCCTCCTAATGTGGCATACATTTAAATAGTGAGAATGCCTCATAAATGGAAGCTTAAAAGGGGTTGTTTTATACCTGCATTTCTTTTTTTTTTTATGGCAGCCCATCACTGGATATGCTCTTTCCTCTTTTGTTACCTTTACACAAAAGTTTCTTTGTGTGCACATCCGATAGCGAACAAAGAGATTACTGACTTCCATCATATGTATCATTCATCTCTTCCTTCTGTAGCATTTTTTGTTTTCACCTTCCACAAATAAAAAAAAAAAAACAGGACATTCTGTTGAATGGGAGTAGATCTCCATTGAGCTTCCTGACGTTTCAGCTGACCATCTTAGATTGTGGCAAGCGATGCAGTCAGCAGTAGACGACAGTCGCTTTGGATGCCACGTGTATGATCCGTCCATCCAAAGACACTGACAGCTTTGCTTGAGTGCATCTTAAGTTTTCCTGCATCGTGATTGGAATGCCAAATGCTATTGAAATGGTGTTGCCACAACGGTGGTTTAAACAAATGAAAGATAAAATAACACAGCAATTCTGCATAATGTGGGCGCTTATTCTATCCAATTTGACCTCATTATTAGGCGAAGTATGTGATCAGCACAGCACATGGAATGTTTTAGAAGAAGAAGAATGTAAAGAAATATAACAAAAAGAGGAGACATTTCTCAGTAAAAGAAGAGGTGGAACTCTCAGAGTTTCCCTGATGTCACTCCAGAGGTGTTTGCAGAAATAGTGCCTAAATTGTATATGTGTAATCTCTGGAAGACTGGAATTAAAACAGAGGACATTGGGGAGAGGAGGGAAAAGAGAGGGATTTCACAGCCGCTGCCTCTATAAACATTAATCAGCCCCTATCCACCTTTCATACCTCCACAGTGGCTGTCAGGGGCCCCAGAGTTCATCTCCCCTGGCCTCTGATCGCCAACCCTCCCTCTAATGATGCCTTTTCCTGGGTCACATGCAAATAGATACTGGGGCCAACTGGGCCCAGCGCAAAGAAAAAGTAATTGCCCCTTCAAAACCTTCCCCTGCCCTTTCCAGTGGGGCTAGTATTGAAACAGATGGAGCACACACCCTGCTCAACGTCCTCTACTGATTTTTATTTTCTTTGCTTAACTCATTTCAACCAGGAATACCTTACGCCACAAACAGTACAAGCTACGGCTCCCTTGTTGTATTGCCTTTTCGTGAGGGGGGAAAGTATCTGTATGGTTTCATGAACATATCGCCACACTTCTATTCTTCGCACCGGAACCCATCCCCCATCATTAGAAATTCATTATGACATCATTAAACCAATGAAATACAGCTTATTACAGTAGACCCCAGAGAACGCTTTTATTTAAACACCTCCCTCTGTCCAAACCCAGCCGCCTCGTTTCCTTTCTCCCAACCTATTTTAATTAGCCACCAAAGGAACATTGCTGTCATTTAAATGAACATGGCAATCAGTTTATTTGGCTGTTGCCATGATTAGCATAATTAGCCTGCACCTGTTAACCATCGATCAACAGTTTGGTAATTTTCCGTCTGTGACTGGAGAGCAGTGAAGGAAGGAAGCCCTCTGACAGATTTGCCGTCTTCATTAAAGGGAATAGCGTCATTTATTTGAAATGCAGACAGTGTTGCTTGCATCAATTTCTATCTCATCCAAACAGCCTTTGAGTCACGACTAACTTGTGAAGTGTCGGAGCCATCTCAGGGATGCTTGTCGACTTGATAGTACAGTGTCAAGGTGGATAGATTTTATTTTTGTGCTGCTAAAGAATAGAATTTGAAATGAATTTGAATGGGAGCTCACATGACAGCTATCACTTGGTAGGTGATACAGGTTTTCCAGCAAACTCGCTCCACTCTTCCAAACTCTTCCACTGTTATAGCTGAATCGTCCACCTTATAACAGAGACATCAAAGTGGCAGTTTTGACTTTAGCCACCATAAGTAAGTGACTGCATGTTCTTATGATGAAATCAGATATTTTATTGGAAGATATCTCGGAAATCTGCTCTACATTACAGCTTACAATCAGTTTACCTAATACACAAGGCACAAAAAAACACCTTGAAACAGATGGGGAGTTGTAATGTGAAGGAAACACACCAATCCCCTGATTTAATTTGTACCAACTGCTCCCTTTTTAGCTGCTTTTCTCTCCCTCTCACCTCCCCCATCCATCTCTTCCCTTCCCTCACTGTCCTCCTCTCCCCACTCGTTCATCTCCCACCCACTCTCAGTGTGAGTATGTTGTGATAAGGCTAAGCCAGCGACAGCCGAGCCACCATTGTGTAAGGATGGCGTGGTTGCCATTGGTCAGCAGTGTTTGATTACCCTCTCTGCTGCTCTGAATCCCATGCACACTGAACTCTGCTCCTTTCATTTCCTTCCTGTGCTCTGTGGCTAAAAATAGCTAGTTGCTTAGCATCCACACCCAGTGCTACAAACATCTGGAACGTGCCTCAGCCACCGTCAGCCTGCCTGCCTGAATGCTATTTACTGAAGTAGCGTTTAACCTCAGTCACAAGCCCTCAGGCTGGCCCTGTGCTCATTTTCTCCATAGGAACATTTTCAAACATATAAAGTACATTAAACCTTAGAGCTCTTTGTTCTCTTTACTTGGTTTTTCGAGTATTTTGGGGTTCATACCACAGGTATTACATGTCTTAGTAAGGCTTGCTTTTGTGAGCACTCATATGCTACTGAAAAATATCAATTTTGCATATAAGTGCTCAAATTGAAGTTACATGCTCAAGGGCACATTTCAGAATGCCTTACACCTGTTAAGAAATGGCCAGTACTTTATATTAAGGTGCACGTATTCAACATTTACTTGTTGCTTCTTCAGTCATTCTCCATGAAAGGGTGTGTTCCTGCTTGAAAAGACAAATTACATAAGGCTACTGAACATACTGTCCGTTCAGCGTGGAGGGGTTACATGAATTGTATGTTGGTATTGGTATTGATTCATGCTGTGCTTTGGAATGAAAAAGAATAGCTGTAGACAAGGTAGTGATTCATGCCTGTCAGACTCAGGCTGGAGAGACTGCAGTAAGTGATGGAGGAGGGTTTAGGGTCAAGCAACCAGGGTCACTGACTCCAGTGCGTCCCCTTCCATTAGTGACCACGTCCTCAGCAGCAGTCCTTTGCTGTCAAGGCCCAGGTGGATTTTTAAAGCTGCAGTTGCCTTGCCCTTTTGGAGGAGATGAGTGGTTCGAAGAGATTTATTGCCTAATAAGAAACCGGAGCCGTTGTTTTAGCTTAGTTTCAATATGATGAAATTGACATGAATATATTTTCCATAATCGAAAAAGTACCCTGAGAATAAACTCTTACCACCCACTCACAAGGAGGGATGGAGCGAGGTTCACCACTTTGTGAACACATGATTGTATAAAGGATATTACTACATAGACTCAGGATCACTTTGTAAAGCTGTTGTCAGTAAACACAGTTCATTTGCAAATGATGTCTTCTGCTTTTATTTACCTCTTACACAGCATCCCAACTGTTTTGGAATCAGGGTTGTATTTTCAACACGTATAACATCAAAGTTTTGTTCATGTAAAAGCATTGCAAAGGACATATATGGACATATATTCCATGTCCTTTATTGTTCGCAGTGGTGGAAAGTAGCTGATTACATCTACTTAAGTACTGCACATGTACTTTAAGGTAGTTGTACTGAACCTTTGATGCTATTTTACTCTAGGGTTCCACACGTGGTCGTCCATGTTAGCTGAAACGCTGAAAACAGCTCTGGCAAAAGAAAGTGTAGGCTTTCAAGAAATATAACATCATCCTTCAGGGAAAGGAGTCGAGGTGTTCTCTCACACACCTTCACTAACCAATTTCCTGCACCTCAGCCACTATATTTAAGTGGGGAATATTGCATTTTTCATACACTACATCTTTTTTATACATATTGTATGAGCATTGTTAAAGGGAGCCTGAGAACAAGCATTTCATCACTAATGACTGCTTCAGTGTGATTGTTGTGCACATGACAAATAAAGACCTTGAGTCTTGACATGTTTGACATCTGCAGTATAGTTCATAGTTATTTTAAATCCAAAACATATCATTAGTTCATAAAATAAGATACATTGCAGATCAAATTCCTCAGCGGTGTATAAAGTTGTTAAAATTAACTTACTTTGGCCAGCTACAATATTAAAATGCTGCTTGTATGTACATGTATTGCATCATCAATGTAACATAGAAACTAAGTATTCTCACATCGTGGTATTGCTACTTTTATTTCAATGATCTATCCCCCAACACTATATCCCTTGATCCAAGATTACACCCAGTGCTCCCCTAAGAGAGAATTTTTCTCATAACCTCCCCTGAAAACACATCCTCCTGCCTCAGCAGACAGTTTTGTGGCTGCTTCTTCTTCTACTTCATGCCCCGTCCATCAGGACCCCCCAACTGCAAGTTTTTACATAAAGCTTCCAAGACACAATCAATAATTCATTCCAAATGCCACAGTGCTGATGATAATTCTCCTGACATGAATTATAAATGGGAACTTCCTCTCCCTTCCTGTGTTTAGACCCCCTTCCATCTCACCCTTCCGTGCTCCACTCCCACAACCTCATTATTCCTGCAGTTTGTCACCCCGACACCCGTGGAAACAGGTGGCGGCTGAGCATTAGGCTGTTGTCCGGGATACGGCCCGTGTTGGTACTTGGCTCATGGATGCTGACTGTTGGAAGGCGCACGGTGAGGCCGCAAGGTGTCTCAGCTCATACTTACAGTACCAATCGAGACGAGATGTGATGGATTGATGATGGCAGCTACTCCAATTCAGCCCAAACAGTCCACAGAGTTGTCTGGTTTGCGTGACGGATGAGCAAAAGCTTGAGGTCCAGATGACCCAAAATGTGTTGTTTGAATGAAATCTCAGTGCCATCTGGATTCCCTCCAGCTGTTCCTCTCCCACCTGCTCTGCAGTCTAGTTTGACTTTGTTGTTGCACAAGAATTTCTATGAAAGCATGGTCAATAAAGGAGACCGCAAATGGAGACGTTTCTTGCAATTATGAATTCCGTCAACCTCAACCTAATTACGACATCAGGATGTTGTAATTACAATATCCTCAAATGTCGATGAGCGGTAACCATGCTCACCTTTTTCATAATTACAAGGTAAAGGTTCAAGGTTCATTTTTCATTTTATAATACAGGATTATACACAGAAATGCAAGTTGTGTTCCCTTTATACTACACACAGAACAGGGGAATTCTCACAGCCTGAGGAAAGCAGCTCTGTGCTCTGGTGGCATGGCAGCGGACACCTCTGTATCGCTTGCCAGACGGCAGCAGGGTAGACAAGCTGTGGCTGGGGTGGATGTTGTCTTTTATTGTTTTTTGGGCCCTGTGCAGACACCTCCCCATCAATACTGCCGATGCTCGGAAGATGTGTACCAGTGATGGTCGAGGTGGTTTTAATCGACGACTGCAGAGCCCTCTTGTCCTGGGCTGTAGATTTTCTGTTTTGGCGGTAAAATCTCGTTACGAAAAGTGCAATAAAGCTTTGCAATTAAAAAGCCAATTAGAGTTATCCAAGGTGATTTGCCATTGTCACTGATCAATATTACATTTCCTGGGCCTTTTTTTTTTAATTCACTTGTATGTTCTGCAGTTACATCACTATGGCTAATAGAATATTTTTTAGAATCACATGATCTGCTTAATGAGGTAGCATAAGAATAGGCCATCAGGAGGAAAATAAGTTAGGATGGGCTGTGAATGGACTAATATGTGCAAAAAATAGATAATAGTGACGTATAAATGTACAATGATATCATCATCCATTGCAATAACAATTGATAACTGACACATAAATCAAATGTATGAGAAAACATCTCTTTCTTTTCCCTGGGTGATATTAATGAGTTTCTGTCCTTTGCTGCACTAAAACGATTCTACTGTTGACTGAAAAAGCAGTACCTTCCAAAGTCAATGGAGACATTTTACTCACAGTAAGCGCTCTGTCTTTATTTCTTTTTTCCCCTCCACTTCATTTTGCTACCATTTTCCCTCTGACAGCACTGCACAGCGGTGTCATTTAAATTCACCAGAAGAGAAAAGTAAAAAATCATTTATTGAACTTTTAAAGCCTGGCGCAGTTCAAATCCTATTGTGGAAATAATAGGCCTCTTCTGTTTTGAGTGTCAGTGAATGTTACTGTGTGTTGCTAGACAAACTGATAGACAGAGACAATGTGATCTGGCCCTAGCTCAGTGCTCAGCCTGGCTCTTTGAAGTTTCTTGGCTGCGCCGAGTACCCAAAAGGCTGCCAAGGTGTGATCACAACCCTCTATTGCCATGGATTGTGAGACAGTGGTCACCAGAGGGCGTGTCCCTGTTGTTCGGGTGGTTGGGATGTCAGAGTGGGGGTGTAAAGAGGAAGAGCCCCCACAGAGTGGGAGTCTCTGAGTTCCTTGCAGCTGGTGTGAGCTCTCATTATTTCTCCTCCCCTGATTCCTCCCTCCGAGGCCCCACAGGCATGGCTATGATGGACAGGTACATTCTCTGAGGAATCACTGGCATGAAAAAAAGAAAATAACCAAAAAGGGAGTCCGTCCTCAATCATCTTTTCATTGCACAGGGATTACTTTCATATGGAGCTGAAAGGCAAACCCGCTTGGCTCATAAATCATACTTATTTTGCACAAATTTGAATGCGCACTTCGGTGTACACTTTGGGTTATGCAATCATTCCCCATTTGTCCTCAAATTGAAGATAATTTCCCAGTAAATAGTGGCAGCAGATATTGTTTTAGGAGGCAGTTGGCACACAGAATGTCAAGGTAGCTTTGCAGGATCATCAGAATAAGCTGCTTTTCAAAAACCGTGATTAAATCATGGGAGTTACCAAACCGCAGACTGTGTCACGTAAAAAGAATCCTCTGTGTTTGTTGACAACAGGGCTTCACTGGCAAAATACTATGAAAAAAGAAATGGGCAGATTGCACAAACTGCTCTCTGATTTAAATCAGGCTGTTGTCTTTGTATTTTAGATTATTAATTATAATAATCTTTTTTGTAGTGTGCAGTCAGCAGTGGTATTAGTGGAAAAAACAGACAGATTTGTAGTATTAGACAGCAAAGACAGGAAGTGATTCTCTGCCAGTTAGGTGCACCCTGTAAGTGTTATCAGACCGTGTTCACTGACAGCCACTCAGGTTTGGCTTTGATTCTTAGAGCAACAGAAATGTTTTCTAATCTGACTTTACTATTGACAAGACAGCATCATCAAATAAGCACTTTGTTAAGACTCTGGGAGCTTAGATACAGAAATAAAGATGTGGTTAAAATTAGGGAATGATCGTCATCAGGATGATGAATGTAGTCTTAATGTAGACTTCATTGACGTTGTCGCTCTATAACAACTTCACCATATTTAATCCTTTGCAATGTCGTTTTGGGCCATTTTCTAAAATGAATTATGCTGTTGTTCTTCTCTGGAGGACCGTCTCATATTGGGATATCGATGTTGCTCAGCCTTAATTACAAGAGAACACAGCATCTCTGCATCAGGTATGTCAAAACAGTAGTCTTGGGAATAAAGCCTGAGCTGCATCTGAATTGTCCACTGAAAAATGAACTTTTTTGATCTGTTTTGTTCATAAAATCACTTCCTGTCACTATGAAACTGTAAACTACATCGATTGATGGTATATGATCTTCCAAAATTGTACACTGCTGACATTAGTAAATATTGTGCACTTCAGGACGCTGAAACAGGTTCCATTCTTGTGCTGAGGTGTCCTTGACCTTTAAAGTGAAACTCTGCCGCCTCCAGGGATGCCGTGCTGAGGCTGACTCTGACCTCTGACCTCTGGGGATAAAAGTATAAGTGAAAGCATCAAAAAAGAAACAAAACGATCAATAATGCAAGTCTTCTACGGGATTTAAACTGCAGATGAGCAAAACAAAAGCTCACAAAAGCTGAAAACTAGATGGTGTTATGATAATACAAAGACCCACACTAAGCCTTTTTTGTGCATATCCGTCCAGCATATTCGTTGGGGCACATAAATGCAGGATTATCACATGCTCTGAACAAAAATTACCGTGTCAAACTGTCAAAATGGAAATAACCACTTTACTCAATTGGAACATTGACCGCACTGTCTATGACAGCCATTAAATTTGTCATTGCTTTTTCTACGGTCCAGTTCATCAACAGGAGCACATCACAGTACTAGATGAGGCACACAGGTTCAGGCAGAGATGGACACACACACACACACACACACACACACACACACACACACACACACACACACACACACAGAGTGAAGCCCAGGGCAATAAAGTCTCTGCTGGAGCCAGTGCTCTCTGATTCCTCCTATCAAAGGGCTGTAAAATGGAAATGAGACTAAATGGATGACATGGTCTCTCATTATCCGCAGCATGTGTGATAGAAAGTTGTAGCAACACATTTGACTCTGATGGCCATAAACTGATATTGGCAAGATGCTCCAGCCCACTTACCTTTCACAGATTCTATTAATCCACCCTCTTCCTCCTGCTGCTCCACCTTTTTCTGCCAGATTCTGCATCGTGTAGTCAAGATGTTCCGCACTGCTTCATTTTCTCACCCTTTCCTCCAATGCTACTCTCATTGTGTATCTCTTCCTCCCACCGGATTTGATGCGCTCACACTTTTTTTTTTCTGTTTTTACCCGTGGCTGTGGCTTGTGTTCAGTGTGGCACATGGTAATTTGATACGGCTGATAAAAAGCTAGCAGCCAGGCTCCTTATTGTGCGGTGTTGGGGAGCTTGCCAGGTGTTATGAACGCCCCCTACAGCGGCCACTAAACTGATGCCCTCCTCTGTGCTTCTATTCATTTATTTCCCGGCAGGTGCCTCATGGCAGGTAGTAATGATGCACAGCCCTTGTGTGGCCAATGGGAAGGACTGCCTGATGTGTAGGTAAAGGTGAAACTTTCCCCAGTTAAGGGGATACTACCCATATTTTGACCATGTAAAACACAACTGCTGCATTTGTGTTGAGATACTATGATTAATGAGAATTCTTTTTTAGATTTTTACCAACTTTCAAGAAAGACTAGATTGAGATAAATAGATTTTAAAATAATACAAGAGCGTGTCCAATCAAATATTTATTTTGAACACTTGAGAGTATAAAAGTATAAAGTATAAAAGTCATTAATTTCATACGTACACTTCATTATCAAAGATGACAGTAAGGGAAGGCCAATGACAGCAAATTTTATAGCAGCTGTCGCTATAAAAAATGAATAGAATTAAAGTTAAAGCTGCTCTGTGGATGTTTCTGAACAAATACTTGTTTTTGCATACATAGCTTGCTGGAAGTCTTCTTCTTTACTGCCTTTGTTGGTGCATTGCCTGTTTTGTCTGTGTGTCACCACCACCAGCTATCAATCACAGGCAAAGGCAGGATGTGAGCCGTGCTCATTCGCATGCATGTGCGTGATTCAAACAAACACTGCCCCACAAGTGAAAACATTGCTCCACAGCGCTACCGGTGGCCAAAAACTCCACAGGGCGTATTTAAGATCAAATCTACAATTATTCGTAGAAATGATGCCAATAATTATTCAGTTTGCTGCTTTCTCAACCATTATTTTCTTTTTGCATATGGCCTATTGTATCACCTAGCCCTGTGTTGATCGGATTTAATTTGAGTTTTGCCCAAATCAATCTTCCAGTGCATCAACACAGTTGCTCAATATTTTGCGGCAAGATAGCAGCAGTTTACAGTAAGCATATGCTCATAATGTGTGTGTGTGTGTGTGTGTGTGTGTGTGTGTGTGTGTGTGTGTGTGT
>JBBMOE010000003.1:16685566-16855568 GCA_037975065.1 Chaetodon trifasciatus
TGTGTGTGTGTGTGTGTGTGTGTGTGTGTGTGTGTGTGTGTGTGTGTGTGTGTGTGTGTGTGCATGCCTTACCCCCATGCTGTGCTCCGTCTGCCTCAGCTGCAATTACCAGTAGAGAGAGTGCCTGTAGCTACCTGCTCATCATCCCAGAGCCAGAGCCCAGCCCTGGACAAAGCACATACGGCGGACTCCTGCCAGAGACTGCATTATGGAGATTAGGGTGAAAGACTGACAAAGAGGGTAGAGGGAGGTGGAGAGAGACGGGCCCGACGAGAGCAGCGGCTCTTCGGGGAAGGGAAATTAGTTTGCTTCTGGATGATCCCCCTAAGGCTCAAGGAGAAGGGGAGAGGAAGACAGAGGGATTAGGAGAGGGAGGAAGAGGGAAAGCAAGAGGAAGCCAGAGAGAAAGGGACACAAACAGTCTAATCTTCCTTAGTCAGATATCCGTCTTGTCAAGCTCACAGTGGTCTGGAGCAGTACTGAAATGATTAGAAAATGAATCAACAATAATTCTGATAATCAATTAATTGCTTTCATCAAGCAAAGAAGCCAAACACAATCTGGTTTCAGCTTCTCAGATGAGAGGATTTGTTGCAGTTTAATATCAGTTAATTCAATAGATTCCGAAAATGCCACATGCAGCTCAGAGAACTTGCAACAGGCATTTGTTGTTTTTTATTCAACTCATTAGTTTTTCCCTTTTAAAATCTAACAATTGCATATCTTCCCATTTGTAAACCAACTTTTGTTCTCCAGACCTCTGCGAGCTTGAGAAGAAACGACATCTGACTGTTCAGGATTAAGACATACAGCAGCAGTGATGAAGTGAGAGGACGCCCGCAGAGAAGCAAGGGCCACGGAGGTGACATGGGCTGACGCCAAGACAAAAAACGCTGCCAGACAAAGAATGTTGGAAAAGTAGAGGAAGACAGAAAGAGATTCAGGCAGGAATAGACAAGCTAATTGCAGAAGGTTAAAATAAGAGCATAAGAGAGACGGAAAGAGGCTTGAGGACATAATGGAGACGAAGAAGAGACTGAGAGAATGGAGAGTGACATCGCCCTCACTCCTGTCATCGTGGGAGTCCGTTCACTCAGCTGGCCACCTTAGTGCCCTTTTTGATGAGGAAGAGTGGTTTCATTGCAGACAATGGCTGGGAGGATAGCAAGCTTATGGCCAGTCTGGGCCTGTGTCAGCCTAAATGGCAACAATCAATAATCCCCTCAGTCACTTTCGCCCTGAGAGGGCTGGAGCCTGAGCTGCAGTGATGCAAGTGGTTCAGAGATGTGTGTGTGTGTGTGTATGTGTCAGTGGTTCCCTGTTTATTCACATTTTCTTCATGGAGCGCATAAATATGTTCTTATGTAGGCCAGTGGTTCCCAACCTGGGTCAGGGTCCCAGAAGGGGTCACAAAATATAATATTAGCTTTTTTCCCTTGACAGACTGGATAGTTCTACTTATTCAGGCCTTTACATTCTTCAAATGTAAAGAATTTCAGAACAGACAAATGATTCATAATCTTAACTGCTCACAGGCTGCTGACATCCAGGCTCCAGTTACCAATCCTTTTCACTGTTAAGTAATTTGTGAATTTTCTTTACTTCATCAGAAAATACAATAAAATGCCCAAACAGCTTCTCAGTCCAAGGTTGGATCTTTAGAGTATTCATTTTGTCCAGCGAGCAGTTCAAAACCAAAGATATTTGATATGGAACGCAGTAGCAGCAAATTCAGATTTGAGAAGCTGGAAGCAGTATTTGTAAATATATTTCTGAATATCTGTAATACATATTTGTACTTACTTTAAACAATGATAAAAGTTGACTTTTAAACCAATTTATTGATGTTTCAGCCGTGGTGTAGAACCACCGTTTTAGACGAAGACCCTCTAGACATAGCTGCCAGTGCAGTATCAGTTTAAACTCTGCAGTCAGACCTTCACTGGTGCAGAAATAATTCTTGTTCGGGTTGTTTATGTACTCCAGTTTCCTCTCGGAAAAGAGAAACATTTGTTGTTAACTTCAGCTCAGTGGGATTTGCACTATGCAGCAAAGGGTGCCAAGCTGTGCGCAGGATTAAAGGCCTGACAAAAATCGCCCTCTGCCCACACCTGCAACACTGCTCCAGTGTGGACTGGAGTGTTTGTAGAAGTCCAACACACTCACACACACACACAGTGGACACTTTGTTAGCCTGCTGGCACAGTCATGCTTCCCAGTACAGCATGTTTCCACCCTGACTAGAACAGTGTGGCCGTTGTGCGTGTGGTTGCAGCATTGTGCGGACACATGCATACAACCAGTAGTCACACTGGATTGTATTCATTACAGAGGGATGGTTGTAGACAATCACTCAGTCTGCAGAGGAGCTGTTCTAAAATGTGGTGTCTGGCATTGCAGTAAAGTCACAGTTTCACTCCAGGAATGACAAAATGAAGAAACACCCGAACTAACGGCTTTTTATGTATTGATTGACAAGCATGGGGACATTAGTTGTATCCACATGAGCTGTTAGTTGAAGCTGTAGACAGAAAAAAATCAATTGTTGCTGTGATTGGTGGGTTTTTGTGATGTTTCTGATGCTTGGCTGCAAACCACATTTCCTTCCAGAAAATACAGAAGTTTGAATTCAGAGTTAAATAGTAATGCGTTTGAAATGCGGCTCTGAAGTGGGCAAAGAAACCAGGAACGCCATCCAAACCCTGAAAGTTTAGTGTGACGTGGAAACAAAGGAAACTTTGCTCCACTGATTCTCGCAGCAGTAGTGGGCACATTATAAGACAACTGAAGGAACAGAGCTCCCTGAAAGCCAAGTCTGTGCCACACACACACACATTTTTAGAAAGCGAACAAGCGGCTGTGCTGCACTGTTCCGCTGGCAGTCTAATATATCACCTCCTCCTTCTGGCTTTTTCAATATCACTTGGTTCTGTTGTTTTCAAAAGGGTTTCAGAGTGCATTCTGTGCTGCACTGAGGGACTGAGGGACATTTAACTGCATCTTTTTTTTTCATATTAGGCTGTTCTGGGCTGAGCCTGGCTCCCAGAAATGGAAACTCATTCTAGTGCAGAAAGTCTTATGGACCATGGAGAGTTGTTTCCTCTTTCTCCCAGTGTGAACGCTCCGGCATTGATCTTGCTCCCCAGGTGTCCGCACTGCACAAGTTGTAGCCAGAGCTGAGGCAGGGGGCAATGCTATGGCTCATGAACACAGGGCTGACACGCACACACACACACACAGACACACACACACACACACACACACACACACACACACGCACACACACATGCGCACACACAAGCATGTAAAGCACAACCCAATACACAGACATACACACGTTTTGTCACTTGGTTTCATTTAGTTGCAGTCGTATGCAGGAACACACATGAACACACACATTCACTTTCTGACGTTTGAGTGAAGTGAGTCAGCTGAAGAGAACATGATGTTTTTAGCCTGAAGTGTGTGTGTGTGTGTGTGTGTGTGTGTGTGTGTGTGAATGTGTGTGTGTGTGTGTGTGTGTGTGTGTGTGTGTGTGTGTGTGTGAGAGAGACAGAGAGAGAGAGAGAGGGACTGGCAGGGAAAGGGCTTGTTGTCCAGTTTGACTCAGCCACTACTGGTGTATTGTGAGCTTATAGACACAGTAACAGGGAGTAGAATGATTTGCTGTTCGACACCATGTGGCAGTATGAAAGAGGAAGCAGAAACAAAGGGTAATACAAGAATTAACACTGATATCTGATTCTGATTCTGATATCTGACACTTGATTCACGTTCACACTGTATAGAAAATGTGGCAGCACATGATCATATTCCAGCTTCTTTTTGATATGAAAACGCTAAATTTCCTTTTTTCACGACTTTGCCTCCACCTTACACCGCCACGACATTAACATCTTTGGTCTCGAGTGAAATATCCTCACTATTAAGTGAAATTTGATACTGATGTTGAAGTGGTCTCCTGGCTTTAAATCTCGCACCATCATCAGGATAAATTCTTATTTGCTTTTATTTATGATCAGACACCTGGAACTGGAACTAATGTCAGTCCCATCAGCCTTAGCTCTACTTTTACTTTACGTTTAGTGTTAATTACCAAATGTAAGCATGCTAACAGGCTATACTATGATGGTGCACATCCAAACAAACACATTTCTAATAATCATTTTGGATTTTTATTTATTGAACACGTTTTTTTTTTTTTCCACAACAGTCTTCCTTGTGGCTCTTGTTAATCCCGTCTGTGCTGTGTTCAGGCCTCCTTTTGCAAAACTGACAGTCACAAACAGTGTAACCTCAGTAAATTCATCAGAATTTATGATCATCCTCAGTTAACATGCCATCCTCCTGTGCAGTGAGGAGGAGACTGCAGATGCAAGCTGCGCCTCCAGCCTGATGTGTTTGGCGCAGAATGCATCTGCACTTGACAATCAACACATGTGGTTCTAACAAATTCCTAAGTAAAGCTGTAGTTGACCTCACTGCATTCCTCCGTAAACTGATATCTGCTCTTTTGGCTTGAAAGTATTAAAACTGTCCCTCTGTTTTTGGGTTAGCATTATGAGTTTGGGTTGAATTCAGCCCAAGGCTCTAAACTCAACCCCAACTCCTTAAGCTCCCATCATTCGCAAAATTACAGTAAAATAACAAAAACAGAGAAAGAAGGAAAGAAAGTGTGTGCTGTCTTGGTGTTCATACCCATAAGCCCTTTAAAACAAGTCAACTCATATCAAAGCATTGCTCTGCTCAACTAAACATTTTAATTTGCCCTGAACAACAGCTCGGATACCTTTGTGTTACTCAGCACTTTGATGTAAAATGCAGTGATATTCACCTTATATGCTGAGGCGATGCGGGGGAAGTAATGAGATTTATGTAGCCCGGGGGAATGAACCGCTTTCAGGGTTTTCAAAGTCCTAACGTCTTATTTTTGAGTGTGTTGCCCTCCCTCCTCTGTGTTTCCTGTATACTCTCCATAGCTCTCCCCGCCCTTATCCCCCCTCTGCTCTGCTATCATATGTGCAGCTCTACTGAGAAACAGTTGAGTGAGGATTTATTTATGATGGGTTTTTCAGGCAGGCTGAGACTCTTTATCCTTGAAAGACAGTTTGGTATATTTCTCTTTAACAAGCAGAGTAGCTGAATATGATTTTTTTTTTTCTCTTGGTGTTTAAATTATGAGAACGTTCAGATCATTCATAGGTGATGTTTGTGCATCACAGCTGCTCCAGTGTTTGCTGTAGTCCCTCTATCATTAGATATGGCTGCAAAGTCATTATGCTGGTGGATGGACAGGGGGCCGACCTGGGTCAGCTAAGCTTAGCTAATCTGTCTGCATGTTGAAGCAGGGGAGGAAGTAGGCTCGTGTACAGAGGTCAGGACCCACTGCAGATCCACTCATGTGGCCTGTTGTGTGTCAGAAGAAGCCCAGACAGGTGTCCCTGCACCCCACATGTGACCTCGACACACTCTCTGACTCACCTGCATACCAAGTTTGCTGCTTTGGTCTCAACATTAGAGACCAGCTGATACTGATGTAGTTAATGTGGCAGTTAATATTTGATGCTCATGGTCCAAATCTCGTAATTCATGGTTTGAGATGGGTGTTGTACATAAAATGCACGAGGTGAACTGATGAAGGATAGAAAAAAAGTCAGCTCAGCCAAATTACAAAAAAATCTATTATCTAACTTACTCTTAGTAGTTTTGAGATATTCACTTCTGTAAATTCTGCTATCACCAAAATACAGTTGTCGTTCTCGTAACCTGTGGCTGATTGGTTGGCAAGAATTGTCTTCAAATATCGTTTCTGGTTCGGGCTTTGATTCAAGTTCAATTCCAGCTGGGTCCCTTTGTTGCATGCAATATATTCATATATTTATCTTATCTATCTGGTGGACAAGCTATGTAATCACAGTACCGTATCTGAATGATCTCAAACACGCTTTTGGCATTTCTGCCGTGCAATTTCTCATCAGTTACCGGCTGACATACAAGTCAATAATATACAAGCTAGTGTCTGACAATTTATCAGTCAAGCTGTACACGTATTAAAACTCACAAGGGCTCGATTAAATCTAAAGCAAACCAAATCAATACAATTACCTACAACTACCAGGTATGACTCACATCTTTCTCCTTATGAAGTGTACTGCAGTGTGATTGTAGCATCTAAATGACTAAAAACCTTCCAGAGATGAAAAGCTAGTTGGTATCGGTGTAAGAAATGTGACGCCTTTCCTACCATCAGCAGTCGTAGACGTGGAAGTGTCGCCCGCTGATTGAGAATATAAAGGCTGGCCCATGTGTTCGCTCTGTCTCTCCCCTCCTACAGCTGACTCCCACCCCTGCATCTTTGTCTTATGATTTGTATGTTACATTCCCTGAGCCAGGTCGTGACAGAAAGGAGAAAAATGTCCTTCTCTGCCCTGTGATAGAGGTGTACTATGTTGTGAAGTGAGGAATGAGCAAAATATGGTGATCATTTTTCACTTTGTAGGAAGCTTTAATATTAAAGAACTCAGTTACTGCAACTACATCAAGCAGATGGAGCTGATAACACATTTTTCATGTGTGGGATACAGGGGATAAATTTAAAAATGAGTAAAATCCTGCCTTCATTTTAGTTTTGAATGTATCCAACCCAGGCTTCAAGTAATGTTAGAAATCAGTATAGTGTGATACATTTTTTTCCTCTTAACGGCAGCCAATGTACTCACAAACCAACTTTCTTTCCCTTTCCTACCAAAAATGTATCAACTACTCAAACTGAGGCAAATATTAAATTGAGAATTATGCTAACCTTCTAAACCCCCATCACTCAGTCTAAGTGTTTTCTAATTATGACACTGTTTCAGCAGTGGGAAATGGATTAGTTACATTTGCATGTTGATATGCTGTAGAGTCACGATGTTAATAATGTCAGTTGCTGTCAGCCGTTGCAGGGTGATTGCTAGGAGCAGTTCTTTCCAGCTGAGGATGCTGGGTGCTGCAGAGGACAGTGACATGGACCTCAGTGACAGTGATGAGAGACAAAGAGACAGCACATGTCTCCAACCGCCACAGATTTACATTACGGTCTCCCCTTCTTCCTCTCCTCCTTTTGCCATCTCCCTCTACCTCGGGCTCCTGACCTTAATAGCAGCCTCTTTTCCTGTATGACTGGGAGATATACTGTATAATCCAATAAGCACAGCCTCCCTGCCTGTGGCTGGGACCACAGACATAAAAACACACATGCTTGCACATGCTTGTGTTACGAGTGTGTGTGCAATCGCTCGTCAAGCTGAGTGCTGTTTTAGCTGTGCATACATGTCATCTCATGTGAAAGTGGTGCGCATGAGGAAAAGCTCTGCATTGAGATGTTTTGGGACAACTTATTTTCAACTCTTTGGGGTTTTTAACATGTGCAAGGAGCTGAAGAGGCTGTTGTCTTCACTTAATTTGCTGCATATTTCCTGCATAGGAAGGAGGGCTTGCTATTTATACAACCTCTGGCCCCTGCTGTTTTGTATTTGCCCCCTCTTAGTCAAGGAAATTCCTAACCTTACAGAGCCCTGTGCCATTTTAAGGCCAACCATTTCTCACAACTTGTCGGACCCATTGGCATCATCTGGGGATTGATAAAGCCCATCCCCCAGCTGCAGACAGATAATGAGTCTCCGCCTCTTTCCTGTTCTATTTTTTTTTTTTTTTATCCTGTGTGGTCTCATTTATGAGCACATTTTGCTTCACTTCTGTGGTTTTCTAAAAAGCCACAAGGATCAGGATTATTTTTTTGAACCTACATGCACAGGTCCCAGTGGATCATCTCAGCAGGTGGACAAGCTTCATCATAGCATGTGGCTGGTCTACCAGAACTACATTAATGTCTGATTTCCAGTGCTATTCACCCTCAGCTTAACGTCATGTATGCGAATGAGAATGTACCTCTAGAGGCAGCCAGAGCCGAGCAGGGAGATGCACGAGTAGGGAAAAGTGCAGACAAGATGATACAAGGCCAAAAGAGAGCAGAAGAAACTATAAGAAGAACCCACATGCTCCCATTCTCTCTCTCACACAGGCATGTGTTTCGAATGCACAAAGCCTCACACAGATAAGGTCTCTGGTGGGTTGTTCTTGACACAAATGAATTCAAAATCAACAAAAGCTTTGGGTTGTTTTCTAAGGATGCTGGTTGTGGAGGTGGCATATAGCTTTTTGTCTTCTATTTTCTGACAACATCTTTCCTATCGTGAGTGAGAGCCGGCAGAGACAATGAGCTCGTCAGAAAAACAACCTTGTCTGATATTTTTCTTCCATGAAGCAGAAAAACAAGATTGAGGTTTGGAGGCTTTTTGTAACAAATTGCTGAGTCCATTTCAACAATGTTATCCCTGGGTTCTTATTGAAAGCATTTCTGTGAGGGTAATATTCTCTAGCTACAATGCTGACATAGCAGCGTTAGCAGGAGCAGCAAGTTTTAAATCTATTGTGCTCCGCAAACAGCACAAACAATAATAGAAAATGCCACAGTGGGACATTGGTTTACGTGCTGCAAAAGAGCAGCAAAGAGTGTGAAATGGGGCGAAAACCAAAGATATCTCTATGCTGCAGTAATCATCAGACGTATTATTAAAACCTGCCCTGCCTAATTTCAGCTAATCTGGCCTGAATTGGCCAAGTGCACTTGGGAATTGGTTTGTTGAGCCTGGGAGCTGTCCCATAAATTGCAATGCTAATGGTGGGGCTGAACGGGCTTCTCTCCCTGATAATGGTAGATTTAATGGAGATATTTCTCATGGAATCATTTATCAGGGACTGACAGGCAGGCAGTAAGACTCCCACCCCCCAAATAAACTACACACACATGCACACAAGCACCTTGATGGGCCACGTCCTCTCTGTCAGTGCTTGATCCGTGACAGTACAACTTTATCTGCCTGCGGCAGATTAACTTAAATCAGTTTGTTGTGAAATTAGACAAAAATGAAAATAGAAAAAAAAGAAGCAGAGAATATTTATTTCGGGGTGGATCAGAGCTCATTTTTGGCACTACTGGTCTGTGACTGTGGACAGACAGCGAGGAAAATGGGCTGTGAGATTTTTAAAATGCTAGAGAGGATACATCTGAAGCAAGTCATAGATCACAGATAAAATCTGACAGTACTATACAAATATGACTGTAATTGAATGCAGAGAGGCATTGTCATGCAGGGGCATACATGAGTGCCCATGTTGGTGGCAGTGATAGTGTTTCCAGCTAAACAATACAATTTTTAATGCTGTTGTCGATTTAAATTCTTTTTTTAAATGTTCATGTTGACTTGTACAGGATAGCTGTCTCAACTTTTACAAGTACCAAAATGCTAAGAGGAAAAAGAGGTTTAATGTAATGTCACAAACACAGGAACACTGGTTTCATGTTGTGACCCCAGCTCTATGATTACGCTGAAAAAACCCTAACTGGACTCTGCAAGCTCCGCCACTCATATTCATGTAACTGCACATTAAGAATTTGCACATACCTGCTCAGCTCATCATCCAGTGCTCATTTTGGCACCAAATTTGGATTCAGTTTTAACTTCAGTTTTGTGATGAACATTTTATTTTTGGGGGGAAAATTTTGGCTATTTGTTTTGTCAGTTGTAGACATTTTAGTCTATTTTTCATTAGTGAAACATAAACATAATCTCTGTCATACATTTTTATCTCTTATGTCTTCTAATCATTTTGAGGCCACAGCTGTTTTGCCCTCTTTGTTGTGTATAGTTACCATGGTTACGGATGTTTACGGATTAATATTAACATCCACAGCACTTTATGATACTACAGTAGCTTACTGTTTCATAAATATGTTTGCTGTCTGCATGTTTTTGTAGTTTGTCCCAGCTGTTGAGATGGTAGAATAATTCAGTCTAGTCTGTTTCACACAGCCAAATCAACTTCTGAACAAGACATACAGTAAAATACCGGCCGACAGCTGAGAAATACTGCGCAGAGCTGCCAGGGTTTGGATTTTAAGTTTCCCAATGCTCCGTAATAGATAACTGTGCTTACACATCTACTGCCAGCATTGCCAGTAAAATAACAGACAGACCTAATGCAGACAGAACATGCCAAACCTCAGACAGCAATGAGAGTAGCTACAAATGTCTTCAGTAAATTGATACATGCGCTTAAGCTTAGATTGTAAATCACCTCCATAAAAATAATTAATGTGCCAAAGCTAGATGGACTTTACTGCTCACTGTGACTCAACTACTGTAGGATGTACTCCCATGGAAAAAATAGATGAAATATTCTAGACCATCTGGCTGAGAAAGAAGCAACAGAAAGGTACATTGCAAGCAACAGTATAGCCTATATTACTTTTTTTATTATATATTGTCATATTACTTAGTATGTTTAACTCTAATAATATAGCTCATGATATGATTATAAGATCCAACACAATAGTATAATATGAAATCAAAATAAAGAATAATATTATGGGTTTAAGAACATTACAACAGGAAAATATAAAGGAAATAAAAGCTTGAGTGTGAATTCATACTGTCTGAAATCCAAAATGACATGGAGCCACCCTTTAAGTCATGAGGCAGGCTGCTCTAAGATTTGGGATACACAGGGCAAAGGTTAGATTACATTCAGTCCTGGAGATAGGCTTTGAAATGGGCAGCGGTGTCACGCCTAAAGATGTCTTTGTTGTCCTCATCATGACCTCACCTGACCAGAGCTGCCATGTTCTTCTTTGTTCATCTCGTCTGTTTCTTAATACAGCTCCCAGGGGACATGACTACTCTCTCTCTCTCTCTCTCTCTCTCTCTCTCTCTCTCTCTCTCTCTCTCTTTCTCTCTCTCTGACTTGATCTCCCTCCTTTGTTCACCTCCCCCCACTCCATCTATTCCTGGAACTGGTGATTTAATGAAGAGCTCGGTCACCATGAATGACCTCTCCCATCATCAGTGCCATTTCTTTGTGTGTGTGTGTGTGTGTGTATCTCTGGTCAGATTTGAATTCAGCAAGCTGCGAAGCTGTAGCTGCTTGCTTACTTTTGCACTTACTGCTACTGCAGTCAGGCGTGGGTTTTGTCTGTGAACTCCAGGCACTATCAGAGGCTCATTAGAAGAACCCATCCTCAGCTTGTTTCCCTCTACTATCCCATCAGAGAGCACTAAAGTTAAGATATCAATAGCTGCCATATTTGCAACACTATTGCCAGGAGAGATAATTTACCCAGCACACAAATAGTCCTTTCATCAGTTAAGATGTTCGACAATGTGATTTCATGCATAACAAAGCTAATGGGCAAGAGCAATCTAACTAATACCATCTATCTACCCTCCTCTGTGTGTCCTTTGAAGCTAGCTGGGCGGTAGTTTATGTGTAATCTAACAGGAAAGGGGATTTGGCTATCCTGCTGTCAAGGTAATGCCCTGTAATTGGCCTTCTAATTCTGTGGGATAATGAGACTAGAAGCGGATGGCAAAGGCTACGCTGCTGTATTTACCTGCAGCACCAGACAATTAGTATACATAATGCTAATCACGGGCTGGCAGGTGGACCTTTTTAATGAGCCCAAAAAAGGATTTGTTCTCACTCTCTACTTTCACAGTGTTAGTCATGTTGTCATGATGATTATTAGTTAATTATATGGTTTTGGAAGCCAAATAAGTTCTTTCAATTAATTACTTCATTTATACAGGTTTAGTAAATTATGCTTTTACAAAGTGAAGTATGGCCATTTGATTTATGTAGCACAACATCACAAATCACAAAATTGCCTAAGGGTGCTTTACAATCTATACAGCATACAGCACTCTCTGTCCTTAAACCCTTGATTCAGACAAGGCAAAAACTTCCACAAAAATGCCTTTAATGAAGAAAAAATGAAAGAGAAGAGAAGAGAAAACTCGGCAAGAGCAACAGAGGAGGGATCCTCCTCCCAGGACAGTAAGACATAGAGGTGTTTGTCCAGAGTAGAGCTGCATAGTGAAATTACAGTATGGACAATAAAATACAAACAAAGACAAAAAAAATACATATGAAGAATGTGAATCTGAGAGGATGTCAAGCAATTTTTAGGTGCCACCATACAGACCTGAGCAACATGACCTCCTCCCTACCATGGAGAGCTGGGAAGAAGACAGACTACACAAACACACAAGAGGCAAAGCTCAAACATACCATTCAGTCAGACCAGAGAAGTGAAACACACAGAGGCAGAGAGAGACAAGAGGGGGGTCTGAATCTCCTGGAGGACCAAGGTCCGAAACATGTGATGTGGCTTACAGTGACAATACTAACATGCTCATGTCAGATATAGCAGACATAACTTTACCATGTTCACCATTGTAATTAACCCTGTTAGCATGTCAACATTTGCTAATTAGCATTAAACATAATGTATGGTGGCTGATGGGAATGTGGTTTTGCCAGTATTTAGTCATAAAATAAATTGGACATATTAAAATTTGACTAGACGGTCGAATGCAGTGGACTGACCGACAGAATCACATTGGCATTCATAGAGTTATGCCACCAGGATGGCAAAAAATGGAACTTCAAGTATACAAAAGAAAACATATTTTTTGATATTAATGCATGTGTGTGTGCTGATTCCCATAATCCCTGACTTTGAGCCCTGGATACCTCAGGATGCCAGAAATATTCGCCCTTCACACAGCTTGTCTTTCTTGAGCAGACGACAGATGATAAACCTTTGGGGATTCTCAGAGCCACCCACCCTCAGCAGGTGAAAGTCTCTGAGGATGTCCTACACGAGGAAAGACGGGTGCTGATTAAAGTAGGGCTGTCTCGGGTTGACAGTGAACTGTCAGATATGTCAGCTAACACCAGCTCCTGTAAATTGCCAGTTACAGATCCTAATTTAGCTGTCTTTAACATTTCCAACGATTCATCAACTGGGATCTCTCTCAGGTTCTCTGCTCTGGGGAAGGTTAGAGCAGGGTGATGGGGTTTGGAAGAGGTCTGACTGTAGCCTTAAGCTGACAGAAGAGTTCTTTGATAGCTGGAAACAATAGTGGGAAGTTGTGGACCTGTCAGGCTCATTCTCACAGCCGAGGACAGCGTGGAGTGTCAGGTGTCTCAATGGTGTTCTGCCCTTTGGACAACAAATCCATCAGACACCATCTGATCAGCTGATCAGATCAAATCACTGCTTCCACATATCCTGCCATACACGTGGAAACCACAGTATTACTATCACAATAATAAATATGTGTTCAAATTATGAAATACAAGAAAAGAAAACAGTCTTGTCTCGTCGTCTGGGATCTGGGATGAAGCAGTGGGTGTTGCATTTTAATAGATAGATCAATAAGATCAATATTTGACTTTTCCATATATGGCTTGGATTGCTCAAAATAATATAATTGTGATGAAGCGTCACCCATAATAGATTGTTCCAGACCCACAATCTGAACTACAATTAGCCTCTAGGTCTTCCTAGAAGGACAGAGGTTGCAAAAGTCTTCAACACTGAGATACTTTTTGTTCCCTCAGTATTAGTACTCCTCACATGGTGACTCAGAGGTGTGAAATGGAAAGTCTCCCATAACCCCAAATATCTCTTGAGCAAAACCCTTAATCCCCTGACTTCTCTCTGACTGAAGACTCTCTGGGATGTGTGATTTACTTCAATATGTCACATCAAACAGTTTTCGGCTCAGACAGCTTCGGTTTTCACCACCTCGCTCGAGACCCCTTAGTCTTTCATAGAACCATCAGCTCTTGTGGGCTTCAGAGCCATGTTTATTAAGTCCATCACTTAAATACTGATTAGACTGGACACCCTGGGATCTTGGAGATTATGGGGACATGGAGCAGGTTCTATCTGTGAGCGTGCACATGAATGAATTTGTGTTGGCTCTTTATTTGTCGGCGCGTGTGAGATTGTGATTTGTGCCGCTCCTCCAGGGTAAGACTGAATAGAAATATCTCCCTGTGAAGTAATAACCCCGGGCTTAAACACAGCACAGTGGCAGCATTTGTTCTCACTCATTTTATTTATATATTTTATTTGTCCCTGAGAAAGGGAGCCATTGTCTGTGCAGGACCATAAAGTGGAAATCAATGACAGGCTGTAATTCGCAGCCTCAAGAAGAGATCCTGCCAGATCAGTCTTCTTTGTCAAGGCGTTATTAGAAGAGCTGACCACTGGTTAGATGTTTTTGTCTATGTTCCCTGTTGTTTTACGTACATATCGCAGCTACTTATTGTTGTCAAAATGTATTGATAATGCATGAACACCCTTCTTATAGCAGTTAGAACACAAAAGGTTCTTAGTCTTTCTTGGAACTGCAGCTTTTAATGTTCTAGAGGAGAAAAGGTATATGAAGACGACTTGTTTCTGGTGATGTGCTGCTTTTATGTTACATGTTACTATTCTGTGGAACATGCTGCATGTTTAGTTTAGTTTGTGAGAGTGAATGTTTCTATGTCTGTATATGTTGCCCTGCGATCGACTGGCGACCGGTCCAGGGTGTACCCCGCCTCTCACCCGTTGACAGCTGGGATAGACTCCAGCCCCCTGCAACCCTGCAAGGGATAGGCGGGTATAGAAGATGAATGAATGAATGAATGAGTATTGAATGGTGTCACGCATTGCAGGCTTGTTAGCATAGAAATCTTATATATCTAAAAGTTCTTTATTTTAGCACTGAGCAGTTTTGGATATTGTGTTAAATTAAAAGCATGGATTAACTCATGTTCACCGTATTTCTTTTGCAGAAATTAATGCAGATTGATTGAAGGATTCTTAGAAGTTTTAGCAGTTCTGGTGTTGACCTCCTCACACCATCATATTCATCATATTCTGGTGCATCATCATATTCTCCCTTGTTTGTGTGTCATAACTTTTCCCATTTGATTTCAATACGTCCCCAGCCATATTTTTTTTTTCTTCATCTTTTCCAGGTATTCATGTTTCTATGAACTTCTACATCGCTTACTTATGTCTGGGTAAACTGCGGTACTGCCGCAGGTGTACAGGAGGTCATTACCCCACTTGGGGCATGTCCTTGTCAAGGAGCAAGTACAGAGGTCAACCACACTTACTCTACTGTCTCCAGGGAAACAAGCTGGCACGGTCGGGGCTGTAGGATCCAACGTGCCCTTGTCGCCCTCGTCGCTGTGATGGTCATCTCTCATCCTGTCTTTTCCCAGAGGCCCTAATGTGCCATCATCGTGCCACGTGCAGTGATGGCTGTTTGTAGACAGCTGGTTTCTAATGGTCGCGCTCACACGAGAGCCAAAGTTGTGTTTCATCCTCAGAACGCCCTCTTTCTAACAGAGCTGACAGTGCCATGATTGCAGACTGGGTGACTCATAATTGGCCTTGGGCCTCATCACTTCTTAACTCACTAGCAGCAAGACTAAATGGGCTGCCTTTGTCACACATGGGGAATACATAAACCTGACTGTTATCTGCTATGGCGCCAGTCTCTAAGCTGTACTGAAGAAGATGCATATTCTTTCTAAGAGCTGTGTTATTTACAGGGATCTCATTTTTCATAGTTGTCACATCTCTGATCTTGAATGAATACCCTTAGAAAACCACCTCTGTAAAGTTTGTATCTTGCTCCTTCAGGGAGGATAGCAGGTGCTTAGACCTCAGGTTCACAGTAGTTACACTGGATTCTACATGGAACCAAAACACACAGCACCATAAACATCTGTGGACACTTCGTGAGCCACTCCTGTGGTAGACTCCTCTGCTATCCGTCCGTCCGTCCATCCGCATGTTCCAGGCACACAGCCAGAACTGTTAGCTGCTGCAAACATTTGTCTACATTGCTCATAAACAAGTATGAAAGGATATCCAGGAAAATGAGAAACAGAAGAGGTGGACTTAGATATATTTGGAACATAAAAATATGTGTTTTGAATATGCTGCTCATACAGAGGGGCAGAGGAGAGGCGTATGCTGCACAGCAAGATATAAACAAGACACAAGCAATGCATGCTTCAGATTCAGCTTTCAAGGCTCAACAGCAGAGATTTTCTGTGGAGTATTCCTTTAAACTGTTGTGTACAAAGCTAATTCTTTGTTAGGAGCTGACGGAAACATAGTAGCACCTAAAAAGCATTCCTGCTGAACTGCATGACAATGTGCTCAAAGGTGGTGAAATACAGCGTTGTAGCTGAAAGCTGAGCTTCCCTGGTGTGGGTGAGGAGAGTAAAAAAAAATGCCTGCAACATTTATGTCTGCAACGTCTATGAAACTAATCAGCTGCTGGATTCATCCACCAGTGTCTCCTGCCCATCGACTGCTTCTTTGGTCTCGTGTTGACTCAGGATTAACACATAAATGACCATCTAAATGAGCTGTAATAGCGGAATAATCTCTGTGACCTATTAGAGTAATACAACAGTAAAACAAACACGCACACACACACAGTTACACAGGCCGCACACTTTAATTGATTTGCTGGGGTTATTTGCTTTGTTGCACGCTTATTTCAAAGGGGAGGATGTTTTGTGTGCATGCCGTGATGATAATGGAGCGTTGAGCTTGTGTGTGCCAGCGAATGTTTCGATAATTGTATAATGACATGGTGTGTTTGTGTATGTGACCGAGAGAGAGGGGAAAAAAAACAAAAATGTAAAGATTAAACTGTGAACCATAAAAGTGTCACACAGTACCGCTAATGGCCTTAGTCAGTAGCATGTTATAGGAGATTATGTTGATCGCATTCAGAGCTTAAGCTCTCTATAACATGAGTGCATTACTTCAGAGATTAGCAGAGCAGCACTACAGTAAGTCACAAATAACAGAGAAATAGAATAAAGCTGGAGTAGACACAGATACAGTAGATAAAGTAGACAGACCTTTAAGCAAGACAAAAGAAAACAGCCTTTGAGTGTTTTTACAGCACTGTGAAGGTACTTTTTCTAATTTTGGAACTTTGAAAGGAATCCATCCAGTGTTACTACCCACTGTGCGCCACATCACATTCAATATTTTACAAAATGTTGTTGTGCTAATGGAAGTAGACAATCACAGCGGATGTTTGAGGCAGACAGAGGATGTTTGATGGGGAAAACATTGTGACTAACAGGGAGAGGAGTAGACCAAGCTGCACTTCTTCCTGTTCTTAGTGGTTTTAAAAGCAGGTGGATTCGGTGTTTAAAGGTGGAAATAAGCATAATGTGACTGTGCGTCCATGTTTTTTTGGGGGTGAGCCACTGGAGGGCTGGATCGTCTACCATTAACCGTAAAGCTAAACAGCCATCACAAAGCAGATTATGTCAAACTAAGAGGCAATCTGCTGGACCCATTCAGCTCTGGCACAGATTCAGCCTCTATTTATGTTGTTGATAATCAGGAAGATTGAATCAGCCACTGTGTAAAGTCCAAATTGAATGCCTTTCCTAGTATTTCTTTCCTCTCTTGTGCTCTATACCTTTCTTGGATTTCACCCGACACACACCACCACAAGCAGACACATTTCTTTTCCTGACAAATCTATAAGTCAGTGACTAGGAACTATTAAGCACACATAGCCAGGAAAAACACATACAATTTGATCTGTGACATAAACCTTATGCTGATTGAGGGAAGAGTCTTTTCGATGCTGTAAACTGCATCGAAGCAGTGAGCGGGCCAATTTGTTCCTAGCTCTGTGTTATGATAGGCTGGGGACTCACTTTCTCAGTTTTTCATGAGCTGAGATATGATACCATGTAAGAAATAGCAACTATAATCCCTCCTCAAGCTGACACATGGCCTATTCCGAAGGGGAAAAGCTACTCTGCATGCCTCAGGCGCTCACATACCCACACACCTGCAAGGCTCTCCCAAAAACAAATAGCCTGTGGACACATTTTTCAGCTTTTTACTCATGCACAACTGTGGTTTGAAGCAAATTTATTTCTAAATACATCATTTCAACGAACTGGCTGGGGAATGCATTTATGCAAAATAATGGGTATACCTGGAGGACACTGTCAGTTTTTCGGCTCATTAATTAATACGTTAGCCAGACGCAAAGTCAGATGATCGTGTTCTTCAGACGTTAATGACCATGGCGACTGGAAGATAGTACAAGCCACCAAACTGCAGCTGCAGAGAGAACTATCTTCTAAAATAATGACTCCATTAATTACCTAACGATGTTATTGCGCAACGGCGCTCTCTCTGCACCGCCCTAATTGAATGTACCAGGAATGGATTTACAGCAAAAGTCGAAATGCGACAACCACTTTCTGAGCTGTCTGTCTCGGGGCTGTCGTGTTCGCCTAAATCAAGTCAAGCCGAGTGTCAAGACGCTGTTTTGGTTAGACGGCAAGAGATGAGAGAGAGGAAGAGAGTGGGTACAAAGATGGAGGGGAGTAAAGTCAAACTAATGATGGAGCATAAAACAGGCCATCTATGTTTGATGAATGTTGGCTGAGAGACAGGCAAGTGAGATGAAACAAAGATGAAAAAGAGAGAGCATGAGGAGTGCAGTTACACAGAGAGACTGGTGATTAAGCAGCTCAGATAACATGAGCAGCAAGAGAAAGGGTTCAGACAAACAAGACAGCTGTCCCTCACTTGTGGAGCCCCCCCCCCCACACACACACACACACACCAAAAAAACAAAACAAAAGATGTTTGCCAACTATTCATTAAACATGTAAACATCTGCTTTTTATTCATCTTCACTGTTCACTTAATTGGCAAATAGTCAACAGATTAATTGGTAATAGATGTAATACTGTGATGAGTTGCAACTCTAATTTCTGTACTTTAAGTATACCACAACGCAAAGTTATTCTACACCCAAATAGTACACCCATATCTGATTACTGAACACCTCTTTCCAAAATCATAGGCATTAATCTGCTGCTCTAACAGCCTCCGCTCTGAAGGGAAGATTTTCCATAATATTTGGGGACCTGGCTGCTGGGATTTGTTCTCATTCAGATACAAGAGCTTTAATGAGGTCACCCACTAATGTTGGGTGATAAATAGGGGTGAGCTAAAATTACATTGCAGTATTTTTCTTGTTTGATTTTTTTTTTTTTTTTGTTCAGGGACAGTATTATATCACGGCGTAACAAAACTAAAAGGGACACTCCAATCAAAACATGATTCTGCTTTTCTATCCAGTACATTTACATACAGCAGGAACAGACACACATACCGATGAAAACGTTAACTCTGGCTATGTGAGACGACAAAAAAGGCTAAATGAAAAAACAGTCTCCCACATCCAAGCTACTTCTCTGGTTATTTGATTGGCTTCAGATGAGCCTTAACATTCACACACTTTCTCTTGACTGTCCCTCAATATTAAATACTCCACCATTGCTTCAGCATGTGGGTCTACATGTTGAGTTTGTTGAGTTTCCATCAAGTTATCGCTGGGTCTTCACTTCCTTGGATGGTGGGAGACTTTTGTGATGATCCTTGCAGCCAACAACAGAGAAATTCATATGAATTGCTCATCATGTTACGTGGTACCAGAGTCAGTGTTATAGTGAGGATAATAATAGTTACTTAGTGTAACTCCTGCTCTGTGCGTAGATGTGTAGCCCTCGACCTGCATGTTATTGCAGCCACAGTAAAGAACATTATTTTCAATATGCTATAACATTCGTCATGCTAATGGTGGTATTGCAAAATCCATGCTGTGGCAGAGCGCGACACCGGCGATGGTGACGAAACCGTTATACCACCCACTCCTAGTGATAAGACTTGGTTGCAATCCATCCTAAAGGTGTCAGTATCCTTCAGCGGCAATGTGTCAGATGGTCAATCAGTGTCTCAAAACAACTCCCGTGACACATCAGGGGGGATGCGTCCAACAATTTGTACATCGTTGTGACAATTTGACATTCATGCCCACCTCACACAGTGATTGAAGTGTGTGGAGGTTAGAAAATATAGGCATTATTTGGCTATGAATGGTTTCATAGTGATCCAAAAGGATCTGATCCCAGTTTGAAAGATCATTGCGTTTCTCTCCTCTCAGTAGTCAGGTTTCCATTCAAATGTAGCAATTTTAGTCAACCTCAAATGATGGAAAACCATTTTGAAAACATGATAGAAATTTGTTCTTGTCTGCTACTATTTTCAGTCTCCTCAGTGGAGCAGAAGGATTTGTGAACTATTAAATCACCATGAAGCCCCATAACAAAACCATACAACTTTGTCCACACAGTACATCAGTACATCAGTAAATGGTAGTAAAAATGATGAGTTCAGATAACAGATCTGTTATCAGGCAAACAAGAGGCCAACAGCTCAAGCCTGCCAAAGTAAGCGTTGACGCTTAGGCTAAATTTGGTTTGATGCTAAGTTTAATTTTGTGCTGATGCTATTTTCTGTTTTGAATCCACCATCTGCAAATTAAAGTCTGTAATCTTCCTCAGTAAGTATTCCACAGCTTGCTCAATGGCACTTTTTGCCTGGTGTGAAGGTGTGCTAGATGCTGCCTTCACAGTCATTAGTGCCTCGGTGCAGGCGCTAATGGAGTAGCTAGCCTGCTGTGTCTCTGCAGGCCTGGTTAAAAGCTTATCCAACTTTTTAATTTCATCTAGTTTTTCTTTCACCTCTCTCTCTCTCTCCCTCTTCCTTCTTTTACTTGGCTCACCATCTTTTTGACTCTTAGCCTCCTTCATCTCAATGTTTTTGTCTGCCGTCCATCAGCGTATGGTGGGATCGATGGCTGAGGGTGTGTAAGATGCAGTGCAAGCTGTCTGCTGTCTCCACACACTCACACAGAGATGAATGTTAATCAATGCGATGTGCGGTGGAGGAAACGCATCAAAATGTACCACGTCATCCTCATACAGGATGTGTATTATCCTTTTTCCACTACACACCTGAACATGCACATTCGCTGATGTTACTGCAGCTCTGCATTTCAGTGAGGTTCTGAATGATTGACTGTACTGCCAGACAGTAGCAACAGTTTTGTGCCATGCTTTCTCTTACATGAATGGCTGGTGGCTTTTGAATGAAATCCCTGCTTTCATCACACTGCAAAGGTTAATATCTAATCATCTACATTCAGGACTTGTAGGACGTTTTAATCCAAAATACATTTTTGTTGCACAAGCAAGACTGTTTTGAAACGTCTCCCTGTCAATACATTCAAGGACACTCCAGCATACAAGGTTTCACTTGGCAGTGCTGACAAGAATTTCACTGAGTCATCACTGAGGTCATTTATCAAGCAAAAATGCCCCACATTTGCCGTTTCCAGCTTGTCACAATTTTCAGCTTTCGTCTGGCTCTGTTTTGTATTGTTTTGCGTTCAGTGTCTTTGGGTTTTGAATTGTTAGTCAGACTAAATTTGACGACTGTGATTTTCTACCCTCTTGTAAACTAAAATCACTAAAATAATCATAAAATAAGACAAAGAAAAAAAAGAGAAATAATTGAAAAATTGATTAGTAATGAATTTAAGACAACCAGCCTTTTCTGACACCTGTTTTTGGAAAGTAAACACATTGAAGCCTTTTCTCTCACAAAAGTGAAACATGAACATTTATTTCCGCAAACCCACAGCTGAGGATCTTGTTTAACAATCACATGCTGACACACTTTCCTGTCAGCCTCCTGGAAGCAGTCAGAATGAATTCTTGTGGCAGTTTTCAGACTTTTAGTCTTTCCTTGTTGTGACACTCTGTCAGTGGTAATTCTTTGCAGCTTGACAGATGATTCGGACGAGTCTGTTTCTGCAATAAAGATGTTGGAAGATGATTGTCGGTTACACTTGGCTAACTTAACACTTTTAGGGCTCATTGGCTATCTAACTACAGTAACAGACACACCAGTATTATGCTATCATAGCAACGCCTTTGTTGGCATTGGTACTCTCTCCATTCAAAAAGAATATTTGCTGGTTTCAATGTGCAAATGTGTAGTTCTTAAATTTGATGCAACCCTGCTTTTTCACACAGAATTTCCAGGAGAAAAAATCTAAAAAGTCTTTTGTTTGGGTCAATATGTCAATAGATTAGAGTTTTCAATATGGCCCTTGAATGGCTGCTTTACCATGCAGCAGTGATGTGCTGTAACAAAATGCAACATTTTAAAAGAAGTGCAGCAGTGCATAAGTGCAGAAGTTTCAGGCCCGTATGAGGAAAGTCATTCTTCTTTAAAGGCGTAGTTGAAGAGATACATCTTCTTTTAAAACTCTCTGGCTTCCCTCATGTCTACAGGTTGTGGGTTCGAAAGCTTTGGAGTGGAACTGACAAAGGCTGCATCCCTGATTTTCTTGCTTGCAGGGAACCTCCAATAAACCAGCAGCAGATGATCGCAGTGTTCTTGGAGGCAAATAGTGAACAATGGCTTTAGCATTGTAGTTAGCATTGTATACAAGGAGGAGGACCTTCAAATCAATTCTAAATGTTACAGGAAGTCAGTGCAGCGCAGCTAAAACTGGACTAACATGCTCCCTCCTGTTGGTTCCTAAAAGCTGAAGTCTCTCACTGTTGTCTTTCAGGGGACCAGTAAAAGTGCGTTACAGTAATCGAGTCGGCTTGAAATGAAGGCATGAAGCTAAAAGCTCGCTGTGATGGATGATCGCTCTCAACCAGATTTCAAGCCTGCAAGTTTTTTTTATAGGGTATTAAAACAAGTTGCAACCAATGGCTGCCTAGACGTTAGCTTACCAATGTAAAAATTTACAGTATGCCTTGAGGGCAGGATTTTCAATTTGTAATGCGTTGCCAGAAACATGCAAAAGCGCTATATGGCCCTTTAAATCTGAGAGAAAGACAATTTAATAATCTCTTTCAATCATCATGTTCCTATTTCTGTTTTCTTTGTCTCTCTTTGTCGCTTTCCCTGTCTATGTGTGGCTCATTTTTGCATCTATCTGCCCTGTCTCTTCCTCTTTTCTTCTTCTTCGGGGGTTTGATCCATTATAGATCAGTGATAAAGTCACGATTCCCCAGTCCCAATACAAGTCCAAGTCTCACCTGCTCTCCTCTTTCTAAGTATCAGTCTGAAGAAGATCAATCTCCATAAGTCAGTCAAACAGCCCTCCAGGGCATCTTTCCACCAAGCGGTTCCATGGAAGACACTTGAAGCTCTGAGACATTTTAGTCCGCTGTCTCCATTGCATTTAGCAGCTCTCATTTGTCTGAATCCATCTTTCCTTACAGGCGAAGACAATATTTTCTCCCGGTGTGAATTTATTGAAGAGGCCCGTTTTTGATTTGATCTTTAATCAAAGCGAAGGTGACACCATGAATGTCATCACACAGTAGGCACAAAAGAGGCCCCGACTGTGCCGTATGGCGTGGGTCATTAAGGGATGCTAATATAATCTAAAAAGTGGAGGACACAAAGTGAAACCACAGAGAAATGAGTTGGAGTCATGTTTGATGCAGACACCTTTCAGCTTCATTACCCACTGCTATTACAACTCGTGCCCTCGTGGATCAGTGCTCATGTCTCTGGGCCATCATTATATCACACAGCACAGGTTTTACAAAGGTATTAAGAGATTACTGTGGCAGAATAGATCACATTTTACAAGTGCTTGCGGAAAATGGATTGTTTTTTTCCACTTCCATTTATCCTTTCATGCTCTTCCTCCAATCATTGTCATTAGAATAAATCCCTGCTTGACAAAAATCCATGAGGGCTTGAAGAGCCATTAAAAATTATAATCTTGTATTTTCTTTCTTTCTTTGGTTCTTTCTTTGTCCATCTTGCTCATTAAATCACAATATGTTTAGGCCAGGCTAGCAACTAACCATACAAGTGCCAAGTGAAAGAATATTAACCACAGTTTTGATTGAAAATAATTGCTTGCTGCTTTTGTCTGTTTTATCTCATTGTAAATCAATATCTTAGGTTCTGGACTGTTGGTCTTGCAGTGTTGTACTGATCAGTCACATTCAAAAATTAAATGTGAAGATAACCAATAGGAATGATTGCCAAAAGATGCAAAACCAAAAGTGAGGTTTCAAAAGACAAAAAGTTTCATTTCAAAGACTTTTAGATGCTTAACTGTGACTAAACTCGGCTGTCATTGAATGTTTCATCTATATCTGGCAAAACATTTAAAACCTTTGCAAATGGAGCGCAGCAAGTTTTTGACCCACATCTGATTAGAGGAACGCGATGAGCATTTTCCCACCCTGTGGTCGTGATTGCTGCAGGAAACGATTTTAATGAGGGCTTTCAGTGAATCACAGGTGTAAAATAGGCCGCTTAAGACACAGACAGATAGTGATGTGCACTGCTAGATTCACATTACATAAAATGTGAGACCCAGTAATACCTAATGGACCGCTCCAGAGTCAGATGTAATGCTGCATACAGGACATGACATCAACCAAATACAGCAGTGAGGCTAATGCTGCATCACATCATCACATCAGAAGGACAGGATGAGTCATGAGACAGCCGGGGGTCAGCAGAGAGGCAGGGAAAACTTTATTTTCTTTGGTTTTGCAGTATTTAACTCAGTGAAATTGAATAGAGACTCTTCATCCCAAACTTTAACATTTTTTTTTCTTTCCGTGCGCTGTTGTACCCTGAGGGTTGGACTGTGCATCTGTGGCAAGACGCCAGCGTGCAACAGAACAATGCCATCACCACCCTGCTGCCTTCTTGATGTAAGTTGGTGCATGGTGGAAATGTGCAGAATGCTGTGGAAAAACAAATCAATCAGCACCCACTTGGATTATTTTTCCCCTTTTCTTTTTCTCGTCGGTGCCCTCTCTTCTTCTTTTGTCCGAGCTACACTGTGCGACTCGGCTGATGTTTGAAACATCATCTTTGCTCTGTGTCTGAGCCAGCGTTTGGATGCCAAGCAGCAACGACTGGCCTCACAATGTCTGTTTTTAATGACCTCTTTTCACAGTAGCTAATGGAGCCCTGCAGTATGTGGGCAAATTTGCAGACCAAAATAACATCAAGATCATGCCTGTCAGGGAGAAGAGAACAGGAAAAAAAGCACCCACTCATGCTTACACACATAGATTTGCAATTGATGGTCCTGGGCAGCCATTTCCTTTTGTTTCTTGTTTGAGAATGTTTTTATTTAAAAAAAAAACAGTGTGGTGAATTATTTATACTTTTCAGATTTTTATTCTATATGCTGACACACATTCTATATACTGTGCTGTGCAGGCCATCTAAATCTAGTAAGAGTTTTCCAGGTGAACACCTGACACCTACCTCTGAGCAGTGGAGAACAGAGCTGTGACCTGTCAAGGTGGCACACAATGCCCCGTGTGGACTCTTGTCAGTTTGAAAGTCCCACTGTCCCCTGTGCTGCATCCCTCTGGGATTACCTGGGATTCACATGCTAAAGCTTCTGGGGAACTGTCACAGTCAAGAAATGTTGACTAGCAGCTCCAACCTTTGCATGACAATACATGTCCCCACTCGTCTTGCATGTAAATTTATTTCTATTCAAGTTATTCCAATACTTATGTCAATAATATGTTTAAGCCAATTGTCAGGATCTTAACATGCCTAAGTGCATCTCAGTGAGTGAACATGTCTTCCTGCTCTTGCTTTTGTTTGACACTTGTGCTGCAGTTTAACATACAAAAACAGCTCTCTTCCCGCTGACAACAGTTCCACTTTTTGTACAAATCTTGTTGAAAATATTTTAGAGAAAATGAGTCCCATTTGGGATTATTTTGAGCTAAATGATGTGAATTCTGATGAGGCTACTGGTACATTTTATTTACCTCAAAAAAAAAAAAAAAAAAAGAACAAGTAGTTAAGAATATGTTGGAAAATCCATTGAAAACATATGGGGGGGGCGGAGGTTGGAGTGGGGGGGATTCTTTTTTCTTATGTTTTCTTAATCAGTGTTTGTTGCCAACCAGCCCCATCATCAGACAAGAGTGTTGGCATTTGATGGCAAATAAACTTTTGCTCAGGCACAGTTGAAGGTAGGCAGCTAAAACATGGTTAATGTTAGGGAGGGATTGTAGTTACAGTCAAAACAAGACATGCTAGCAACCCTTTGATGCTTTAATGGTCATTTTAAAGAAAACCAAGCTGTTTGATGCATAGTAGATGATGGCACCAGCGGTAGTTGGGACATCACCGAAGTTCACAAAAACCACCAATGTTTGCAGCAATTTTCGTGGTAATTCATCCAATGTGACTTGAGAAATTTCACTCAGAACCACAAACCTGCTGGTGGTGCTACATGAAAAGTCAGGAAATCACCAAATTCATTAGGATTCATCCTCTGGTCACCATGAATATATGAGCCAAATTTCACAGCAATCCATCCAGTAATTGTTGCGATAGCCTGAACCAAATTGGTGCACCGACTGACCAATATTGCTGTCAGTTGCATCAGTTGCAAGTCTGTGATGGGACACAAATTCAGTTCAATTCGGGTCCCTACAGGCTGAGCCGAAACAGATGAGGGGATTTTTAACTTTTGTAGCAACAGGCAACACAAATCTCTGCAGTGCTTGTAGAGCTGAGAGGATATCTGTTGGGTCAGATTTCTTCAGAATGTGTTCCATGCAGCGCAGGGTTTTCTTTTTACGCCATGTCCCAACATGCATACATCCATACTGAGCATTACATGAGGCCTGAGGCTGTCAAATTCAAAACATAAACAAACCAGAGCTCAATGATGAGCCTCTCAATGTCAGGACAGAGGGTAGAAATAGCTGACATGTGTCAGATAAATAATAAATAAATAAAATAGATACATGGTGTCCATCAAAACTCCCGTCGCTCTCTGATGCTCGCGGCTGATTAAGATGGCTTCATTAATTATGACTGCTGCGTTTTGTACCTCGCTGCATTTGTTGCTAGGTCAAAGTCTGCCCAAGTCCAAAAGTCCAAAAATTGATAGAAATAAGAAGTAAATCAGAGATGACAATGAGGGAATTCTCTGAAGAGCCAGCCAGTCGAGCACAGGACCTGACTGTTCAACAGATTGTCCCAGGGGATCTGCAATATTTGAAGCCTGGAGCATGAGATATAGTGAATAAACATTTTTAACAGTTTTTCTTAGTTTAATGAAAAACTTTGAAAACATTAAATTTTTGCCCATTGAAGTGACAGAGAGGAGGAGGAAGTGGCTGAGGCAAAAAAAAAAAAAGAGGAAAGTCTTCGGAGAGCAGAAGTAGATAAAGTGGTTGTCAGAATGACTAATTTCCCTCATGAAATCCATCCTGTAAGACCTCCTGGAATAGACACTTTATTTCATGGTGGGTTATCATTACACACTCACTATAGATAGTCCTGGAATCCCTTATAGACCTCAGTAGCCTACTTAAAGCTCATCAGAAAATGCAACTGAGATCTGAGCGGATTCTGGCTGTCCCCCGATGGTTTGACCTCTGACCTGCTTGTTTATACCTGCGGAGGACATGTCTGACTGTCCCATTGGATTACTGCTCTGCAGCTTTTGTTGGTCCTAATGGGACCTTGAAGTGTGCAGGTGTGTCTTTTTTTGTGGCCCAAGCTGAGGTAAACCTGCATTATATATTAGCTGAGGGATGCTAAAGGGGAACAAATGGCATTGTTTGTGGATTTATCCTTCTGCTGTTTTTGTGTTAATCCTCACCACATTCCCTGCTCTGCCCATGCCCTGTCCTTGAATCTATAGTGTTTGTGTGTTTAAGTGTGTGTGTTTTCTTCTGTGTTGCATTCCAGCAGGAGAGGAATCTAAACGCTCCCCCAGCGGGGATCGAGTAGTTCTGTCTGCAACCCCAGTTAGTCTCTGCTTATCGATCAATTCCTCCATGTAGTCGGACTCCCCAGCCTCTCGTTCAACCCCAACATCATTCCAAAAGACTGACAAGAGAGAGGCATTAGAGGAGGGGGGATGAGGGGTGGACAAAATTAGGCAGTAGAGTCAGTGAAACAAAGAGAGATACATGTAAACAAAGAGAGAGAGGAAGAGGATGAGGGATAGAAGAAACATTAATCTACGATCATAAACATTAACGTGTGATTAAATGTGCATCGGAAAAGTCAGTGACGAGTCATTAATTGATTTGATGAAAAAGATGATCGAAGATTGAACAACAAATGTAGCGATTTGATGAATATGACAGTTTGATTAAAAGTTACTGCTGAAAAATAAAACAGGTTTCATGATCTGTCAACTCTCATTCAGTAGTCTTCATTTTTAACAAAATCATGACAAAATCTATACTTATTATAGTACATGAATAAACTAAACTGTTTGACTAGCAGCTCAACTAATCTAGCGCTGAAATGATTCATCAGTTCGTAGATCAGCAGAACATTTGCCAAGGATGTGGTGCTTTTTAAAATGAAATGAAGTTAAAGGGGAGTGAGGTTTTGGATTGTCAGACAATACAATCAATTTTCACAATTTTCTCACATTTCATAGGTGAGTCTGAAGACAACGATTAAAGTAATTAGTTGCAGCCCTAAAGTAATCACATTTGTTTATAGAATTTAGCTAATGCGATTTCCATCTCTCATGGGAAGAGTTAGCTCAGAAAGACACAAACACTGGAGCATTTACAGAGATGGTGCAGATCACTGGGTCACTGTTTTTGGCTCTGCTCATCCTAATCACCTCCAAACTCTGGAGAGTCTAAATGCTGCTAGTACACCAACATACACAGCACAAACACACCAAAACCTCCTATCAGCAGCCTCTCTCTGCCTCCACACACACACACACACCTGCCCTCTGACACACACACACACAGTCTCCCCATCCGTCCTTCCATACCTTAATGAGGAAGCTCATTATGGACAAACAAGCCGCTGCTCCTCTGAATAAGCAACTAAGACAGCTCTGCTGTTCAGCTGAGTGTTGAGCCGCCGGCTGAATATTTTATTGATTCTGCGAGTTCAGCTGTTGATCTGTCTTGTGTACTCATGTCATTAATATAGTGTGTGCAGAACAAAGCCCCGTGTCCTATATGAGTTCATCAGGTTGCAGTAATTGTTAAGTGGCTGCTTAGCAGGTCAAGGCCGCGTGTGTTTATATTTGAAAGAAGTTTATGATCTCTGCCACCACGTCTGTCTGTGTCAGTGTGTGTGTGTGTGTGTGTGTGTGTGTGTGTTTGTGTGTCGCTCTTCTCTCTGCTCTTGTGGATTATATGTGTGTGTCAGGGCGAAGAGTAACCCAATATAGTCAACCGAAATCTTCTGCTCTGACAAAACAAAACATTGGGTGACCTCACCTTTTGCTGGCTTTCACAAGCAGTATTCACTGCTTTCTGATGTTTTATAGACTGTAAAATTAATCAGCAATGAAAATAATCATTCGAATGATCAGTAGGATAAAACATTTTTTTTTGGCTAACCTTTAAGACATACATATCTCTTTTAGACCTGACATGAAAAATCATATCAGTTGTACATACGGCACAGCCTCCGCATACAGCAGGAGGACATGTGGTGCACTTGTCTCCTGAGGGTTCAGTGATGCTGCAGAGGTCAGTACCCATGTGTGCTTTTTCTTTTTCCAACCCTCATTCAGTCACATGGCCGTCAGCCCATCCCGTGGTCCTCACTTGCAAGCAGAGTTGAGTACGTTACTTCATATTTTGCTGGTCCCCTGTGACATTTTATGTGACACATCAAATGCATATATGATTTCTGTCTCTGTGGGAAGTTGGACGTAATATAAATGCAAAATACGCCACATGGAGCACATGCTGAGCATACAAGTTGATAGTGATGATGAGCTTAAAATAGCTGTTTTTATGCATCCATAAGCTGTGACTCTCTTCTTCCTTATTATCTCGACTCCCACCCCTGCTTTCCGCTCAATAAATAATCAAAGCGCTTATTGAAGAAATGTTCCTTCAGTGATTAAAAACTCCACCGACATCATCATAGACTGTATGCTGTGATTATTTCAACTTGAATGCTAAATTAGAAACTTTTTCTCAACAGCTCTCCGAGCAAAAAGACTTTTCAAAACTTATAGTTGGAGAAAAAAACTGCAGGAACCTCAGAACCTGAACGACTGCAATTACAGCAGCCAGGAGCACCATCAAACCAGTGGGTATCAATGACCTTGATAATGAGCCCACAGAGGTTTAATACCTGGGACTCCCACCAGTCAGTTAGAACTGAAGAAGCCCCTTGGATGAAGTCCATTTGCTCTTGATTCAACCCTCCTTGGCCAAGCTCAGGGTGCAAAAAGCAATCTGAGAAGGAGGCAGTAGTTCCCAGAATTGCAGGGAAATATTTACTCTGGTACCTTATTTTCTTGTGTGTTTCTGGATCAAAATAATCACTATTTCATAAAGGTTGTCAGCTCAAATCCTAACCCAGAGCATTTGACAAGCAACAATAATTCCTATTTCCCTTCGGAGACCATGAACATAAACACATGAATGAACAGTGACATCAAAGTAATGACCTACACGCACGTGCATATTTCTGCAGTTAACGCATGTGAGCTTCTCAGGCTTAGGTGTGCTGAAGCCGAGGTCTAGCAGGCTAATGAAGTTTCGCTCTCTAATGTAATTAATTACAGCACTTACCTGACCAGACAAAACCCAGCTCGATGGATTATATTAGGATGCAACATCCTGGCCCTGGATCGCCGACTGGGAAATGGATCATGATTATCCTGCAGTTGGAACAACAGAGGCACACACATGGGCCCATCACCTCCTATCAGATCAGTTAGCTACAAGGCTCTCTCTTCTGCAATACTCAATAACATAATGGTAGACTGCAAAAAAAGATGACTGACCATGTGTTTCCTCCAGTTCCTCTCCTTTCTGTCCTCGTCTCTGTACGCTCATGAAGATAAGTCACATACAGCTTTGGGATGAGCTGACTTTTTTTTTTTGCTCAAGTTGAAAATGTCGTTGGCTGATTCTTCCACGAGCGAACCTCTGTGGCCTCATGTTTTCTTACATCTTGATACTAACTTTGTGTGCAGTTGTACCACCTGTGAATTCCTTAAAGCAGTCGTTGTCTATCAGTATTTCAGTCACATGCCGTTGCTCACACATCTCTTGTTGGTTGAAACCATGCTGTATAGTCTCTGTAATACCCAGCGAGTTCTGACATGACAGCACATGAGGTGCGATATTTGGAGGTTTAATACATCTAAAGGTACACTGCCTAGCAACCAACGGTGGCTTCTCATGGTAGCAACCAGAGTCTGTCTGTGAAAACGCAATACTGTCCTTCCCTCCCTCGGGGGAAGAGGCACCGGCATCTTTATCTCCCACCGGCCGACACTCTCCATATTCCGTCACTAAATTACTTCCTCTGTGATGGAGAAGTAAAAGAAAACGATAAGTCTGAAGGCGTGAATATGGAATTTATATACTGCATAAATTGCGGTTTCTTATGGGAACCTTTCAAGCCCAGCAAACTGACAAGCTGGAGAAATGACTCTTTAGAGTCCTGTGAGAGCCGATAGGAGGAGATGGATCTGCACAGGAGAGGAATAAAAGAGAGTGCAGCGTATACCTACTGTTTCCATCATCTGTTATTTTGTTGTGCTGCTCCCTTTAACGCCTGTGATTTGGTTCAATAAGTATACAAAGTACTGTATAATGACAGGAGAGGTAAAAGAACAGTAAAGAAATGTTCCCCACAGTACATCATTGGACCATAGCCCCTGTTGGAGCAGCAGAGAGAAATTCGTCTATATATGAAACATTGACACTGGAGTCAGTTTGAGTTAAGTGCAAAAATATTTCTTCCTGTATTCCATGGAAATGCATTTCATTGAAACCTCCCCCCTCTCTCAGTATATCCCTCAGTATAGTGCAACACAATTCAACAGCAACACAAACAGCCTCCAAAATGACCAGAGGTGAATCAACACCTCTCCAAAACTCAAACTCAAAACAAGATGTACTTTTATATGATAGCATGCTTGTATTTACCGTCATGTTTGCTACTATGGTAGGTGTTTCAGAGATGGCTCTATTCACTCATCTGCTAAACTGATGATGCAGTCATCAGTCTGTCCATGTCACGAAGAACTACAGGTTTCCTGGTGTCAAAGTTAAACGCTTCTGCTTTCAGCGTTTACATTTTGTAATGATTTAAATTATTTCAAAGTCCAACCTTAGCTGTCCTGGCACCAGAAGTCAACATCAAATAGTAGTCTTGGTATTGCTCTGGCCTTAATGCATCAATAAGAGGAGGATTTGGGGTATGAACAGGTATTCTAACACCAATGAGATTAAGCATGTTATGCTCTGAAAGATGCATAAAACAGAGTAGAAGAAGCTGCTCTCAAGTCATCAGTGTTAAATTGTTTTCTTACTGTTTTTTGAATGGATACCAGTTGTTTCTCCTTGGCTTCAGATTTGCGTATTCTGTGTTGTTTGGTTACGTTCTGTCACCACACAGTCTCGGACATAATTTCTCTCCGACCTCCAACACAAACACCACAATGGCTGGAAAACATTGCCGTTTGGAAAGCTACATTAATAAACAGTCATGGTGTCATATTTCTGTTATATTCTTTCTCTTGCTCATTTTCAGACTGCTGCTCAGTGATTTTGGATTTATGGCTCATTGTATACTTGGGTTGTTGCAGCTTAATTTAAGTCATCCAAGCGTATGCAATGAAAAACAGTATTTTACTTCTTTGAATGCCAGAAGCACGCCTGAAAGGCATCTGTGTGTGAACAACAATATCATAGTCCCGTTTTTTTCTGCATATCGGGTCTTTTTCTCTTTGTTGGGTTTACACTGAATGAACTGAGCTAATCAGCTTGACGTCACCACAACAAAAATCAGAGGCTAACTTCCGGCTGAAAAGCTCACTCCAGCCACATCAGATTAACTGTAGTAATTTTTGTGAGTCTGTCAGCATATTAACAAACCAACTGAGTAAGTGAAATATGAGCAGGATGTCTCAGTGCAAGGCATTTTGTCAAACTGTGTTGTTTCATCGAGCAAGAATGATTTTTGGCTGCTGCGAAGCAATGGAGCTATGCATTTCATCAGAAACAGAGTCAAAACTTTATTGCATGTATTCATCTGAAAATCAGGCAGATTCATGTAGAATGTAGCTGTTTTTTTGCCTCTATGTCCTTAGGTTTTCTTCTGATTCATGATTCATAATACATTTTCGGTTTGTTCGTGGCCTACGCAGCTCAGATGACTTTGCTGTAAACCATTTTGATTAAATCTGTTAGTTATCAAGACGTGCGGTGGGCGATATGACCTAAATTCTATCAGAGTATTTTTTTCTTTGTTTGTTTTTTACAGTGACGGCATATCACGGTAGTATGAAAATAAACGGGATACTCCACTTAAAACATGATTCTGCCTCTTTTCACTCTATTGACAGTGTAAGAGGATTAATCTTAAGAAAAAAGCATTTCAAAGATTGGTGCATTTATTGGTAAGGTTTAAGCCCACATGTGTTTTGGAAGGAGTAATCTGCCCCATAATGTAGGTTAATTATTAAACGTAATGAGATTCATTCTCAGAGTTAGGGTAGGATTAGGCATCTCAGCAGCATTTATTTGGCAGGAAACCCAAAGTGTATTATATAAGTACAACAGTCAGTCCACCATGGAGCATGTCTATCAAGTACATTTACATACAGCAGCAACAGACACACATACCAACACAGCAGAGGAGGCTTTCCTGTAACAACACCAGCTAAGCTTGTGTTGCAGTATAAATGTGGAGATAACGTTAGCTCTGGCTATGTGAGACGACACAAAAAGCTATATGAAAAAAACAGTCTCCCACATCCAAGCTACTACTCTGGTTATTTAGTTGACACACTTTCTCTTCCCTCAATATTAAATACTCCACCTTTGCTCCATCGTGTGGGTCTGTAATAGATGCTACAACCATAAGACATTCATGGAGTTTTACATTAGGAATCAAATGTTTCATTTTTTTTAACAATCAGCACTATTATGAAGTTGTCTCTCAAAAAGAAACTGGACATTTTAGACTGAAAGTGTCACAGGTTATAATTGCAATTTTCATATATATCAAGAAGATTGCAAGTCCAGGGAGTTGAGGACTGTTGGAAACTGGACAGATCCTTCAGTATCACAGTGAGCCTCTCAGCCTCATTTGCACACAATGATAGATTTGTATGTGCCAGACTGTGTGAGTTAAGGCTGAAAATCATTTAAGTGGTTTGCAGACATCCAGAAACATGGAAAGGCGGACCAAGCAGTACAAGGGAAACATCATGTTTCCTGCAGATTTCTAATGTGTTGTCAGTGGGACAAGCCGGTCACTTTCTCTTTGGCTTCCTTATTTTTTCTCAAAAGAAGATGCAAAACCTTGACTTCCTATGTTTACAGTATGTAAACAAACCCATGAGTGTCTCTCTATTACACAGATTACAGAGTCTTCTGCTTTAAACCCATTTTCACACTCAGTATGACCTCCAGAGGTGGCAGGTGATGAGGAACAGCTGCCTCGTTGCGATCTCTCAGTTCTGCTGCCGTCTGTCCGAGCTGGTCACTGCTGGTCGCCACCTTCCTGCAGATGCATACACACAGAGGTGTGAGGTGTAGCATGCTGTGGGCTACTGCCCCCACCCACTCACATAAATACCAGCCAATGTGGCCTGACAGTCTCAACCTCAGCCATGAGGGCACCAGAGTGGAATCATCAGGGTGAAGGACCTTCACGTCTTGCCTCTATGTTTTCTGCCTGTGAATGTGTGAATATGCTGGCTGAATTTCTAGGAGAGTAGTCAGATAGGAGGGGTCAGGCTGCACTGAGCCTGCTAGCATCACATCAGAACTATTAGAACTATATTAGAATTTGTTCTGATTGATTAATACACAGAGTGGTTGCACAATATGCAATGTGATAGTGATATCACATTAAGATTCCACTGAAAGTCTGTAAATTAGCCTATTGAATTATTACCCAAACAGAGTGTACTACAGCTTGTTGATACATGAAACTTCAGCTTTGTTGAACAGTGACCAAACTGTCTTGGTAGACCTTGTCAGAGATCCAGAGAGTCCACAGTAGAGGAGCTATCGTAGCTTATTAGCCGTGTGGCACCATCCACCTTTATTTAACCATCCTCTGTTGAAAAAAAAAAAAAAAAAACTGTTACACAGAAGAGCAGTGGTTTACAGATGGTAATGAGACAGATTTTGATGATGAAAATGCATATTTTCAATAAACTAAGGCTAAGCTAATGAGCTTACCTGTTTGCTAACTGACATGAGTTCACTTACTAACTGTTTGCAAGCTCATTAGCTCGGAGTGCTTTGTTTTCTCTCTCCAGTAACTTTTCATTGAATGAAACAAGCTTTTGCATGTGATTGATATTATGAGTTAGCCACGAGCTTGCCAGCCACAGCAAAAATGTGCCAATTCATTTTGCTGTTTCAGTTTGTAGTGTGAGGCCTTAATTCTGTTTTGCTGTTGTCCTCTTGCTTTGTCACGTTGTTGCTTTGTAGTTCATGGCTGTCAACTGCATTTGTGCTTCATCACATTTTAATTCTACTGTTGCTACTGTATGTCTTCCGTACGTGGAAGAGGGATTTCTCTTCTGCTGCTCCAGTTCTAATAAGGTCTAATTAGCTGTTCTGTATAAAAATTGTAGATCTAAGAATAGAATGCTTGGTGTGCTGCACAGATTTTAAGGTTTTTGGCTATATACTGCTCATGAACTTGACTTGACCAGAAAAACAAGAGTGACACAGCTCGCATGGCCTCGTGAAGGTCAGTGCTTGGAGAGTTAGGCTCCATTTCATTTTTTTTGCTGAGCTCCACTGCAGTAAGCCAAAGCTCCGTCCTTCATCCGCCCTCACCACCCAACCAATGTCACCTAACTCCCACTGCTAGTGCGTGACCTACTGGAGGTGTTTATGTGTGTGTGTTTGTGTTTATCTGTAGGGACGAGACATCATGGGAACATGCTGCTTCCCTCTTTGCCTCATTTGAGCGGTTAAATTCCGTGGAGGCTCTCTTGTAAGACCTCCCCTCACCTCACAGATGGCTCAGTGCTTATATGCTAGTCCAACATGACTCGCTAACACTTAAGGGAATAACCATGTCGCCATACTTCCCTGACACTGGATATACCAACAGACTTATACCAACAATAGTAATCCCCCTTCATTTTCCTTCAATTAAACTGAATTACCTCCTGCAGAGACCCACTTCAGGTTTGCTCAGGAGATATGTGTGTGTGTACATTTCTGTGCAGCTCCTCAGCATGTGAGAGTCAATCTGAGATGATGTTTGATAATGCTCTGATTAATATTGCATGGTTCATCTCACTTGACTATTAATGTATTCCTGCTCACTTGTATGGTATCTCTGTGGTCCATCTCTCAGGCGGTTCTGCTTGTTATGCTGGTCCCGTGTGTGTTTGTATGTGTGTGTGTGCTCAGAGCCCACACACAGCAGATAAGAACTCATTCTCTGGCCCTGTGTGAGTGGCAGTGAGGAGACAGCAGAGGGATGAAAGAAAACGATGGGCCACCCCTTTCTTTCTTATCAGTGCTGAAGGAGAAGCAGCTGGATAACCTAGACACAATGGTACAGGTAGACAAAGTCACTTGGAACTTTTTCCGAAAGTTGATTCTTTGCTTTATTGTTAAATTCTTTTTGAGGCTCTGGGTGAAGCTTGTACTTTATTATTATGGTTAGGAAAGAGATACTTCCAAACACAGTTGCATAATGTGCTTTCTGTGGCAAAATGCACCAAAAACTGAAATGATTGCCTTGTTAACAGAGGGATGTAGGTTTGACAGTGTAATTATTGTTATTTGCAATTTAATTGCCATTCATTTTATGCAATTGTTTGCATGTCTATAGTCTAAAAGCATAAAAAAACTTGTCCTTTAGCTGATTAGATTAATATAATGTTATTCTATACTGCATGTATTAACTTCGTGATGTGGTTTGCTACAACGCTACAGTACATTATTTACAATCAGACCTACATTAGTTATTCCCAATACAGATGCAGTTGTTATTCTCTTGAGGGGGAAAAACAGAAACCATTGTTCAGCTGGAAACAGTTGTGTCTTAATTATGCTCTTTCTACTGGAAGTGATGGGCACCGCTCTGCCGCATCGTGGCTTAATGCAGAGCTGGCAGTCTGCACGAGGACACATCAGTCCGGAGGGAATTGTTCCATCTTGACACCCTCAGTGGAGCAGCCAAGGGATGGGTGAGGGGAGCGCAGAAGCACTGAGACAGACAGAAACAAATACAGAGGTGGACATAGGCCAGACACCCCTTGCGGTTGTTTGGGTTCTCTGCCACTCACATGGATGTCATAGACCACTGACCCACGCACTGGATTGAATCACCAAGTTTTGAAGTTTTGTATGTTACTTTATATGTCACATTCCTCCAAGCCGCACTGCAGCCATAGCCATGAATGTGTGTGTGCGCGTGAGTTTGAGTTTCACCTGAATGGAGAGTTCATGTGAAAAACATGTGCCTCGGTAACTGTCAAAACTCAAATTCTTACTTGTATTCTGTCAAACGAAACAAAATCCAATGTTTTTACAATGAATTCAATATTTCTCATACCACTATCTGAAATGGGGTTTCTCTTCAGAATAATATGTTTTGTTTGAACTCCAGCTGCTCCCGAGCGTCTCCAGTGAGATACTGTCCTCTTCCACTGTGGAGGTCACTACTCTTATTAGTGGTTTAAATGGCCTTGGATATATTGCCTCTAGAATGATTTCCTCTCCCACTGTATAAACTACGAAGCTGATCCTGTAGTGTGGAGGTCATTAGAATTTTTCTGTCTTCTGTCCTCTCTCTCATCCTCTTTTGGTGGTAGATGTCAGGATTATTATGATGACTATTTTGGCCTGCTCAGAGTTTCTTCCTTGCAGCAATACAGCTATTGCTACAGCTCAGAATCCACTTAGAAACACAATACTTTTCAAGTTAAAGCATACTGTGCTTTGTTAGTGTGACATACTGGAGTGCCAAATGTAAATTAACAACTCACACATTTTAGAGTGCGCAGTGACACATATCTCAAGGAAGACAGGAACTGACATACAGTGTGAAGGACCTATGAGAGATGGTGATAGTACAGTAATTGACAGGCGACATCTTATTACACCTGTCTACATAAATGCATTTAACATTTTACAAGTGGCGGACAAAATAATTTCCTTTTCTGTAAATGTGAAGAATGATGTGATGTGACAGCCTGTGAAAGCTGGCAAGGTGCATCCAGCGCAAATACTGTAAGCTACTTTTCCCACATCACATGAGTGAAAGATTTATACTGAAAGGGCTCATTTCTTTGTGCAAATGCACACACAAAAAAAATTTGGTTAGATCACCGAAACAAAGCTTCTGTCTTTCCATTGCAACACCACAAGACGAGAATATATTCTGTCATCGAGCATTTCCACTCCCTCGTGACCTCCCGCCTTTTCTCCCCAAACTGTTTGATCAGTTTGATTCGTTCAAACAGAATACGGCTCTGTGCTTTCTGGGCAAACTTTCCACTCCACAGGTGGCATATCTCAGTGTACTTTTCATTTATTTTTAATGGCAGGCCCTTCAGGCTTTGGACTCATGAGCCCTCTTCCACTTGCACAGCCTAGCCTGTCGTTGCACTCTCCTCCTCTGAGGTGTCCCCTGACGGCGAGGGTAAACGGCTTGAAGTTGAGGTCGTCCTTTCATTAAGCGTGATTCTCTGACTGCTAAAGCTGCCGTCATGGCTTTGAGGCCAGGATGTCTCATGTGTTCTGTGCCTGTGGAGCAGCAGGGAGTCCCACAGTGACACTGGTGGAGAGCTAACTTTCCAACTTCCTGATAGATAGATGTGAGGAAGACCCACCTGATGAATGGAAGGGAATACAACTGTTGTGCCCATCGAGGTGATATCTTTATCTCAGCAAGACTAGATCAGCACATTAAAACATCTAAGTATCTAGTACTATAAAATGCTGAAAGTGCATGAAAAAGGAAATGATGCTGAGAATTCTGCAAAATATGAAGAATTGCTATGGTATTTATGTCTATGAGAAACCAGACAAGTGAGTGAGAAAGTGAGAAAATACACTCTGTCATGTTCACAATATTTGTGATTTGTCACATTTATGTAGAAAACAGACGAAACAAGTAAATAAATGGGTCAGTGAGTCCGTGAATGAACTGGAATGAAACATCTCCTGTCTTGATGAGCTGTGTTTGATAAGGCCCCTGTCTGCCACACTGTCACACAGGCACAGGGGTCTGTCTTTTTCACTCCAGTATGGCGCCCCAGTGGAAATGCCAGCTGGTGCAGCTGCCTCCAGTCCATGGCCCCTACATAAAGTCAGTACATTAGCCACACACACACAAAGCTCCCTCTGTCCGCTGCGTTCTGTCTGCCAGCTCCAGGTCCCCAGAGGGAGGATGGGAGATTCAGTGGCCATAGAGATGTCATACACACATGCTTGTACATGCACACACAAATGTTTAAAACACTGGTCATTCACATACATCGTAGTGTAGCAGCTCTTAAGCCCACTAGCTGACATGCACACAATGCACGTGGTGGGAAGTCAGTATCCCTCCCGGGTGTTAAATACTCGTGTGTTTGCCAAGCATGCAGTCAGAGGCAGAGGCGTGTGAGGTTGGAACTGAGACAATTTCCTTTGCTCTGCAGCACTGTCCACAGCCTGCTGCTGCATGCTCGCCTGCCCGCTTCAAAATGAGCCTTTTCCTCAGGAAGAAGCCGGGCTTTATGAGTATACTGCTGAGCACTCTGACTTGCCAATTAGGCTGAGCTTCTCCAAACTCTCCACTCCACAGCACTGCTGTTATTACACCCCTCAGGATTCACAGCAAGTCCTTACCCATTCACCGGCATGGGCATTTGCTGCGGCTCTATCACATCCCAGTGGGGTTCACACTGGTGGTGTATGTCGGGTAACACAGATATATGTCTGCATCAGACTTTAAAAAAAAGAAACTTTATGTAGTCACAATATATATGAATATGACACTGTCCATGTAGCAATTACAGGAATTTATCTACTGTATTTATGTACTGTATTTGAATGTGTACATGACTATACTGCAGTAAAGTCCACTGGCCTTTTTCTGCCTTGGTCCCCAAAGAACAATATTTCACCACAATAAACAGAAAGATTTGAAGCTGGACAACAAAAGCTGTCATTGTAAATCATCTTTGAGCTGTTTTTAACCCCCTCCCCAAGCTGCTGTTTGGCTTCAGACAGCCAACTGTTGCTCAACCTTACTGCCAATGTTAGGAAAACGAATGAATCAAAACAACTGAATGAACGAGTCGATTGATCAAAGGATGAACCACCCTTTTTGGATGGATGTGATAGCACAACTTGGCTCAGAATACTGCTTTTGCCTTTTTGGAGATAGTGATTTAACGCTAAATTATGTAAGACAGTTAAGCATGCTGAAGCTATCACCAAATACTCATCAAGTACGCACAAAAGCTCTAATGGATTTCAGACAAGTCCCCCCCCCAACAATTTTTAATATCACTTCATTTGAATAATTTACAAATCTGCAGAAATGGTTACAAAAAGCAGTCACATTTAATAACGGTCCTAAAGCCTTTCCGTGTTTGTTTGCTTTTTTTTTTTTTTTTTACTCTATCACAATTACTCAGATGAGCTTTTAATAGGAGCACTTGGGTGTATTATCTGAACAAAACCTCTGTGCTTTGCTCTCTTAATAAAGTGGCTTATGCCTTGGAGAAATTGAGCAGTAGGGAAAATGGCCTCATGAATGAATTAGTCGTCTGCAACAGACTACCGCTGCAATAAAATAGCATGTATCCCATTTCGACCTTAGCAGCCATGGAAAAGCCTTGTTGTCACCTTCAGAGCCGGGGTCCTGGTGTTTTGCAGAAAACAAGAAAGTTGGAGTGTGACATCACAAAGAGGAAATATTAATGCTGCATTACTAATACTTCCTCACTGTATACACTGACTTGATTTGCAGGGTTCTTGACCCTTGTGGCAATTAACTACTTGAACTCTGCTCTTTTACAATTTTCTCCATAGACCTTTTGCAGTGTGTTGACTGAATAACGTCACTTTGCGTTATAGCAAAAGCTGACTTTCTTTGCTAAAGGTCACACAAATCTATGGCACAAAGAGTGATGGATTACCTTGAAGAACCTGTCAGAGTACCTATGAAAACAGGTGTTTGTAGCTTTGGAGTGGAGAGGTGTGTGATTAAAACCTCAAAGACTCGAGGGCCACGGAGGTAGAGAGAGGTTGATTGTTGCCTTCTGTGTTTCAAGATCATGTGAAAAGTGCCAGGTTGTTTTGCTCCTGGTAGCTATGGTAAGGATGGAGTTTACATAAGCATCTTATGAGCAAAATGACTGTTCTGATTCTAGCTTAACTGTGCATGCTTCATGCATGACTATGTGTGATCAGAGGGGCCACAGATACAGTATTACATATAGTCCCATTAAAGTGCATGTCTGTGGGAGGCTGAGATCTGGTTTTGTTTGTTTACACCATTGCAGTCTGAATAAAGGCGCCCATCTTTCTCCTTTATGAGTTGTTTCCAAAGGCCCCACCACTATAAAGCGTCACCAGCACTCAAGTGTCTCCTATTAAAGCACAAACTCTAAACCGTGGAAAGGGCCTGCCTGGAGCACTTGGCTGCGTGCTGTATGTTTCTCTCAGGAACAGAAATGTCACAAAGCAAGAAAAACAGCAATCATGTCCCCTTATGCTCTTTCTCTGTGGTTGTTCCAATACTCTGTGAGGTCCAGGAAGCAATGAATAAACAATAAGGAAGCAAGTATCACATGCGCAGCACAGAGCTGAAATGTGTAGGGCGGTGTGCTTCCACATGTCTGGCTCTGTCACATCCGTCCTGCCGTGTGCCTAGATGACAAGTCCCATTTCCTGGAGCAGGTGGGCTTTGCCTGATCAGGATGCACCATCTTCTGTTATCAAAAGGGTATAAAACACACAAAACCCACCAACTGATCTGATCTTTTGTGGTGTAGAGAGGCAAAGAAGATATGACGTAGGGAGGAAGAGAAGGATAGAGAAAATAGGATGAGAAAAAAGTAATTGAAACGACTTGTACCCCAGTGATCTGGAAACTCTATATTATTGCTTTTATGTTTCCTTCCATCTGCTGTTCCTCCTATAGTGCTTCTGCCCTTCCTCAAGCGCACCCCAACCCCTCCCAGCCTCATCTCACCCCCCTTCTTCTTAGGTACATTTAGGCTAATGTACCATTTAATGAAATGGAATAAAAGAAAAAATCATGCATTGTCATCATGTCCTTGACTGTAACAGCAAAGTAAGCCATTGAAACGCTTCATCAGTAGTCAAGGCAGGAAACCTGTGTGAAACGACTGGACCAAAACATCCCCTGGTGGTGCAAATGTTGACCTTTGATTCAAGAGAACATGTAGGTAACCAAATTTAACCTATAAGTACACACACAGACACACACAAACATGCACACAAAGGATTATAGGTCTCCATTCTTACTGCGTTTCTGTGGGAATCTATGGGTGCTCCCCTGGGACAATAACTGGAGAAAACACATTATTGTAATAGCTCTCCCTGCCTTTCAGCCTTGTTTGTGCTCCTTCTAACATTAAACAAATTACCCCTTATTCCACTAAGGTAAAGCTTGTAACAGATGCTTTTCACAGAGGTGAAGTCAGCTCTCATAGAGGCTTAATGTGCTCAAATAGCGAGAGCTTGAGATTGTGGAGCACAAAAGAACTTTCGGGTTAAAAAAATAAATTGTAGTCATTTAAATTTTACGCAATAATGAACCAATTGAGTTCTAATAAGTGATTGACTGATTTTTACATAAAAAACTGCCTTTTTATGATAGGAGCACAATGATTTAAGCCAATTTTCGCTCCTGTGTGGCGCACAGTTCACAAAATGATAACCCAATATTGGTGACCCCTAGCTGGGAAGTGAGAAACCGCTTCAGCTGATTGTATAACATGTTGAGATCAGCTGGTATCACCGTGAAGGGTTGATTGGTTCTACTTGTGGCTCTCGTCAAGCTAAACACACTTTCTCACTTAGAGGAGCCCATATTAGAGAACAGCTGACGATTGCTCATTACTGAGAGTGCATTTACACCACGGGGTCTGGCTGAAGGAGGGGAAGTATACTCTGAAACCTGCTCCTGTCACATACAATACGTAAGGCACCTTCTCTTATGCCTCTTGCATTATTCATTTCACAGTGACTGGCTTTGTCACAGCTATGACCTTGGTCCTCTTCACTGTAGGCCAGGAGGCTCATGGGAAATGTGTTTGACCATGGTGATGGTTCAGGGTCATGGGACAGTAGTCAAGCTGAGATTTTAGGAGCGCAAACAAAGGTGAATTTCCAAGCTTTTTGGCCTCTTTCGCTCATTGTTTTGGTTTTACAGCAGACTTCCTGTGTGGTTCAGTCTCACTGCTCTCACCAGCCCTGCTAATAGCTCCAGCATCCAGCTATTTCAGGCACGAAACGATCATATACTCTAACTGTCCAGCACTGAATGGCTGGAGAAGAAACAGGAACCTCTGACAGGTAATGCTCATGTAGCTCATTCTCAGCTGGATGGGTAAGCAGGTAATTGTTTGCCAATGTTAATCACAGCAAAGGTGATTTTAGGGCTGTAACTTGGTCAGCTTGTTTCGGAGTTCTCTATCCATTAATGCAGCTTTAATTTAATGCTACCACCATTATTTCCCATGAAACCCACTAATGCATTTGCTGAAGTCAAAAAATACTTACGCTGCAACAGCACTCACAAATATGTTGCTTAGACATGAGATGATGATAAAAAGTAAAGTTACACCAGTCCTCTAATGACAAATAAAACTATTTTTACTCACAAGGCGGACAAAATGCTATTAGCAGATCTCGTTTTGGGCATGCAGTCGCATTTTTGCAGGATTACATCAGGTTAGGCTTAAATTTTCAATCAAGACTGAGAGCTACTTCCAGTACCTTGGTGACCTCTCCATGGTCTTCTGTGGTTTCCTTCATCTCCTCTTGTTCCACTCTTGTTTTAGCAGTGGTTTTGGAGCGCCTGGGTAGTGCGTCCAGGCCGCTTTGTGCTCGGCTGACGGCACTTGTGGTTGCCTGTCTGTCGACGGGTGTCATGTCAGCCGCGTCATGGCCAGATTACATCATCCCAAGTGCTTTAAGAGGCGACTCTTCCCCTGCAGCAATGAAATGCATATTGGGTTAAAAAAAAACCCATATAGACAACACACACCGTACAGAATGTGGAGAAACACACATGTATACATGTGCGTGAGTGTGCACAGTGACACAAAGCGATCCATTAAGAAAGATGTGCTCTGATGTAAGACTGAATAGACAAAAGCCATGTCCATGCTTGTTGTGATGTTATGGTTTTCTCTCGAGATTCAATGAAAAGACTGGTAGCGGCCTCCAATCTCCCTCCCATAGATGACAGGACCGCTTGTCAGATTCCTCCAAGCCCCCTAGATTCAGGGTTATTGAGAGTGTCATTGTCTCTTTCGGTTTGAGCTCAGGAGTCTGTGCGTGCGCACATGCACGGATCTGTGTGTGCGAGCCTCTCTCTGAGCCCTTTCTTTTGTATATTTGTGCACTTATTTTCTTGACAACTTTTAAACTTGTGTATGAGTTGCATGTATGTGCACGTAGCTGTCCTGTCCACTCTAGGTTGTTGTGATCTGGGTTACCATCTAAGTGACAGACAGGTCAGTGCCGTCCTCTGAGAGATAAGCCGTCACATTAATAATAAAACCGGCTGTCAAACAGAATCATTCCGTGTAAGAGCGACCCAGTCAATGAAATTCCTGACACCAGTAACACCATTAAGGTGGGGAAGTTGAAGTGCAGGATATTGCCCCCGATATTGCTGTGTTCGTGTGCACGCTTGATTTATTGTTTGGGATTTGAGAAGGATTCTGAATGACATGCTCTGATAGCAGTGAGCAGGTGTGTTCAGTAAAATGGCATCGAGTGGACGTCAAGAACATGTGCGTGTCTTCCTTTGTACCCAAAGCTATGTGAATGAGGAGAAAGCAGGAGAGACAGGCTGGATTTGACCAGTGTCAAACACTTTTATCATCCTTACATGCACTAACTCCACGTTAGGAAGAAGAAATTGACACAATAAAACATCTATTTCATGAGATGTCTACCCAGTGTGAGGAAGAGGGCATAAAGGCTGATGGTCCTGCTGCAGACATATCTTACATTATTAAGATGTGTGCGCCTCTTTGTTGCTCTTAAATGGTACATGGCAAGTGTGAAATAGGCCTTATAGAGCAATAGTGATTCCATAGCCTTTCTTGTGCCCTCTAATAGCACTGGCTTTATGGAAAAGAGCATGGTTTAGCAATAAAATTAGACAGGTCAGATGTGTACGGCACCTTCCCAGCTCTTTGCTACATCTGACAACTTAATGGATTTCCCTGGTTTGAAAGTCCTGTTTAAAATCCCTCCAGCATCATTGCAGGAGAAAAGGCAAAGTAGGTTACTGGGATTTGAACCCTTCTTTCTGTTCACATTTCCGTCAAAAAAAAACAAAAAAAAAAAAAAAAAAACTCACTGTGCCACTGAAGGACACTTTGCCTCAATCTGACTTTCAATCTGAAAAAGGACACAGTGCATGAGACCAAGCATGACAGTGGGTCCCATAAAGACACAGTCACTCTCAGGTTGAGTGTTCTGAGAAAAACCCAGAGTTCATCATCTGTTCTTAGCCTGAAATTTCATTGTCAGTTTGAGAGAGGAAGTTTACTTCTACCCTCTTGTACAAAAAGTGCCAAATGAATAATTGAGAGCTCCTTTGGGGTTCCGATCACCAGGTTGACAACCGATGCTTCACTGCATGCCTCCTCTGGTTTTTGGCTTCATGATTCTTTTATGATAATGAGTTTGCACATTTAACTTAAAGGCATCCTGCGGGATTTCCATTGTAAAATAATGAGGTGTTTACATTCAGTGTCTCTCAACAATACATGCTGTGTGCATGTACATGCTTTGTGTGTACAAGATGAAAACAATATAGGGGCCCGCTTGTCAGTGCTCCACAGCACCGCTAATGGTCAGGAACTCCACGGGGGTTTAAGGGAGCAGGTTTGCCATAACCAAGGTACATTTTTGATTGTTAATTATTGGCTTTGAGACCCAGCTTGAAGCTTTGCTGCATGTTCTTACCCTCTCACCTCCATCTCTCCTGTTTCTCTCAGAAACAACACTGTCTTTAGTTATTGTTTAGTTTTTTGCCTTTTAATTGACAATAGGTCGCAGAAAAAGACAGGACATGCAGGGAGAGACTGGCAGGATGAAATGCAATTTGCATTGTTTGCACCCAAAGGCACCAAGAATTGCCTTCAAATGTTCAAATGTTTACCTGACGAAAGACCTCTTGAACCAGCTCTTACAGAGCTTTATAGCATCTTTCAGCTCATTGTTTTGGTTTTCTGGCCCACAACTGACTTACTTACTTTGATGCTCACTGTACTCATTGGGTTGTTTTTGTTGGCAGGAGACAGCTCTAAAAAGCCACTGGATGCTACCTACTCAGCAAGCCACATATACAAAGTTAGCAACTAGCTGGTAAACATAGTGGAGCCTTTAGCAGCTACAGAGCTAGATATTTCCCTCAGAAGCTGCTGGAGAACAAAACACGGGCTAAAAGGAGAGTGAATATTGCACTTACATGAATTAGATTGCCAGAAACACCGCCTAAAATGATTGCTAATCTTTCTCCAGGTCTCCTGGGTGTGTAAATATGCAAGTGTATGCTATAATGTTTGCCACTTAAACATGTCAGTGTTGTGTGGGCTCCAAAAATCAGTGATGGCGGTTTTAATTTAGAAAAAGTCACATAACAATCAGTTGTTTAGGCGTGAGAATTATTATTTTCTCTCCTTGCAAATGTTGCTTTAAGTAACTGTCAGATGTGTTTGAGTGTGAAAGAGGTATAATGGGACATTTATTGCCGCTGAGCTCTGCATTATTAGCTGTAGAACGAGTGAAATACCCAAATTACTCCTCTGCAAACTGTAAGGCATCCTCCCTCCCCTGGCTGACTTTTGTACCACCCCTTACTTGCCATCTCTGATCCACCAAGGACTCCTCTGTCTCCATCTTTTTTTGGAACTGGGAAAAAAAAAATCTGATTGTGGATCCCCTTTTCTGTATCCTCTCCCCTCCCCCAGTCTCTTCCATGCTCTCCCTGGTGAGACACGCTGAACGGAGACCCATAATGAGCCTCTGTCTGTTCCAGCTGACACCGTGAGCTGTCTGAGGCTGTGATGTGTCACTCGCGCAGGGCTTCTCTCTCTTTCCAGACGTCTGTGTGCAGAATAAAGGGATTCCTCCCTAGAAATGCTTCCAACTGCCACGAGGGGATGGAAGAGATTCAGACCTCCTTCACTGAGGTCCTGTGGCCTAGACTTGCGTTATACACTTCATCACACAGCTACACAAAAGTGAAGACTGTGTTTTTTCTTTGTTTTTTTTTTTATCTCTGAGGCCTGACCTTGCTCTTTCTTTGTTTTTCAAAACTGAGCTAACGGTGGGGGGAAAACCCAGTTCTACATCACTCTTGTGGCTGCTGTACATCACAGTGGGGACTGCATTATGAGCTTTCACCCTCTTCAAAACAATTGCAGCAAACAATTCAGTTTGTTGTGTGCCTGGCACTTTCTGAAGCAACGCTATGCATCGCCGCAAATTGCTCGATTCAGACTCTTCAACGCGTGGTCCCTCTAGTGCAAAGCAGAGTTTGTTTTTCATTAGGGTAAGTGAAGCAGTTGGCGAGAAGACATGTGTCTGGCAGCAGCAGCAGGAACTACAGCCTGACGGCGCGTGTCTGGAAGTGCGTCTGCCTCTACGTCTGAGGGGGCATGCTGATGAACCTGACTGCTTGCATCTGAATTCATCAATACCTGATGCTGAGAAAGGTTTAAAGCATCGATGATATAGTAAATGCTTAAGAAAGAGGTGAGACTGTTCCTGGAGGATCGTTGATAAAATCTGGTTTCAGGTGCTGACCCATGAAGTCCACGCTAAATGCGAAGGGCTGGTATTTGAACAATATGATTGGTATGGGACATTAGTGTCATCCATCATCATTTTAGTCATTTTGCATAATTTGCTGTGTTTTGTGCAGTGAGTTCACCTGTAGCACAGATTTTGAGAGATATTGATGTGTAAAAACAGTCTTGACGTAACGTACGAGTCTACCTCGTAGATCGTTCAGGATCAAACCTGGCAGTATGCTCAAGTATCTAGAGCAAGTGTGGAAAAATACCCATAAAGCACTACTTGATTTCCTCCATTTAAGCAGCAGAGTGACAAACTCAGGATTGCATAAAGCGGCTCATAGTAGGTTCAAGTGTGGATATTTCTGTTTGTGTCGCCATGTTTACAACACCTGCTAAGACACATGCAGGAATGGAAACACTCATTTTAACTGGTGTGCTCTGAATGCTCAGAGGAAATGTTGGGATTTTTGCTTCTGTAAGGCTTTCACCCAGTTCAGACAATGATACGTGTCATCAATCATCCATCGACCAGGAAGAGAGTGGTTATTGTACGCTGAAGCACTCTGTATTTGCTGTGTGATGTATTATACAGTATTTATCGATCATGCACATTGTGAGTGGCGCAGACTGCACAGAGAATGGATTTGTACATTTGAATAGCATGTCTTAATGCCATTGGCTGTTAATATCGGCTCAGACCTTTGCTCGAGTATATTCCATGACATAGCAGTGCTGTCCAAGGTCTATTATGTCCATTTAGTAACAAGTTATTAGCATATTTAAACTAATCCCAACACCCACGTTGACTTGTGTGACAGGCGCAGTAGAACATCAGATTTTCCTTTTCTGTCAAACATTTCATCATTTTTTTCTTTTGCCACATTTCTGTGTTTTCATCTTGGGTGGAGTCTGCGAGTGGTTGACACGTGCTGATCATCCCTTGGAGATTTGTGTCTCCCTGACATGTCCAGTAGCATTTTTCCGTAATTTTGGTTAGAGCATAAATGTTGTCTTTAGCTAGCATAACATGCATCATTCTTCTCTGTTTTTGAGCTGGCCCCACCCATCTGAGACTGACTGTGGTGAATCCCTTTAGAAACATTTTCTTCTCTCAGGCTCAGAAGCTCAGAGAGAAGACACGCACACACATGCTCATATGGAAATGTGCAAGCAGACGTACAGTCGCACATGCTTGAGTGCACACACACACACTCGCTCACTCACACACATGCAAAAAGAAGTGAAAACACCAAATAGAAAAGCTTCCCACATCCTGTTTAGCGAGCTTCCTCCAAACCATAGCGGGTGTTTGCGCTGCGACCACAGAAGCTGTATGAAGCCTCAGATTCCTGCACTTATCTCACCACACTCTGCTCCACCTGGCTGTCTTCATCTGAAAGCGTTCCCCTGATACAGCATCACCGCTCCCCTCAGCTGTGCTCAACAGCAAACAGGGATCAAATAATGTGGCAGATAGATGTCGCGTGCTTTTTTCACCAGCAAAATACATGTAGATCTCTTGGTACAGTCAGCTCAGGACAGATTATTTTCATAATCTTGCATAATCTACCAATTGTTCTGACAAGAATAATAATAAGATTTTTTTTTTTAAAGAGCTGGAATAAATGTAAAACACGTAAAGTAGGCTGGGTCTGTTATATAATGAACAATTACTGTTTTTTGTTGTACAAAGAAATAATAATTGCATAATATTTACAGCAAAAGTAATTAAAACTATCATGAAAAAAAATATGCACAAGCCTTCTTAATTTGCTGCATTATACGTATTGTGGGATGTGGAGGCCAAGCTAGCATTGCAGCATAATGTTGCCATAGCCAAAGCTTCTCCTTTGCTAGCGGCTTGCTGCAGCTAACGCAGACTGCTGTCAAATTGAAAACTTCCAAGAACTGTTACTAATTGAGATGGAACAAAGGTGGGATAGAGATCTAAACTCAGCTGTGGCAACAACAAAATGCCACGGTGTTCCTGAGTGACATGCTGGCACTGGCACAGGCATTAACCAGCCTCATGAGAGAGAATTATTCACCAGTGTGGAGCCACACAATGGTGGCCACCTAACTTTCAAGCCTCAGCCCAGTCCCTCCACATCCCCCCCTGCCCTCATCAGCATGCATTATTCTTTTTTTGGTGTCTGTTCACATTGGCTGACAAGCGCTGTTTGGTTGGCGTAGCCTGCAGCTCAAAAACCACATCACACATACAGTGCACACATTTTCCTCACTCTCACGCTCTCTCACTGTCGCACAGGCTGTTAACAGTATTTTCAGAGTCAGGGAATGTGAAAATATTCAGCGAGAAGGGGGGGGGGTTAGACTGAAAAAAGGGGTGTGGGGGCTTGGAAGTGTGACGCCACACAGGCTGCCAGCGTTGGCTGATATGTCTGGCCATCCTGAAAGGTTAACAGGCACCAACCTCCCTTGCGTCCGATGTGACATGACACTCCACTCGCGTCGCCCAGTTTGATGTGTCGTTCTTTCACGGTTCGTGAACTCAGGGCCTTGGGAGGGGTCTTTCACTTTGTGTTGTGTAGGACATCATATAGAGTGGCAGCACAAAGGGAACCCAATTTATTCTTTTCTGGATTTTTGCCCTCTTTTGATCTGTCACATACAGACACATGCATGTATTAAGGAACACACACTCACATTCAAACAGATGCACCACACGCACACACAGCACAGTGTGTTTGGTCAACAACCCCCCCTGCAGCAGAGATGCATTGTCTCCCTTCGTAGAAGACATTAATAAGAAATGAGTCCTTTTGAAGTGTGGCTGTGGGCTGTCAGATCTGAACTGACATAATCATCCCCAAGAATAACACCTCCTCCCACCTTTTAACATACACTCCCACACATTCAGCCTCCCTCTGTGCATATGGAAGCACTGCAAGAAGACTCTGCACCCAAAGGTGTCCTCTGAACGTGCAATCCAAACGGCCTTTATCCAGTTGCTGGAAGCACACTGCACCCCCGCGCTGCTGTAATCCTTTGTAGTTGTATTCTCTCCAACTGCATGTACTTTAGCTGAAATGCAAGGTGGTGACACTTTTGTGTTTGTCTCGCATTCCCTGCTCCCCCTCCACTGCTCCCTTCACTTTGAACTGGTCGATGCATTCACACTACGTCGGCAGAATCTGGAGAAAAAGAGATTTTTTTTTTTTTTGTTTTACAGCTTTTTAACATTTACTCATGATTCCAAATTCTTCCTTGTTAAACTGAATGTAAACAAACCATGATGGCTGTACAACTCATATGTCGTTATCAGTCGTATTGTTTGATATTTTTTGGATCTGCTTGCACAAGTTTATTCTTTCACTGCTTGTGTTTAGAGTGTTTATGACATGAATGCAGTGATTGCCCCACCTTGAGTTAGTGTTGATATACAGCATGTGTGTGAAGCTCAGTCAACCTCTCTGTCACCCTGAACAACAGGGGCGGTTCCAAGGTCAGTAGAGATTTGGGCCCAGCCCTGAAAGCTGTCTGAGTCTGGGGTAACCAGTCGCTAAATATTGCAATGTTCTGAGTGTTATATATTGAAATGATTATTATTATTTAAAAAAAATCAGCAAAAAAAATGTCTAGGAGGGCCTCTGTTTTCTCTTTCATTCAAATCACAGTGTTTCCTGCACAGCTATGATATGGGTTTAATAAAAATGCCACATGATGAGAAGTAGAGATTTGGGGTTTTCCTGAAAACATTGGGGGTTTAAGCGCCCCACCCCCACACACACATCACACATTTGATCCTCAGTCACATGCTGTGAATCCCCCCTGGTGTGATACAGTAGTTACTGCCCCTCGCTCCTCTTTTTTTTTTTTTTTTCCCCTCATTCTCATGCCTCTGCTGTGTGACTGGGGGTGAGGCTTTCCTGCCAGAAATTCAGCTGTTGCTTCAATGCCCAACTGCACATCTAGAACCACAGACACACAAACATTTAATCCAACAACAAAATAAGAATACACACATGCAGCCAGTTGTGCATGATAAGAAGATGGTGCATTCAGAGACATTCTTCTAAGACATGCAAACTGTGTCCATAGCATGTCACACCACTCCATCAATCTGATAGATGAAGTCGCACTCGGCATCTCTTTCCCCTCCCCTCTTACCACCGGCTCATTTCACACTTTCCAACTTCCTCGCCTCTCTGCCAGGCACGTGCTAGACTGGTGTGAGGGTGAGGATGTCATGATACCACCTGATTCACTATTTACTTACTGTAGTAAAGCTGTAAATTAACAGAGTGGTGCACCGACACCATAAGTATATTGACTTTACTTACTTACTAAATTGCCCCCCATTCTGATGCAGATTTCTTACTCCCCCAGACTGAGTTTAGATTCATTTGTACATCCATTTGTCTGTATGCACGTTTTTGCACAAGTAGACTGACACACAGCATGTGAACATGCCCATCTGTAGGCGCAGATGGAAACGCACTCACTTCTCACACATACAGTATGGGCCATACAACCCACACATGCATCAGAAAAGGCAAGTTTGGAGTTGATTTATTCCCTTCATTGTTCACTCAACTTAATAATTGATACATGCCCAACTTTGACGTAATCTTAGCATACAGTAACAGCAGTGCCACTTATTATTTAACCAAGAATTCCATTGTAGTAATAAATAATCTTTGAATTTATTTTAGACTGTGCTCTAACAGTGATGGTTCAATGTTCATCCCCAAAGAAAAACAACTGATTTCAAGTCAAAAATGTGCTCTAAACCTGAAATGTACATTAGCACTGACTCATAGAAGATGGTTTCAGTTGAACCCCTGCTAAAGCTACAAAAACCAAAAAAAGGAACAGCTCCAGTTTCAAATAATTTTCTCTTGCATTTTATGTGCAGACATACCCAAAGCTGTGCCTTCGTTAACATGCATGTAACCCTCTTGGCATTATAGGTTACACACTGTGCCATGTACTTCCCCTCTGATGGCTCTTTAGCTTGTGTTTTTTGGGAATCAAAGAGGCAGAGAGGATACATGACATGCTCCTGATGACTTCCCGTGGCCATCGGCTCCATCAGTGCCTTGACTGTGATTGACACTTTCTGCATCCTTGTGGACAGTCCATGTTGATCCTGTTACACTCAGCATGTACATGGCTTTTACGCAAATGCGTTCGCATGTGAAGAATTTATGTACCGCTGACCTGACAATGAAGGTGCGTGTAACCTATGTGGTTAGTGTCTGTGGTCTACGGATGCCCACACCCCTTTAGTATGGAGCCACACACAGAATACAGAGATATGAGGCAGCCATGGGGCACACTGTATTGTTGGAGTCGTTCTAGTGTTGAAGCGCCTCTGATCTCATGCATAATGTAACGGTAAGGTAAAGCAGATTATTCATGTGGATATTAACGGATGTCTAAAACCTTGAGCTGCATTAAGGCAGTTTAAATAGTCAATCTGTCTTTTTCATTGCATTTGCTGTGCTTTCCTCGCAAACAGCAGATCTTATTCATGACTTGCTAGCAGCATAAATTTGTAAACTTAAAAAATTTAAAATTTGTATATTTAAGCATGTTTGTGGGCTCATTGAATATCTCCATAAATCTCCAATCTATTACTTTTAATGTTATTGATAAAAGTGAATCTTATTTCAGTGATCTTAGAGTGTATTAATGGCTGAGACAAAGCAGAGCAGACTTTGTCTTTCACTCTTTTTTCCTCACCTTATGTTGATGGAGGTCTCCTGTCTGACTGAGCATTTGAAAATCAAACCACACTCTTTAAACTTCTTGCACCGTCCTCCCTCAGATGCTGGTGCTGTTCTCGCACTCGCGACCTGATCTCATTCCATTTGTCGGCTCTTTGTGAGACCGTAATTGGCGTCGTGCTTGTTGCAGAACTGTAGGTCTCACCAGTGATTATTTCAGTTCCACACTGTTAAAATCCCCCTTTTTAGTTCCCTCTTCTGCAAAGCCATTAAAGGCTGGAGGATTATGATTATGTTCCCCGTTCAGTAATATGGCATAATTCATGCTAATTAAGTTCCAATGAAAGAGCTTCCAGTTTTTGAGTGATTGGTATTCATGAATATGCCCATCTCCTTATGATTGAAAAATCATGCCTCTGTGTTTTAGAGCAATCTGCTTTGAGACTTTAGTCAGAATGTATTTTTCCCCTTATAAAATCCATTTCCCAATTTGTAAACTAGGTCCGGCTTGTTGTGGGCTCTGTGCAGGGGGTCAAGCTGGTGATTTTTTTTTTTGGGGGGGATAGATGAAATTTTACAAACATTACTGAATATCTTATGGATTTTATGAAAGACAAGGCCTCTGCAGTACCTGTTTTTGCTTTTGGTGTCATTTGAACATTTAGGAGGAGCAGCGAATGCAATCTGTCCTGAGAGGTTAGATTGCTCCCTGCTGCCTTGTGCTCCTCTTCATCTGTCAGCAGCATTAGGTGTCCCACAGACAGGGTCTTAATAGCAGCAGAGCGAAGGGGACAGGGCCTCTAATGGAAGCCCTTTGTTCAGTTGTCACTTTCACTGCTCCCATGGAAACATCCTGCTGGCCAATCAGACAAGCCCTCTAGGTAGAGGCCTGTCACAGCTCGACTAAAGGCATCTATCACTGAACTATCACAAGTTTCTCTCTTTTTCAAATCTTCCTGCTCTCTTTCTCTCACTCTGCACATGTTTTTACGTATCAGTGATCATGTTTGACAAATCTGCTTTTTATACAGTGTAATTACTCAGGGGAATGTGAGCTTTTGTGTCGTGTCAAAACATGTGAAAAGAAAAATGCTGTTAACAGTGTTGCCCCCCCGTGTGTACCAAACTGAAAGCAAAGCTGTATTGTTGCAGCGTCAGGATATGCTTTGGTAAAGCATGGAATAAAAGCTTTATTCTTTTTAAAATTCCTTCATGTGGATGGCAGGGTTCCCAGCTTATCCCCTCCCTGAAGTGGATCTGAATACCTCCCACTTGACTTTCTATGAGGTGAATATAAAGGTAGCCTCGGCTACATGCATCTCTCCCACTGGGTAAACACTGTGGTGTGTGATAAGGGTTTTATAGAGGAGGGAGTAGTGGCAGAGTTAAAGGGGAAGCGGGGAAAATAAAAGATCATCTATATCTCTGTACTCAGCTGCAGCCAGTTGGAATATAAACCACCAGTAGGATTCATCTTCCAGAAACACTACTTCTCTAAAGACCGGGGAGCAGTGCTGGCGGTCAGATGAAGGGAAATTGTCCACTTCATCTGACACCAATAAGCTCTGCACTCTGGAGGGGCTTTAACTGCAAGGATTTGGGGTGTAGTTGTGCAGGAACCCCCTTTGCAGGCATGTGCATGGGAAAAGTCTGATTGTCTGAATGATCTCATTTAACATTATCTAGCTGATGAGTGAAATATAAATGAAGAATGAAATAAAGGGCAATAAAAATCAACAGTGTGGACTTACATTTTTTTTAATATCTCACCCCCAGTCTATGGCTGCATGCATGGATGCACATATGTGATTGCAGTTTTTGTGTTTGTGTGGAACAAAACATGAATGTGCACACATGAATACATGCATGTCTACATGTTTTTAGTTCTGCTTCTCACATGCGTAACTGTCCAGACAGCATATATGGTGCAGTCTCGGGAGTTGTGTACAAGATGCAATATGTGTAAACCCCATACAGAGACAGCTGCAGATCAGGCATAGTTATGTTAATAAGGAAAAAAACAGGATTTTTTTTTTATGTTCACCGCATTCATTACATTAGATTTGACATGTTGTATATCTGAAGTAACATTCATGTGTTGAGATAGAAAGTGGTCACAGAGCCAAGATTGTGTCAGCCGTGCAGCTTTGCCTTTGCTCTGTAGAAGAGAAACATCCCTCTCGTCCATTAGAAATCCAACAGGGAGAGAGAAATTGATCTCCATTAAAACAGTCCACTGCACTTTGATACACATGAACTGGCTTTAAGATCTAGGGAGAGCTATTAGTACTGTATGTGGAAATAACTTTCACTTCACAATGGCCTTACAACAATCAGGACAAATCAATTTTAGCTCTGAGCTTCTAAGACAAACGGTTAAAATGGTTAAATTTCTAAATACTAGTAGGATATTAGTAATTCAGTAAGAATGGAATATTAGTCCACTAAGAAAATCAAAACATTGTGCTATTTCAGAATCTGAAAGGGTGCTCCTGCGATTTATTTGTATTGCACCTCCATAAAGTTGATGGAGCTGCAAGAGGCATATTAAGAAAGGAGAGGCAGAGGCTGAGATATGTTGTCCCTGAGCTCCAAAGAGCTTGGATCCCACATTTACAATAATGCAACCATTATTATTTTTTCTTTACACCGTCTCTCTCTGATAAACGCCCACATCTTTCAAATTCACTGTCCCACAAGCCCAAGCAGAGGTACCCCCTGATAACATCATCAGGTTGATTAGCATCACCCATAAAGACTAAGCTGACTTTATGTGTAAAATTGGTGCAATTCTGCTTAAAAAATAAGCTCAATGTTTAGGTGATATGGCGGTTTATACCCCCCTTCCCAAACTTCCTTATCTCCTCCAGCAGAGGGGTGTGGGCAGGTACCCCCCCCCCCCCCCCCCACACACACACACACACACACACAGGCCAGCTTGATTACGCTTGTTGGTTTAATCCCATTCTTTCAGTGCTCTCTGTCAGACTGACATGTACTGGACCATCATGAGGCCAAGTCCCAGACACACACACACACACACACACACACACACACACACCCACAGGCTCAGGTGCCTGTGTCTGATAAGGACTATGTGGAAGTATTAGCCTCATCAGCCCAGCCCCACCACATCACTGGAAATCCCTTTTCCTCCCATGATCCCCAGTTTGCCCTTATCACCACAACCTGCTCCTAAGTCTTAAACCCTTGTGTAATCACACGCCCCCGCAGCTTTGTGTCAGGGATCATCATCTGATGTACACACTATGGCGCATAAGTCTGAAACCATTTTAAAAAGTTCTCTGGCCATGGTAATATACTGTAACAAGTGAAAAAATGTCTCCCTCCTTTCTTCCTCTGCCCCTGTGTGCATTTAAGCTATCATCTGGTAAGGATGGGACTGACAGCCTGGTTCCTCAGTCTGGTTAATCCTCTGCCTCCTGTATGAGCACTTACTTTGTGTTTCAGTATCGCTAATGATATGATTTAGTTCTTACATTCCTTCGGCATATTTTTACCTCCGCCAAAGAGATTATGTTTTCAGTGGTTTGTTTGTCTGCAGGATTATAGAAAAATCTACTGGTCCAGTTGTCATGAAACTTGGTGGAAGGATGTAGCATGAGCTAAAGAACTACCCATTAAATTTTAATGCAGATGTGAGTCATGTTGCCGTGAAGTTTGCACTTCAGATTTGCATATCATCGACGTGTGGGCTGTTGGCCTTGGTGGACGCTTGCGCTCTCAGAGCGCCCTTCTACTTTAGTTTCTGTTGTCAGACAACTTCGTTTGAAATAAAGATTTGATCATAGGACTCTGTCTTGTCAGAATACAGAATGCTTCTCTACATTAATGAGACAAGCTAAAGGGCATGCTGTGGAGGAGCTCTTGTCTAACTCTCAGCCCTTCTGACTCATAGAGACAAGTGCAGGTTTGCCAAGTAAGAAACTTCAGATAAAAAGCATGTTCAGTGTATCACAGATCTGACACAAGGACAGATAAGTATTTCAGGAACACAACAGAAATGTTAATATATATTAATATATATTTTTTTATCATAACCTCTTAACCTTCTTATGAAAGAGTTTAAAATCTACAGTAACGGTAGATGGCCTCCCCCTCCAGATATATATTTATGTACCTTCTTGGTGAAAATAATATCTAATGCAATAGTTTTTTTCTGTATTTCTTGCAGAGATTAGACATGTTATATTTATTACCATGACAAGAGATTGTCCTTGGAGTGCTGTTGGAAAAAGAGAGATGGGCGGTGGTTTGTTCAGCCTGATTTTCTCCCAGCATATCACTTTTGCTTTTGGCCTAAGCTGCAGTGTCAAAAACTGTTTTTAATTGGTGACTTTATCATTATTATATTGTTTTCTTTCTAAAAATGAGACTTGTACATACTTGTACATACTGCTGGGAATTCAGCAAAAATCATAATGGGCTTTATTTCCACATTTTTAGCTTGTGGAAACAGCAGTTTTCTTGCTGTGTTAGCCCACCACAGCTGAAAAACGAGGAGCCAGAGGCTGTGTAATAACTAATGGATTGGCTGAAGGCTGCAGCTGTTTGCTGTTGAGATGTGAGCCAGACAGTGTTGTATGGCAACCTGACCGGAACTGCTCTGCAAACAGCTAGCAGACAAAACAAATTACAGGTTTGAAAAGCTTAAAAAAACACTGCAACATAAGGAGAGTCACACACAGACACGACGCAAGGCGTGCACTCACATTTGAACAAATACTTATATGCCAGTACATGCATGCACGCACAGAAGCATAAACAAATGCATGTATCTCTCATGCATACACAGAATGCATGAAGAAACCAGAGAATAAGAGGGTGAACAGTTAATTTTTTCTTCTTCTTACCCCCTCAAGCTAAAGAAATAAACTCAGTTTTAGCTGTTTTGGCTTCATCTGCATTTGTTCTTGGTGAAGGAAGATATTTTCCCTCTGGCTCCTTGTGAGCAGCAATAGATAGTTGACTCAGCAGTGTATGGCAATAATGATGGTTAACCCAGCACTGAACTTTAAGGTAAATCAAATGCTAACTTTTAAATGCATTGGAATCATTGATCCGTTCAAAATGCAACATCTTGGGGCAGAGCTGTGCAACAAAAACAACCCCAAAGGGGTTATTATGTATTTTGCACTTACTCTCCGTGTTACACTCTGATCCACAGTATAACAGGTATAACCTTTAGTAAGAGTGCAAGGAAGTGACCTGCGGTTTTGTTGGAGAGGCAGCACTGAACACATTGCATAACTCCATAGTATAATTGGTATGATGTTTACCAGGTTCAGCATCTTGTTAGCATGCTAATTAGTACCAAATACATGTACAGCTGAGGCTGATGGGAATGTCATTAGTTTTGCCGTTATTTGGTCATGAATCTAATATACAGATAAAAAATTTGGCTTGATGGTGGTGCTAAATGAAAAGTCATGGGATCTCTGAAGTAATCCAAATTCATTCTGAGGGGCACAAGAATGTGTGTTCCAAAGTTCAGAGCAGTCTGTCCAATAGTTGTCAAGACATTACAGACCATGAATGTCTCTGCAAAATTTTTCTGACATTCCATCTCGTAGATGTTGAAATATTTCACAACATAAGTGAAAACTTTGACCTGTTGGTATTGCTACAGAAAATGTGAGGGGATCCACTCGGTAGTTGTTGATATTTTGCAGTCTGGACTGAAGTGGTGAGCTGATTAACAAACCGACTGACAGACAAACATTGCCATTCCTAAAATAGTTAGATCATCATTCAAATTGTCTCCAACATGGCGAGAGACTAAGCCAGAAGTACATATAAATGCTGCCATGTTGATTGCTCTGCAAGTTGTTTTTTTGCATGTCTGCCAACATGGATGCTGATATATTGGTCTAATCCACAGATCCAGGTTTCCTGTCAGTGCATTAGATCCCTGTTGCAAACACATAACACATCACAAACATGATTGCAGTTCCTCTGATTTTCTGACTTTTCAACTTAACCATGCATGATATTAAAGAATTATTCTTAATGACACAGTCTGTCATAGATGACCCTGTATGCGCCTTTGCATGTGGCACTGGTTAAAATGTCAATGACAGTCCAGTAGGTTGGATGGTTTGTAATAGCTGATAAAAGTCTTTAAAACATAGCATGACACTTGGGAAATGTTCATCACAGCAGGAGATTCAGTCACTCATGCATGCAAATGTCAAACACATGTTTGGGAAGAGGCAAAAAAAAACTGGGCCAACCCAAACACACAGGCAGTCAGATAGACTCATGCTTGTGCTCACGTACACACTTCTTCGCATTCTATTTTAGTGGAGCCTTTTCAGCACTTTGAGGAGGGGTGTGATTTCTCTCAGCAGTGGGTCAAGATCATGAGCAATATTTCGAGGAACTGACCTGCCGTTTTGTTGGAGAAGCAGCAGTGGACAGATTGCATGTCTGATCCAGCCTCGTTTCTAACTGCAGGATAAGCTGCAGCTCAAGTTGCTCCTGAATTGATAACCCACCCTGTGTAATGATTTTCGAATGAAAATGCGGCCCACAGATGAATTTTAGTCATTTGTTTTTCCTTTCTTGTGTTGGCTCAGCTCTCACTTTCAGTCACGCTTGCATTGTCAGCTCATTGTGAGACAATTTCATGCACTGTGCTCTGCCTCTGTGGTTTTGTGGAAGGCATCAGCGCAGTTTGGTTTAAGAATTCATCTACAGGGGAGGGGTTGTCCTACATCACTCGTTCACACTGTTTACTGTTTTGTCAGCTGCCACCATGTCCCTGAAGAGCTGTTTTGTTCAAACACGTGTAAACGTGGGCGTCATCCATGAATTGCTGAGTGCAAAGTTGTCCTGTTGCCATCATGCTCGCCATGATGCCCCTCTAGGCGGGTCAGGCGTTGTGTGCCTGCAGGATGAGATGAAGAGGCAGGCTCAAATATGAGAGGGGATAGAGGGGTTTGTTTACTCACCTCTCTGATTGAAGCCTTCGGGCTCCAAGTGGTCCAGAATTCCTTCAGCCTCTCGTTTATCACATCACAGCCACACCCAAGCCGATGATTAACATGTTATTGAAGTGTCACCTCAAATTGTCTGTAGAGATGAGGCATACACACACGTACACTCCTGAATCCCAACATAGACACTTAAATAAAATGCGAAAATAAATTCTAACATTTTGGAAGCTGGTGCCAGAAAATATTTGACATTTCAGCTCAGTTAAGGTTATATATTACAACTTAGCAAAATTACTTATGAACTGACTCATTTCAAGGATAAAACCAGCTTTAACAGTGGTAACAGTGGGAAGTTTGTTCTGTGGGAGTGCCTCAGTGGAAGGACGGAGCTGCTGCTGAGTCACCAGAGGCCTGCTACTTCCGCTCACCGCCCCCAGACTCCCGAAACCTCCCACCTACTTGCTGAGCCTCGAGCCCAAACACTGATGCGACACTCACAACGTGTCGCCTCCTCATTCATTATGAATGGACTGGCTTTGCGACAAATAAGCTCATAAGTGAGCCGAAACTGTTGCTGTTGAACAAAGCAGCATCTTTTTTGTGCTATTGTTGTTTGATGTGGGCCACTTTTAGAAGGATTATTAATGCTGCTTGGCTCAGACAGCTTAAGTGTAGATTTACTCATTGGTATTGCAGAGCCATTCAGGCAGCGTTTCTGTCAACCTCTTAACCAAACCATTTAGCTTGCTTCATGGTAAAAAGAAATGCTGCACTCAAAGAGAGTAAATCCATGGCATCTCCTGCTGTTCTGCATTTTACAGGGCAGTCAGACAGCATTCAGCCTTTAAGTGTTAAGACATTTTTAGTAAGTGTAGCACATTGGATGTGAACTCAGATAATGACTCAACAGTTTGGGTGCTGACTTTCAGCGTTAGTTTGAGGGTAGTTACATCCATGTCAGATGAGTTTTAGGAGTTCTGAGTAATGAAGTCTTTCGATTGGTTAACAGGGTCCGTATTGGCTTTGCAGCCAATAACTCTCTGAGGTCTTCAGGCATCAGCAGACACTTGAGATCTTCTTTGGCGATGCTCTGCCAGGTCTGTGATGCCTCCACGTTCTCCTCTTGCTTACTTTCAGGGACTTTTTGCCTTCAGCCTGCTCTTTAGTGGTAAAACACATCAGTAAAGAACACTTCACAGTTTGGCCATTAAACTGCTTGTTTGGGTTAGTCTGTATGTGGAGGATCACTGTCCTGCTGCGCTATTACAGGCCTCACTTGTCCAGCACTGCCCACCAAATATGGATGCAATTACATGACAAGCCTTTACAGCCCATATTCGTAGCCAGCATATCACTATACTAATACATTTTGACTGTATGTTTCTTTTTGTCCTTTTTCTGTTGCTCCATCCCCATTTTTTTGTCGTCATCATCCTCTTATCTAGACCTTAGACACCTGGATCAGCTTCTCTTAAGCCCCGTCTCTAACAGGGCCTGGTAGAGATGGACCTTTTTACCAATACTGCATGCTCTGCAGGCTAGTACACCATTGATCTCTGTATGTGCCTGTGCTTATTTATGCCTGTGCGTGTACACTTGTGAACCACACAGGGGAATATGTTCCAGCTTGAGTGTGTGTGTGTGCCGATGCACACGTAAAAACATGCTGTGACACACAGACACAGTCACGCGTAAGTGAGCAAGCCCATGTATGATGATTTAGCGTGAAATGGGACAGGTCATGGACGTGGCTGGAGCACATTGGCAGGTGCTGACCAGGCTGATGCGATCTATTGAGTACAATTTGCACATATTAGCCACTGTTGGCCTTTTTCCTTCAAGCAGCACAGGTTCACATCAAATCAATGTTTCAGGTCCTAAAGCTAAATAAGCTCTAAAATTGATCTGTAGGCACATATTTACGTCAATATTTCATATCGACGGTTATAGGAAAAGCATGGAAATCTGGCCAACTTTTCCAAAAGGCTTTAAAACATTTAGCACCATTTGCACTTTATTAAGCCAACCTATATTTTCATTCAGTTACATAAGTAGGAACTCTGTACATTTTGTCTGTGGTCTGGATGCCCTCTGTCGGCTTTTGGCCATTTTGTCTGGCACGGATAGTAAATGGGGTCTTTGGGTCAGCAGCACTCTTTCTGGTCTTTCAGGCCAACTCATAGGATTTTCTTGCCTGGACATACGCAGTGAAATCCCCTGTAATCAAGCAGCTTGGAGGTCTACTTTGAGGGGATTTAGTGCAGTGCGACAGGTGCCAATCTGACTGCAATCAGGATTTGCACAGGCCCAGCTCCTGGTGGCATTCAGCAACTTTAACATGAGCTGATGCTCGAAAACTAACCACAGTCATTCATGCATTCTCTTGCACAGCAATCATATAGTGCAACACACAAGATACACCAGAACCCATTAGAGATGTAGTACTGTGGGCACTCAAACACATCCCATGAGATTTGGGTTTGTGCTGCATTTTTATCTTTCACTTTCATCAAGAGGCTAGAAGTCTATATGTGCATTATGTTTGATTTACGTCTGTCAGGTTCTGTATTCATTTTATTCTATCTTTAATTTCAGTTGAAGTTTTGTGTATTTTAACATTTTGGTTTTTTTTTGGTACTTCACACTATTTTCTTTGCTTTGTGGCATATGTAATATTTTAGACATTTATATGTGTGAAATCTGTGTGAGTAATACAGAAAAAAAACTGAAAGAGAGAAGAAAGAGAGACTGAGCCAAAATGAAAAAAAAGGCAGAAAATAAGAGAAGGTTTGTAAAAGGCAGAAACTCCCGGAGGCAGTGGGACAGTGGGACACACACACACACACACACACACACACACACACACACACACACACACACACACACAGACAGGCTCAGCCGTCTCTCCTCTGTCTGTTTATTATTGATGTTGGGCACGCGGGTTCCCACTCGGCCATCTGTTCTCAGCTCTCCCACTCTGTGCCCCCTTTGCTTCATGCCTACCACTTTGGCAGGCTGGCATAAGCAGAGCAATGCTGTCCTATCAAAGTGTGAATACTTCATAAATATCTCACACTATCGGGGACTTAGCTGCTGAAGGAACAGCCGAGAGAGTGAAAGGAGAAAAAGCATAACAGTAATGTGATGAATTTTTCATTAATTTAGCCTCTGTGTCGGGTGACTTCCATCACATGCATTGATTTGCGGTGCAGATATAATCAGGTCATGACTGCATGAGATGTAAACAGAATTGGCATCAGGGTGTGTTTTGTGATGGACTGTCAATAGTCCTCTTCTTCATGTTTTCAGATGTTAATCAAATCACAGTCCCACCCTCCTACTGTTAATAGCATATGGCTGCAGATTTCATTTCATTTGACTTGTAATTGATGGCCATGCATATTCAGTCCAGCCTGGTTGCCAAGGGTAACAAGGTCCTGTAGGTCCTCTGATTGGCTACAGGGCGGTCACATGAGGCCTCACTCAGCCTCAGCTGGGACAGAGGCCACATGTGGCGAGTCTGGAGATGTGTAAGGGTGGCGTGTGTTTGCAAACACTTGGCTTTGCATCCCAGTTAATCCATGGATGCAGTTGTTATCCCTGCCCCCTCCCCCTTCACTTCCCCGCACACACACACACACACACACACACACACACACACACACACCTTGCATGCATACAAACTTCTTATACATAAATGGATTGTAAATTTTGCATGTCAGTCTCGTGCAGAAGCTGTGAGCATCAGTGAGGCTGTCTGACTTAACATGTGTTGTCAGTTACGTCCTGTTGACTGACAGGAAGGGTCAGGTGTGGGTTACGGGATGCCAGGAACTGTGGGGTGGTGATTAAGGTGAGATATTGGTTTGGGGCTTTAGAAATCTAAGCTACCACTCCTTCGTGTGACTTGTCTTTTCCTTATTCCTAGAGGGGTGAAAGAGGCTTTATTCTCTGGCTAGCCCCAGAGTTAAGACCCCCTGGGGAGTACAAGATGAGAGGGAAATTAATAATGTGTAGAGACTCAAAGGCTTTGACTGAACCCAGGGATCAGAAGAGGGTGAAGAGACTGTGTTAGAGGCAGAAAGGGAAACAGAAACACGGGCAGAGAGAGAGAGAGAGAGAGAGGAAAGCACAATCAAGCAGACAGGCCACCTTTGAGCAGATGCTGGAAAGTAAGACGAGTGGCATTATGAGGCTGATAAAAGAAGGCAGCTCCAAAAAAAAGTGTTTTAAAAAGATCAGCAATCAAAGGGACACTCCACTGAAAATCTTTTAAGTATCACTCACAGCCTCAGGCTTAGAAAGACACAAATTCTAGATAGCTTTTTGGTGGAGTCTTCTTTTCAGAGGTTAAATAAACTCAAATACTACCCTGTATTCACATAAACTTTGTCTGAAGCGAAACTGTGGCTCTATGTAAATAGATAAGTAAGAAATGTAATTGGCATTTTAGAAACTTGCCACAATATGAGAACAAGTTTTTACTTCCTCAGCTGCCCTGAAAACAGATTGCAAATTAGCATTTCTTCCCAAAGCCAGAGGGAGTCACGAAGTGCTCGCGCTCCCTGTCATCAGACATGTTTTTCACATTATGGTGTCTGAGTCTGACACGGACATAACAAAAATGACAACAGACTCCTTAATGTTAAGGAAACTCGAGATTTAATCTTAATAGACTTCACCCAATGATGTGTGGAAGTCATACTAGCATGATCGACGTTGGCATGCTCATGTGTTGTCTCCCCAGGCCAAGCAGGCTTTGGCCCTGCTGTGACCTCTCTGGCTCGAAGCCAGCAGCCCCGCTATCCTTTGAACCTGGACAGACCTGGCAGAAACCAGCTGTGTTGAGCCGGATCTGACCACAGCTGATCACACGACACAGCATTAAATATGAACCGCTATTAGAGACTGAATTTATCTACCTATCTATCCATCTGTCCATCCAAGCAGCTGTTTCATTCACATTTTGCATTTTTAGGTTCACTTTTAAGATGTTTTGTGTCTAAATTATCCCCCCCCCCCCCAAAAGGCAATAAAGGCTAATAAGACCAAAAAAAATTGAGCCAATAATGATACTGGGGCAGTATGCCATATGTGATCCCTCCTTGTAGCAAGGCCAGGTGGGCACATTGCCACCCGGCAGCACAATGGGTTTATCCACAGTGATTTATTAAGGACCCTCACCACTGGCTAAATTAACAATCTATTCTTCTCTGCTCTTCACTTCCTCTGTTGCTGCCTTTGTCTGCCTCTCTTTCCTTTTTGGTGTCTTTCTCCAAAGTGCAGTTAGAATATATGTTAAGTAGGTGTGTAATGGCCCCATATTGGAACCACAAAGCATGAACACGACTGCCTATTACGCGGGTCTTTAGAGACACAGAGATATAACCTCTTATCATCCTGGTCAATAGCCTCCGCTGAGGTTTCCCTCCATGGAGTAGTGAGATGTAAATGAATGAGTTGTATACATACTCCATAAATCCACCACTCTTCATAAATGATTATGTTAAACATGAGAACAACTTGAATAGAGAGATTGAAAGGTTTTGGTCAAGAGTGCTTCAATGAAAGTCCTCCTAAAGTGGTGGTCTTCTTCACAGCAGCCATTAGCATTGGCCCATCTTGAATGTTAAATACCACAAGCGCAGCGACGCTGCATTGTGTGTTTAGACAAGAGGGAGTTTGATGAGAGGCTGTAGATGACGCACCTGCCGAGGAAGAGGGGTTGAGATAACAATTTTCTCCTCCCTGTTGAGGAGACATCTGGCATTGCCATGGTGTTGCAAGCCGAAATACACCCAGGAGTGGGTAATGAGGCGTAAAAGGCAGGGTTTGTGTTTTGGTGTGTGCGTGTGTGTGTGTGTGTGTGTGTGTGTGTGTGTGTGTGTGTGTGTGTGTGTGTGTGTGTGTTTTGGGATGGTGGTCCCATCATCTTCCTGAACTAGCCTCTGTAGATCATGCAAGCTCACCATCTGTAGTCCTCTACCATAAGCCCTCTTGCATGTGACTCAGAAGCAGCGTTAAATCATCTTGAATACAGTCACGCATTTAACCATCTTCTATTAAAAAAATGGAGAAAACAAGGCAAAGTATGGAGGTTAGCAAACAAAACAAGATATAAGAAAAACAAGGAGGATATGAGGAGGGTCAAGTGCGCGACTGCAAGTGTTTGTGTGTTGGTGTATAATCTTACCATTGTGGTACCCACTCATCCATGACTGTGCACCACATGTCTTTGGATGTCACCATTAACATGGTGGCCTGCATTATGTTTACACACAGTCCTGTGTGGCGCTGCATATGCCTGAGAGGGGTTGCTGAAAAACATGCAAGCAATGCTCGATAATCACCCTTGAAGAACAGAGAATGTTGAATAGATATGAACATGTTTTCTTCTTAGTTTGATCATTTCTCTTCCTCTCAAAATATCTTACCTTTGCAGCCGTCTGTCTTTTAGTTATCATTATACTCTGTCATTGCCTCTTTTGGTTCATCTTTTAGTTATTTATGGTTGTTGAATATTGACTCTGACAGTTTGTTTTCCAGTTACTTTCATAGTTGATTACTGCTTTTGACCATTTATCGCTGTCTCTTTTTTTATACATATCATTTTGTTACTGTTTCGCTTTGTTTTTTCATCAGATGCCCAATAGCTGCATGAACTAATACAGTTCCACTGTATAATAAGACAGGCAGAATAAAGCAGAAACGAACATCTCAAATGAAGTGCAAATAAAATGTTAACAACAAAGAATTATATTGTTATTCTATAAAGGAAGGTGAAAAAAATGTAGCTGACTTGTTTGTGTGACTGTTTATCTTATTGTTTATTTCAGGTCATCTCTGCTCTGTCAAGAATTTCCCACCACAGCATTGCACAAATCAAAGGCATCAGGTATGTGTCTCATTTGTAACTCTTTCATTTATTATTTGAACAGCCAGAGCACTCAACGGTGTCGGTGTCAAAGAATCCATTTGCACGAACTTATTCCACATTTGCTTGTAGGCCTATATTAAGATAGAGGTGGCTATTAACATCTGCTGCTCATTTAAAAGTCAATTTACATTTTTAGGCAATTAGCTGCAGCTTTTAGCCACTGTTATCTTGTAGGGCCCGACATAATCCACAACACATTTCCATCTGTCACTCAAACAGTACTCTAGTGTACTATTTATGTTGATATTTAGTAGCAGAGTCAGAGTACTACATTGTACATTTTACTCAGATAATGTGAAGCAGAGAAAATCCTTCGCACAGCTTTATCAGGCCTGGAATGAGCGTCTGATTTCTCTTCATTTGCTCAATCTGCTTGGAGCTTGGTGGCTCACCGGCACCACATAAAAGGCCATTTTATTCGTCTGAGTAATGAGTTGATGGAGCGCGCCCATCAGGAGCCGTGCCAAGAAATGAAGGGTGAGAAAAGAGAGGGAGAGGGAAGAGAGAGAGCAGGTCCACTGTCGTTAATAAAGACAACACAACCTGCTGACTGCTGGCCAGTTCATCACCTGTCCACACTGACCATTTTGCTGCGAGGTGTCAAAAAGGCTCATTTGACCTCAGTGTGGATCACACTGGACTTTCTCATACTCTGATCTCAGCAATCAAAACAAAGATTAAATAGTAAAGTGAAAGTTAATTTTCTCAAACTGTGGGTCAGAGGTGAGAGCCCAGAGGCTTATGAATCCAGTTTTATCACAAAAGGAATGTGATGTTTTCACAAGCCTGAATTCCAGAGAAGGGGTTTTGGTAATTGGGCTAACTGTCCTTCAAATGAGGATCACATATCTGACCACTGAAGTGAACATGAAAATACCACTGCCTTGTGGGAATCAATAAAGCGTGACTTAATTAAGTAAGGTCAAATGTGGCTCTGGGCCTGATCAAGAAAACATTGATTAAGGGGATGTATCAACACGGTATTTCTATTGTAGGCTTATATTGGCCTAAATGATTGTGTGTGTGTGTGTGTGTGTGTGTGTGTGTGTGTGTGTGTGTGTGTGTGTGTGTGTGCAACTTAGATTGTAAACCATCTTCAGAAGAAGAACTTTGAAGTTTCCATCTTTTTCTGGTACACTTTCTGCCAAAAAAGTTGCCTTCTCCACATTTCACCATGATAAATGTGTATCTCCCCTTTTTGTCAGCATCTGGTGTAGGAGGCATGCCCCCTTGTGGGTGATGTTGAATTGAATGAATAACTACAAAATCACAAAATAAACATTAAAACCATTCCCACCACCTGATGAATGCAAGACCAGTCTCCAGTCGCCTTCTAGCTGTGTTTTTTTCCCTCCAACTTGCAAGGACAGCGTCTGGGCCTCTTAACTTGGTCGATGTTTCACCCTTTTCGCCAAAGGCTTCTCTGCTTCAGCTTACCTTTATTTTGTCCCAGGCAGTTCATGCACAATAGCCTTGTGTGAGCTGGTATGCTGTGAGAGGCTTCCTGTGGTTTTATATGAGAGAGAAGGAGACATCTGTAAGGAGTCGACCATGCAAATTTATAGACCAAAACAATGAGGTGCAGAGCTGCAGAGGTGTTGATTCTCAGTGGTATTGGCATTAGTGCATATTCAGTGTTAATATCTATGACTGCTGCTTAATGCAGCTTGGGGCAATCGTCTGTCTCTTACTGCTGTTGGTACAGGATTTACACATATGCACAGAGACATGCTGACAAATTTGTAATGAGGTCCAACATGTGCTGTATGATCTGCATGAACAGGGTGCTGCTGTCAAGCAGAATACGTACACAGCATGGATGTTCGCTGACCCCAATTGCCCTTTCAAAATGGTCCTCTTACCTGCTTCTTGGAAATTCTATTTAGAGCAAGGTCAGCTGCATTCAAAGGTCTAAGGACTTGTCAGCCCTCTTCTGTCTTGCTTGAAAGCCCCTGTCAGCTATGTAGTGGCCTTACGAAAGCTACAAATCACTCCAACACATACCAAATCATACGTGTAAGTAGTGCACCATTTAGACGGACTACCCATGCCCTCCAGTTTGATGTAGGTATACCATGATGTCATCATGTATTCCACCTTTGAATAAGAACAAGAGATAAGATAAAAGTATCAAAATGTGAAATAGGATCAAATGAAGCTGACTAGATAGAAGACTGACGAAGTGATTTAAAAGGTGTTACTGCATCTGCAAGCCAAAGCCACACTTTAACGTTACAAATGTTGAATGTGGCACCAGTGAAGTCTGGCCAGGTGCTTCCTAAAGTGAATAAAAAAGCAGAAAACCTTCCAGTCGTTCAGTTGGTGAAGGCTCAGACCACATAGTAAAAGGGAACAGGTGTGCTTCTCCTCCTCTGAATTTCAGATGGGTGCATCGTTATTCTTTCCCAAAAGCAATTACGAAAAAAAAGAAGCACTCCAGTAACAATTAGAAAAGTCACCTCTTGTCTTGATAATTGTTTTATTTGTCAGCTGTATTTAAATTGAATCATTTCGCCTCTGCTTTTCACAGGATGTCTCCTGTGTCTCTGTACACCTTAAGAGGGATACTTCAGTGAGTTAGTATGACGCTTGCGTAAAGTTGGGATGCTTGTGAGAAATAGATGGTCAAACTTGAAGCAGCATATAAAGTGAATATAAGGCTTTAGGTGCTCAGACTGGAGGTCTCGATGCCCAGACAATGACCCCATGGTCTCCAGTCATTTTAGTACAGACCCCACATCCATCCAATGGCCATCCATTGTGTTTTAAAATGACCGGACAATTAAACTCGGGCTAACAGGGCCACAGACACGTCCGTTGACATTCTGTCGATGCTCATTGATCTTGTCTTTAATGTCTATTCGCTGCAATCAGGCGACAATAGTTCATGTCTCTGTCCCCGTGTCAGTGGACAATGGACAGTGGAGCCTTTGCTTTACACGCTCCTCTGCACATTCAGAGACACACTTGACGCACAATCAAATATTCATGCACAGTACACTATCTTCTCCTTCGTCCAGTCAACATCTTCATGTGATCTCTGCAACCAGCAGGAGTTCTGCTTTTAAGTTCAAGAGCATCATTTCTGCTGAGTACAGGGGAGCATGTCCTCCTCCTCTTTCAACATTCCAATATTATTTTTCTTCCTCACTGTTAGAATTATGGTTAAAATTTGAATAATTAATTGAATCTCTCTACTGTCCAGCTAACATACACTTAAGTCTGAGTTGATTAAAAAAAATGAAGATAAGTTTGCCGTCAGGTGTTTTTCTGCTTCTGTTTGTGTTTTTTTTTTTTTTTTTGCCCTCAGTTTCACCTCTTTGTCTAAAACCACAAATCCTCTTTGCGTCGAGGTCTCGTGTTCCCGTCACTTTGTGTGCCCCGCGAGGTGACCTTATGTTTCTCACAGCTTATCTACAGTATAAGCCTGCGTCATCCTCTCTCCTGTTATTCAGCACCCTCTTCCTACTGCTTATCGTCACTGTCCTTGGCTAACCCCGCTCTAACCTTCAACCCATCCGCGCTTCACTGTCCTACTTCACCATTGATCCCCACTGTTGGCCTGTGTGTCATGGGATGAGGGTCGCCGAGTGCGAGAGACATCAGCTCAGCATTTAGACAGAGAGCAGATGAGCAGGAAGTTTGTAGAGGGGTTTAGATAACGATAGTCCTTTAGAATCCCTCAGCTGCACACAGTTGTTAGGCTGGGTCTAACGAATAATGAATGACTTTGGATGACTCTTCAAATGTAGCCATACCATTGCTTGTAAGGTAAATGTATGTGTGAACATGCTTGAATGATTAAAGCCACAGCTATGGCTGGAACTAACTGTGTATCTACACCACAACTATAGCCAGTTCAGTTCTCAAAAATCTTTTTTTCTTCTTGTTTATTGTATACTTACTCATTTACATTGTTTAAAAGTAAAGAGCATGAGCTGCAAATAATTAGATTAGAAAGTTGTGACAATGCATAGTCTAGAAAAACAGCGTCACGTGTCAAAAGGAAAACAATGAGATAAACAATAATAATGTGTAATGTAAATTAAGGTAAGAAGAAAAAGGAAAAAGTAAGGAAAATAAAGAGAAATTAAAGATATCACACTCATAGTTACAGCGAAGGCTAATTACTTAAAGGCATGCAGCTGAATTTTGGGCTGCAGCTAACGATTATTTTCAGCTGATATTTTGTTGTTTAGTCTATGAAAATGTCCAATTATGGTGAAAATTCTTATTCAAAATTCCCTAAAGCCAGAGGTGATGTTTTCAAATTACTTGTTTTGTTATACGGGAAGATATACTGTAAATTTTCCAATGACATAAAGTAAGGAAAAGCAACAAATCTTGCACATTTGAGAAGCTGGAGCCAGAGACTGTTTGCCAAAAATGACCCAAATGCTTGATTGCTTATCAAGACACAGTAGTTGCAGATTCAATTTTAGTTGATCAGCTAATCGATTAAGCGACTAATTGTTTCAGCTCGATCTGAAGTGAAGTGCTAAATGAAAAGCAATTTGCGGTTCTTCTTCCATGTAATAAATATACATAAGAAATAATAATCACAGCGTTTTACAGCATTGCTGAGCTGACGTTTTACTTTCAAGATGAGGCCGCAGTGCACAGCAGGAGGAGGGAAAGCATCAGTGTTCGCACGTTTCCTCCTTCCCTCCGTGTCCTCATCCCGTGTGCACCCTCACCCACTCATTTACACCGCACACATTAGTAGGCAGTTATCACATTGCACATTCACTCCTCATTTTTCACTCGTGCCGTTTGAGTGCATCGCGTGCGGTAATTTAACACGTAAATGTCGTGGAAATTAACTCAGACATGCAAAGAAAAAGGCTCTTCCTCATATGTTACTTTGCACACATACCCCCTCCTAGGTGGAGCGGCTTTAGAAATGAAGCTGCATTTCCAGGTTTCACAGAGGACCGGGAGGGTTTATGGAGCTTGCTCGAGCTCCAGCGATTTATTGACCATTGCAGAAACAAAACCGTGTCCTGGGACGTGGAACTGCTTCCAACGCTGGCCATTTGAGATACGATCATACCTAATGACTACAGTATTGTACTACAGTTTGACAATAGTTGATCAATGGAACCTGCTCACTGCAGCTTTGTCCAGCACACTTGTACCAACTATTCCCTTCACAGCAGCACCGCCATTAAAGACAATGAAGAAGAAATTAGATGATACAATGAAATTAACCAAGAAAAGGCAAGACAGTAAGGAGGGAGAGGGAAAAAGAGTTGGGCCAGAGAAGATTAGGTTGTGAAACGTGAGCCTTCAGTTATTAAAATCATTAAATGCAAAACAAACTTCTTTTTTAATGCCCTGTTATTGTTAACCTTTAAATAATCAGGAAAGCCTCGCTGAGATCATGAATCTGGTTAAATCAGATCAAACAACCAAAGAAATAATGGCACAAACACACAAACAAACCCACACATTCAATCCCCTGCACTCCTCTAAAAGAGGGAAGAGAGCCAAGGTATGCTTTAGTTCATTAATGATGTCCTTGTTTCTTTGAATGAAATTTGGTAGAAACTGTAAATAATAATTTACTTGAAAGAAACATTATTCTAATCCCAATAAATGTTAATATTTTTCATACATTAATTCTTCAATTTTATGCTTGCTTTTGGATGAATCTCAGTGTACTATATTTACTAAAGGACTCTGTAGATAAAGCTTGAAATTGGAAATGATAAAGTGGAAGTGTACCAATTGAACAGTATGTATTCTCTACATCGAATCATTGTAAAATAAAGCAAACAAAAGAGACACACAGCTGAACCAAGTACAATATAGCCATCATAAATGGAGACAGGCACACAGAAGGAAGAAGAAAGACACCAGTTTACAGCAGGTTACATCAGAAAAGAAATCCTTTCGTCACAGACAGGTGTTTGGAACAGAAACTCTTCTGACAGAGATTTAAACTGAGAAAATTTGCTTTGACATACATAAATGTAGCTGCTGAACTGACACAGCCTGTCTGCTGTGGTTGGACAAATCTCTGGATCACAACTAAAACAACAAAGAAAGCAAAACAAAGAGCCAATAAGACATTGGCCAAGCATTAGGGAGAAGTAAACACTGAATTTCTCACAAAAGAAGCCTGTTATGTATGTATGATTTAAAATAAATAATAAAAAAAAAAAACATAATACAGACAGAGAATTGTATAAAAAGTTCCTTAAAATATGAGGAAAACTTGTTTTGCATTGTTCACAGCAAGTAATCTGCTCCAAATTCATCCATATTACACAAACTTCCTGCATTTATTGCACTCACCATTTGGGTTAATTGTACAGTCTAGCAGTTGTTCTTTATTGTTATTGCTATATATTGAATATAATATCAAATATCCAAAAAAAATAAGTCTCTCAGTCAGGGGTCGTCAGTATACTCAATGATAGAAAAGGGGTTCCTTAAAGAAAAAGGTTGGGAACCACCGACTTACAAGAACCTTTCTAAGTACCACAACACCCGCCGTGGCTTCCCACACAGCGTATAGACCTGAGAAACATGAAGTAACGAGCTTGCAGGAAAGACAATAGAGCAGTGCTGAATAGCCAAGAGACTGCTCATCATCGGAGTTCTGATGAAATTATAAACATAGTTCAATTACACCTGGTTGTACCATTTAAGCAATATGAAAACGGCAGCATCGGACATTGCTTGGCTCCGCAAAACAACAGCGAGGCAATAGATACGAGCGCATATCTCCGCAAACTACTATGTAATTAAATTTTGCCCTGCGGGACTCCATTAATAACTTATAATATAATGCACATTTCATTGTAGGGGGCCATCAGATGTGGGTGTGTTATTATGCTCTGGTGGAACACCTTCTGTGCTGTGCTTCTGTTCATAAAAGTGAGTGAGGAATTAACATCAATCAGATGAGGCAGTTTTTGTGTTATTATTTCTTAATAACAGTGGTTGGAATTAGCTCCTGAAAATACAGAGGTTTTAATGAAGTCCACCACTTACGCGTGGAAACATTTGCAAATTTAATGAATCAGGCAAGACTGTGGAGGCTAGCAGGATTCTGTGCATGTTCGTGTGTGTGTGTGTGTGTGTGTGTGTGTGTGTGTATGTGTGTGTGCTTGAGGGTGACCATCTGACCTTTGACAATCTAGCTGAGCATCCATTAACTTGATGGCTAACACACAGTTTAAGTGTGACCAGTGCTTTAATTACGCAAAGGCTAATTGGTGGCATCACACAGATGCACACAGCACGACACACATGCACACACACACTCACAAACCTGCACATATGCACAGCTAAAATGTTGAGATAAGCAGCTGTTTTATTACTTTTTTCCACTGACACTTGAACTTTCACTGTGTGATATGTGGCCTTTACACACCAATGACCACTGCTGTTGGCTCTTTATGAAGACGAGTATCACATTGAAGTGTCTCAGTCAACTGATCATATCTCGGGATTAAACTCAGTCAAAGGATTTCAAAGCCGAGTGCTTACAGAGAGTAGAGTGCTTTATGAGGGCTTTGAACGCCTTGTCTCTGACACTGAACTGTCTGTATCATCTCCCAGCTCACTTCTCAGTCAGCTGCGACACACACTCAGACATTCACTCTTTTTGACTTCCTTCTCCCTCATGTGGCAGCATCTCTCTTGAACTTTCCCACATTAAACATCCACTCATTTATGTTGAAGCTGTGCCTTGTATCAATCACCAGCAAACTACCCCCCCCCCCCCCCCCCCATTATTAGTCAGAGAATGTATTTATTGCTTTATTTACTTTATTTAGTAAGTAATAAGTTTTAAGGAAAAACTCCAGACTCAGACACACACACACACACACACACACACACACACACACACACACACACACCACCTCTCTATGACCTGCATGTGGTAGAAAAATGTCCTCCCCACACATAGAAAACATTGCTGGTGCATATCATCCAGGCAGCAGTGACATTTCCCATCACAACATAATCAGGAAAATAAAGCAGTGTTATATAATTGTACAAGGCAGGGTTGCACACACACACACGCACACACACACACACACACACACACAACTCGATTCTCACAGGCCACCTGGTTTCGTGTGAAGTAAACCTGCTTGCAGCTCTACCAACCTTTAATGTCTGATCATTGACTAATTTAATTTCTTATTTAAAAATGGTTTAGAAAAAGTTAATTGTGGACCAAGAAATAAATCCTGCGCTCATTTCTTGCATATGTCCGCATATGCAAGCTTGGAACTGTCGTGGTTACTAGCTGATACCCTCTCTCAGAGAGCTGACTTATGCCCAGTGATGGAGGTATCAGACAGATTTCTATATTCTACACATGCAGTTCAACATTGAGTTAGAGCCTGTGTTAGAAACCTGAGATTGACTGGCAGTTACCAGCTTGGTTGCTCTAACTTCTTTCAGACCACATTGTCCTGTGATGGTGCAGTGTACTATATAAGCAGCCAGTACTATAAGCAACTGAATGTATGTGCTGCAGTTTGTATGTGGATCTGGTGATACCTCAGATAGGTAGATAGGCTCGAGACTGGGATCAACTCCCAAGGATTTTCTTACCTTTAGTAGTGGAGCTGTCACAGCTGGTGTTCAGAGAAGAGACCTACACTAGGATCAGACCTGAGGCCCATGTATCAGGCTTTGATATCAGTTGCAACCTGGGGATTTTACCCAGTGGAAAATAATCCAGGATACCATGAAAGTAACGAGTACACATATCCAGCCCTCTTCGTGTACTGCATCTCTCAACAGAAGAACAGGAATTTTTGGTTGAACATTTTGAATGTGGTGTGTCCCACTTTGCACTATGGGTAGTGGAGCTGGTTGAATACATTGGTTTATTATGCCTTCCAAACATACTGAGGATTCTCAAAATGGACATGGTTTGTCTGCTATGGTGACATTTCTGGTAAACAGAGGCTGAATAATAATCTTTTTTTTTTTGACTTGATTTCTGTGGCACATCAGGGTGTGGGTGCTCAGTGGCTCTTTGACAGTAGGAAATCAAACCATGTGTTCAGTAGTTACATTATACAGACGGAGTCAAGGTCAACCTGCCAGGGCTGTTTACCACAGCAGGAAACACTTCTGGCTGCTGCTTTGTACAAGATTTATTGCTTGAGGAGAGGACAGTAACAGCGGCATGCTGCTATCACGGCAAAACATGCCTAAAAACTCACAATAAACTCCTTAAACTGAAAAAAGGCATAGTACTGAGGCATTTGGGTACTTTGAAAGCTGGTAATGACCTATAATTCTACGGTATGTGTTTATTCCCAAAGTGTGTTTTAATATAAAACATTTTGCCATCCTTACAGCGTCGAGGTTAATGAGGATAGCCTGAGAGTATCGCTTATAAACAATAGAGATGCTCGGGATTCATTTTAATAATACAGGCTATTTCCGTTTCAGTAACGTTAGTGTGGTTGATGATTAGCGCTGCTCGTGACCTCACTGATTTTAATGAGCTTCAATTGTGCACAACATTAAGCTAATAGGCTATAATTTGTAGCAATCAGCTCTTGTGAAAGGAAAAAAAGACGCACATCATAAACACGGTTGGGCAATCGAGAGCTATTCATGCACTTCAGAATAATGCTTGCAGAAAGCAGATTTCTTTAAAAAACGTTAGAAAATAAATTCACCCTGTTTAATGAGGTAATTGATTAGTCATCCATTTTTATCCTTTGTCACTCGCCAGCACTGCTGTGTTTGTTGACACTGAGTGAGCAGGAATGAGGAAGTTAAGAAGAGGAAGAGGATGAATTAGTCAGGTTGTTGTATGATAGACTGAATGCTTTTATTTATGCTATTGTAGCTTGAAGTGTGTCTCATAACCATTCTGTTTTATAACAAAATGTGTACATAGAAGTAAAGAAGGTCACTTTTGCTGTGTAAAAAAAACCAACTCTTCGGCTCTAAACTTGTCATTTTCAATATTTTATGTTGCTCCACATTGTCCCTGAGGGCCCTTGAAAACAGCCCAAACCTCCTGAGAGGATTTATACGACACCTGGCCATCCGTCTGGGAACAAAAAAAAAAAAAAAGACTGTGTTTCTCCCTGAATGCCTGAGAAAGTTGGCTGTGGGAAGATGCCATGTTTTCATCTGTCAGCAGCAGCCTGTTGATGTGTTTTGACAGTGTTGTTTGTGACTGATGGGGTCCTCTGTTGAATACATCCCGCTGTTGCGCTGCTGAAGTGATGGAGCTAAGAGTGACAAGCTGGCAGAGAGAACACAGTTTTTTGTCTACCTGGGACACTGTGGTGTGTGTAGTAATAAAGCATCTTGTACCCTCTCTCACTCTTTATGTCTGTGTGTGTGTGTGTCTGTTTGTGTGTGTACCAGACCCTTTCCATCAGAGGACACGGCTCTGAATGAGGATGATGTGTACCGGAGCCTTGAGGAGCTGGCTGAGTAAGTACACAAGCAACACCCACGCAAACTTTTTGTCTCACTGAAGAGGACTTTTCATAAACTTAACACTCCTCCCAAACCACATGCCTCAACCCAACCTTAACCTTTACCTAACCCTTAAACCCAAACTTAACCCTGATCTACAAAAAACAGTCTGAACCCTAAAATGTAATGGTTGACCTTGTGGCGAACCAGCGTTTTCTCTATCTAGTCCCTTTATGTGACTGTGTAAACACATTTTTGTCCTCAGAATGGATTAATACAATCACATCATTTAGACTGATCATTGATGGTTTTTAACTTTCGTCAGGAAACATTCATATTTTTTTGAACCTTAGATTGCTTGGATTGCTTTAAGCATATTTTATATTATGTTCCAGCAGATTAAAAAGCTGTTGAGTTACTGTTTCCTGTTCCAAAGGGACATTTACTTATTAGTGTTTACACCTGCTACTGAGAACAGCTCAGACAATGCTTCTAAACTGGGTCAAAATACAAAAGAGGTTCTGATGATGCTGGAAGTCAGGGTCCATCAAATTAGTTATATATATTCACTTTTCACATTATTGAAATTTGATACCTAGTTTGAAGTATGTTTTTATAGTGAAAATAAATATATATGAACTCCTGGATATATATAAAAAACAAATCTGGATGTATCATTCTCTATGCATCATTTATATAGCACACATCTTGTGATGTGTCAAACTGAACTGTGATTGCCACTTCTTCCAATTTCCTCTAACTGCCTAACTACATAAGCATGGAGGTCTCTGTCGCTCTGCCCATTGCCATGGTGACACCAGCTCTGCTCCGGCATCTGGCGTGGCTTCCTCTCCGCCTGCTTCAGTGGCTGGTTGCCTGGCTTGATGCACGTTAGGTGGATGGGTGGGTTTTTGCTGGGTGTGAAAGAGAGTCGTAGGGTTTCGGTGTTGGCAGTTTGACAGCAGCCGCTCGACTCAGATTAATGGAGAGTAATTAGTTAACCGCGCTGAGATGGGTGTCATTCATCACTGAAGATAGGAGGGAGGAGAGCAGGGGATGGAGAGGAGAGCATGAGGGCTATAGATACAGTGTGTGCTCGCTGAATGCATGATTGTGGTGTTCTTTCGGGGATGAGGAATGTGCTCTTGCTAGAGGGAGAGGAATACCAGCCAAGCAGGCTAATACTGGATTAGAGTGCATCCAAACATGTCGCCCTCCACGCTTCGAACACGGGTCCTTACTTTGACAAGTGAACTGCATCTTGCACAGAAAGTGATCCTGAAGAGAGTAGAGGAAAACTCAAAAGGTGTTGATTTAAAGGTTTTATTAAAAAAGAAAACACAAATGAAAATGTGCTCATAGAAACAAAAGAACATCCAGGTGGATAGAGGAAAAAGGAGTCAGACTCTCTAATGTGCTCATGCAGGAAATATCAAAGTGGCTAAACTTAGCCTCTTTGCTCCTCTTTTCATTTCCAGTCCATCACAATGAAATGTCACCTATATAGAGCAGCAGTTGCTTAATTTGTAAATTGCTTTTGAAATATGCTGTGGCAATAGGTGCATGGTATCCATAGCAACAAGTGCCGAATCCACCTGTAAAGCAAGTGAACAAGTGAGGTTTTGCTGCCTGCTATATGTTGTGTTATAGCTGGTGGTTTTTAATTTGCCTCAAACCGCCAACCTGCAAAATCTCCTCTTTTAGGCCCCATAACCTTCATTGAGCTTGAGTTCATCTCTTTCTTTCTGAAACGGTCAGTGGTGTTGTAACACGGTGCTCTTTGTGTAACTTTTAGGTGCACAGGGCTGGCTCTTATTGAATTAATCATGCCACTCTGCCACACGGCTGCTCTTGACCTTTTCCAGAGAGCATGTATGCATTCGTTTCATCAACCGGCAGCCACATAATTGATTCATCAGCAAGTCCTGCACCTAATACAGCTGGACACAACTGGCACATGGGCCACACTAGCAATAACTCTGCTCTCAAAGACTTATTAATTAGCCTGAAATATTGATGCATTCATAATTTACAATGAGTACTTGCCTGAACTGCAAGAGTGAAGGAGAGGACGATGATGATTGCACTACAGTGATAATATTCATTTTTATGAATGTAGCACCGTTCAAGAGCATCCCAGAGGAGGAAAGTAATACAATGGCAGAACATATGGTATCATAAAAACAACATGTTAGTAATAAAATAGCAGTATTGTCACCAAAGATATTTAGCATGAGAAAGTAAAGCTGCATGGTCAAATGAAACAATATAATGGCAAAAAATAAAAATCAATAAAATGGCATCATTAAGTTCAGTGATGAGGCAGCAAAGGACACTAACTGCTATGGAAAGCAATCTATAGAAATGGATTTTCAGGTGAGATTTAAGAACGGAGATCATGCCAGCAGACTGTTACAGCAGCCCACGTGGCACACGATCGATGAACGATTCATTTTTGTCTGGAGCAGCCAAAAGACTTGAAACTCAGAGGTCTCTGGAGATAGATGGAAGTTCAATCTTCACTAATGTCATGATGATTCACAGTATTTAAACATATAACCCATTATTTAGATTGTTTCTGCAAGGCTTTTGTCACCGGGCTGCTCTGCATCCAGCAGAACATTTGTGGTTTCCTGTGTATCATCTTAGAGGTCACTTACCGTGCTGCACGATTTCCATATTTACAATATCATGTCATAAGAATTCATGTCAGGTGATGTGGATCGAGGCTTCAGGCTGTCAGTATGAACTCACTTGGAAATGGCCGCTGTAAATGAATGGTATTCAATGATAGCATTCTGCTGGACCATATCTGTTTGTGTCTGAGTCAGGTGGAGGCCAGCCTCTACCTAATTGAGGTCTTCAGGGTTAATGCGCTATACCTGATCCATACTTCCTCCCTCTGGCTTTGTGATATCAAGCCTTCACGTCGCTTAACTCTGAGTCCTCCCAGTCTGGAATGACTCCATCCGGGAGTTGACAAAGCATGAAATGGGGGGGATCGGACATAGGTGCCAAGGGACTTTTTCCTCTGTGAAAGGCACACATAGATTTCCATTCCGAAGCAAACGGTGTCACAAGCCCTTTTTGTCGCTCTTTTGCAGTTTATTTTGCTCCATTAATCCCTTGGGCAGGTTGACATGAAAAGTCAATAGCTTGAGAATGGATGGAGCTCAGCTAAGGTATTATTTACTGCGAGGTATTAAGACACAGATTTTTTAAATGAATCTTAGTATTATCACACGAGCACATTCAGATTATGTTTTTTTTTTTTTTTTTTCTAAATAGAGATGGGCAGTAAGAACGTGTAGATAACAGTTTTGAAAGTTAAGCTGTGCACATACATATAAATACAAACCAAAGCAAAAGTGATGAGACATTTCTACATTACATATTTCAATTAACATGTTACTGTTAAAACAGGTATTTTCAGCATGATTTATGGTTTAAAACAAATATGTTGACTGTCAAGTCAACACATAATGCACTTATTATACATTCCAGCACATGAAACACACACAACATACAAACAGATAATGTGCAAGCATAAGCATGAAAAGTGCAAAGAGAACATATCTATTTGGTGCTCTTTACTTCACAAACAGTTAAATCTCTTCAGTTATCTTTAAGCCCAGGCAGTGCAATCACATCTTATCTGATTTATAGCCAATGCCATCCTTTTTCTGGTATGAATATTATTATGAGTGTGTTGGAATCTGAGTTAAGCAGTTGTGACATAAATTAAAATTTCAGCTCATAATGTTCAAGCTCATATACCAGGGAGTAATTACATCGACTGTTTCTATGCAATCAAAAAAATAATGTCCTGTGCCTGTGACTTCTTGGCTGGCTAATCATGTCATATAATATATATACAGAGTGCAGTAGTGCTTAGTCCAGAGTGGTCAGCTTGATGTCCTTCTAGCATCAGTGTCAGTTGGCCAGTCTGTCCAAAAATAGGTATACTGATATTGTCTATTCATGCTCCCCAGAGGATGCTTCCTGATGACTTTGCTATCCCCCAGATGTTTTCTGTTGTGCCGCCATCGGGCCAAACTTTCCATATATCCATGCAGAATAACAAAATCGAATGACATGGGATTTACTCGGCACATTTATGTTCCAGTGAGGATAAAGTCTTTTTAGTTTGATGATCACATGACCTTTTTCTGTAGTGCCACCCTAGCCTCACTGACGATATTAATAACAATGACCTTATTAATCCCCTTGGGGGAAGTGTTTTCATGCCATTGTTATTTTCTGCATGCACACACAGGACCCATAGACATGCAGTTGTTGAGGAGGGATGTTAGAGTGATGGGGCCGCCACGTAGTGAGGTGCCCCAAGCAGGTAGGGGGGTTCAGTGCCCTGCCCAAGGGCACCTCAGAGGTGAACTGGCACCTCTCCAGCTACCAGTCCACACTCTGTACCACTGGTCTGTGCTAGACTTTGACTGGACACCATCTGGTTCTCAAGCCAAGTCTCAATGGACTGAACTTCTGCCACCCCAAAATCTCACAACAGCCTAACCCTATCTCCTGAACCTGACCCCCTTCTGACCCAAGTTCAGCCACCTCTTAGAACCAACTCACCCAAAATCAACTGCTATACACATGGAACCCTTCTGCACTTTGGCTTTCAAAGTTCTTGTTTGAATAGGCAATATAATAAGGTTTTATCAGTATTTTGTCCACCATGTGTGCATTGCACAGTGAAATATGGAACCTCAAGGGGCCTTTGGCTTTTCCTTTTCTATGTTTTGTTTTGTTTTTTAGTGTTTTTGTTTCAGTTTATCAGCCCTACAGATGCAGTGTGGGAGCATTACCATGCTGTTCCCCACACAGTATATCACAGTTCTAACAAAAACAACTTCCTGTGTGAAAAAATAATATCGTTGTAAAAGAAACCTGGAAGGCAACCCAGCCTTTGGGGACATATGCTCAGCTGCTCTCATATGGTGAGTCATACTCTGCCCGCTGATGTAACTCTACGGGATTGAGGCCTGAGAGCAGAGGCTAGCGAGCCGATTGCGTGCAAACGCCTCGGACACCCTCTGGCCTGTCACTGTGTAATCAAACAGAAAATAAGACCTAATTTATGAGTCCTCAGGACTCTACTCCCACTCTTCATCCCACTGATGCACACACAAATGCGCACACACATTAATGCATTTGAATTATTTATTAATGTCCATTAAAGCCCAAGAGACAAAGGGATGTAAATAGGGAAGTTGTGGCATGACAGATTTACTACACTGGCAAGAAATATGTCTTTCTCGCCTCTCACTCTGTCTTTCTCATAACACATGCAAACTCACACTCACGTATACTGCTGGGACCCTGAAACAATCACCTTAACCATGAATAAAATGAAAACCCAACCAGTTCAACCTCACCCTAATCCTAGCCTTGAACCTAAAATCTAAAAAGTTTTAGCCCACAAATAATCCACTGAAGAAGTGAGAAGTGGCCAAAAAGTCCTCAAATTACAAGGACTGACGTCACCATCCAATATGTCATCACTATCAAACACTTAAACTGGTCCTCACAATGATAGACAGGCCTACTTCAAGCCTACATAAGTTATATAAGCATATATTTTTCATTAGCGGCAACCTTTTCAGTTCTCTGAAACTCCATACTGGGTACTAATATGTACTGGAGATAAGGCTTACACTGATCACATTTAGATCTTGTATTGGATTCATTAGTGTTGTTTGACTTTAGGATCAATGCGTATTGACAGTGGAAACCTGTAGTCAGTTAAGAACTTCATCAATGACATCACCAAGAGGAAATCTGAGGGAGCTTTCAGGATGTAGAGACCGATGATCTAAAACAATCAGGAAAAGTCGATGTGGCGTGTGCATATCAGTAGAATACTGATTCCTCTGGCATCTAGAATATTTCACCTTGACACTCTCACTCATGTCCATCAAGTGCATGATCAATAGACCAACATAAAATGTTTCTTTTCAGTTTTACTATTTTCTATTGAGTCATCTTAATATTTTTCTATTCTAATACTGTTTAAAAGGACCCCACTCTCCAACTCCTCCTCCATGCTGTCCCTGGAGATCCTGCTCCTCTTAGATCTCTCCACAGGTCATATTCACATCACTGCACCAGACCTTCATCATGCAGTGTAATACTGTCTCTGAGGGATCAGAGCACAATGAAGTACAACATCTGCTTTCCAAAAAACCTTCCCTGCCATGCAACACATCAGTCTCTGTGGAGCCTACTGTAGTCTCAGAGTTCAGAGAGGAGATGCTGGTTGTACAGCATTGGCTGTCCGGTGTCCTCCCACACAGCCTTCTCAGTATTCAACATAAGCCACTTAAACTTAATGAAGAAAGACGACACACAGTGCTGAGAGTGAACCAAGCCACCTCAATTAAAACTTCAAACAATGCCTGCATGAGCATGACGACAAAGCTGAATATTTGATTGAGGGCACTTCTATCTTTTCTGATTTCTGATTGTCCCTTATTCACACAGAATGTGAAGGGAGGAATATTTTAGCAATGATGCAGAAGGTCAATTTGCAGCCGTGTCACTGTGTAGAAAATCTACAACCTGTATTTTTTGGACCTTTGCCTATAAATGTTGTTTTAGAATATTCATGAATTAATAAAGTATGTCAAATCCCTACAAAATATCCCATTTCGGGCATCTTAAAGTGAAATAAAATGCCCTGGTCTGAACCCGGTTGGTCTGATGCCGGCACAGCCAGGTTATGGCCCCCATTAGGCGAGTGGGGATGAAGTATCTTCCTCAGGAATACTCAAACAGGAAGGTCGACATGCTGGAGATTACGTCCAGATACATTTGAATGAGGCCGTATTTATCTGACAAAAGAAATCCTCTTGTTGCTTGCCTCCACTCGGGCCAGGTCAGAGCACAAAACAGCATCCCTTGAGCTGGTAGGCATCAAGTGTCCCGCTCAAGGACATTTAAGCAGGAACCACTTGCCGAGCTTGAACCCTGGTCGTCCTTTTCTGAGCATGTGGAGGCAGTACAGATTGGCAGCTCTGATGTAACTCAGTAGAATCAAATCAGATCACACAGACATAATACATGTATCGTTAGATTAGATTTAGAAGTGCTAGTTGTCTGTACATCTGTGGGTACATTGCAAAAGGTACTGTTAATTGCTAATTCTGTATACTTTTAATGGTTCCAATTTGCCAAATATATGTTAAAAACAGGGCCCACAGCATAAATAACAGAATCCATGGCAACAATATACATGAGCATCATAGTGAAATTTTGTTTAAACAAGCATGCAGTTGCCAAGCTTGAACCCTGGTCCTCGATTATTTAGCAGGTAAGTCCTACTACCTTTATTTATTTTACAGTAGTTAAGCATTTATGTTCTTTTTGGGGACTGGGGTCTTCCATATCAGTGTAAAGCAACTACATTGGTATGGGCCCACTGCCAAGGTGTATTCCTGCTGAGGCTTTTCCACCGCCTCAATAAGTTTCCCAAACAATAATTGCTTTCACAGAACACAGGGTGATACAGTGTGGGCTCCCAGAGCTTAAGGATCTTTCCCAGAAGACGCTCTTCTCCACAGTAACTGTATGTGCTCTGCTGGCTGCTTGCCTAATTAAAGGTCAGTTAGCTAGCTGGGTGCCAAAGCAACATAAACATATTAAAGGGAAATGCCACTCAATAAAGCAACTCTGTGGAGGTTTGTGTATATTGGGCACTGTGTCCCCTTGCCTAGAATGCCAATATCACTCTCCAGCTCATGAAAGATAATGAGCTCACACTGGTTTGACTGCTCAGTGCATCAACTGTCAGAGCAGTTTAAGTGGACATGCGAGGCTTTTTCGACAAAGTGAAAGGATGCATCCTTTGAGTTCAGCTCGCGTTCTGATACATCTGTTTGACTTACTTGTGTATGTGTGTTTTTCCCCAGTGAACATGACTTGGGTGAGGATGACATCTACGACTGTGTGCCGTGTGAAGACGATGGGGATGACATCTACGAGGACATCATTAAGGTGGAAGTACGACAACCCATGGTAAGAACATGTCACAATCTCTGCCCATTTATCAGTAGGGATATATTGATGATGTGATTGTCATATTGTGAATCTGATGTGTGCTGGGGGTCTATGACTGAAGAGTTGCATTTTCAACGGTCACCTTAGACTTAGACGCCTGTGTCCATTAGACAACAGTTGATTTGATGATTACTAAATCTAAAATCTATTTAATCATTAAAATCTGTTCTCTACTACCAGAAAGGATGCAATGAACATGTAAGACTAAGAAGAGGAAACACATGCTTTTGTGTGTCTGTGATGTGCATTGTCAATGTCTCTGGGGCCATCATCTAGTATTTGCATGTCATCTCATCTCAAACTTGGACGTCTCTTACATAACTGGTGATAAATTTGATTTCTGACTTGCACTGCTTTGCCTTTCCCAATGCTGCAGATCAGATACATGCAGGTGAGTGCTGCTGTGCTCGTGACTCACCCCACCCTGTCGGCAAATCCCCTCCACCACTCCATTAAAACAAACTCAAAGCATCCCATTAGAGCGACCTGCCAGTTAGATTACTGACCCGTGCACAGGGGAAAGGGAGAACCCATCTGGGGTCTGACTCAGGGCCCCGCTGGAGACAGTTGTGACTTCAGCTCGGTGACTGCAGTGTTAACTGACGTCAGCGGCGACTGCCAGCTGCCACACAGAACCTCAAAGCATGAGACAAATAAATATTATCCTGCTGGCTTTGAGCCCTGCTTCTGATTGGTTGATTACATGCTGGATTGAAGCCTGGACTGGACTTGCATCCCTGTATTTTTAGCCCCAGTTTTTATATTATCGGCACTGGTCATCAACAGTCAAATCTGTCCCAGATGGCTCAGTTAATTATTCCTCAGTCAAGCTGCTCATATCACCACCATAAAAAAGCCTCTGTCTATTTCTTTCCTTTTTTTTAACCATCATCATGTGGGTGAGTCACTGACAATATGCATTACAGTGTATTGTTCTTACAGAGAAACATGTGTATATATACACACATTCCAACATGGAGACCTGCTCAGACATCAGGTTTCATGAGAAGCACTTTATGTAGATAAGTTTGTATCTTTTCCCCATCCTCCAGTGCCCCCTCATAGCTGTACAGCTGTAAATGAAAAACCTTTTCAGTCATCTACATATGCATGCATATGCCTTGTTCAGCCAACCTGCCCACACATTCAATGACACACAAAAGCTCACCAGCTCACACACCTCCCTTTCTACATGTACGCAGTCAGTGTGGGTGAACATTTTGGTCTGGCTCAAGTTGAAATTAGCTCTGCTTTAATTAAATAAACATTTTTTTAAATGTTTGGACTGTAACTGCGCATTGTGTTTCTTTTTCTCCTGTTTGAACAAAGACTTAACAGTTTTTAGGATTTTTGAATGTAGTTTTCCTTTTGTTCCAGCAGCTCTTGGTTTCCATTCATTTTCAGACAGTATGAAAATCAATTAGCAAAATCCAATCGGTTTTATACCCACAACTCCCTGGAAAGCAGTACTGATAACAAGTGGATTATCCTGGTGAAAGTAAAACCGACTAATGAAACCTGTTTGAGTCATGTCAGCTCAGTCAACATCAAGTCATTAGGGTTGCATGGCAGTGCAGTTTAAATGTAAATTAATTGCCACATTATCTCATGCAGATAATGGAATATGATGGATGACGCAACTCGAGCCATTTTCAAGAATGTGCTAACAGATTTCATTTTGTTTGGAAATGAACACAAACCTTAGCTAACCCACTCAGCTCTGATAACACACTGTATATGTTTTAGGAAGTCACTGAAACAAACAAAAAATAAAGTTCTTCTCAACAGTGTTTGTATGTTAAGACTGTAGATACTGAAAGGGACACTGGCATTAGCTTGAACAAATTTTTGTATAAATGTATTTGCATGAAACATAATCACTAAAAAATGAGAAGCCTAATCCTGGTGGTCATGCTAAAAACAGTAAAAGGTGTAGACCTGGAATATGTTGTAAATACAAAGATAATCAACAATCCAAAATCATGCAGTCTAACTGTCCCGGCTCATTATATTTCCTCCTCTCACCACAGAAAATGGGCATGACAGAAGATGACAAGAGAAACTGCTGCTTATTGGAGATCCAGGAGACCGAAGCAAAGTACTACAAGACTTTAGAGGACATTGAGAAGGTGAGTGTCACAATATGTGTTCATTCATTCCAGCACGCTGATAAATGTGCATTTTTATCCTGGCTCAAGCGGTGTCGCATCAGAGTTTCCTTTTGTCACTTCGTCTTTGTTGGTGTCTCAGGCCTGTGGGCCGGGTCACAGCATGGAAATGTCAGCTATTGGCAGAGTCTTTGGGGAGCGCAAATGTCACAGGAGCTGATCGATTCAGTTATTATTGGCTCAGTCCCCACAGGGCACACTGATCCCTGGGGCTTTAAGTATAGACCCACACATCACAGGCGCAAGGACGTCTATACATGAACACACAAACATGAACACACACACGGACACTGGCAACAAGTGTTGGGGAAGATTTGATGTTGTTTTTGTCCACAGTCCCTTTATTTCTTTCTGTTAGTGCTGCTTAACAGTAGTTAATGATTTCACTGGACACCACTGGTCTCAACACTACTGCAGACAAACTCAAGTTGCATCCATGTAAAACAGCAAATTCTGTATGCTTGAAGAATCCTAATCTCGCACACACACACACACACACACACACACACACACACACACACACACACACACACACACAGCATCTCTCTCAGTGTGATAATGAACCATTGTTGAGATCAGCACTGCTAACACATCAGTTTCCGCATTGACAGATTTCATTCGCGATTTGATGGAACGCCACAAATCACCCGCTCCACTAATTTCATTAAACTAAATGTGTATCCTGCGTTTCCCGCGTCAGGCCGACACAAGACTAAGTGAGAATAAATAACCTTCTTATGATCAGAGGACTCGTTAAGCTTAATTGAGTTGGGGTTAATAAAGCCTGTCATCTCTCCATTGCTTCTCAGTTGATCTATTTGTTATTATTATGATGATGGAATGTGACAACCATAAAACAATGTTAGAGGAAGAGTAGGCAGGTTTTTCGTCTGTAAGCATAAGTAAGTGCAGCAACCAGAACAGCTGTGTAGTATATATTTATATTATGTGGCATGAAATTAAATACCTATTTGTTTTTTAAGAGGGATTTCAATTATATTTGCACACATTTGCACTGATTTGTCTCTTGCTTCTCTTAAGAATTACATGATCCCGTTGAAGCAAGTCTTGACGCCACAGGACATGGAAGCTATCTTTGTCAATCTTGAGGTGAGTAACCACTCAAGCAAGGAAAATGATGTCTATACAGCATGCCTGGATGTTTCTCCCCCAAGTGAATAATTCAATAAGTGTATGGCTGGCTGAATGAATGACAGGATATGTTGTATGTATTCATATTAGAGGTGTATGGGGATGCAAAGTTCACTGTTTGATATGCACTGAGATTTTAGTGTCATGGTTCAGTCAGTTCATCACAATGAAAACCACACAGTGGATCATGGTCCAACTGTAACTGTTACAGCAGAATAGTAAACTTGGAGCATTGTTGTTATTTACAAATATCCTGGTGGCACAGATTGACATGTTCCTTCATTATGAAAACAGTGACTGTACACCAAGACGCTGTATTGGGATTGGAACCTTGCAAGTACAGATGTACTCTTTACACCACAGATGTCATTTCGTAATCACATGTTCTGTACACTCTCCAAACAGGCTTTTCATGACCTATCTCTCTCAACAGACGCTACACATAAACATTTGGCGCTCATTCACTCGCTGAACTCTGCATCTGCTGCACTGCTGCCTGCTTTCACAAATATAATTCCGTCCACCTCCCCAGCCTCCTCCTGCATTAGCATTTAATTGCACATGAATTTTGTATCTTTTTTTATGAATTCATGTTAATTGAATGTTGGGAGGGAGGCGGGGTATGAGCTCAGGGACAGTCATGTTCCCAAGAATCACATGAGCCACACCACTAAACTTAAACACATATATCTGTGAGGCATTTTGAAAGATGTTTGTCCTCAACAGGAACCAATAGGCTGAGGGACAGATTGATTAATGCATCGTTTTGTTTGTTTTTTTTTCTTTGGTCTTTTCATTGCATATGTGGACAAAGACATCTTGAATAATGCCAGCCTTATCCTTTAACTAGTAGTGTTTAGCTGATGGCACTGTATTTTTCATTTAGCTTCTGCATATGCAAACACATAGTTATTAGACATAACAAGACTGTAATCATTTTGAATCAGGTGCATACCAGGCTAATATATAAGGAATGTCTTGCACTGAACGTTTCAGGATGAGTACCATTGCACACCTAATGTCCTGTATATCCTTGGAAATGACTGTCTACAGTATGCATGTAACTGTCAATGTGTAGAACTGTGTGTAGGAATATGCATTAGAGTGGATGGATTCTAATGTTTATTGTGATGTTCACTCAGGATGTAATCAAAGTCCACTTTGCCCTCCTGCGAGCCATCGACCTGAACATGGGCAGTGGAGGAAATGGCCTGGGCAAGATCTTCCTCGACTTTAAGGAAAGGTTAGTGACCTGAAATGTACATGTGTTGTTGGTCTATGGCATTATATTGTTTACTACATAGAGTGTTAAAATCCATTTGTATTTGAGAGGAATCTGCATTTTTTCCTGCGCTAGCAAATTCAAGAGGTTGAGTATCCACAGGTCAGTTGGAGGATTGCTGAGACTAGCCATCAGAGGATAAGTCAGTTGAAACAAAACGTGTTAGAGGAAAAAGCTGAGAGAGCATGTAACCAATTGTTCCCCATTCAGCCAAAACAATCACAGTTAATCCAATCAAGACTGCATTGGCTTGTCACAGTTATATTCGTGTACAGTTGTTTCTCCTCTCAAGCTACCTTATCAATTTGCTTCTTTCTCATGCAGGACTTTTTGTCTGTGATTATAGTTTTAGTTTAGTAAAACAAGCAAAAAAAAAATCTCCTCCTCCTGAAATTGGGTTTCATTTCAAGTGCAGCCAGATGCCTTATCTGTTTCAAGATTGAAACATCTTAAAACAAGTATAGTTTATTAGAAAGTTAAAAACATTCTTATTGCACAGGCAGATTGTTTGACTCATTTTGTCTATTATAGACAGAAATGGCTTGATATGAAGGTCATTTATGCAGTGTGCGGAGTAGAAAACGCTGTGAACAGGGAAAGCTGGGATTTATTTGCGAACAGGTTTTTCTCTCAGATGGATCTCTATCTTGCCCAGCTGCTGAGCAACGTGTGGGTAATTTGCATCCCTGAGGGGAGCAGTGATTTGCCTCCCTGCTGTGCGAAGTGTGGCTCCCCCATAGGTAATGGTAATGATAGAGATGATAGGTTCTGGCCCCGGTCATGATTCCACACACAGCCATGGATATGCCACTCTCCTCGAATGATACAGCCATTACTGCAAGAGTGAGTCACACACATCGCTGTGTGCGTATGTGTACCTGTTCTTGCATACATAAGTATGTATTATATTCGTCTACACAGCGATCCTGATAGCAAACATACTTTTTCCCTCTCCTCCTCATCCTTCCAACCTGAAACAAGCAGCCACAGTATTTCTTTGGGCGACGTCAGTTTGCATAGATAATAGGCTCATCGCCTCTTCCTTAAGCCTAGAGGGCCATGTAACACAAAGTTAGTGTGACACTAGAGACTCTTTTCCTACTAATAGATAGAGGCAGGCACATACTCTCTCCCTCTATCTTACACATGCGCGCACACACACACTGCTACTGTATCTCCTTCCTGGTTCAGCTCATCTGACTCCCTGATCTGGTTGAGCAGTGGTCGGAAATCTTCATTTGCACGCAATCCCAGATAAGGTCAAGCCAGCCAAAGGTCCCTGTAAAGGCCTTGTCGCATGAAAGCTCAGAAGATATACATGGAGGGAGAGCAATGAGGGAAATAGAGGAAGAAAGTTAAGCAAAAGCAGTAGTTTCTACAGTTCCATCATTTACGTTGTTGAATGAGAAGAGTCAACCTTTTTTCTGATGATTAGGCTTAAGACACTAAAGTATCATTGTATACTGTAACATTGGAATTGTCATTCATTGGAACTGAGGGGCCCATACTTTGAAAAAGACCAAAGGTATACACACAGTCTACCTGGTTATTTTGTCATGGATTTTAACCGCCTATCACTGACAGACTTACTTTCTATTCATAAACAAATTTGCTGATGACATACCGTTCTTTGTTAATATTTACCTTTAGCGACATTCTCCAAAATGCAACGCAGGGTTATTTTAAGAAAACGGCTCATTAGGTTTGCAGATTCTTTGCATCACAGGCTTTGACTCCCCGCATGTGATTGACATGTATACCTGCCTCATTATGAGCCACTGCGGTGTCTTGTCTCTCTGTGGTGATAAGCAACAGTGACCAGGGGATTTGGATTCACACAGCACCGCTCTCATCAGGCATCTTGCCGATTTTCCAGAGGACCTGGCTTGGCATAATTAATTTGGTTATCTATGCTTGTAAGTCCCTGTGACCTTTACAACAATGTGCTTGTATCTTTCTTGCACACCTCAGTGCAAAAGATGAAAAGCTTTTTTTTTTGTTCTTATTTGTCATTGAACTGAATGCCATGCTGAAAATGTCACTGGTTTATCTCGACTACTTCTCAATTCTTAAACAGCCGGAGCCCAGCTGAATGGAAAAGTGCACTCAGAGGAAGCTCCATAAACTAAATGGGCACCTAAGTACCCTCTTGTTGATATCCTCATTTGCGACATTCCCGAACTCATTTCCGGAGTAATCTGGCTCCCTGATATCCTTGCAGTGCCTAATCATGGCCGCACTATGAGCTTCTTTATTGGAGGTCTTTGCTCTATGTTCTCCTCCATTTGCTGTGTGCTGGATATGTTGAGTGGAGGTGAGGGGGTCCCAATGCCATGTGTCAGAGAATATTAGCTGGCTCCACAGCCTGTCACTTCTGGTTTGCTTGGAGATTTCCTCAGTTGCCTGGCTCGGCTTGCAGGGCTCCACAAGGGTGGGGGTGAAGGCCCAGGGCGCAGTTACTCAAAATTGCATTTTCTATGAAATAACATGCATGACAGCATCCTCATTATGAAACAGGCCAGCACAGCAGGGCAACATCACCGTCAATGACAAGAATATAAACAGCAAGTTTTTACTGCAACAGCAAACTCTCCAAGCCAAAAGAAAACTGTTAAGAGGTTTCTGTACTGCTTCTCGTCTTCTTCTCGCCTCTTGCACCTGTTTGGAAAGTTCCTCATGAATTTTGGGCTGCTATAGATTTTATAATGGCAAAAGTGAAACTGTTCCAATTGGCTCTACTAGGAGTAGAAAATGCCAGCTTTTATTTGCAGTTAATAGTTCAAACTTAAATGCACACTACCAAAGGCAGGGAAGAAGAAAGATGTAAGCTTGTAAACATGGGCCTAAACAGTGATTTGAAATACTTTTAAAAATTCACTTTGTGGATGTCTAATGTGGAAGGAAATGGACCACATTTGCTGGACCTCAAGGATGCACACAATACATTTTGGGAATAGCACACAATGTAAACGTATGTAAAATGTCCACAGGGCATCAATGGGCCCATCCTGCTGGCTTATGGGCCAAGACAACTTTGTCTTTGTTGTCACCTTGAGCGTAGAATCCCCCCTCTTCTGATTTACCTTTGCATGTGTAGTCCTGACAGGAAAATTGACATTTGGCATAAAACATTGTGATGGATGCAGCACCTACATCAGAACAGGCAGCATTTACCTCAATAATGCTTCACTCCAACAAATATCAGACCTTTGGAATCCCACTGCAACTATTTGGCTTAATAACAGTTTTTATTTCGTTCAATATTCTGCATGAAATGTTCAGAGTAATGCTGTGATCATTTTATTCCCCTGGGAAGCTCCCAACATGTTCAAGGTCACTCAAGTTGTTTTGGAAAGGGCTTATTTGGATCTTCAGTATCTTGGGCCAGCCAAATGAATACTTGAGATTCACTTAAGGTACTGAATCCTGCATTCAGAGTTCCAATTTTATTGTTTTATTTTTTTGTTTTTATATATTCAACATAGCCTTTTAGACTGCAAATATTCAAGTATAGATACAAGGAGAAAACAGGAAACAATGAGTCATTACATTCCACAGCACCGTGTCGAGACGTGGATTGGAGTGTGCTTATCACTGTGTCACGGACTAATTATGGATGACTGGGCCAAGAGTGAATGCAGTGTGCTTGTCTGTTATTAGCCCTTTTGTTCCTCTGCCTGTCTCAGTGAAGAGGACAAAGCCACCAACTAGCCTCTCAAGTCTCAAACCAAAGGCTTTTATTAGACATGTAAATATATGATGTAAGTTTCCACACAAGAATGACAGTTTCAGTTATTTAACTTGTTGCATGAGTGACATTTTGGTGCCAGGGAAAGCTTCTCTGATGTTCTTATGCACTCAAGACCTTTGAGGTGTGTTTTTTTTTTTTAACCAGAGTCATTCATCTTCTGTGTAAAATACAAATTGCTGTATTATTTTGCATACACACTGGCTTTTACTCCTCATCTTTCCAAGATGCTGAAGCCGCAACTAATCCAATAAGAATATAGCAGGGATACAGCTGTGCTAGACTGACCCTTTTTCATGTTACACACATTGCACATCAATATTTCCCTGAAAAAAACACAAGCTCTGTAATAATATTGCATCTTTCTGGGCTCCTTAACTTAAAGTCTTGAATGAATGGTACCTGTCTACCATGTAGGGATTGGCTCAGACCCATCCCACATCCAGGACATGTTCAAAACATTCATCCCTTCCCAGCTATGTGTTGCTACATCAAACATTTTGCTACTCCCTCACTAGACATCGGGACAGCAGAAACTCTACACATCTCCGTCGCAAACTGAAAACTCACCTGTTTGGATTGCATCTTGGGCCTTTAATATTATGTCATATAACCACCATATAAAGCTGTGAGGGCCAACATTGTAGAAAAAAGTTGGCTGTTCATACATCCAGGTGAAGCATAGCAACATTAGCATTCACCAAGAGGTGTGTTTGCACTGGATGAGTCCAATATACACTCTCATTTTAGCTGTTATTCATTTTCCACTATTGCCTGACAACAACATCTGGCCATTTAGCTGCTAAATGCTGCTCTTTCTTCACCAGCTACTTGCTAACTCTGTATGCCTGCCAACTGCTGAGCAGGTAGTGTACAGTGGGATTATCAGACTTTGTTTGCTGACAACAGCTGCCTGCTCCTGGAAGTGAGGCTAATGGGAGCACTGAGACTGAATTGTACAATGACTGTGACGTAAAGCCAAAACTATAATATTTAAGAGGCTAAAGAGGTAACAAGGCCCCTTGTTACAGTGTTGTGGTGCTGGCTTTCCGGTTGGACATGGGACTGTTTGCTGCAAGTGGAAACTTTAGAAATTGAGCGCCCAGGGAGCAGAGAATGAGCTGCTTGCTCCTGGCACACAGTGGTACAAGTGAAAAGACATGTACTCACAAGACCACACACATACACACACTAAAGGATGGCCTTCTTTTAAGCTCAGCCAGATGAGCAAACAAATCAGTTTTTTAATCATTTTCATTCATTTAGCTCTTGCCATTGCTGAGAGAAACTCTCCCTTTGAGGAAATTTTCCCTATTAAGGCCATGTGTTGCTGAATATAAATGAGCATATAGACAAGCTTCATTATATCTAGCCTTCAGACATCGCACAACAAGTCCTTTTCTTGCACATTTCTCAGCTGCTTATCTGTAAACTGTGGAAGACTCAGAGCCTACAGTCATGCTTAAAACCTTCCCTATTCAGAAAACCTGGGTGTATCTGTTTGCGATGTACTGAAAGGGTGAACTGCTGCATTCAGCTCAGGGCTGGCTTCTAGGAATGTAGAGGAATTCAAGAGAGCATCCCACAACCTGCAGACAGCGGTGGAAAAGGCTATGAGGCGTTGCAGGGACAAAGTGGAGTCCCAGTTCCAGCAGTCAGACATGAGAAGCATGTAGCAAGGACCAAAGACAGTAACAGCCTACAGAGGGAAAAAAATCCCCATGGTGAGTGCTGATGCCTGTCTGGCAGATGAACTAAATCATTTCTGTGTGTGCTAACAATGCTAGCATTAGCCTACAGCCCCCACACAGCAGAGGTAAACACCCCAGACACAATCATGCCCTCAGACCACAACATGACTAGAGCTTTTAGGAGGTAAACACTCAGAAGGCACCAGGACCAGACAGGAACTCAAGGTCTTTGCTGACCATCCAGCACTGGTGTTTACGACCATCTTTGAACTCTCCCTGGCCCAGACTGTTGTCCCCACATTCCTCAAAAAAATCCACCATTGTTCTTGTACCCAAGATTGCTCACCAGACTGGCCTGAATGAGTAACAAATCATACACCCTCAACATGGGAGGACCACAAGGCTGTTTTCTGAGCCCTGCCCTCGACTCCCTGTACACAACCGTGTGGCCGCCTCAGACCCAACACCATAATAAAGTTTACTGATGAAACAGCTGTGGTTGGCCTGATCACTGATCAGGATGAGGTCTGCTGAGAAACAGTGGAGAAATTCAAGTACCCCGAGGTTGACATCACTGAGGATCTGACAGGATCTGTCCACACAAACACCTTGAAAGAAGAGGCTTCACAGCACCTTTTTTCACCTCTGATGTCTGCCAAAATTTAGGATGTCCCTGTACCCCCCCGTGGTATGACAGCAGCACCCATCAGGACCACAAGGTCCTGCAGAGAGTGGTACAGTTGGCTGAATGTACGACTGGGGGGAGCTCTCTCCATCTTGGAAGATATTTACACCAGGAGGTGCAAGACCAAGGTCTGTAGAATCATAACAGATTTGATTCCAACTGTTGTGGTCAGTGAAGAAGAAGAAGAAGAATCGGAGGGATAATCCCCTTTATTCGTCATACAATTATTCATGCACATGCAATCACACACCATGCAATTGGTGAAATTTGTCCTCCGCCTTTATCCCATCCTGGTCGTCCTTTCCTCCGCGGCAGACCAGGAGCGGTGGGCCGCCATCCGACTGGCGCCTGGGGACCAGTTCCTGTTCATCACCATCGGTCAGGTGGTGATCTTCTTGCATGTTTTTAGTGGGGTTTTTTTGAGGAGGAAACCCCAGGTGAACACGGGGAGAACATGCAAACTCCACACAGAAAGGCCCTTTTTCCTTGAGCAGCAGGCACCGAAGGCATGGTGGAGGACACGCCCCTGACGCCCACAGCGGGATTCGGACCGGGACCTTCTTGCTGTGAGGCGACAGTGTTACCACTTGTGCCACCGTGCTACCACCTCCACCCTTCCCCACCAATCCCTTTAATATCTATACCACATTTAATATTTGCACAATATTCTGATCTTTATTAGATAATATTACAGTGTGTATTCTCTTTTCTTGTTGTGTTTATTGTATTATTTGATATTTGATATTCATATATACCAAACACAGGGAGTAATAAGAATTTCACTGTATAATGTAGAGGTATATTTAATCACAAATAAAAGCTTGAAACAGCTACTTATTTTGTTCATCTTTGCCACATCACATAGTCTTGCTGCTCAGATTCCTACATTCACAACAGAAGCTTGAGTCCTCTGCATTCCTGTCAAAGAGCAGCTTTTTAAAAGAAGACCTTCATGTCACATTGTGTCCTGATAACTTATATGATGGGTGCCTCTGGATCCGTGCCGCACAGTCCGCCTGCTGTCTTATAATTGATCAAGGACCCATTAATCTCAATCACTCTGCTGTCCTGAAGGGGTAGGAGCTTGAGGGGAGCTGTCTTCTTGAGTGTGGATCAAGTCTTAATCAGGGTCTTGTTAGCCCAGGGCCACTTTAACCAGGGCAGGAGCCTCACTGCAGGAGGCATGTAGTCAAAAGTCCTCCTGGGTTCTAGTGAAGCTCCAGTGATCATCAGTGGTGGAGCTGAGAATGATCAACTGATGAATGGGTCTGACAGAAATGTTGCTTTCAAGAGGAAGATTTTAGTTCAGTGTTCCGAGCTCCACCTCGGAAACACACAACACCAAATCACAGTTTTACAGCCTCAACATTTTAGAAAGCAGAAATGATGTAGTCATGCTGTAATTATTTTAAAATGATCACATTTTGGAAGCTGGAACATGCAAATTTTTGTGTGAAATATGATTGAAACTAATAATCGGCCGCTGATTATATATTTTTCAGTTGACTAAATGATAAATTGACTACTTGTTGCATAATCAACACAATATTTGTATTTTTTCTACTGTTATCTTCATTTTCCTGTAGTGGAAGATTTTCAGAGCTGTTTGTTGCAAGGACGCAACTTCTGGCTTTTCTAAAGCTTCTTATGTTCTAGTTACAGTATGTGATTAAATTGTTTATATTTCACTTTGTTGAATATCAATTTCAATTGTCACTCTAACTGAATTTTCCCACAGGCAACTGACCGTTTAATCTCATCTCAGCGCTTCATTCATGGCTCTGATTATGTGGCTTGTAGCGCAGCAGTTAACAGCCCGCCTCTGCTGCTTGTATCAGGAAAACTCAGTGTTATCTGCCAACAACACGCTGCCATGTTGTTATGCGAGTGTTGTTTGAGTAATGCTATGTCTTGGTGCTCACCTTGAACCTGCATCCTTTCAGTCCACTTTCTGCCTGCCTTGTTTGCCTCTGTTGTGTTGTATACACCACGCAAACATCCAAGTGTACAACTTGGCGGTCGCACACATGTTGTCTGTAAAAGACGGCAATATTTCAGATCCGTTGGCATCGCTCATAAAAGGAGGACGTAATTAACACATTTTCTTCTATATATTTTGAGGGAGTTTTTTGCCAGTATTGTGGAGGACATCAGTCCCCAAAGAATGTGTGGTTACACCATAGCCATACAGTGAAAATCAATCTAACCTGATATGCCGCTTTAAGAAATATTGTCAGTGAGAATATATCAAAAACAGTGAGTCTTATGTCTATGAAACTTTGAATTAAGCCCATAACATATAGGTGTCTTTGTGTGGAGAGTGGAGAGCAGGAATCATGTTTCATTCCCTCTTGTTGCTCTCTTGTCCCTCCCACTGCTCTGTCACACAAACTTTCCCTGGTTGGTCTATTTGCATCACCGCTCTTGTCTGCATCACAGATCTGTCAGAGGCTTGATTAGACTTCGGGGTGCCAGCTTTCTGCAGCGCCTCGCCCCACTCAAGATTCAGATTAAGAGACCAGAGTGCCAACTCTACGGGGGTAGGGGGGTTAGCCTTACACCAGCCGTGCCAATGCCCTACTTTGACTCAATGAGTGAGCGAGAGGAATGTGTGCCACATGCACTGGCATCCTCCAGGCAAGATGACTTTGAACTTCTTCCCAGCTGAACCCACAGATCTGTGTCAGGGTCCCATTGTAATATCTAATGAACACAGCTCTCATATCCTCACTGCTTGAAATTAAGAGATTTTTTTCCTCACACGCTGATAAGAGGAACTCTGCAAAGCAGCTGATATAAAGCACAGTCTTTCATTAGTGCTCTGTGATTACAGCTTATTGGCAGGAGGATGCCGACCCTCCAAATATTGCCTGGGGCTTAGAATCCAGTCATTACTTATTCATGGTATTCACATATATTCCTAATCATAATACATGTATTCACATATTAATTTATCTGCCCCCTTTAGTGCCAAATGACTCTGAGGCTGACCTCTCAAATTGTTTTATTAATCTTGATATTAATGTGCGGTTCATTGCCTAAAGGCCCTAAGACACTAACCAGTTCATAGCTAATTGTGGATCTCCTTTTTCTGTACGTTTTTACAAAGATATGATACATTTCCAACATTTTGGACATTAAGAAAAGCCTCATTAGTCCTTATTAAGCCTCATTTTTGGATTTTCACCATACCCTAGGCTGTGAACAGGTTTCATGAGCCTGCATGTCTTCAAATGTCCCTGTACTTGTAGAGAATGGGAGTGTATCTGAATAAAAATCTCAGCCATGGAGTTCTCTTAACTGTCATTAATCTTTCATCATTTAGAGATGGAACATTTGTAAGACATGTTCAACGGCAGAGGCTCTTTTGGGGAAAGAATGTGGTTAACGGCTTAAAAATGAAATGTAATCAACAAGCGAGAGAGTGTGGTTATACTTGTCTTTTCAATACTTAAGATTGATAGACCTGCTTGGGTCTTTGCTCAGATTGCTTTTACAGCTTTCTTTCTTTGAGAAAAAAATGTGCTTGGAGTCATAGAGAGCTTTCAGAGGATAATTAGAGGTGTGTTCATGGTGATACACGGTGAGGTATGTGGTTTGTGCCCACATGACTGTCCAGTCTTCTGACATAATGTGAGTGTGACCAAATTTGAATGTGGTTTGTCTTTTTGGGGCACATTGTGAACAGGCCTAGCAAAAGGAGCCATGACCAAGCATTTATCTACAGTTATTTGCAGTGTTTACTTTGTCAGAATGTTTTTTTGCTCTCTACATCCCCTGAAGGACATCAAGCTGTGACAGCATATTGAGATTAACAGCTGTTGTTAAATTGTGTCCTTTAGGTTGTTGATCTATGGTCAGTACTGCAGCCACATGGAGAACGCCCAGAAGACACTGGATGAGTTAATAGCAACACGAGAGGACGTCAAGATTAAAGTAGAGGTAATGTCCTTCACTCACCCCAAACAGATGACAACCCACTGATTTAGCACATTTTTGTGAAAATAATACAGTACAGTGTAGCTTCTTTCTCAGACTGAATGAAAATAAGTGAGCAGGTAAGGTTCAGCACATTTGGCTGTTTATAGACATACTTAAGTAAAAAGTAAGAAGATATGTACCCCTTAAGAAGATCATTTGGGAATTTTTTTTTTGTTTTTTTGTTTTTTTTTATGTTTGATTTGGATAAACCAAGTTGTTTGAAGATTTGATTGAACTGATTAATCAAGACAATAAACAACAGGTTAATCAATTGTGAAACCAGTAATTACTTGTAGCCTTAGTCGTCATATTGTACATTTATAAGCTTATCTAGTTGCGTCAGCACCACATTCAATACGACTGTCCAACGGGAACAAGTTGATAAACTGTAATACGCTTCTGAATGTAGTGTGTTGTTTTATTTTAAGTTGTATTCACAAAAAATGAAATCTTTCAAGCAAGGAGGCTAACTTCTGAAATAACACAAGACACTGAATAAATAATGACTTCAATAAATTCAGAAAAGTGTTTCAAAATTGCCATTGTCATGGACAAATTGAGAATAATGCAAATACTGTCATTTTCAAATGGGCCCTCAGAGCTGTTTAATTGATAATATTCTGTTATAATGAACATAATTTAACATTACCCCATCTATAGTGTTAAGAGTAGAGTGGATCTGTAGTGACTGTCTTCAAAAGGTTTCGTTGGGTGACTCATTTATCTTGTAGTTTCTTGAGCTTTAAAAAGAAAAAGTTGCATTACTTTTATGGCTTAAATCTGGACGAGTCCCCTTTGGCAGTAAGACCTCCCTGTTTGTGTGCCACTCTATCTCTGATCTTCTCTCCTCCAGGATTCTTTAGAAGAGTCAAGGCTGATTATAAAAGAAGGCTAACCCTCCTGAAATAGAGGGAGTAATGGCCAGAGAAATTCCTCTGGGAGCTGTTGGCAAAAAACATTAGGTGATTACAGCCCGGGGAGTTGACACTGAGATGCTCTCTCTCAAAACAGGAGCGGTTTGTAACAGAATAATAAAACAGCCTCTTACTGTAGTTTCACACAGAAAGCTTATTTTGAAAGAAGGGTAAAGTCTCTCTGTTACTGCACAGTTCTAGAAACTGAATGAAGCCACGCCTACACAAACGCCTACACAGAGTTAATAGACATGTATTCATTTGACAAATTTCCCAGTCAGCATGCAGGGTAACTGCATCACAAACGGCTGGCACAACCAGAGCTTCAGTGCCCCGGAAGAATAAACTGGCCTCGTTGTTGCTCCTGGAATGCCCTGCGAATGTGTGGCAGTAATCACAGCAGTGCGACAAGACACAATGAATTATGGAGCCATGAATGAATGCCTGTTGGTGGGAAATGTGCAATGCTGCATTATGCAACGTGTCATAACTGCCCTGCCCCGTGTGTCATCGCTCCACAGGAATGTACCATGAAAGTGCAGGAAGGGAAGTTCAAGCTGCAGGATCTTCTGGTGGTTCCCATGCAGAGGGTGCTGAAGTATCACCTACTACTGAAGGTAGGAGGCATGTCGCAGCTGGAAAACCTACAATAAAGTCATTTTTACACAACTTCATCCTACAGAGGGAAGAGAAAGTCAAGGAAACAACTAATATATCAAAGCAGAGCACCTAATTAGGACAATAATTTGCTCTTATAACAGATCCAGTCCGTCTTTAAATGCTCTGCAGCTCTTTGAATGTCTGAGGTTGGATGTTGGATATGGCTTAAAGACAGCAAGTCTTCATCACTGTGATGATTGAAGCAGATGGAAATGAAACTGCTATTTCACACTTTCCTTTCCATCTTCTAAATATGAAACCCTCACCCCCTGTACACTTCAAAGGTGGCTCTGAAAAGTCTGTAGCTTGCTTCTTCATTGAGGAAGCTGTAGTCGGCTTGGATTCACACAACGTACCATGTATCTGAATGGTGGCCCAGTTTTGCTGCAGCACAAAAGCACCAAAACATTCATAGTAACTTGTCAAACTTCTACTGCAGCAGTATCCACTTTGCAGCCTCCTCATAACTCCAGAGCTCTGCCAGAAATGGCACGTTTAGTAGTTTATTGGTAAAGCAATGATTGTCAATTTTCATCCGGGTTTTTATGGACTCCTGCACTTCTGTGGTAAATAAACAGACCCTTCAGAACATAATGTCCAAAAATAGGCTAGCTGCCTCTTTCATAAAACAAATGGAGATCTATGAGTACTTACATTACATGAACAGATGTGCTGTTTAAAGGATACAAGCTGTTATTTTCTGCCTGACACGGCATCAGGAACTGTCATGTTTAAACACAGTTTTCATGACTCAAAAACGATCATTTGACCTCGTCATCACCCTGATTGTACAGTAGAGCCATTGTGGGTTAACGGCTTGGTGGCTTTCTCAAAATGTAAACATTTACAACTATAGGAAGGCAGAAGACGATTAACCAGAACTCAAACTTTTGAGCAGTCAAAGGTTGAAGTTTACTTCTTCATGTGCCAGAATATTCATTTTTATTTGTTATACCAAGACTCAGACTCTTTAAATAGCAGGCATGCTGCAATAACCAGCATTGTGAAATTCATATTTTGTTGATAAGTCATCACTGAGATGATGATTCATTTCTGCTGTAATCTTGGCAACATCCTGCATCAAGTCTGTCTATTCCAGTCAGTGATCTTTCATTGGTGACAGTTGTTCCTCTGTTTTTTTCCCCCATTTCTGTCACAATTTTTCCAGACTTTTAGCCTTTCCACATGAAGTCGTGGTTGTTGTTTTTGCAACCACTCCACCAGCAATTAGGGCACCAACTGTTTTGCCCTTTTTTCGAATGCAGCTTGTCTTGTGTATCTGTCAGTTCAGATTTGGTTTTCATTCTGTGGTTAGGTGTGTCTGTGTGTGTGTGTATGGTTTTATCTGGTTGAAATATGTGTTGACTTTTTTTTCTTGTTTTTACAAATAGAAGCTACTGATAATTCAGTCAAAGGTGAGGTTTTGTGCCAGTGTTTCTCAGTGTAACAGCTTATCAACACCCTTGGTTTGTGTGGTAACACTGAGAACACATTAATAAAAGTCCTGTTTCATGTTTAAGGTTGAAAAATAAAAACTTTTTAGTCGCTTCAGTTTTTAAGCAGTTTGTACATCCACTGTCACCTCATCCATTCAAGTGCTGGAATTATTAGTCTGATAATAATTCAGTTGATTGATAGAAATGCAGTTTATTTTAATGAATAATTCATCATTTTAAGTAATTTATCAAAAAAAATAACAAACATTTGTCAGATTTATGCCTCTCAAATGTGTGCACTTGCAGCTTTTGTTTAGTTCATTTCACATGCACAGAAGTCTTTTCAGTTTTTCAACTCTTGATAAGAAATAATAGCTATATCATGAATTGCAGCCCTGCACTGATGCTGCTTCGCCTGATATGCAAATATCAGACCACTCCCATCGCAACTGACATTTCTCCCTGGAGCTCTCTGGCTCTTCATGTATAAAACAAGCTGCCCACTGTAACATTCGCCATGATTAATTGACTTTGCATCTCAATTATGGATGAGCATATGAGTTTATGATGCCGTGCGTAATGGACTGGGGTGGTGGCGAGTGTTTGCGCCAGGTGATTATAGGACTGCACAGAGGCCGCTGCGACTTCACTATTAGCTTGAATCGAACCCCTGCAGGAGTCAGGAGCAAGGCACTGAGGTCAAATCAAGCGTGCACTAATCAGATTAAATGCACCCCATTTCACTGCCTCCCACAGCTTTGCAGTAAAACACTGCTGTATGCTGTGGCCTTGGGGCATGTCACATTGACAAGTCCCGCTTTTGTGTGTGTGTATGTGTGTGTCCAGTCATGCCTTAGGGCAGCTCTCCACTCAATTTTCAATAGATATCGTCACAGTAGTGTTTGGTCATGGTGTGAATACTCTCCTCGCTCCATCTTTCATGTACTAAAGCTGCACTGTAAATAAAGTGAATTCAGCACAGTCTTCTCGGAAGTAAGTCTCCTCACACAGGGTTTGAATATTTGATAAATTTGCCATGTTTTTTTATGAACTCCTAATCATTTTTCATCTGAAGTTGGGTTTCATGTCAGCATGTTGCCACTGGCCATTCTCACTTGTGCAAAAGCAACAGAGCACAGTATTGAAAAAGATCTGCTGAGTCAGCAGGTCAGTTGGATAAAAATAAATTCAATTAAGTAAAATGGGGCCCAGTAGCAGCACTCTCCTCTTGGTTGTGCTGGTGCTACTGCTGGTGGGAAGCCAGTGAGGGACAATGTCCTTGTCTCTGCATGAATGACTGCTCATGGTGCCTGCACAGTGGGGGTGGAACTGATGGAGATAGTATCCCCAGTGTTACGCCCTCTGGTGAGGCTCATTGCTCGCACGTGAAAGAGTTTACAATGACAGGAACTACAGTGCAGGGGAGCAGGGGAGCAGGGATTTATTATGGTAAGAAGAGCACCATTAGAGAGCACCAGTAAAGAATACTTTCAAAGAATGGCTGCATTCCTTTTAGGTTTTCCAGTTCCAAGGCTCGGGTGTTATGCATTGTATTGTAATTACACATCTCCTTTACTTGCTATGACAAGTCAAAATCTGCCATTAGTGGCTTTATTGCACATTCCAAATTGGTACAAATGAGAAAATATCAGAGAAATAAATAAAACTGAAAAAAACAAGTTGAAATGATGGTTACATCTCTGACTGTGCAGCGTAAAAATGTGCTGCAAACGGGAAGACCATCAGCTGTGTGGTGACAATAAAACATTCTGTGTCACATGATTTTTAGGACACTGCTGACACTGGATTTGCCAGCAGCTGACCCAATTTAATTTTTCAATTAAAAAACGATAAAAGATTTGATGACTTGTTTCTCTTTTTCTCTGGAAACACACTGTGTCTCACCACTGCTGTACAGCACGTTATAAATCAGCTCAATCAACCAGTGAAGGATGCAGACAGTCACAGATCAAAACAATGCAACATATTTGCTATTGACTGGCCGTGTGGAGGACAACATGTTTTGCACGGGATGAAACATTTAACATTATCTCGTTACCATAAAGAACTGTCAGACCTGGAGGCTAGCTGGTAAACTCTCTGACTTCCTCTTTTATTTTCATGTATTTTGCTGGTGCTGGTGCTCATCTCAAACATATTCTGAGCCACAGTATCAGTCACAACAAAGAGCAACTATACATCTCTCAGAACAACCCCCTCTCACTGTTATATTATCGCACAAGTTCCAAAAAATACACTGTTTTTGTTCAGATTTTGTGTCTAAAGTTGTTTGTTGCTGCTCTGATTAAGTTAGTGTAAATTATAAAACGTCTAATCTGGATTATCTTTGACAAAATGATAATAATAATAATCCTTCCACAGGAACTTTTGAGTCACTCAGCTGACCGACCAGAGAGACAACAACTCAAGGAGGCTCTGGAGGCGATGCAGGTCTGTGTTGCACATGTGCTTGTGTGTGTGTGTTCATGAGTGCTCTTTAAAAAAATATGACATAATAACTCCCCAGTGCTCGAGGCAAAAGCAGTGTACTTTGTTTCATCCAGCCACTGTGGCTCTAAGGGCTATAAATCTTCCATGATATGACAGATGTCAGAAAGATTTCCAGTTGAGGGCTGAAAGAATGTTTGCCTTGCTCCGTCAGGACCTGGCCATGTACATCAATGAAGTCAAGAGGGACAATGAGACACTGAAGAAAATCAGCGAATTCCAAAGCTCAATAGAAAATCTTGTAAGTACCGTGAAGTTTTTTGTCACTTCTTTTTCATCTGGAGGAGAATTTTTTTTTCCAAGATCCTTTCCACTAAATCCCTGCTTAAAGGCCCTAATCTTACCATTAGTGATGGGATCCTACTTTGAGAGATTTCTGTGTTGTATTTTTATCTGTGTTCTTTTCACTGAAGTGGAAGGAGCTGGAAAAAGGTGATGTCAGGTATTTCCTCGCACCAATATGAACAATATAAGAAACAGACTCAGATAACGAGGAGTGGAAACAGCTAGCCTGGCTCTGTTAAGTGTGTGAGGGGTTATGTCATGTTTTGGCTGGAGACATTAACTTCCCAAGGGCCCGTCGTCACTGGGAGGTTGCTGGGACAGATACAGCCTGAGAGCGGTTTCTCATCTTTCTCCCAAATGTCAACCTATTGCTGTTATATTATTTTTGATATCTCAACCACATTTTCAGGCGCTTCAAACTTCCTTTTTTTGGATTAAGAATCGTCTTCCTGCATTGGCACCTGCCACCAGTGAAGTTTAACTCCATTATTCAGTAAATAAAATATTATACATGCGTTTTTTGTTAACCTTGTATCATTTATAATCCAATTTTCCGCCCTCTATTGTCATTTATAATACCAGATTTGACATCTTTGTAGAAGTCAGTTTTTATACCTAAAAGCTAATGCTCCAGAACTAATGTTATCACCAGGCTGGAATTTAAAGTTTGTCACTGTGATTAGTCACTGAGCATCACAGAGCAGTAACCCATTCTTTAACATGTCCACATTTTATTTCCTCTGCTAAGAACACTGGCATCATGCTTCCACCACCTGTCAGGATCCATGAGCCGTCCCCAATAAATCATTTAGTCTTGCAGAACATGAAGAGAAGTTATGTACACTGTCATTTCTTTGTCTTTCTCTCCTTTCACTTCCACTCTCACTCCGCTCACCTCTCTCCTTCTATTGTTCCCTACTGAGGTGCAAATAGTCACTGAGTTAATTCGTTGTACATGTTTGAGTATTGTTTGAGTTGCCTCATTCATTAGATATCGATTTGAAGTGGAGCTGAATTATTAAAGGTTTCTCCCTATGTTTAGAAGTTATAGTATGCCATGGATTGACATTCTGGGTGTCCTTGTGACCTAAGCAGCAGGTGAAACTGGAGGAGTACGGGAGGCCAAAGATAGACGGAGAGCTGAAGGTGTGCTCCATCGTCAACCGAACAAAACAGGACCGGTGAGTCCAAACTCTGCAGAATAACTGCCCAAAGGATACGAGAAATTCAGTGCAATAATAACAAATGCTCATCATGAAATTGCCAATGAATGTGTATGTATGTCTTCAGGTATATATTCCTGTTTGATAAAGTGGTCATTGTCTGCAAGAGGAAAGGCTATAGCTATGAGCTCAAAGAGATTATTGAACTGCAGTCGTATAAAATGTCGGACGACCCCATGAACAACAGAGACATGAAAAAGGTAAGAATCGCGTTTTGTGTAGAAGGAGCAGACTCATTCAGTGAGGTCTTTGTAAAGGCAGCTTTGTAAAGTGCAGGCGATGACACATTTTCTGTAATCATTGCAAATGTTGCCCTTGAGCTGAAGGACCTTGTTGATGATAATTTCAGATATGGAACTTATGAGTAATGCATTGAAGTGTCAGACATGCATTTTGCTCGTCCATGCTTGAAAGACCATGTAAATGCAACGAAGGCCATTTAGGATTCATGAAAACGTACTGCAGTGCATTGCACCACCGGTCTAACATGGCTTTTTTGTTTTGAATCTGCATGTGTCTTTCCATGTTTGCATGTGTAACTGGGTCTTTCTCTGGTGTCTTTCTTTTTGCATGCTTACCAGTCAAGTGGAAAAATGGTAAGCTCAAGTGACCCCTTTTTTTAACTCATCTTCTCATGGTGGCCTATTTTTGGCAGTGGTGTTTTTGGGCGTGATGCCGTGATTGCATGTGCACCCAGAGGCTCTTTGACTGGCCTTCCGGCTTTTGGTCGGATGCATCGCTAAAGCATGTGGAGCATCTTTTAGTTCTGAATTCAATTTGATCATATTACTGCATGTTTTTGGACATATTTATTTGGAAACACAGGTATCACCAAGCTTCTTTGCTTTTATCTGTCATTGTCATCCACATATCTCTCTACCATCTCCTCCTCATTCACTTTTTCTCTCCAGTGGTCTTATGGTTTCTACCTGATCCACCTGCAAGGGAAGCAGGGCTTCCAGTTCTTTTGTAAAACTGAGGAGACAAAGAGGAAGTGGATGGAGCAGTTTGACATGGCCATGTAAGTATGATCACATGGCAGGGTCGGCAACATCTTCTATTGTAGTACATGCAATTTTAGACTGTGATATTTGAATTGAAACCCTCTTTAGATAAGATAAACAGATGGGAATGTCTGCTTTTTGCTAATCCAGCGAATTAAATGCCAGAAAAATCAAGCTACTTCATCACAAAAACAGCCTGTCTTGCCCAATCAGATCCCTTCATTCATTATTATTTACTTCCAGGTCCAACATCAAGCCAGAGAGAGCCACAGCCAATCAGCATAACTTCCAAATGCACACATTTGATAAGAACACCAACTGTCGAGCCTGCAAGATGCTCCTGAGGTAAGAACCGTGCTAACTCCAGTGCTGATGTGCATAACAGCACACTCATATTCTGCAATGAATAATGAATGCATCTTCTTTCAGACTTTCCAAGGACTATCAACTATCCAAAAACATTCAGTAGTAAAAGAAATTTCTCTTTCTGTGTTATCTGTACTATCTGGGCACATGCTTTTGTGTCGACTGTTTAAAAAGATGTTTTATCGACCCTGACACACGTTATGTAACATTTATATGAAGATACTGTATATCCATCCCTTGTCTTTTTCAGTACTTAATTTGTACTTGTATGAATCAATTACTAAATAAAATAATTTATAGTTTACTTTATAGTTTACTTAAATGTACATTCAGTGGAAGAAAAGACAGTGATGAACAAGAAAGTAACAATTGGACATATTAGAGGAAAGGAGAAGTAAATTAGATTATTTTTGCAAAGTAGGTATTTTGTAAACACCTACAGGGTACAATTCTGGGAAACGGAAGTACTGACATGGAAGTCTAAGGAGAAACTGCTGAGTATTTTATTGATACCTGATTCATTCAAAAACAATCTGTGGATCCTGGGCTGTATTATAAATTGTGACCCTTAATTTTATCGACTTAATGTGCTGTTGGGTAGTTTAAAAGGCATCCTCCAAAGGTAATAGTTACTAGAACTGCCACATAAATGTACTACAGTAAAAAGTAGAACACTTTTGAGTTGCAGAAAATGCAAATACCTGAAAACTGAACTTGAGTGTTGTACTTCAGTCAGTGTACTTTGTTACTTTCCACCACGGCTGTCATGCAGCAGTAATATAGTACTGTATATTGTTCACAAATGTTGTATTACATGCAGCACGAGTAAAAGTAGTGTTAAAAGCTTAAAATGTGTCTCAAGAGCAAAGAAAATGAGGAGAAATTCAGCCACATTTGGTGAGCAGCAAACAAACAAACAGACTTAAATCACAGAGGGAATATGTTTTTGGCTAACATAGACCCTAATTAGTATAAAGGCAGTCTTTGGAAAAAAAATTCTACAGAGTGTGACTGAGGCTGAGGATGATATTTTTAAACATTCCCCTTCCCAAAGCCACCCACTGCCTCCCTGAGCACACCTCCTCCCATGTGAGAGTGCTGCTCGACTGCAGCGGGGACAACCCGTGTCACTGAATCACCACTTTCACCTCTGTTACAGTCAGCAGGCTAAACTCCACTCTGTGTATTGACCCACAAATTTCATGGCTTGGCTGACCTAAATTCACAGAGCCAGTGGAAGCAGGGACCAGTGTTCTCACTCCCTGCTAGATGCTAATTACTGCTGCAGCCCCAGCAGATCCTGTCGTGATTTATAGCACTTGCTATTCAACATGGCAGTGTGCGATGTGTGCAGTGTTACAGTATCCGTAATGAATACAGCTCAGGAGTGCATGGCTTTAAATGGGGCGAGCTGATTTTGTGATTTTAAGGGATTGCAGAGTGGAAATGATGGAGCATATGTAAGCACAATCACAGGCATGTAGTCACAAGGAGCAGGTCTGCTTGTGTGTTGAACTGACAAGAAGTTCATTTGTGTCTGAAACACTTCCTGTTTGCATTTCTAATGTGTGTGTGTGTGTGTGTGTGTTGCCTCTAGGGGCATCTTCTATCAGGGCTACTACTGCTCTCGCTGTGGGACAGGAGCACACAAAGAGTGTCTGGAAGTCATCACCATCTGTAAAATCAGTAGGTGTTTCCTCTAATCATCTTCTAGATATTAGGGCTATGTTCATCGATAATCACACTGTTAATCATTGCTGTGTGACAGACACGATTTCATAGGATTTGTGAAATTCCATTCTGCCCACGAATATAAAGCTGCTGTCTCTGAACACTGTCCGGCTATTTTATCTAGCAGGAAAATGGGGGATGGGATTTGCAGGGCTCTGTAGGACTACTATGTCACTGGGTTTGGTACCAAAGAGGACAACCACAATTTAGGAGTCAGGATGAACTACAGTACCTGAATACACCAGCCTTTTTGACAGACACATAGCCCTGATTATTTGGACCACATGTTCCTAAACTTTGTGGCTTTAAAAGGAAGCCGTACCTACTCGTGACCCATCATGATTGGTTCCATATGTTCCATATATTATTCTTAGAGGCCTGAAGAAGTGAAATGATCCAGCTATTCACAACGACAAAAAAACAAGTTGACAAACATTTCTAAAAGTAAATAGAATTTTGTGGAGCGTATTATTCATCTCTTAATCAGAAACTACAGTTTAATCAACATTAATTCAGCCTGCAGCCTCTGTGGTTCTTTAGTTAAAATAACACCTAAGTTAGTCATTGTGAAAAATAATTCCTTCGAGTGAGACAGAACTGGCAGCAAAAGTGGGACTGATTGGGCAAGGGAAGAATTAATGGGACAAAGCAGTAGGAAGAAAATGTGTGTGTACATGTTACCGTATATTTTCCGCTTTATCCGTGACTGCTTTACATCCACCATTTAACACTTCTTGGATGAAGTCAAAATGCAGCCATACAAGCAAAATTGCTTTCGTGTTTGACATGGCATAGTAAAAAGAGCCCTGACACATATTATGAGAATTGTTATGCTCAGCTTGGCTCAGGCGTAAACCCGAACCCTCCGTGACTGTCACTGTTTCTGTTGTCTTGTTTCAGATCCTCATGACTTGGTGAGTAGATCCTGTTAGTCAACATACTGCAGCAGTATTGCCATCATCACCATCACTATCACTATCATCATCATATTTGCATCCTCTAATTGCCATTTTCTCTCAGAGATTTTGGAAGTAGTTTGTTACAGTGTTGTTGATCGAGTGTTTCTCTTTTGTAGGAACCTGGGCTATCATCAGGTAAGAACACCTCCTGACACCTACACATGATGTAGAATATTTCCATTTGAAACTGGATAATCTGACAGCTGCCATGTAACAACTGTGTCACAGATATAACTGTTAATGAACAGCACAGAGCTCTACCACCATCTAGTGGAAAGAGCCGCTGCACATGAACCACAATAACATCATCAGCCACATAGAGTGGGTGGCACTGTACACATGACGATATGATCTGAAGGCACAGATCTCATGGGAACATTTTCTTTGTCACTTCTGGCATTTTTGCCTGAAAGATACTTCAGAGTAGATGGAGAAAGGGATACCAGGAAACAAAGATCCTGGACTAGATTTGAACCCAGGATGCTGTGGTTTTATTGTGTGTATCTTAGATCACTGCATCACTCAGTGGAGAAGATTTTTATACAAAAACAGTCCCGCCTGTGTCAGACCAAACAGGGAAATCCAAACTACAGGGAGCAGTTATGTTCAAAGTTAGATTTTCATTAGATCTTTTCCTCTTTTATCCCTCGTCAATAACCTGACCTAACAACCCAACAATTAATACTCATTGCAAACTGTGTTTGCAGGTCCCAAGATGGTGGCAGTGAGGAACTACCATGGCACACCAGCACCTCCGGGGAAGACACCGCTCTGTTTTCAAACAGGAGATTTCATCGAGCTGCTGAAGGGAGATCCTGACACTGCATGGTGGGAGGTACAGTCAGTCAATCACTTCTACCTGACGTTCCACTTTGACATGTTATATGTGAATATTATGATTAAGACAGCGGATGTTGGCTCTGTACTCCTGCACATTGAGAACTTGTTTCATTGGATTTGAAATGAAGTTAAAGTTAAAATGCTGATGTTCAGGGGTAAAGCCCTTTGAAAGTGATCACATCTATACTGGGTGAATAGAGTAGAACTCATAGCCTTTTTAACCTGTGGGATGTGTATAGAAGGAGCTACAGTTCCTATACTCAGGCCTGGTGCTGTTAAAAGGTAACAAAATCCAACTCCCAGCCCCTCAAAGCCAGCTAATTAACATTTTGTTTGTTTAATCCAAAGAAAAGTTTCTTCTTGGCGAGGTGCCGTGACTTCCTGGAGTGTTGTCAGCGCCATGAGGTTGCCAGGCAACCGGCAGAGACTCCAGGAAGTCAGCGGCAAGCCCAAACAACAGTCTGGCACATAGCCTTATATTTAGTGTATAGACATGAGAGTATCAGTCTTTTCTCAGTCTCGGCAAGAAAGCAAATAAGCTCATTTCCCAAGATGTCCAGCTTTTCTCTGGATCCAATGTAATGTAGAAGAAAGCCAAAACAAATTGTCCACATACTGACTGTACTACAAATCAATTGTCCTCACATGTATAACACAGTTAACATGTAACCGAGGGCTCGAGCCAGATTTGACCCAGGGGTGTTGCAGCTACATGGTGTGAGTGTTGACCAGGAGACCACCAGTTCACACCACATGGTGAGACTGTGTGCTGATATACTGTAAAGGGACTGCGATTAGAGTTCTTCCTGTACAGCTGGACTCCAATTCCTTGTTATGTGTCAGCATATTTGGCCAATAAACTTCTGATTCTTCTGATTCTGAATGAAAGAAATTCAATAAAAACTCCAGCACACTGTTGCTTGCAGTCCTCGCGTGGCACCGTCTTGCTTACCCATGGGAGCCCTGTCGTTTTCATTCTAGTTGCGCTGCCTTCTGATGCACCTGTCACACGCTCGTGTGTGCAGAGAGGTTTTTCAGTTTTCTGAATATGAAATTCTTCTGATTTCTTTGAGCAAGTTGAAGGATTCTATGCCTATTTACCTATGGCATTAGCCGTGTCTCAGTTGCACATCAATGAAGATGTGCCCATAAACCTGGAGGATCCTCTACATTGAATTAGGCTGGATGACAGGAGCTGTAATACTACTGGCTCTAGGCACTTCTGACACTCACTGCTGAATCACTGACTCTTACAGCTTCTTGTATCAGGTTAGTCTTTCCCAGAGTGACTGAGGGCAGCTTTCTGAAGCCATTAATTTAAACTTACCTATTGCTTTATCCCTCCGCGGCATGACAGTCCAGTCTCTCCATGCAATGTCAATGGGTGAGTTGAGCTTAAAAAAATCAATTGCTTCAGGTAGCAGAGAGTGCACGTCTCATGCTGATGGGAGAACTTGACAGGTATGTTCATTTCATTGTAGGTGCAACACCGAGCATCAGTGTGTTATTTTTTTTCATTGCCAGAAGTTTTCTTTCTTGAAAAATAAGCCTGTCCTGTAGAAAATCGTTGGAGTCTGTGTTCCTTTCAGTCCATTCAGTCCTGGCATACATCGCTGTGTACCCGGTTTTACAATGATGTTTGACAATGTATTGCTGTATTTTTTCTCTGTGAAAAGTGACTTCTCCTCCGTGACCCTTTAAATACTTTTTTCCTATTTAATCTGAGGGCAATTTATTGCTGCACTATTACTACACTGACTCTGTTTAATTGAATTTATTTTCCTTTTCATCGTGCCTCCGTGCTGGTGACAGTCGTGGCTGAAAGCATTATGTTTTCCTGGTTGTCCATCTGTCCCATTCTCGTGTATGGGGATATAAATGAATGCAATAAGGAATTCTATTACATCTGGCACAAATGTCCACTTGGACTCAAGGATGTATTAATTAATTGAATAAAATTAAACTGATTAACTTTTGGTGGTCAAAGGTCACTGTGACCACCCAAAACACAGTTTTGACCACAACTCAATAACTCTTATGCTAATATGACAAAATTGTACACAACTGTCTCACAGGATAGAATGATGAAGTGATGACTTTTTGTATCCAAAAGGTCAAAGGTCAACTTCACTGTGAACTCAAAATGGTCTACAAAAACTTTTCTGGCCATTATTCAACACCATAACACAAAAATTCATGTTTGGCCAAAACTTAAGACTCTATAAGGTAATTATGACAAGATTTTACAGAATAGGATGGGATATATCTCCTAGGACAAATGAAGTGATGGCAAGTTATATCCAAAAGGTTCACTGTGACATCCTAATATTCTGCAAAAACACCTTTCTGTCCATTATTCAACATTATTCAACTCAGGAACAGAAGGGGAGATTGTGACCATATTTCACATTTGGTCAGATCCTGAATTGGTGACACTAATCTTGGTTGTCCACCTTGATCCAGTGTACAGATCTTCTGAGCTGCCGGCTTGAAGATCTGTGTGAAGCATCCACGTTTTACAGTTTGTGGCTTCTGTGCAGCAACATCCATATTTGAAGCATTGTAGTTGACCACAAGCTCATTGGTTTTGCTGATATTGAGCTTCAGGTGATTGTCGTTGCACCATGTGATGAAGCTCTCTGTCAGTCCTCAGTCCTTCCTGTAAAAAGTGAAGACAGAATGTTTCTCACTAGAGATTATTCACTGGAATCAGACGTGTAAAAATAGTGATAACTTAGTACATTTTATTCAGTTCCTTCAAAGTATTCACTACATGTGTGAGTCTCACAGACACTGATGTAAATGTATCTTGATTGATTTGTTTTGAAATCTTTTAATGCATCTGTTTATCTTATATAAAGCACTTTTAATTGCCTCAGTATTTGAAGTGCAGTCAAAATAGTCATACCTTGCTTTTGTCTTGCAGGGAAAGCTGATACAAACACAAAAGAGTGGCTTCTTCCCCAGTTCATGTGTCAAACCTTATCTGGACCCAAAGGTAAGTCATTCATATACAGTCCATCAGAATCAATAGAGTATGTGTGATTTTTAAGGACATACCAGAAAACTCTCGTTTTAACTACCTGTGTGGGACATACATATAAATAATCTCCTTCTGCATCATAGTTTTGTTTGTAAGTAATTTCATTTGTAGTGTCTGTTATTTGTGCCAGCCCTTTCAGTCATTATCCAGCCGGCAGTCCTCAAGGGAAGCAGACTACTATGGATATCCTTGGTAAGATCTTCATTTCTAAAGGTTGTGGATTCAAGATTGTCATCCTCATACTTTTAAGGCCCTATATACTATATAATAACATTAGCTTGAGGTCACTATCCTTTAATTACTGCAGATCTATTGATGTTAACTCCAGTATACTGTTAATTCATGGACGAGTTCAATTTAACGCTAACTGACCCCAAACACGACCGCAACGAAAAGCTTAATTACTACATGGCTCTTTGATGTCAAAGGCTTTTCCAACGCCATTCAGTTATATCACTTTGTATTTGGAGGTCACAACATTTATTCTCTGCTTCTCTGTAGGTTTGCAGGGAACATGGAGCGCCAGCAGGCCGACAACCTTTTAAAGTCCCACAGCAGTGGGACCTACCTTATCAGAGAGAGGACAGCTGAGGCAGAGAGGTTCGCCATCAGCATCAAGTGAGTGTTTCACATCTTACAGGAGGGGAAAATCTCGAGGGAGGGTTTTTATCCACATCTCATAGGATATAAAAATTCTCATGGGATGCCCCAGTCAGCTTTTTCCTTGCATCTTTTAGCTCTGTCTAATTACCACTCGGTAATTGCTTTTTTTTATCCTATTTTTTGTGTGCTTTTCCTCTGAGAAGTTCATCCAAAAGAGAAATGATGTATGAGCTCTTGCTGGAGTTTTCAGACGGTGATGTATAGGAAGAAATGATTTGGCACATTTTTCTCGAAGCCTTTAAGACAGGTACAAAGGGCCTGGAGGGACCAGCCTTGGGACAAATAATTAAACAAGTCCCACAGTCGGCTTTAACTTGTGAAAATATCTTAATTTTGCTTTGCTAGTCCTTCAGGTATTCAAGAAAATAAAAAGGAACTGTAACATAAAAGTTAAATGTACGTGTTTATAGATAAATTATTGAGGAGAATTTAATCAATTACAATAATAAACAATTCATCTTCTTCTTGGTGATTCCTCTGTGGTGTTCTACAGATTCAATGATGAAGTGAAACACATCAAGGTCATTGAAAAAGACAGTTGGATTCACATCACTGAGGCCAAGAAGTTCGAGAGTCTTTTGGTAAGTCATGTTTAACTAGCACCACAAAATACCCTCAGTAGCTTGATGTCACTGTGACAAAAACACGCAAATCAGATGGTCACATGTTTCAATCCCTCTGTACTGTTTATCGTAACAGGAGCTGGTGGAGTACTACCAGTCCCATTCGCTGAAAGAAAGCTTCAAGTTATTGGATACCACATTGCGATACCCCTACAAGTCAAGAGAACGCTCGCTAACTCGGGCCAGTACACGTTCACCAGGTAAGCCTTCTAAATGTTCCTCTCCTCCGGCACTTAACTTTCACCTTCTGCGGTCAGCCTGAGCCTCACACACAAAGTAAGAATGGAATGACTTTTAGTGTCGAAAATCAGCCACTACCAACACAGTCTGACCGCTGTAAATGCCTGCTCTAACCTTACATTCACGCTGTGAGCAAGATTATGTACTAGTCACTCAAAATCATAGAATTTCCTCTGGTGCCGTTATATTCAGCTTTCCTCGCCAACGCACATTGTGTGCATCCTTGAGCTTTAGCAGATGTGTCCTTCCTCTGAAATCATTTGCGGTGCCCATTTTAAAAGTATTATTTTTAAAGTACTCTGCTGGTGCATTGCAGCACATCATGCCATGTTTCCACCACCATCTTCATGTGCATGCACAAGCTCAACAAAACATGGACCTACTCATAGAAAAACAGCACTGCAGGAAGGAACCATTACTGTGTACCTTGTTGAGTTGTTGCTGATGTTGCTTGATAAACAGACCTATAGGTCTGAATGATAACTTCATCAGAATATTTGGGGCTAATAAGTGGACTAACAGTAAAGATGAAGTGACTGTAATGCTTGTCTGTTGGATGGATTGGTTGGATTCACTGCATTCACTGCAATATTTTGTGTACAGTGTTTTGGCCCAGTCAGCAATACACCCGACCCTTTGGCCCAGTACTGCAAGTGGTGAGCCCACAAGGTGGCAGCCTCATATTGTTCCTTTGTGTTGAAATGGACCAGGCCCCTATGGGCAGAGGCCCAGCCATCAGGCGCTTGCCTGTGAGCTTTGCTCTCTGACTGCACTCCCTAAGGGTTCTAGAATTAGTCTTGATTTAACAGTCAGTCTAGGTTACAACCCTCACCTATGACCATGAGCTTTGGGCAATGCCCAAAAGAATTAGATCAGAGGTGGAAGTGGACGAAATCAGTTTCTTTAATGGGTTGGTTGAGCTTACCACTTGAGACAGGGAGAAGACCTCTGACATCTGAGAGGAACTCTGAGCTGAACTGCTCCTCCTTTGTCAAAGCTGGAAGGAATCAGCTGAGTTGGTTCAGACGTCTGATTCAGATGCTGAATGGACCTCCCTGTGGCAGTACTCATGACATGTCCAGCTGGGAGGAGATCACTGGGCAGACCCAGAACAAAATGGATGAATTGCATGTCAAATCTGGCCTGGAAGCACCTTGGATTACCCCATGAAGAGCTGGAGGACATGGCTAGGGAGGAGCATGTATGAGCTTCCTTGGTTAGCCTGCTGCCATCATGAGCCAGACCTGGATAAGCAGTGGAAACTGGGTGGATGGATTACTGGCCCAGCAACTAATAGCACATCATGTATCAAGTTACACTGTATAGCTTCCTGCTTTTATGAATGATTATGACAATACTAATTTGACTGCAGATACATCAGTAATGTGTAGGTCCAGCTAACAAATTGAATTCCTTGCCATCTTGGCTGTAGATATAGCAAAGGAGGGTAAAATAAATGAGACAGACTACATCCCACTCTCTTTGTCTTCACTCCAGGCCAGTGACTCGCCTGACTCATACAGAGAGGAATGGAGGAAGTCCAAAGGGGAAAAGGGCAGAAAAGGAGGCTAGCAGTGCAAAGTAGACAAAGAGAGAAAGACAAAGAGGAAGAGTTTGTCAGCTAACTCAGAGATCTGTGGACGAGCTGTCTGAATTGGCAGCCCTCTCTGTCCATTAGACTGTATCAATACTGGCTCTGGCCTTGCACTGGCTCCTGTTCTGCCCTGGTCTGCCTTTGTTCAATCTGCATGAAGAACTGGCCACGACAGCAAGATTGTCTCTCTCCTGTTTTGCCTGAATCTGGAAATGAAAGGAGACAATTGAGTCTTTGCTAATGATGTTGTGCCATCGCTCCTTCTCTGTCTGTGGTTGCAGGCGTGTCACACCTCGCAGGTGTGTATGCAAACAGTGTGGGATTAGGAACCATCTATTATGATTAGGAAGCATCTATGGTCATACAGTTTACAGTACGGTCAGTGGGTTTGTTCAGCGGCTGCTAAAAGCTACATTAAATGACATTCTGCACTGACAGTTCCGTAATGGAGTGAGAGTTCAGACAGCTTCCCTCTGGGAGGCCGTACAGGGTTGTGCAAATGAAATATGATGCAAAGAAGCAATTATGTTGCTATTTAATTCATGTGTCACACATTAAAAGGCAGGCGGTCTTCATGTTGTCTGTTAATATTTAGTAATGCATTCAGTATAGTCTGACTCTATCTGCATGCAACAATAAAGTCACCACTGCCAAATTTGGAACAAAACAGGAGTCTCTTTAAGCCTCTGCATCAGGGCATAAACCGACAATTCCCACTGCGATCCTGCTTGCAATCCACAAATTATTGTATATTTTTTACATAACAAATTGTTGTTTTCAGACACACCACTGAAAGAGACAGACGACTTCAATGCACAAGCAAGAGACAGACAACTTCAGTGCACAAGCTTTATTTTTTTTATTCTGCTTCTCTGGCTCCGGCTCTGCATGCATGCTCCTCAAAACATTTTCCAGCTTTATCCCCCCCCCCTTCTCTTCTCTCAGCAGCCACCTGCGCCTCCTACAACTTCTCCTTCCTCAGTCCACAGGGCCTCAACTTCTCTTCTCAGAGCTCAGCTCCCTTTTGGTCAGGTACTCTTCTTTCTTTTCTTGCTCCTGTTGTCGTCCTGCAACTCATCGCCTGTAATTTCATAATAAGCCTCAGTGGTCTCGACCTCGTTGCTTCTTCTCTGTGGTGCTCTTTTCATTAACAAGAACATTTTAGTTCTTCCCAGGATGACACTCCCTCATTAAATCAAGAAGAGAAAACCAATTTCCTCTTTCGTGATGAAACGACTTGTCCTTTCCCATCATGCTCACTTGTCATTGTGTGACTACATTGCGTCTGCTGAACACTCAACTGACCATCTTCCCCCCGATCATTCTTCACAATTATTACCACCATGTCCCGTATGACCTTTCCCCTCTCAACCTTATACCAGTGATGGATAACTTCAGTTGTTTCATTATGTACAACGCTATCTGTGAAACAGACAGTTCAGTTCTTCAAGTGTGAATGGATTGAGCTCTCTTTGTTTCCATTTTCACAGTGTTTACTCCTCGGGTGGTCAGTACAGCAGTGGCCAGGTATAACTTTGCAGCACGGGACATGCGAGAGTTGTCACTGCGAGAAGGAGACATTGTCAAAATCTACAGCAAGATCGGTGGAGACCAGGGCTGGTGGAAAGGAGAGGCCAACGGACGAGTGAGTGAACCATGGAAGTCTGTTCATTTGTGTATGGTTAAACTGATCAGGGTAACAGAGAAAGAACCCATAAAGAAAGAGAACATTTTGGGTGCTTTAATGTTTTGAGACTAGTACTGTTCTCCATTTGATTAAAACAGATCCCACTGCTAGCTTAATTAAGGGATATGCATACAACAAAACCAAGTACTTTAGGACCTCAAAAGCACAGCGCTTCTGTGGTGACGCAGTTACTGAATTTAACAATTAAACCATTGATATGAAAAGCACTCCTGAAGGTGGCTGAATAAAAGTAAAAAGCCTGACTGCAAGGAAATGTGCCAGTTTAATAGGCTGGCAGTAAAACTGGATGTGATGTCAGCTTTTTATTCTAGGGATGTTCCCCATTAGGTTGTAAATTTTTGACAGTGTTAATGTGTTGCTCTGGAGCCAGAGTGAGTGTATCCACTTAACTATTGTGCTGTTGCTCAGCTGAACTGGGTCGTACTCTATTGTGCAGTCAGCTGCTGAGGTACTGTAGCTGTCTAATTTTTGTCTAATTTTAATGCCTCTGCGCCAGCAACAGCTGTGGCCGGAGACATTATGTTTTCAGGTTATTAGTACATACCACATCCCATACATCCCATTCTTGTGAACGCAATATCTCCAGAACACCTTGAGAGAATTTGGCACTGCTGCACTTTTACTACACTAACTGTTTAGTTGAATTTATTTTCCTTTTCATTATGCTTCCATGCCAGTGACATCTGGCACAAAGGTTCACTTGGACTCAAGAATAAACTGATTAGATTTTGATGGTCAGTGGTCAAAAAACTCATGTTTGGCCAAAACTTAAGACTCTATAAGGTAATTATGACAAGATTTTACAGAATAGGATGGGATATATCTCCTAGGACAAATTAAGTGATGACAAGTTATATCCAAAAGGTTCACTGTGACATCCTAATATTCTGCAAAAACACCTTTCTGTCCATTATTCAACATTATTCAACTCAGGAACAGGAGGGGAGATTGGAACCATATTTCACATTTGGTCAGATCCTGAATTGGGGACACTAAACTGCGGTGTCCAGCTTGAAACAGTGGTGATCGTATAGATCAAGCATTCTCAAAGTCTGAACTGAGCACAAGTCAGTCCGGACTCAGGCCATGTCTCAGTAATCGAGAACTGGTGGCCTGCTGGCCACATCTGTCCCACAGAATATTAATGAATTCAGAAAATGCGTACATCTAATGTCCCCCATGAGTGAAAGAGATCCAGTTCATCCTGAGAGTGATAGTAGATTTTCTTGCCAACCCCTGGCAATAAGCCAAAACATCCATAATTCATAGCTTGCCTGCTCTGCAACATATTTTTGTCCAAGTCCATCCTGTCTTCTCGTGGACCCTCCATCAAACTGCTCAGCTCCCAGGCTGGTCATTCCCTGGAGCTGACAGCAGCAGCACACTGGCTGGATGTGGAAGGTATCTCCGAAGTTTAGATACTAGATACTTAGATACTAGATACTAGACACTTGGGTTTATTTTTCATTGAGCCAAGTGTTGTACTGAGTCTCAATCGGAGAATTTTCTGTTTACTTCCCGGGAGTTTTTGTTGTTGATGTTGATGTTGTTGTTGTTGTTGTTGTTGTTGTTGTTGTTGTTGAGATAAGGACTCATTCGTTGGTAGCTTAACTGTGGGTTTTGTAATGGGCACTGAATGCCTCCTCATTGGAGGTCTGAGGATCATTTTCTATTTAAGTATCTGGTTATCATTTTGGATTTTCTACGTCTGCTTACACTGACATAGGCTCATAAAAATAACATTCATTTTGTAAGAAAGTGAAAATATTAAACAATAATCGGCTAATTAGGACTACATATGTTTTTACTTGGCCCCCCACAGCGTCTTCTTAGAAAGATTCTTTGCCTTGGACAAATGTAGTTGAGGGCCGCTGCCACCCAATACATTTTTTGTTGATTAATAATTGTTAATGACGTTGAAAATACAGTGATTTAGAGATCATTCACAGTGATCCTGTGCCCAGATGAAAGTGATTTTAATGTGACCTGTCTACCTATCATTGACTCATTGCCATGGCGACAATAACAGCTGGAGAGAGTGTTGTGTGTTGTTCGTTCATTACACGAGAGAATTTGCCGTCAGCTCTTAAATTGCAGAAACAGAACGTGTCTCCAGGAAAGTGATTCCAGGAAATGAATCACTGGAAACCAACATGTCAATATAGTGATCACTTCCATTTCATCAAAAAATACTCTGAATAACTTCTATTTTCCTTCAAAGTCTTCACTACGTGTATCATATGAGTCTGGACAGACATGGATGGAATTCTAGCTAGTATAGCATCTTGCTTTTACTTCATCATGGACCTTTATGGAGATCCATTTTTAAACAGCAGTCTCATCTTCGTCAATGGGAGACTGTGTCTTATCAGATGTCAGATGAAACCATCTGGGTGCCTGCTCTGTGAATGTAATAATACTGATTGCACAAGAGTAATTCATGAGAAATAACACTGACTTACAAAGAGCATATCTGGGTAAATATGCTCACTTTCAGCATGTCGCTTTCAATTAGATCCCACTGAAATCTGGTGTTAACATGCCATCTGAATCTAGGTCAAGAAACTGCATATGTCAGACAAAGATGTTAAATCATGCTGAATGCAGATTAACCAGATAACCTCTGTGGGTGCTCCGTGTTGGTGCATTTTCAGATCTCAGCAAGGTGTAAATGTCATTATCCAGAATCTGTACTGTATCCAGATCTGCACAGCACTTGTGACACAGCAATGGTACAGTCTTTATACAGATTTGATTTGTGCACTGTGTAAGAAAGAATAATCCATGCTTAGCCAGACAGTGGTTGAAACAACATGCAGGCTTTGATGAGTGTTTTCTTTTTTCATAATGGCATGAATCAGAATGCATTATCCCACTTTTACAATGATTTTTTTTTGCCAGTGATAAAAATAGAATTTTCACACTGGTGACACTTTATATAAAGGTACACATATTCACCATTAACTAGTTTCTTGCTATTAGTAGTGTATTGGCTCTTTACCAGTCATTGTAAAGCACGTATTAATGCCTTATTCTGGGGGTTAGGGTTTTTAAGGGTTAGTGTGAGGTTATTAAAGGAATACTTCATATTCAACAACCTCCTAATTTACTGTCAGTATGCACTAGAGGAGGTTATTGAGGGAGAACTCCTAGTTAATGGCTTAATAGCTGTAGACTATGCTCATGCATGTATTGATATGTGCTTTCTAATGGCTAACACAGAGCCAATGTGCTTCTCATATGCATGCTAGTTAATGTTGAATATGTGTCCCTCAATACAAAGTTTCACCTTTATGCTCTATAATCACATATTGTCTTCAAATACAAAATCCGATGTGTTATCACTACTCACTTATGTTCCAACAAGGAGGAGAAGTAGTTGCCTAGCAACAGCTGAAGTAGTATTGGAGTATTTTTTTATCCCAGGGATGAGGCTGCTACATCTGACCAGTTACCTGAAAATAATGCACATCCTTCAGACAATTAAAGCAGTTATTCTGAGAGGACTTATGCATTCATGCTGCACACAGTGTTTATCTACCAGTATGTACAATTGGATGTAAAAAGGTATCTGAATGAACTCAGTTAACATCCCTTGTTTACATTTGCTACTATAGAGGAGTTAATTGCTCTGATTATTCCTATTTTGTGTTTCAGATTGGATGGTTTCCATCAACCTATGTGGATGAAGAAGGAGTGCAGTAAGGTGTGGATGCTTGCTGGCCCCGGCTCCCTTTAAATCAGGAACCATCTTTTATCTACTGTTCTCAGAGAAAATTACTCACTCTCTCCAGGAAAATAACACAAGGAAAAAATAACTTTTTTGTTGTTGTTTTTGCTGGATACTCATTTTTCAGCCAGCGTTTCTATCCCATTTGTCTATCTTCAATTATGCATCAGCTTTGCTTTTGTTTGGATTTTCTTTTTTTTTTTTCTTGAGGATGTCCTGTTAAATTTCTGTACAGGAAAGAAGAAAAACTGGCTTGCTGCGTGCAAGCCTCTGTGTGCTCTGCAGAGGCTTTATTGAACTGAGGACACAGCAGAAGAGACTGTGGACAGCTTTCCTTTGAAAAAGGCTCCCCTTTGTTGCAGGTCTATGCGAGGTGAAATAATTGTACAGAATAGATAATTTATTGAATAGAGATTATTATCATTACTGATGATTATTGTGGGGAAGTGGATTTTAGCAACAGCAAGGAATCAGATAACAAAAAAAAAGACAGATGCTCCATTTCCATGTTGAGAGATTTTGCCTTAGTTGTCATGGTGATGCCTTGTGGGCTGACACCAGCGGAGGGAATCGACTTTGTTGACTGGTTTTACTTCTCCATGTATGCATGTGCCCATGTGCGGCCCACACAAACACACACACAGACCAATGTACAGTACGGTGCCTTTGAAGAATGGTTGCTTACTGAACCTCAACATCAGCCAGTAAAGAACATTGCCATCCCCGCAAAGACAGTCGGTCCATGTCCAGAGGTCTTTACTGACAGAGGGGAGAGGCGCTGATAGAACATACTGGGGGCGGCTCGCCTTCTGAACCCCGAAAAACAAGATGGTGAAGCATTTAACTTATCCTAACTGGTGTCTGGGTGGACTCACAGAGACAGTTGGAGGGTTTTTATAGCCAACAACCATCACATGCAGAGTCTATGGGTGCAATCAGCTGGATTTGAAAGGGAAACGTCAAGACATTCCACTCGACTACCACTTCACACTTTAAAATCTCGGTGTTCGTTGTTTGATTTTGCTTTTGATTGTTTTCTTTTTGCACAGATTATTTTTTAAGTTTTGAGAACTGGACCAACCGTTTTTATTATTATTATTATTTGAAGCCAAATTCAGCCATGTTTTAATGTCTGCATGGAGTTTGATCAACTGTTATGATTTTTGTACCTTGCCTTATTTTAACAGACGATCAGGTGACGGGATTTATTTTTCCTCAGTGTCAGTCATTTTTCATGTGTGATAGCCATTTTGGTGCTGTGGTTGGACTGGTGAAAATTAAATAGTGTCTGAAGGTTTTGAATCTGAAGGAAAAGTTTGTGTGCTAATTAACAAGAATCCACAGAAGGAGCCCTTAATCATTTTGTGATTTTCTAGGGGTGCAGTGCTCAGTGTTTCCCTTTACTTCCAGTAGTTTCCTCGTGCCATAAATATGTTTACAGATTTACAGCCATTTCGACCGCGGTGTGTCAGCGTCCAGATTAGCCATCAGTTTTCTGCTTAGATCATAAATGTACCACATAATTCTTGCAATACGGACATGTTTGATGACCCCGTCAGCTCAGCTTTCTTTGAAAAGTTCAAATTTTGTATGCCCTCAAACTCTGTTGATATGGCCTTAGCTTTCATATCTTCAGCCTACACATCAGTATTGATAAATTGCTTGTACTAGAAATGGGTAATTATGGAAAGTAGCCATCCCCTTGCTGCAGATGGGTTACAAATGAATCAGTTTGAATGATTTCTCCTAACGTTCACACACTGAGAAGTAAAGTGCAAATCCTGAGCACGCCCGCTCTGCCTGGTTCACAAAGACTTATGGAGCAGAAGATGCTGATATGTTTAGCTTCTAAACTTTTGACTGTCTATGATGTATGTTATTGCAATGGCTGACCGCCCCGAAAAACATAAAGTCCTACCACTGTGTGAAGGAGACGCACAGGAGGCCTCCATGTTGTGTAGAATGGTGAGGGGGGTGGGTGGGGTGGGGGGTGGGGGAGTCTAGTTGCTGTTTATGTAGTGGACAAAAACCCATTGCATGTGGCTATTGATATTTCAACTCCTGTCAAGACATCCTCGAAAAAATAAATACTTAATCGTGTACATTTTTTTGAATGGTTGAGGATTTCAAAATGAGGTCTATTATGAAATAAATATTTCTCTTTTGGTTTAAAATTTGAGACTGGATCTTTTTGGATTTTCAGTTGCATTTCAAGTTTTCAGCGCTCCGTTGCAAACGATAAAAACACCCAAACGTCCTCTAACAAAATTCCAGAAAACAGTTTATTTCAGTGTGTTGTTAAAAGTGAAAATAAGAATAATGAGTATTTCTATTACATACATTTCTTTACAGAATCTTAAAGATGATGACACTACGATGCTCAGAGTAAAAGAAGAAACTTCTTCTGTGAGATTACGTTAAAATAACATGAACAGTGTTATAAAATCATCACACTGCACAGCTTTGATTCAGTCAGTTCAATTTTCAATTTCAAGTATCCAAACTGCTTTGAATCATATATTCACAAACTACAGTTAGAGCTTAATGCTTTTGAGCTCAGCTCTGTCGCTGATTGTCAGACTGCGTACCCGTACTTGTGGTCATATTCAACTGGTGTGCATTTGACCAGTGTGTGTCCATGGCTGTTGCCGGAGGGAGTGTGTGTGCCTCCTCCATTGAAAGAGCTCACCTCGGTCCCTCCCACCTGACAGTAAGTGACCTGTGGGTGCTGACTGACGCTGCGGCTCGTATGGCGGCTGATTGGGCGGCTCTCAGGAGGTGGAACGTCTTCCCTGTTTGACACCAGAACAGAGGAGAAGGAGAAAAACAAGCAACAGCAAAGGATTTTACTACCAAAGAATGAGTAATTGATTTTTCTTTATGTTGAAGTGGTTCACAAGGCAACTATAGCAGCTGAATAGTTTCTATTTTTATTATTTTATTCTTCATGGTGGAAAATCAGTAAAAAATAATGTGACACTCATTTCCGGGGCTGTGGGGTAGAGCTGACTAATATGCACACAGCACTTTCACTGAAATTGGCTAGTTTCATTTTAATTGTTTAATCATTTTTTTCAGAATTAAATCATTGTTCAGTCTGTAAAGTGACACAAAAGAGTGAGATTTACGTGAGGGTCTCAACTTCAACTCAAAGGAATTCCATTTGGAATGATATAAAAGAGAGACAACCACCAAATTATCACATTTTATAAGCTAAAACTTGACAGTATTTGGCATTTTTGTCTTGATAGGTGGCTTAAAAACTTGTTTTGACTGTACAGTCTGAATATGCTGCAGCTGCTGAGAAATAACTGAGAAACAGGTTGTTTTGCTTGCCTTCTGTGTGCTTGGATCCATATTTACCTCAGTGGATGTACAGTATTTACTAAGTGAAATAATGTTGCCCTGTAGGTGAAGAGCAGAACTCTTTGTTGTTGCCCATTTGGAGGCTCTTCCCAGGAGCGCCTACTCTCACCGAGACCCTGCTTTCACTTCTTCTCTTCCAACAAAGGATAAGATTCACTCTGGTGCTGGTTTCAACCAGCAAACACTGACAAGAAGCTTTCAATGCAATCTTCCCTCGTCAACACGGCTGCCAACATTCAAGCTTAGAAGCTACTTTGCATTTCGCATTTATGTAACTTTGCAGTACCAGCTGGGATCTGCTCCTCTGTCAAAGAAAACACCCGCACAACTGATCGGCTTTGGCATTTTCTGCTCCCGTGGAAGCCAAACACTCAGATTTTTGCTGGTAAAAGGAATAAATTTGCTTTTGTTAAAGTGAAATGGGAAATAATGTCTTTGGTGCTATGAATGTGTATGTGTAGTATGTATGCTGTGAACAAGAATGTGTGCAAAACTAAATGCAGTAAATTAAACACTAATTAGGTTTCTAATTTTAGGGCATTTCCACTATTTATTAAATTACATCCTGACAGGCAGTTTGTTGCGTTTGTTAATGAATGTTTTGGAAAGAGCGACTTCACCGCGTCAGAAAGCACCGTAAAATCCCTGCAGTCTCACTGTCGATTGTACTTAATCACGTCTTTCAAGCTGCTTTAATGGAAATGTTTAGATCAATTACTTTTTTAAAGCTGCTTTGTAATGAATATTTTTAGCGTTATTACTTCATTAAAGCCGTTATATGATGAATATGTTTATGTTAATGATGGATCCAATGATTATGTGTGACGTGAAAACTGAAGCTCAAAGCAGCAAACCCACACATGCAGTAATAATCAAGCTATAAGGTGTCTTTCAACTCATTGTTTTGGTTTTACAACACTAAACTTTACCATTTTGGTTCAGTATCATTGAAATAAGTGGTTTTCAGTGGAAAAGCTCTGATAAAGCCACTCTGTGTTACCTGTGGCATTAACTGGTGAACTGGTAGCAGCTAAACACAGATATTTCCCCGCAGTAGTTATAGAGAGCTAAAAAAGAAAGTGCATACCGGATTTCTTCATTGGATGGACAGAAACCCAAATCCCATGAGTGCTAATGTTACTCCATACATGATAGATGTATATAAATAAGCAATTGTGGACTAAAAAAAATTCCATTTCAACTGTATGAGGTGATAATATGCTAGTGTTGTGTTTACGTCTTGTTCCCACTGTCCCCAAGTGGCCAAATACTCTGTTATTGCAGGTTTAACATATTCTACCACCGTCCTAGCCCAAATTCACACCAGATGCTGGACTCCACACTGATTTCATCCTCCATTAAAGCATAACTGTACACTGTCCAGGCAGCAGCACGGCTGGTGGTCAGAGTCGGTGTGGATTGTGACATTTGTGCAAATTGAAGTGCATCTGTTTGGTGTAATGGACCAAATGTGACAGATGCAAAAACAGTCCAGAGACACCGCCTGGGAGGATTGCCCTTTACACTAAGAGAAAAGCTGTTGAGATTGTATGGATCTCTCATCTGTCTGCCTCTCAGTGTACATTTACAGGTTTTGTTTTTCTATATCACATTCACATTTGCACTTACAGCTCTGATGCTTTGCTCCTGATGCAGAGTCTTATTTTCTCACTGTATTCATGTGTTTTTTTTTAGATGCAGAGGATACAGTACTTGAACTGATTTGATACTCAGCATGACTCATCTGTGAACTCCCCCCCCCCCCCAACTCAAGCTGCAGTGTTTACTTTTTACCTTGAACACTCTAGTAACTGACAGATGTGAGAGGAACTATTGTTATCATTGTTCAAATGATTACTGCTTTTCCATCTCTCTTCTATGGGCTTTTCACTATGGTGCCACATTCATGTGAAGAGAGTTGAACTCCTGTATGTCACAGATATGGAGAGGACCGTATCAGGATTGTGGCTTGAAGTGCTTCGCTGTCTCTTGTACACAACGCTGTCCTCCCACACTGACATTGCTCCCATTTCAACCATCTACTTTGAAAGCATGTGGGCTGTTTTCAACTGCTTATGAACCATAACTCTCAATTTTTTGGGAGACAGTGTTTCTTTGCAAATGGAGAATTCCTCTCATAGATGTCAGGATGGGAGGTCGACTGTGGAACAATGGCCCTGGAGCAGCTCTGCATTCTGCAGCCTGCTCTCTGCTTCACGTCATCAGAGGACCAAAAAGAGCCTAAACCAGCACTGACAGTGTCCCACGCTGCCCTTTTCAACTGTTTGCATTGATCCAGTGGAGGAGAGAGATGTCAACTAAAATAATATTAGCTCACAAATGTGCAAGTGAAAATCTGCAAATTGAATGCTTGCACCTGTGGATTGTGCAGTTGTGTCCCCAAATGAATGTCAGCATCCAAAAGGTTACTTATCCTTCTTTGCCTTAAAGCACTTTCATTAATTTGTATGCCTGAAATGTGCTTTTTAAGTTAACTCACCTTCCCTTGCATTAGTAAGAAAAGGTGAGTTCTGTACATTGTACATTCAAGCATAAATTGATCTGTTGATTTCTACCATTGTGTATTAAGTGGTACACTTGAAGTTGACTGAAATTGATATTTATTGAGTGTTTTATTTTTCTGCATTCATTAAAAGGGCAGAGGGCAAACAGTGCCAAGAAAAGACAAACTGTCACAACCGATTAATGGAAATGTGCAAAAAGTTTTCCTTGGTATATAAACAAAAAACTTTTGATTCCCTCAAAGCAGGAGTGGGGAAACTCTGACCTCCGGGATGAAAAAAATAATTAAATGCGATAAAGAATATAACCCAGCATAGGAGAGTTTTTTGTTTTTCCGAGCGGTCCTTGAACGCAATAAGCACGCAGCGTTGATATCATGTCAGTGCATCATGGCGACTGTCTAACGCATGTAGACGCCGAGTGTTGCGGTTTACGGGAGAAATGGACATGCGGTTATATTGTTGTTGAAGTAAAAGATAAGTCATTGTGTCTAAGTAAGTTTGTGGATACGAGCTCACAGTAACGAAAAAGACTAAGCTCGAGCGACATTACAGCTGCAAACACGCTAAACTAAATGAGCTACAAGGACAAATGCTTTTGGATAAAGTTAACGCTCTTCAGTGGACTTTGAGTGCCCAACAAGCAGCTTTCACGACCACATTCTGACAGAGACAGTCTTACACAGGCAGGTTTTGTGGTCAGAGAGCGAAAAGCGAAGCTGAAACCTCATTCAGAAGGAGAGTTTATGAAGGAGGACCGTCTTGCTGCTGTGGAGCTGCGAGCACCGGACAAAATAAAATAGTTCCAGCATGTTTTTCTGGAATCATTCATAGAGATGAAGGAAAACCTGACATGCTAGCAACTGTCTTTGTGATATAACCTTCATGATGGACATTACCAAGAGCCCCTCAGAGCTGAACCTCAAGCTCCAGCAGCTTCTCTACTCTCTGCTTTCAAATGTGAAATCATTTCAGGTGAGATTAAAGCTGTGAGGAGTGCAGCATTTTCAAAAATCTCCACGATCGTTTTCCGTGAAAAAAAAAAAAAACTCCGTTTGCGTGTAAATTAAGAGGCCAAACCGCATGAAAACATGCGTGTTCCCTAAGTGTAAACGTAGCCTGAATATGCTGCAGAGAGTGGAAACGCCTTCGGGCATTTGGTCAGAACTTTCAGGACATGAAGTGTCATCGAATTGTAAAGCGACAGTCTTCGAGCAGTTCTTTGCAAAAGTGACTCTTTCAAAGAAAGTTCCGCACAAGACTGACTGATGCAAACCTGTAAAACCAGCTGCGAGCATCTGCGAGCATCATCATCATCATCATCATCATCATCGTCATCGTCATCGTCATCACCATCAAACGCCTCGCCAAAGAGAAGCAGTTTCAGTCATCACAGAGGTGAGTGCGATATGTCTTCAATATGTTTGTATTGCCAGGTGTGACACCAAGGGGGGGGGGCAAGGACGAGATCCAGCATACATTTACCCTTAGGGAAAACGCATATGTTTTCATGCGGTTTGGCCTCTTGTTTACATGCAAACGGAGTTTTTTTTTCACGGAGAAAACTCCGGCCAAAGTGGAGATTTCTGAAAACGCCGGTTATATGTTGGTGTGTAAACAGGGTTAAACGGCGTTTTAGGTTCTGAAACGTCACAACATGCGACTGAAAATACCTAACGTCATGTGAGCGACCTATGTTTACACTCGCGCCCATAGGTTTGGCATAGTTATGATGGCGCTCGACGGCGTATTTATCCGGGTTCATGTAAACGACAACATTTTTGAAAACGATGTGTGCACGATGTTATTTTTGAAAACGGAGGGGCTTAAATATCCGTTTTCCAAAAACCCCCTGCTACGTGTAAACGTAGGCCCAGTTCCAAAAATAAATCGTAAAAACAACAATCCATCGTTTTACCTGGGATCATGTCTCAGACTATTTCTTCGCCAGGCACAAAAACTTCTGGAGCCTGCTCAGAGCCAAAAATTAGTCTGGCACACAACCTTCGTAACACAACAATTGTTGTTTGCTTCATTTATTTGTGCTGATGAAACAAATGAGATACAACACATTTGATTCTGGAACTTAAGAGATGCGGCTGGGCGGATTTTGTTACTAAGATTAAATAAACCGTACATTAATTCTGCATGTCTAAGACAAGAGCAACCAAGGGTGCTTGTTGGCACTCGAGGCTTTCATCTCTCCGACTCTAAAGAAAGACGGAGAAGATCAACAAGAAGAAGGAGTTGGTAACTTTTAATGAATCCTTCTCAGGCTTTCAGATGAAGAGTACAGCGGCACTGATGTTATTTATAGTGTCAGTGGTTACATCAATACACCTAAGCCGAGGGCTTGCTTATGGGGGAAATGGTGGGGCCCTGTGCTTTACAGAGTATGGTCCTGACCTGCTCTGTGTGGAAACTTCTGTTGTGATTTGGCGCTTTTGAAATAAAACTGAACTGACTTGAAGAAAGAAAGTTTGTTTCTGTGCTTAAAACTACAGAAAACCTTGGATTTCTCGATCAAATTGTTCTGCACAGTGTGAGGCTTCACATGAGGCCGCAGATGACTCCACCTGCATAATTAAGCGTATAGATGAGATGAACGCAGCGATGTGAAATGGCATAACATTTGGAAGAACCCTGCCTGAGTAGTTTATTTCAGAGAGTCTTAAATAAAGCTTTTTTTTTTCCGTCTGTGGTTTTGTTGTTTTTGTGTTTTTCCTGGTTTTAATTCTGGGATTTTGTTCCTATTCTTATCTGAACGGCTTTGATGTGTGCCGTTTTATATCTTGTAATACACCTTTGTAATTGCCTTGCTGTAATTGCAGTTATTGGTGTCTCTTCTCTTCTTTAGTTTGTTGTTGTTTTGCGATGTGAAGCCAAAAAAATTGTATTATCACTCATTTAAACAATTGCAAAACATGTGTACGAGTGCACTCAGCAGTGTTTTATCTAGACGTTTGTACCCCTTTGCATGAACTCGCGAGCTGACAAAACTACTCAACGCAAACAGAGGCTTAAGTTACTTGCTCATGGGACTTTTTGGTGATAAATGAACACGAGGAGAAACTTGCCAGACTGTGTGTGGATGTGTTCCCTTCTTGCAGCAGCTCAGTTATCTAACAGTCAAGCTGCCAACACCTTTAACTGTGCCCTGCTGTCTCTGCTGGAGCCGCAGTGTTGTTCAGTACCTGATTTCATTCGAAAACTCCTTCTCGTAGCGACGTATGTTGCTCAACTTCCAGTATAGAAGCCCGGCGAAGACCAGGAGGATGAAAATGAGGAGCAAAGACCCCACCATGGTGCCAACTATCACCGCGGCTCTGTTTGGAGCTTTAGAAAAAAAGTGCGAATAACAAGGAATTACTGTCTCAGAAGGTTTATGGCAGAAGAAAATCCAGTGGTTCCTGGCATTTTGGATGGTGACCCTTTCAAGTTAAATAATGTCTCCTCACAACACCTGAATACAGATTGGATTGTTAGTGTCCAATGAAAATCATGCATTGCCAAAACTTTTCAAGGCTCTGTGACTGTGCATCTTTTCGATAATTCAGTGACCTTCTCCAGTTTCTTTACCCGATATGAGAATTGTCAACCCACAAAAAGGTCTGGTTTTCAAAGGTTAGCAACAACCTTATTCATAAGCCTCAGAGAAACCGTGATCTCTTCATCTCTTCTCAAATTGTTTCATTTGAATATTTCTTAAAGGCCTGAAGATGTTGAATTATCCAGATTTATTTATTTTTTTGCAGCACCCTTGATCTAATTCTTGAATTTCTTGTAAATCATCTTGCGGACCCTTTGTTGGGAGGCCCTGAGGCTAAGGGTTGGAACCTCTGGTCTCGGCCAGCACCCTGCTCTTGAATGAGAATGAATGATTCCCTGCCTACGGCCAAAAATCTGAGCACTCAACAAGATGTAAAGCAGAGGTCTGCTCCACAGATCATGAGGCACACAAAGACAAACTCATTTTATGGATCCGCGGACTGGAGAGGGCTTGTTGGAGTCTAATCCCCGAGATGATTTATTCCGAGCTGAATCACTGACGACTCCCTCCTGGTGCACTTACAGTCACCAGATTGATTCGCTGTAAGGCAGCTCTGGTATTTCTTCGCTGTCTGTCTTGTTCAGAGCTGGTCAGAGGTGCTTTTAATGAGGCCACTTATTTTCTGTTGCTGCCTTTCTTGTTTCATTTATTCTTGATAAAGCTAATAGGGACTGTTGACACACGAGACAGTGGAGTCATTTCAGCATTACTTGAGCGACTTTGTGACTCAGCGGCAGGATGTCAGTGATGAAGAGCGGATGGCTAGAAAGGTTTTGTATTCTGTGGGATTTTATGCTGTTGACTGTCACCTCCTGTCATCATTAGACAACATAATTAGGATAGCATGCTGAAGTTTACCCATACAGTCGCTAAGACCCTGTGAGTGAGAAGTGGAGCAATGGGGAGAAATGTGGCACAGCTACAAAGAGAGAAGACTTAAGAGGATGAAATCTAGGTCTTTCATGATGGCATGTGCGCATCATGCGTGATTTCTGTCGATAGGGACGTTCTGTGTGAGTGCTGCAGTCTTACGTTTGTTCGCTTTCAGGTTGATCCTGCAGTGTTTGGCTCCAACAGCATTGTTCACCTCACAAAGGTAGATTCCTGCAAAGCTCCCTGAGTGGTTGCTGATTTTCAGCTCCCCAGTCACACTGTCTGAGAGAGCACACACCCACAAACACAGATGAGCACACGTACTGTACATGTGCTGCAGGTTATGTAGAGGCTAAAATGAAGACGGGGATGCAGGGAGGTTTGTCTACATTCGCAATAGTTGAAGTGGCACATGCTTTTGTGAATTATCGCTTAAAATATGACGATTTTTATAAAGGAGAAGATCTGATGTTATGTTGTGCTGTTTTGTCTGCATGCAGCCAAAATCTGTTGTGTCTCCAGCTTCAAGAGGACAATGTTCGATGCAGTTTATAGTAAACAATGTCAAGAACATTTCAGGGAGCGTTTTGTGTTGGAGAGTGAAAAGAAAATGCAAATGATCTGCTGATTATGTACCACAGTCCCTCTGAGTAAGTCAGCTGTTAAACTACAGACTGTTGTGCCGCACCTCATTATTTCTTCATCATGTTTTCGCCAAGATTTTCTATCACTTTCATATAATTTGAGAAATGGGAACAAACACCGAGAAATTCCTGGATTCCTTTAGCTTGAAAAATCAAAAACAGAATAATAAGCATATGCTGTAAATTCAACAAGAAGTGGGTTTTCACTGAGTTTTGATAACACAGAATAAAATACTCAGTCGCCACCTGTTCCCTGCCCCCACCTCCCACACACACACTCATTCTCTTTGATATGTAGTAGCATCGTGACGTCAGCAGAGGTCATGCTTACTCTGTGTGGCTGGAGCAGGGATGGGGCCTGCACTTTCTCTCCTCCACATGTATGTTAAGGGAGTGGAGCCTTTTGCAGAGTTGCAGTGCAGAGACACAGCCTTGCCGACCAGCTCCCCTCCCTCCGCCCAGCATTTAGGCACAGACGGCTTCACTGAAATCAAACAACAAATGGATCATTTCACGCTGTCATTTCCATTCCGTTTCTTGAAAAACAGTCGAGCTTTAAAGCTTTCGGATGCAATGGGCGGAACCATTTTTGTAATGGCACAGATTCAGAGCATATGGATGGGTTATACAAACAATGTGATGCTTTTAATGACTCAGATATCCTATATATACGAGGCCCTCATTACACATTATAAATATGTATTTCAACATCAAAATCTATTTGAAACATAAGATTAAAGATTATTTATGGTTATTATTTACATCTACAATATATAAGAAGGAATACTATCCATCCACCCATTCATTGATGTATTTTTAAACCACTTATCCAGCTCTGGATCATAAAAGGAACATGTCTGTTAAATGAGTCATTGGCTCTCAGGATGGTCTGTGTCGCTTTTTGCATGAAAACAGCTTTACGCCATCTATTGAAATGTGAAGCTTTCCTATTGATATTTATTTAACCGTCTGCTAGTTTTCATCAAAGGAGATACAGCTTTTATACCAAGTTGAGCGTGAGAGCAAAGACCTGAGAAATACTGAGGACACAACAAAGTAAGTTAAAGCTGCTCCACAGACTGTGCAAAATAAATGCATCCATTGATTTAAAATTTCTTTCTTCTATGAAACGGTTTGTTTAAAAAAAAAAAAAAAAGGCTCCAAGCTCGTAGCCTCAAACACTTTGACATTTGAATGTTGCTTTTAGTAGATGATGGTGAAATAACCAAGGCTGAGCTAGATGTAGGTGCAATGGTTTGAGGATGCTGTTCGAACACATCCTCATACCTAAATAACTGAATAAGTCAATTGGCAGTGACTTCCAAAACCACATACATCACTGTTGGCATATACCAGTGTCAGACATGCTGGATTTTGTCCTTACGTGATTAACATTGATAAAAGCTTGCAGCTTACTTAGGTTTAGGCACCAAAACATGGGTTAAAAGAAGTGTTATGTAAGTGATGTACATCATGTAAGTTGAAAGTCAGCATTGACGTTTCACACAGGACACGAACAGTGGTTTACTCATTAGGCCGCCACCTAATAAGTAATTAAATGTAAATATGTTGACTCTATTGGATCAGGGTAAATGATACGTTGGCTGACGAGGGCAAACACGCTGCAACAAATACAACGGAAACATGCTGCCGAACGCCACAACTGATAACAGCAAACACAAAGCAAATACAGAAACGATACAAAGTCTAAAACACAAACACACACACACAAAAAAAAACAACACTGCAGATCCAGTCAACACGCCAGAAGTCCTCCTGGCCTCTAGGTGGAGTGCCAAATAGAACAACTTGGGCTTTAACGAGCACTAGAGCAAGAGCGTGTATGTAGTAAGTAAGTATTTCTATTAGGGATGTTACGATATATCGAATGTTGTGATATTGCTATGCACGATGCCGTCGCTGGACTGTGACGCTATCTACCTTGAAGTTACATGGTTGTTTGCTACTTCTCAATTGTATTTGCGTTGAACTGCAGAGGATGCAATCATAGGGGTCAAGAAGACAGACTACCATCATCCTTTGCATGCAAGCAAACGAGAAAATGACGGATGAACCAAAAAGATTGAAGATGCTCCATCGACATTTAGAGCTGATATGTGGCAACATTTCAGTTTTCCTCTTTCAAGAACTGATAATGGTGAAAAGGAAAGTGAGAGAAGTAAAACAACTTGCAAATACTGCCGAACGACGGTCAGCTACACTACTGGAAACATATCAAACATGAGAAGCCGTTTGCCACATTGCCAACAGCAAAGCTTCGGTCAGGCCAGAGGAGCCTGAAAGAAGCATTTTGAGCCCTGCTTCCCCCGTAACAGTCCCAGAGATGAAGAGATAACAAGATGCATCGGTGAGTATATAGCCAAAGACTTACAGCAGTTTTCTGTGGTCGACAACAATGACTTTTGGAGGTTGGTAAACATGCCATAGGCAAAGTATACAGTTCCACCAAGACCACACTTTAGCTGCACAGTGATAGCAGCTCTGTGCCAAGAGACAAAAGCTAAAGTGACTCAGAGCTTTAAAGAAGCAGCGAAGTGTGCATCTGAATAACCACAGATGGGTGGACTTCACAAGCTACTCAGAGCTATATTACAGTCACAGCTCATGTTATGAGCAGCGAATGGGGAATGAAAAGGTTTATCCTAGAGACACGGCCTCTGTTTCAGTCAACATAGCCGAGGGTTTGATCGTCGGCCACACCAGCCATCTGCTTGGTCGAGTGAGTCGTTCAACTGAGCAGTTCAACTACCACAACTGAGCTGACCACCAGACAGAGACTGTTAAAACCGCTGGTACATGAACTGATCATGGATGTGGTCACCCGATGGAACAGCTCTCAGGACTGCAAATGACGGCTACTTTGTTTCTGCTTTGAAATTGTACATGGTTCAATCGTTCATTGCCAAAGACAATTCATGTTCAATTTTTTGCACAAGCTTGGGTCATGGCTAAATACTTTTATTTTATTTTATCAAAGAGGGAAAGCAGTAGCACTTTAAGTTAAAAAATAAATTGTGTATGAATGAAAAATGCTGTATGCACAAATTTATTAAATAATGGCTACTTTTTTCCAAGTAATTTTTCTTTCTTTTTAAAATATGGCAATAGATATTGTATTGTGGCCATAAAATCAAGGTATAATCGTACTATGGGTTTTTGATGTAGTTACATCCCTAGTTCCTATATGTCCACATAATAGGTTAAAGGCTTAGCAATATAGAAAATAAGCCATTTCTGACTAGCCTTGTGTTCCATTCTTTTGATTTTGATTCTTCAAAGGAGGTTAAACAATGATTTGCTCAGTTGTGAAACATTTATTTAATACAGTATTCAGTCTAAAAAAAAAAATCTGCCATTGAGGTGCCCTTGTCCTTGCCCCCACTTTCTGTTCACATTCTTCAGACAAGATGACTAGAATCAATGAAATTACTTTACACATTACTTTTGGCAAATTTTAAGACTAATACACTGAGAAATGGCTCAAAGTGTCATTTCAAATGACTGTCGCCTTTTTCAGTTGTTATCGACTGCTCAATCTGTAGCTATCAGTTTACCACAGACCTTTTCAAAGCACCTTCACTCAGTTAATTCTTTCAGTCCTGGTGGTCAAACGTGACCACAGCCATCTCTATCAAGATAGCCATCTTTGTTCATCTGCTGATGAAGAAAGCCTGTGACATGTGGCTGAAAGCTCCAGGAAAAAAAGCTACTAAGTGGACGTTGAATTAAGATTGTTTGGTCAAACTATTACACAAAATGTAGAAAAGTTCAAATTCTGTTTTCGGAATGTTTTGCTCCCTTAAATAAAATTCACGCAGCAGCAAAATTGCATTCTATTTCAGACTAAAAGGTTAAACACTTGAGAAAATTGTGCAATTTGACCTGAATTTAGGCAGCAATTTCTCATTGATTGAAATTGTTTCTTTTACAGAACAAAACTGGACTGATAAAAGCCTATAATAACAGCAGGCAGCAGCCCGACACGGCCATTATCTTAGTTGTCACTGACATCCATGAGACCGAAAACCAAACTGACAATCCACTAATCAGATGTAGAAGATGTTGTTTTTTTAAAAAAAAATAAAATAAAATAAATAAATAAAAAAAAATCAGTCAGTTTATGACAACTGTCATCAGACAGATGAGGACGGTAACAAACTCGCTGACAGCAACTCACCGTCCAGACAACATCAACAACCACCTAGCTGAGCAACCCTGCATTTTGTGTGTTTACTTGTACTTCTCAAATAGTGAGGACTAGAAGATTTACAATAACAGAATAGGGCCATTTTTTGGCCAGTCCTTCCAACTTGGAAGGCCTGTTTGAAGGTTAAGACTTGCTTTTAAGGGTTGGGTTGTAGAACTGCATTGTGTGTGTGTGTGTGTGTGTGTGTGTGTGTGTGTGTGTGTGTGTGTGTGTGTGTGTGTGTGTGTGTGTGTGTGTGTGTGTGTGTGTGTGTGGTCTTTGCAGTGTAGCGTATGCTGGCTGTCTTTTTGCTTTAATGTGTGCCTTATTCTGCTTTTAAAGTAGCAGATTATTTAATTAATGTAGCCCAATATTGCTTATTGCAACACAGATCATGTCCATAGATCTCTTTCTATTGTATTTTGTTTTTTTTAATTGTCTGAGTTTTGTTCTCTTTTCTGCTTGATTCAAATAAGACTACTCTGAGGAAGACAGTTGCATATTTATAATTGATAATCAGTTGTACAGGCTGCGGAGTGCCTCTCAATAGAAGAGGAATTTATCATTGGTTTGGACATAAGGGCTCTGCGATGTTGTCTCACACACATTGACATGCTAATGCACTTTATTTTGTAGCCTAAGGTAAAGGTGTTCTTTAATTTAATACTTCTATCATATAACATTATCATCATAACAAATCTCCCTCCACCCCCCTTTAAAAATAAAACCCAGTAATATTCACTCTGGGTATATTTTAACTGACCTACTTTTTGCTTTTATCTGACTACATTTTTACACAATTAATTCAACTTCTACTTGAGTGATATGTACTTAAAGTAACAGACTCCAATACTCTTTCCATCCCTGCTGGATACAGAGCATGGAAGTAGTGTACTGTAGTAATGTAGTAGCCTTAAAAGATAAAAGTGTGCCTGATAGCATGTGCCTTGATATTAGCTTTGTGGCAAACTGTGCAGTGCATACTGCCATGTGACAAGGAAATGTGTAACATCCCAAAATGCTTAAAGTGTCTTCTCCTTAAAACCAAACAGCACCACAGTTGTCCAAGGTGATGGACATAAATAATGCAGCCAAGTGACATGTGTTAACCCCAGGATGCAACCCAATGCCTGTTCTTACCCACTACCACTAGTGACACCTTACGCATGTCCACTCCAGGTGATTTCTTCACTTTACACTGGTAGGTAGCACTTTGAGCAGGTGACAGCAGAGAGATGAGGAGTGAGGCGTCACCCGCTGAGGGGTCCTGTGCAGCAAAGCTGAGCCCTTTTGCAAGAGCGTGGTTGCCGTGGACGTATTTAGTGCCACTGGTGTAGGACATGAGCTGATGGAAACCAAAACACACAAGAGTCAAGAGCATCAACATTGAACAAAATATCTAAATGCAATGTTGAGCTCTCCAGAGCTTTTCAGCTGCTTTGAGCTCACTGTTTTGGTCTATATTAATGGTGTGGCTCAGTCACTACCTGCCCAGCACACTAGGCAGAGGAATCAAGTTCAGTATATACACATTAGCACGCAGCTTTATCATGTAGTAATAGAGTATGTCAGTGCTGTGTGTTTTTCAGCTTGCTCATTAGTTTTACTTCCCCTTTGTGGCCAAAAATCAATGAAGGCAGTGGATAAATATTTAGATTTCGTATAAAAAGCTGGTTAGGACTGCGCTTATAGGTGTTTGACTAGAATATGATGCATTCAATGTACACATGAATCAATACTCTGCACTGGTCACTCGCCTGACGTAGCACATAGAGGACCTGGTCAACCCGTGTATTACTGTGATGAAATATCTGCTACCTGAGGGCAGAGATGAGGGGAAAAAACACCCTTACATGTCTCCAACACTAATGAATTTAATTGCAGATGCAACGAAGGATGAACAACTAATTCCTGTGAAATTATGAGGTGATAGGAGTTCATCCACTCTACAGCCCCCTAGACTGAAGATTAGATGTTTTAAAGATGCTGTTCATGTCATTATGGCACTTGCCTTGAGAGTCAGGTTATATGGTTCAGACCTTTGTGTTGGCTGAACTGTGTTCTGAATTCTAATTAGTTCAAATGTGGTGGAGAAGTTGAAGAAGTTTTTCATTTTTACGGATTCATAATTTTCTTTTCCTGGAAGAACTTTGTAATTTGGCACTAATTTTAGGTAAAGACAGAGACGGCATTCAATTGGTACACTTTTAATTGATTAACTCTAATTAATTGCACAACCTAGAGAGTCTCAGGTCAGCTGCAGGCAAAGTACTATACATCTTCAACATGTATGACAAGTAATGTTTCCAATAAGGAATGAATACATGGACCTTTTCTATTTAGAACCTTTCTATGTTCTTTTGAAGTTAAATAACCTGTTCTTGGTACGTTATTGGAAAATTGCTTGAAATTATGGACCCAGAACATGATGCATGACAAGTTCACCATGCGCATGAGTTTTTTTCCAGCCTTTGAAAAAAGAAAACCATACACATTTATGTCTGAGCATAAATTACAAATGAATTCTGCATTATAATCCCGGTATATCAGAGCCTACATGTACATTTCTAATATAATTTGCACCATTCTCATTCAGCTTCTTACCATCTGATCCTTCTGCGTGGTGTCTGGACTGACCACAGACCATTCAATGTCAAGTTCTCCGGTGTCAGAAGGGCTTGGGGTGTAACTGCAACCCAAAGTCACACTCTCTCCCTCGGCCTTCTGGATGGTCTGCGGGCCTGTGGACGTCACCTGCATCCCTTGCGTACATTTGAAATCTAAAGAAATTCAGACAAGTCTTGAAATTAATCACAGACACATTATAGCTCCTTAATCCTTTCATGTATTCCTAAAAGATAAATATGATGCGTTCTCATTCAAAAAAAACCTTTTTTTTTTTTTTTTTTTTTGCACAGTCACAGCTTACAGAGTCCATGCACACATTTTAATGGATACATTTAATATTAATTCCGATTCTTTTCTCAAAGGAAGCCTGGGAAAGAAAGCAACAAAAACACAGAAACAATAGTTGCAGCCAAATGCCACACAGGAATATAAAAATGACTTACTGGAATGACTTTAAGAGCTCTTTGAGACTAATTTAACACAGCAGTTACAATGGAGTGAACTCAATAAGCAGCACTCCAGAAAAACATTTGAATCAAAGTATGTATAACTCTTGGCAAAGTACATTCCATACAGCTTTTTAGTGGCTCCCCCTCAAGGTATTCACAATATGTTAAAGATCAACAAGAAAAACTAGCTTTCGTAGTTTGCAAACATCTTTAAGTAACTCCACGTGGAAGGAGTACAATTAAATACCTATTTGCCCGATTCTGTTTGGACTACAGAGGCACATTAAAAGTCTTGAGACAGGAAAAGCATTGTCCATTAAGTTTTCTTTTGCTTTCTTCATTTCTCAAAAATAAACATAGGTGCACACATAGCAAGAAAGCTAGACTCAGACAGAGGAAATGGGCCTTGTAAGTTGGATTTTCATGGATTTGGCCATTTTTATAAATGTTCGGAAAACTTTCCAAATAACTTTGTTTTCAAACTACTGATGTATTTCAGATCTGCACTTCAGTCTGCTAAGAGCCCCACCCTGAAGAAAAGAAAGCACATGAACTCAGATCCCTGTGCCATTGGGGAGTCAACAGTCATCTGGAGGCATAATCTCAGAGCCTGATTGGACAGACGGCAAGCGCCATGGTAACACATGGGCAAGCTTACACCACAGAGGCCCACAGCTCAGCAGTGTTCGACAGAGACGAGACACGAAGGTCTCAGAGATCATTTCTAAAAAGATGCTCCATTCAGTACTGTGTCATAAAAAGACGGCACAGCATTACACAGGTCACTGTACCCACTGTATGTGTGTGCACACTCGTCTTTATGTGCGAGCGTTTCTGCATTCTTACCTGTGCTCAAGAGACTCGCAGCGCATAACAAGAAGACAGGCAACCAGGGCGGGCGGCTGAGGAGGAAGGCTGACCTCAAATGACTGCAGCTTTGTCTCAACATAGCGGCCCTGTTTAAAATCAGTGAAGAGCAAGCTTTCAAAATGACTGAGATTACAACAGACATTACAGTGTAGTTACATGTATAATATATATGTATGCATATTGAATTGGTTTTCTCTACTGTTAAGAACTGTGCTCTTAGAGAAAAAAATACTACCTGCAGATGGTAAATCCAAATGTTTGGAAATGGAGTCCAATGGAAGGAGCAGCAGTGTGCTGCCTGGTGCTCTTGCTACAGAGGCAGCTCCTCCTTTACTTCCTCCTCATTACCATAGGGCCTTCTGATTGGATGCTTGCTCCACCCGTGTTACCTGTTAACCAGGCGGTTTCCTTGGCACCGCTATTCAGATGTTAATATCACCTTTAACGCCCTCTAACTTTCCCAAATGATTTGTAATTACCACCATCACCACACACACACACACACACACAAAAAATGATGCAAAATAAGATTTTAACCAAATTAGATGCAATCAGTGGAAATGTGGTGGAGGAAATCAGTGCCCTTGCAGCTGAGTAATAATACAGCAATCCATTGGTAAACAAGTGAAACTGGAGGAGAGACGATACAGTTTGATGGGGTTTCTGCTGAGAAAGTGGATTGAAACTGCTCATTGAATCATTGCATCACTGAACTGCACTGAAACCCCCCCCCCCCTTTGTTGCGTACACAATACACCGCACACCACTTTAGCACCTCTCATTTGTCAGATGTCTGTGGTTTCAAACAATAAGGAAGTCAAAGAAAGAACACAAGGTCTCAGGTGACGAGAAACTGGTTGTTCAGCCAAAAACATGAGCCAGCAAGGTTTGTATACATTACCAAGATGAATGAAGAACTACAAAGCTTATCTCCATGCCGAATCTAGCGGGAAGCAGCTTTTAGAAATAAGAAGGAAGGATGGCGAGTTTTATGTCCACTTGTGTAAAAATAGCTAATACTTTTACATCTTTGACCACATTTACTTTACATGCGTTGAGCTTTTGTTTGTTTTTGTTTTTGTTTTTGTTTTTTTGTAGAAAAACAGTTTTATTTGTAGCCAAGTGGTGTTGTCAGAGACAGAGCCAGATCCATCTGAAAACCAGCTAGACTCCTCTCTGACCCCCACACGCCCACTCTTTTCAAAATTTGAGAGGCTTATTTCATACAAACAACTGTTTTAAAGACAGTATTATTGAAACCAGCATTTATGTAGGAATAAGGAGGGTTTTGCAGGGGGAAATTATATTTAAGTGCTTTAAAAGCACAAAACCTGGTACTGCTCACATTTTTCTGTTGACTAAAATATGAAGAAAGAGAACTGTTTCAGCTAACTGTTCGGGACTTTTTGTATTGTATGTTACACAAAATTGCATTCTGTTAAGTTCAACTTTCCTCACATTGCATAGCATAGATCCCAGTATAACAAAACACAGGTCATGGAGCTGTGTTACACTCATAGTTATGGATTATACTTTCTGTGTGGGATGTCCGTGACGTCGGGAGCCGGGACCTGGTTAGCAAAATGGAGCATGGATATGCCATTTACATTCATCCGGTGCACAGAAGCATGGCTGCAAATGAATGCTAATGTTTCCCCATGTCTGCTGGATGTAATAAGCAGTTGATTGCTCTACTTATTTTACCAACTTGGAATCAAATCCAAAAACAGAGCAGGTCGTTGGAGCACATCCCTGCTCACAGTTGAAACTGTTGTTGCTAATTAGTAGCCACTGAGCTAGCAAGCTCACCAGCTGCGAATGATGAATAAAACTCACAAGAGCGCACGGCTATCATGACAGTTACCGTTCAAATGAAAATCCAAATGTGTGTAACCACTGTGCAACATGAGTTTTTGGCCTTGTCTGAGTCGCTGGACACCATACCCACCTACGTGCCAAGTTTGGCTTCTCTGGGATTAATGTTTCGTCAGCTAGAAAACAGCTTTTAGTGGAGAAACATAAACAGGGACTCAAGTAAACAGGCAAGCCAAGTGAATACAGCAGGGAGACACGAGTCCGAGAGAAGAAAATAAACATTTAAGTCTCGGTTGTTGGCATGCTTTTTGTTTACTCTGCTATAAGATGTCATAACTCTTTAAGAGTATACATAAATAAATTCCTCTGTTCTTTGGACACTGATCTGAATGTCCTTTTCAGTCCATATGAACCAGCCAAATGAAACTGAATGTGGTCATCCTTGTTTCATAACACAGAGCACAGCACACTGTTGGTCCCCCGACTGACTGACTTTACACACACTCATAGCACTTTGCAAATTTGATTGACTTGACAAATGCAGCCGCAGAAATGAGACACAAAAGGTGGATGCATACAGAGTTGTATTGTAACATTCACTTTTTTATTTCATCTTGTTTGCTTCATGGGTTAAAGTCATTAATAATTGGCTCAAGTATTTCAGATTGTAGGAGTTTTTTTTGTCCATTTCACACACTTTCTTCAATCTGCTCTCCCGTCCTCCCATGGAGAGCGCATTCTCAATGAGCCAGTTATGAAACCAGAAGAATATTCGGTAAATATGAATGTCCAGTACTGCAGCCTGAGGATTCGCTGCAGGGATTCCTCCAGAGCATCATTACAAACCTATTGCTTGTTAACAGAATCACTTAATTAGCATTTTGTTATTTAACTGACCAATCCAAATGAATATTTTGAACCTTTGCGTAATTATTATTTTTCAAGACTTTACATCTGACCATCTCTCTGCTGTTCAGAAATCAAAGCCTTCCTCTGGCTTTTATTGCTGGAATTGATACAGCCAATCCTCTGCCAAGTAGGTCACAAGCTCAGTTGTTCATAGATCCAAAGTGCACTGTTACGAAAGCAGCCCATGCTTTGCAAGATAACCTAATTGATACAGAGAAAGACAGGGAATACAAGTTGGATTTCTGTTTCTGACTCCACTGTTTAACAGCGCACGCTAAATTGGCACCAAAAAAACATAGCGACTTGAGCTTGACTATGACTGCAGAAATTTTGGACGTTATTATTGTTGGTGCCGGACTCTCTGGGCTGAGTGCAGCTCATTTGCTCAGAAAAAGGAACGCCAATTTGAGAATACTGATACTGGAAGGAAAAGGTTTGTAAATACGTATCAGGATTGAAAGCTATCGTTAAGCTGAAGTGGTGATTTTTCTACAGGATGCCTTGTGGTGAAAATGTTGTAAAGAGGCTCTGCTCAGATGAAATTATGTGTGTTGTGCCACGCAGATCGGGTGGGAGGTCGCACGCTGTCCACTGAAATACCAGCAGCCAATGGCGTCGATTGCTGGGACTTTGGAGGGCAGTGGGTTGGAAGGTAATGTGGATCAAAAACTCCAGTTGAGAGCACACAGATGCATGTTATTCTCTTGAACGATTATGTCTTGCAGGGATTTTCTAGCTGACAGGAGCAGAAACAGAGGAGCATTTTCCTCATGATAGGAATTTGTTGTTTTGTTTATGATTCTGAAAACCATTTAGGAGCAAGTGAAACACAGTCAGAGTTGCACTGAACGTGAGGCGAATATAAAATCAGTGGTTTTAGAGGCGAGCTGCTGCTATGCAATTGAAAGTCAGTAAAATTTTGGCAATTAAATGACTGAAAACAGGTATGAGTCACAGATACGTAGATTCAATGATATTATGAGTGCTACAAGGATCATGTATCGTGAAAAGAAGAGAATCCAGAAGTATATTCAGTGTTGTGCTTGTAGGCTGGTGCTGGTGTCAGAGGGCCTTTGATTGCAAGTTGTATGCTGCTGTACTGCTCATTATATTACAAGCTGGTACTGCGACATGTTTCATTTTAGGTTATATATATATATATGTGTGTGTGTGTGTGTGTGCGTGTGTGTGCATGTGTGTGTGCGCGTGCCTGTACAGTACATGTAAAATTATTGTGACCTTTGTTTCAAAATGAAGTTATGTTGTGTTTGCCCCCTATGTATGTCAAGTATGCAGAGAATAACATTTTTTATCTTTTCAGAACTTAAGTATTGAAGCTTAATGTGTCTGTTTTCAATATTTCATGGTCAGCTGGCTCCTTAGTGTCCCATCTTTCCAAAAACAAAACTGCCTCTTTCTCATGGGTTGTGGAGGAATTATTTTTCGGTAAATCAGCCAAATCAGCTGTTTCACCAAAAATATTCAGTCAGGATTCAGACAGCTTCGCAGCACAGACTATGATCAAAGTAACAAACCCCCACATGTTTGTATGTCGGAGCTGTCTAGCCATGAGGCTACAACCAGTAGTTAATTATTGGCAACAGAGCAGCTCACATAGAGAACTTGAAGTTCATTGTTCAAAAGCACTTTGATGACAGTTTGATATAAAGAGGAGAGAGCATGTCTCAGGTGCTTCATGGCTACATTTCACCAGTTTTCAAAGATATTTTTGATTGTTCAAGGACTCACCGAGGCAGTAGTGTACTCTCAAGCCCACTTCTCTTACCTCAGAATAAGTGTGTTTAGGATTTTGTATCAGCTGAAAGCACAATGACCCTCTAATAAATCATGAAACACTGTAAACACAAGCATCTTAAAAACTGCCTCCTTTCTCTTTCAGCACCCAAACACACATCTTGGAGCTCATAAAGGAGCTGGGCTTAGAGACTTTCCCACAATTCAGTATTGGCAAGAAGGTGCACCACATAGGCAGACCAGGTGCTAAAGTTCGCACATACAGAAGCACTATCCCTGCTCTATCCATAGCTGCGCTAATGGACCTCACCCAGTTCCTGTGGAAGGTGAGGCAACAGGCTCACACAACAATGTTCTGTACTTAGGACTGTGTTCAGTTAGAGCTGATAACAACCAGCTAAATAACCACAACTCTCAGTGGACAATATGATCTGAACAACACTGAGGACTGCTTTAATTAATTTCTTGCTGACTTTTCCATGTGTACCAAGAATAGGATGATCTGCAGCATATGTATCAGCATATATAGCAGATATTTCTTTAGTGGTTAGTTTTTTAACAACTACATATTTTTAAATTCAGCTTTATTGTCCAATTTTCTTCCCTTGCTGAGAAGTCAAGAGGTGGCTAGAGGGGGCGTGGCTGCCCAACTTCAACCCCCACAGCTTTTGGATTGATAGGACCAGCATTTATCACACAGCAACCAAAATTTCCTGCCCAGGATAAATGCTTAGAGTAGCAGTGGGAGGCAGAAAATGTTGGGGGAAAATGCCCAGTAGAATCATATCTGGCAGCCTCCAACGATTATTTTTTTTTTAACGGCTTTTGGTTCACAGTGGTAAATCATCATGTGTGGGTGTGTTGTCGTGATTGAATGTTTCCCTCAGATTGACAGGTTGTGTGCCACAGTATGTGTCCAGGATCCTTCAAGGACTCCCAACGCTGCTCAACTGGACAGCATGACCCTGCACTCATACATTGAGAAGCATGCTTGGACTGCAGGTCAGGGTTAACAGTAACCGGCGTGTAAACATCACCTCCAGGATATTCCTCAGTTGAGGGGGTTGAGTTCTACTTTGTGTTTGTCTTGGACAAAATTGCGTCACATTTAACATCACAAACTGGAAAACAAAAGAAAGCCGCACAGAGGCCAGTAGTTACTTTTTTCTATCTTTTATGACACAATGATGATGAGATGGAAAAAGAATGTTTATAATTCTGTCTGATATCAGTCAATATGTGCACACCAACATCCAGAACTTAAACGTGCCAGGTGGTAGTGGGTGTTGGAGGGTTGTTTGTCCAGTGTGAAAGAGGCATTAGATGGTTAGTTAAATTTTTACCGACAGTATTTCAAAAAGATGAATAAAAGTTTGGGTCAAAGTGGAGTGTTGGGTCGAGTGTTAGCATGCTAACATTTGTGAGTTAGCCCTAAACATATAGGGCAGCCGAGGCTGATGGGAATATCATTAATTTTGCAGCAATTTGATTCTAAACTCGAGTGTTTGTTGAAAATTCTGCCCCAGTGATGGCACTAGATGAAATGTCGGAGAATCAATAAAGCCATGAGCATTCATCCTCTGAGAGTCTTGAAAGTTTGTCCCACATTGCGTGATAGCCCATTCAGTATTTGTTGAGATATTTCAGTTTGGATAAAAATGGTGTTGTCAGTACATAAAATGTCTAAGTGTAGATTGCTATTAATACCTAGATCTTTACAGCAAATCAAATTATACATTAAATTACCAGATTTATTGATTGCAGACTAAAAATGCATCTCTATTTGAATACAGATTTTATTACAGAAAGAGTTATCATTATCCCCACGTCTCTCTTAACTATCCTCCGTCTGTGGTTTAGACCCCCAAATAAAGTGCCGGGTGTCTGACAGTGCACTGTGTAGTGGTTTGCTATGTAATGGCAAACAGCTTTGCAGAACACTGTCATTGCAGGGAAATGCATATTATTACTGCCTGTGTGAGAGCGCTGTGTATGACCCCAACTATGTAAAATATATATTCAATTATCCATTTATGCCAGAACTAAAAGAGGAGATGGGACTGTGCAGCAGGTCTGTCTTTGGCATGGAGCCATCCCAGATGTCCTTCCTATTCTTCCTCATGTATGCTGCAGCGGCTGGAGGGGTACTGCCACTGCTGGAGAGCACTCCAGGTTCTGCTCAAGAATCTAAGATAAAGGTACACAATTCATATCCTTCCCCAGAGTTTGTGTTTTTGACTTGAGTGTCTTCTTTAAATCCAGACATCGCATTTCTTCTCCACTCTGATGAAACTTAGAATCTGGCCCCTCAATACAGTCTCCACATCTTGTTCAAGACCTGCTGCAGCAAAAACGATGCCGTTCCTTGTCTCGATGCATCATCGATTGGGGCTATATAAACACTTGGAGCTGTGGTCTTGTATTGGATTTCCTATTTTCTATGTCCTCCCTCTGCATGAAAGTTGTGACTTCATATCGTTCTGTTTTTTGCGCTATTGCGTCTGTACCTTGTCTCTCCTCACATGGATGGGGTACAAAAAGGCTGAGGGCCACATCATGACGTACATGGTCTTAAAGAAAATGGCAACACAATTTTCAAGTTACAAACTGGTGCATTAGCCTCCACTTCTTTCATCTGCAGCAATTTCCTTATTACCCAGCTATTTCCTGAAGGATTTATTTTGAGTAGGACTGCAAGCATAACAACACCACAGATGCAGTTAAAGCAGAATCAAATGGGGAGAGAATGGCCCTGCTTTATCAGTTGTATATCATGATAGAGGCTAACAGAGGTCTGACTCACCCCTGCAATATTTTTTACATTTACATTTTCATCTGAAATTTTTGTACTCCTTCAGTACAACCCTCGGAAGAAAATAGCTCTCACTGAAAAGTGTTCACAGCCACTTCTCTGGCTTATGCTAAATAACCAGAACATGATTTTTCAGAAAGAGACACTGCTGATGAGTTTTCCAAATGTCATCTGTAACTGTTTGAGGACCACAAAATGTTTTATCGCATTGGTATGTTGGCAGAAGTCTCAGAGGCACATACATCAAAATCTTGGCAAATCTAACTGAATCATCTGCATCGCTGGCTAGACAGCGACAGGAGTTTGTTGTTTTGTAATATGGGTGAAGTGACCCTTTAACTTCAAGCGCTCTGCCCACCCAGGCGGGCATCTGTGGGTTTTAAGCCCACCTTTAAGTGTAATATCTATCTCTCCACAGGGAGGCACCCAACAGCTTTCAAAGTGCTTGGCGGAGCGTGTTGGGTGGAGGAATGTCCAGCTGGGTTCTGCCGTGACGGCCATATGGCAGGTAGAGTACAGTAACAGCTCACTCGGGGGATTGATGAGGCGCGACACAGAGATAACAGCTTCCTCAGTGGGGAAACAGGCCGTCTCCTGTGAAGGCACTGTCTGTTCCGCCTGACTGTCTTCCTTATCCACAGCTGAGAGACCAAGAAGACTTGCACCCTTAAGTGTAGAGCTTTACCTCAATTAATTGTTTATTTCTACTGTTTATGCATTTATATGTACATTTATTGGTTGTCCAATAGATAGAATATTGACTTTCTGAATGACAAAATATCAAATTATTGGATTATAGGCTATACAACTCTGAACTGAATACTGAGTTCAGTCAGTTAGAACAGTGCCATTTGAGTCCACATTTCCTAACATGCACCAGAGTCGAGTGGAAACGATAAGTCGATTTAGCAAGTAGCCTGTCGACACAAAATGATTGGCAACAATTTTGATAATCAATTTATCATTAATGTTATCCATCATGCAAAAATGCCAAGAATGTGGTTGCAGCCTCTTCTACATGTTAAGCTGAATGTATTTGGGTTTTGGAATTTTCTTTGACAGCCGATTAATCAATCAGTCAGCATAGAATTAATCATCGCCTTTCAAATGTGAATGTTTGCTGGTTTTCTTAGTCTTCTGTGACAGTAAAGTTAACACCCTTGGATCAGTTGGACAAAACATGCTATTGTGTTTTAAAGACCAAACGATTAATCGAGAAAATAATTGGCAGATTGAATCAATAATGAAAATAATTGCTAGATGCAGCCCTTCATTTTCAACACCAGATGATTAATTGAAAAACATAATGTACTTAATAGATTTTGAAAATAATCATCAGCTGCAGTCCTGTACCCAAGTACATTCCAGTTATAATGAGAATGAGGAGGAAGGCATGTGTTTTCTATTCTCAGGGTCACAGGAGGCTGTAGTCTGTGCAGACATGTGTTGGGTTACAGGCAGGTACACACCCTTGACATTTTGTCAGTCTATCGCACGGCTAACACATATCGACAGGCAAACACATTCGCACTCACATTCACAGCTACGGGCAACTTAGAGTTTCTAGTTCACCAAAGCTGAACCAGAGCACCCAGAGGAAACCCACACAGGCGGGGAGGAAGATGCAAACTTCACACAGAAAGCCCCCCCAGTCAGCTTGGCTGGCTTCACATCCAGGACCTTCTATCCACAAGGCAATAGTGGCAAGTGCATACAAACCAAAGAATAGAAAATCATTATTTCATGAAAATAGAAGTGAAAATAAATGAATTGGCTTCCTTGAGACTTTTGAGGAAGAGTCGAAGAGCTGAGACACCTTTAATTTTCAGCTCTGTCGCTGAAAAAGCCAAAGAGCTGAGGGTTGTTACAGTGGTGCTGGAAGACATGAACTCCTAATTACAGAGGGCCTTCACTGTGTTAAAAAGAAAAAAAAAGATCTTAAAGTTACTAGGGAGCCAGTCGAAAGAGCTATAAATATAGCAAATGGAATTCCTAATTTTCAGCATCCAAAAATATCTCGCTGTTTTACCAGTCTCCGAAGACGAGAGCTTTCTATGTTGCACACTGAAGTTCTGTGGTGGGTGAGTTTTAATTATCACCAGAGGCTTAAGTTTAGTGGAAATACATGTGAGACCAAGGGAGCTAGCACATAAGAGCTCTGCAGCTGTAACAGCAAGCCTGTCTGCAGTGATTCACAACTTGGGGATATACAATAGAACATCTTGTCATGACTTGTCATTTTTAACCCTGCTTTAAAGTGTGTTTTGACATGTCATTTACATGAATTACTGAAATGTATCCTTTTCAGATGGTCAGAATTGATGTCCATTAGAAAGAAAGGAGTCTGACTGATGGCTGTGCCTCATGTATAAAAGTCTCTTAGAATCTGTTTTGTGTGCAGTGATATGCAGAAATGCAGAATCTGGCTTCAATAAGGTTTTCATTTAGCACAGGCAGATGCTCATCTACTGGAAAACAATGATGACTCCAGTTAAGTTAAATACAGATTGTTCATCCTGTATTTGAATTAAATTGTGTTCAAAATCAGCCTCTAAACCTCACTGACAAACAGCTCCACCACACCAAAGAGGCTATGGTACGAATCTGTGCAGCTTGCTTATTAAATAAAGCCGTGTTTCTGTTTATGTGTTTCAACAGGATGCTGAGTGGGCCAGGGTGACGACTGCCACCAACACCTTCTTGTGCAGAGCCGTGATTGTCACCTGCCCCCCTCATTTGGCAGGTCAGTGCGCGTCTCCTGCCTCTGTCGACTCACTAAATGAAATTCTCACTGATGCAGGAGGCAAATGTCCTCCCCTCTCACTGTGTCTGTCATATGTGGCAAACTCTGCATCCATGCAGATAAATCTTTGATTTTCCTAAATCTTTTTGGCTGTGGGGTGTGGCAGTCTCTTTGGCTGAAGTAAATTCTGTCTGAGGTCGGGCCCTGGGCTGAGGAATTGCCTGGATTGGATTTTTATCTGGAGTAAGAGCTGAGGCCAAAACTTTAAGTGGGGGCCAACGTGTCATTCGTTATGGTCGGCGGTGGGAAGCTGGAAGTGACACACACGTCATTACTGTCATTTCTGCACTCGAGCTACCAAGGAGTGAAAAATGTAGCTCCTTTGCAGATTTTAACTGAACCAAGTAACAAAGCATTTAAAAACATGCCATGCCGAAAATCGAACTTCGGAGTGTGTTTCAATCAATAGCAGACACATTAAAACATACATTCTAATTATAAAGTCTGGTCGGCCATGTGCATTTGACATCATGCTGTGCAGGTTTGAGAAAATATATCCAACCCCTGAGGAGAATCTACTTTATCTACTCTATTTGCTTTTTCCCAAGACAGAAATCCTCCGTTCCAACTTCCAGTCAACTTTAGTGTAAGCTATGGCGACTTGGAGTTGTGTCTGATTTAATTTTTGTTGTTTGACTAGTGCTGTGCAGGACACACAGTGCGACTGAAGTCGGTGCTGGTTGAAGTTGCGGCCTCGAGCAAGGTCTAGTTTTTGCCAGGTTTGGAAGGGGCCGAAGCTGAAGCTCGGGCTTCCTCTGCGTCTGTGCCTGTTTGTATTAAGCTGGCAACAGATCTGTCACTCAAAGCCTCATACTCAGAGCCATGGACCATGGCCAGGATCCTTAATGAGACAGGTTTGAGAGCAGTGTTGAATTATGCAGCATGGATTGCTGTGGCTCGGATGCCACAGTGCCATGCTTTGGCCCTAAATCAGTGCGGGGAGAATGACAGGGACTTTCAAAAGCAGAAGTCAGGCCAGTGATGGAGACATCACCTCTCCCAAAAGGAGTCGGTGATAAATTAAAGAGAGGCTGGCTGCTTGAAGTCATCTGTGCGTCATGTTTTGTTTGAATTTTATGGAAGTGGGCAAACCTGAGAAGCTTTCCAGTTACTGGGGGAGGGAAGAAGCTTAAGGCAGGCAGTGGGAACGCTGATAATGACTCTAGAGGATCCCAAGCCTCCCTTGGATGCTGCAAGAGTAAAGGTCGTTCACAGTATCCATAACCTCTCATTTTTGGCTCTTGTTTTTCAGTCTGTGTCTGAATTCATTCTCAAGTCATTTGCTTTTGAATCAATGAACAAGCAGATGAATGAATGACCCAAAAACAATGTGTGCTTTCCACGGTTCAAATCCGCACATACACAAACGCTGAATATGAGCTGTATATATCATGTTTGTCCTGTTTCCAGTTCCTGGATTTATCTCCCCATTTCATCTATCCATCTTTTAAAATGAATTCCGTCAGCGCCCCCCTCCCCCCCCTTTTTTTTTGTTACCACTTCCCTCACTCACCTCAATGATTTATGAACTGCCTGGTTTCGCTTCATGAGACTCCTATGCATAAAGAGGATGAGCTTGGAAATGAGAATTTTGGCCATGTGTTAACTTTTTGAAGATGTCGCTGAAGTATGTGCATGTTTCAGTCGGTTCCCATGTATATTCATCGTGAGACTGTATGATAAGAAAAACTCCCAAGTAAGCTTTCACAGCATGCATTTGGAGTATAATGCAATTAGGCGCACTGTCTAGCATTCAGCGATAGTTACAGAGACAGCTCTGCAGTAACTGAATTAACATTTTGTTTCAGTGTGTTTTTCTGTCTCTCTTGATCAAGTAGGAAGTCCTTGGCAGAGCATGGCTGTCTGGCTGTGTGTGCACATATGTGTCTGTGTAGGCATGTGTATGGATATTTAGTGTTAAGTGGGCGAAGTTAGGTTCTTTACGTCACTTTCTAAAGTCGTACCTGACTAAAAAGGGATTTTATCAGATTGCGACTGAACTTGACAGGCAGCCAAGCAACGCTATATCTGATGTTGCCATCTATCTTGTCATGCAGGAGGCGCTGCTGTAATGACAGCGGGCTTGGGCAGTGGTGAGGAAACTATTACAGCTGCCACTCATGGTTTAGTCCAGGGCCTTGTTTACACTAGCAGAAAGCAGGTAAGCAGTGCATTAGCATTGATTTGTCAACTGACACTGCGAGCCAGAAATCTTGAGCCAGAATCCACTGTGCTGTGAATGAAACTAATGGGGCCTAATTTGGGGATTAAACATGAAGTGGGAGCTGAAGTGATTGTGAAGATAGCTAATGCAATCAGATTTTTATCTCATCGAGTTTAAAGTCATATCTGTGTCTATTTTGCATCGCTCCCAATGGGCACTGCAGCGAGTATTGATGAGCAGGTACATACAGCACACGTGGCTCTGCAAAGCTTCTGTTCACCAATGGAAAAAGTTAATACCAATACCTCCTTCTAAAGCTCCTGTCATGTCTGTGTGACAGTAATGGAGTGTTGAGGCCAATACTGACATTGATACTAGAGAGTTTTTCTAAAAGAAATTATAATGGTGTTTTGTCTGGAATTCATTTTTTAACATCAACACACAACAATACATGAGTGTGACATTTTACAATGAGAACTAGAACTGGTGGACAGATTTGTAAAGCTGTTTCTAAATGACCTCTAACATATAGAGTCTAGACTGTATGCTGCGTGTATGAATCTATTTCTGTTCTGCTAATTAAAAGAGTTAAAAAAAAAAAAAAATCCATTATTAAAGATTTGGGTGTAAAGTAGGAACAATCAAAAAGAAAGTTTTGGAAGTAAGTTCATATTATAAGTGAATAACATTCAAAAACTCAATTAATCTGCTTCCCCAGGACTGTGTGTGCTGTGGTTTGATTAGATTTGACTGACAGGAGTGTGTCTCTGGCAGCAGAAGCAAACAAGTTCAGCAAATTAAACACAACTCTTCTGCAATATACCATGCTTTCTTTCCCAAGCATTTTTGGCTATCTTGCCTTTATCGGCATGGTAAATATTTGGGGAATAAAGTAGGGCTGCTCAGCTTGCACTTGCAGTTCCATATAGGCTGCCCTAAATACTGGAAAATGGCCTCCACCTGCCTGTAGATTTAAATAGTTAATAGTTCCCTGTGTGCTTTTATTGCAGAGGTGTAGCAGTTATACTTTAAACCTAAGTCAAATAAGAAAACCAGCACATCCTCATACCTAAGCGACTGAATAGGTTTATTGCCAGTGACTCCCAAAACGTCTTGTGTATGTGACCACATGTGACCATTGGAGAATACCAGGGATAGGTGGACTTGACCTTCATCGCCATGTGGTTAATGTTGTGAGGTGGTTGTAGTTTGGTTAGGTTTAGGCACCAAAATACTTGGATAGGTTTAGAAAAATATCAAGGTTTGAGTTAAAACATTGCTGTTAAGTAAGTTCAAATAAGTCTACTTGACTTTTGGTTTCACACGTGGCGTGAACAGCAGTCTCCTGGGTGAAGGTCTTGTGTTTGTCTGACACATCCATCCACTCCACTCCTCCTTGAATGGCTGAGTTAAACAGCTATAATCTGAACCAGGGTTTGGAATTGTTTCACCAAAAATGTATCAGGACCTTCTGCATGCTGGTGCCTCACCGCATGCAACTGGTGCCCTTTTGACCTTTTTCGCCCTCAGACCACCTCAGACAGCCATTGGTTTGGCTCACAGCGCTGTAAGCCTCCCAGCAGGAGACGTTCTGTGGTGCTGCAGTATTGTAGAACGAAACTATGACCAGGGCCCACACTTTTTCTTTCCACTTTCTCTGACTGTGTGGAAATCTGCTGTTTTCACATAAAGCACAATGAACAAAGACATTTAAGTACAGATAAAGCATGACACAAAGTGGAGGCTGACAGGAGTTTAATGTGGGGCAACTGCTCTGCAGGTGTCCTGAACTGACACTAGAGTGAATAATACATTTGTAATATCTGTTGGTAAGGTGTATTGAAGATAAGACATCAGTAATAATGTTGAGGGTTTGTAAAAATGAAACATATCTGTAGATAAGAAAAAGCTGAACCCGATTCAATGAACCCCAAGCATGTGACAAATTGATTTACCAAACATCTATATTATATATTGATTAGATTTTACTGATATACATAATATATTTAAAGAACTTTGACTCTTTGTCTCTGAAAATCCTGGTCTGGGGACAGCCTTTGAATAAAGCATGGTATATTGGAGCAGAGTGGTGCACTATGTTTTCATTTTGATGGACTTGTACTGTCACTCACACTTAAAGTTAGAAAGTTTAGCATAAGCAAACAACACAGCAACTGTCAGATTCCAGTTGCATTTCTAGCTTCTGATCACTGTCCAAAAGTACCTCATGTCACCTTTTCCGACACATGGCTGCCTGCTTCAAACCAGTGAGAAGAACACAGACAAACCACAAATACAGAAGTCTCATTTGAAATAAGCAGTACTGTAGATAATAGTTTGTTCATGTAGGACCCATCACTTTTAATGAAGAAGTTTCTTGAGAAAAAAATGTTCTTCGGGCCCTCAAAAGAGTGGTCAAAATGAAATGCGTCCTCTGTTAATGGTCCACCAGCTATGTTTAGTAAGCTATTTATTCATTGGAGATTAAAAGCCAACCAATATCAAACCGCTGTTAAATGAATTTCCAATCTAATGAGGGCAACTTCAGTCAAAAGGGTCATCTTCCTTGAGTCTGCTTTTGTCAAGACCAACAGCAGAAATTATTAAATAATGTCAGAGTCACTATGGGTGTGTATGGCGAGAAGGGGGAGGGCGTCTGTCGCTACTACCCAGCCTTCAATTTCAATAAGTGTCAAGAGGCTACATACATAATTCAATAAAAGATCTGTGATGTAACACGCCCGCAGATACGGGACCCATCTTTAACATTTGGATTAAGTGGTTGGTGAATTCTGCTGCCTATTTCTGATGGCCTTACAGATTTATAATAGTGAGGGATATCATTTTTTTCTTCTCCTGGTATCCATCTATCATTAGTTTCTCATTCTTTTGAATTGACCTTCCGGGTCCTTTGGATATCTGCCCGGAGTTATGGGATAAAAGGTCTTTATATCCTTGTTTTGAATGAAATGCAGACACATTGATGTTGTGGAAGAAGCTTTCTCCCTTTTCACAAGAACATTTTCTTGGCCATACACCTAGCAAGAGATTGTGCTTGTAATTTCCCCTTCCTCTTCTTTTTACACAACAGGTTGTTACATCATATGCTGTGCATTACTCTGTTGGCTGAAAGAGATGATCCAATTTCACAGCATACATAGGCACAGTCATGAACTAAACCTCAGCTCTAGCTAGCTTAGCCTATTTTCATACTTTTTAAAGTTTCTTTGCACCACTCTTTCTAAATTGCCATTTGGAAACTGCATCTCTGAATCATCGTCCCTTTGATGTTATGTCTTGATATGAGTGGCTTTTAATGTTTCACTTTCCTCATCCTTGTGACAGTCAAAGACACTGAAAGAGCCTGTGCGCAGTGATAAAAGTTCAGAGTGAGAAAATAATGGAAATTCTGAAGCCCTTTGCTGAAGGCTACCAGAGATGTGACTCTCAGGTCAATGAGGGAGGAAATTGGGAAAGCAAGGTCAACATTGTCCAGTAGTGCATTCACAGAAATGAGCTAAGCAAGGATCAAATGCCACGATGTTTTAAAAGTGGAAAGTGAAATTCAGAAAGACAGAAAGATGATGAACAGACTGAAAGGAAAGCACTCTGGGGGAAGGAACCAGCAGTTGTGCAGATTGCTCTGGAGCCATAGGACACTCTTGAACTTGCAGCTGTTTTCCAAAGATGACAGAGCGATGCTAAAAAGCTGTCTGATGAATTGTCAAATTAGAGTACTTCGGAGAATGGTGTAGATGAGAATCGTGTCAGCATCTTGTAGAGGCAACTTGATGTACTCCTTCACGTCCAGTCCAAGGGTGAACCCTGTCTTTATTTAAATTCACTTTCTCTCTTTTAATGCTTTTTCTCTTCAGTCCGATATATAAGAAGTTGTCAAGTTCTTAAGAAACTCTTTAAGTTACGGTTGGTTAGAAATTAAAATGGGCCTTGGTAGGAAAAAGTTCCCCACCCCTGCATTAACATGCATGTGTTCTTATCCAGATAATGTGTCCTGATGCAGTTTGCATTTTAATAAAAGGTGTAAATGGGGTCAGGGAGTCCACAGCCATGTTATGCTTCACAAGGCTGTACTTCGGTAAAGTGGAGCTAAATGCAAATATTGGCGTGCTCATTTACTCACAATGAGAATACTAAAATTCTGATGTTAGTCAGGTACTAATTTTTCCATGTTCACCATCTTAGTTTAGCAAGTTAGCATGCTGACATTTGCTTAGCAGCACAAAACACAAAGTACAGTTGAAGAGGATGAGAATGTCATTAGTTTTGCAGGTGTTTTAGTAAAATACTTTGGTATGAACCAAAGACAAATTGAAATTTTGAGTTGATTGTGGCATGAGAGAAAAAGTCAGGAGAACACCATGATCATTACAATTCCCTGAGTGAAACACAGGTGTGTGTAAGAAATGTCGAGACATTTCTAAAAATGCCAACCTCGTGGTAACGCTAAAGGAAAAGTCAAGGCATTCGGTGGAAAATATCATAGCAATCCATCCAATAGTACAATAATAATACGCTTGATTTTTGGAGAATTTTGCTGTTTTCTCTTGTTACTAGCATCAGACAAGAGCATGTATGTTTGTGTGTGCACTTTGAAGGTATGCCGACCCAACAGCGAATACTGGCCTGTTGTGAAGTTGTAGATATTTTTCAAGGGCCTCTTTCAGTTCAACTGACAGAGAGAACTCCTCAGTATTTATCCTGTGGAGGTGCCAAGCCCTGTAGTGGACAAGGTTTGTGATTTAGATCATTTTTTTAAGAAGGTGCCTCAGTGAGGTGCCTCCAAATATACAAGTCTCGAAATTGCTGGATGCTGGAAAGAATGCATGACAATAGTCTTGTTTTGCCACTGATGCAAATGCTTGATGTCTGTTTACAAGCAGCACTCTATCCCCATTTATCAGCTTGTCACTGTTCGAGCTCACAGAACTCGAGTCGTGTGCTTAATCTCATGTTATTCAGTTATATAAACTGTCATCGCATTGAACCTGTTTATTCACGTCACCTTGATTTAACTGTGATGCTGAGTTGTGATGAAGTTCCACGAAAGTGTCAGAGCAGATTTGTGCGTGTAAGAATAGATGGCAGTGTTGTCACTGTAGAGCACTTTAGTGTCCAAAAGAATAAGATGCCAGAATGCATCTCATTTAGCCAACGACAACTCAACATCTGCCTGACAAATAATGAGGTGGACGGCATCTCTTGCTATCAACTTAGACAGTTTTGATGTCAAAACAAATAGCATTACAGATATGACACCACATGACAGGTCTTATGTCATGTGTACAGTGCTGTCATTTCAACATCTAAGTGACCATGTCAAATTAGTTCAGAGCCACTTATCATGTCACTGTATTTCAATTTTATGGCTTTGGGCTCATCAATTTTGTTTAGCATTAAGGGCATTATTTTGAGGTTGCTGACAGGTTCTTGACAGTTTCTAAATGATGTCTCACATCTTCAACCGGTTCATTCATTAAAAGCCTGGCTTTTGGCCAGATGTCGCTTCACTTGCCAGAGCGAGCACAGAAGCAGTCTGGCTTCTCTGCATGCATGACATACACTACCTCTAACAGTACTGATGAAGTTACTTGACTGCTCTCACATCAGTCAGATGGAGCCTTTACAGATGTAAGTGCTGTGATTAGTACTCTGGAGCACAGCAACAGCCAGAGTACTATTAGGTCATGGGGATTTCTTTGCAAGGCCATTAATGCTTGTCAATTATTCAATTAAACCATCCTGATAAATAGAAGGATTAGCTCCAATGTGCTGTCCGTCTTGTCTTATTATTTTTTTTCCCTCTTGTCTCTCAAATATAACATTGATTTGTCCAACATGTTATATATGGTGTATGCACTACACCAGGTAAGACCAGGGACGGTGGATTAAATGGAACTAAATAGAGCGTGCAGTTTTTCATGGTGTGTTGTTGTTTTCCCAATAGCAAAGATCCACTACCAGCCAGCCCTGCCCAGCCAGAGAGAATTCCTTACCCAGAACATGCCTGTGGGCCACATGATAAAATTCATTATTACCTACCAGACGGTGAGTAACATTAGCTGAATCTCAAGTGAGCAGATGTTTACATGAACAATGTTACGATAGTATGAACGCAGAAACATTCATTTTAAAAGATCAAAGTTTGGATTCTAAATAGCTGTTACATGATTTTCTTCCCCAAAGGGTTTAACTCAAAATAATGTTGTAGCTGTCATAACTCTATAGAAAAGCAGCTCAGTCGATTTATGAAGCAGATCATTGAAACTGTCATATAGTATTTACAAAGGGTTGTTATGTGAAGGTATTTTATTTTTTTTCATTCCATACAGTTGATGAAAACAAACATTTAATTAATCTACGTGCTTGTCAGATATGATATTTTACAGTTGCAAAACAGAGGCCCATTTCACGAAAGCAATTTGTGAGCACTGCTTACATGCAGATCACCAATGGTGGCAGCATCACGTTTCACAATTGATTGTTGCCTGCAAATTGCAGATAAATTTGTGAGTCCTACAGAGCTCTTGCACGCTTATGCATGAGGTGCAAGTATGCAGTTTGTTTTAATTAGTAATATTTAGTAAAAAAAAAAAAAAAAAAAAGCAGGAGATGAAACGTTGTTATGCATGTTGCAAATTGCAGCTTGCTCATTGCAGATTTGATGAAATGGGCCCCTGCATTTGAACAATCCACTGACAAGATGGCATCAAAATATCCTAATCAAGTCGTAGTTTTCAGCCACTCATGGCCCGGAATTCATTTGAAGCCCTCTTTCCACTGTGCAGTATTTTCTTTCATGCAAAATGCAAGAATGTTTCCAAGCAGTGGCATCAGCTGAAGTGAGGGAAAATCATTTTCCAATATGTATTTATCTACCTTTTTCATGAAATCCAAAGGCCTGTAGCCGACAGTAGTCGACTCATTTGGCACAAGTTCTTCATAGATGTCAATCCATTATACAAAATCTCCTCTAGCATATGAAATTTGATTTGTTTAATCTTTTCCATTTTGCACTTTACAACCTCACAATTAATTAACAAAATGCTTGTGCACCTTGTTAGTAGATTAAATTTGTCTGCTGTAATGAACACAAAATCATTAGTGCTCATGCAAACACTTATTGGATCTGTGCCTTGGTGTCTTGCCAAGATACATTTGGAGTCTGATAAGTACATGAAAATATTGGTCACTGATCTAGAATATGGTTTATTTGAGTATGGTCTTTGCAGAGTCAGTTCGTGATCATATGCATGATTGGAGAGCTTACTTTTTCTCTGTGTGGACTTGCCCAAACTTGCAGGCTCACAGACTTTACAAGTGGGCACTTGTAACCTCTGGCACGCCAGTCCAACAATTTATCAGTCTGGAGGAGTCTCAGGGGCACTTCACTGTGGACTTCAAGAGAATCTGCTCCAAGTGCAGACCTCACCAGTTTGAAAGATTACCCATCAATTTAGATACATAACAGCAACATATGTTGAAACATATCTTCTTTTTTTTTTTTTTTTGAAGTACAAGTAAATATACAATCCATTCTCACTCCCTACTCATCACCTACGGACTTGGTCAGGAACCCTTTTCACTTTTTAATGCAATGAAACGGTGGCCAGCTCACATACTGTTGGATTGATATTCTGTGGGAAAAAAAGGCCTACAAAAGTCCTGTGTGTACAGAAGTTGATGTTTGTTTTTTTTTAATTAATTTATTTTACAGATTAAAGGAACAGTCATTCTAGTGCCATTTTTCAATGTGCTGGGTAGTCTCTCTCCCAACACGGGAAATGTCATAAAGTCCACTAATGGAGGAAGTTCAGGTTAGGGTGGCTGGATGGGTCAAGCACATGACTTTCACCCAGGAGACTGGGGTTTGTCAGTTAATTTATGTAAGTAACATACATACAGTAACTAACTCACAGTGGCATGAAAAATGTTGGCCACCCCTGGTCAAAATTTCTGTTACTGTCAATTGTTAAGTGAGTTGAAGATGAACTGATAAAAAAAGTCAAAGATTACACACACATTTAACATTTTAAGATTAGATTATTGTGTATTATCTTGATTCGTACATCTTTAGAGTGAAAAAAATTAAGGAGCACCATACAAAAGTTTGGGTTTCAGACCTTAATTAGCTTGTTAGGCTATGGCTTGATGAAAATCATTGTTACAAAAGGACAAGTGATGCAAATTTCTAAGCTTTATAAATATGCTCTTTATCACAGAACTAGAAACCTTTTGCAAGAGGAATGGGCCAAAATCCCCAAACAAGAACAGGAAGAGCAAAGAGCAAAAGTGTGTACAAGCTGTGATACTTGCCAAAAAGGGTGTTATTAAGTTTGACTATGTAGGGTGCCCATACTTTTGCTTTGGGCCCTCATCCATTTTTGCTATTTCAAAATTGTAAAAGGTGGAAATGTAAAAGGAACCTCGCTTGAAATATTAAAGAAATGTGTCATCTTTAACTTTATGCTATGTGTATATCAGGTCATCTTTTACTCGCTTAGCTCACATTAACGGAAATTTTGACTTGAGATGCCCAAAGTTATTCATGCCACTGTAATTATTTTAAGCCTATAGCTAACCAAGTAGTTTATGTGCGCAAAGCTAATGAAAGTGCGACTGTTTCACACTGTTAAGCACATGTAAAGTCTAACTGGATGTTGCTAACCAGACGTTCTATATGTGTTATTGTTTACTTCACTACGGAGCAATGCATGTTGAAAATGACAAAGGTGTACTCATTGCCTTAGAAAGTGACGCCACGGAGCCCTGACTTGAATGCCCGTATGTGACAAGTTCTGTAAGGCATTAGCTTTATTAATGACAACTATATGACCATTTTGACTTTTTCACAAAGCAGGAAAAGCCAAAAAGTCAAACACATTTTGTCAAAGATGGTTTAGTTCCATCAAATGTGTCATAAAGTCATGACATTGAGCCGGCAACCAAACCTAAACCTAAATGGAATTTATTTGTCTTTAATGTTATCAATTACACCTGTGCATTTCCTGTTATGACAAGAGAGAATGACTGCTGTGAAAAAGATCTGTTGTGGTCTGAAGTCGCCTCTCATTTCACATTTTAAGCTCGCTGTGATGGCAGGAACATGTCACAGCATTTATAACTGAGGTCGCCAAGGCCCCGGTCTGCAAGTCCTGCGGGGGAACATTTTGATTCAGCCTTCAACAGTGCATGTCTCGACGGGAGCCTCACCACTGCTGTTGCGTGGTTTTACTTTGAAAATGCATGTACACTGAGTGTTTTACTTCACTAGTGTGCATGTCACAAAGCTCTCTGATGACTTGGAGAGCTGCAAAACAATGTTGTCCTCCCTCCAATGCTCCTATCTTATCCTTACTTTGAGTCTGATCTTTTCTACTCTTGACATCTAAACCCCCCATTTGATTTCTATATTTCATTCAAGCACATTTTAATGGAATCTGGCCTCATCATTTTTGAGTTGTTGTAGGCTCTCTCATTTCTTTGTTGTGCAAACCCAATAAACATGAACTCTTAAGGTGAGAAAAAGCAACCCAGTCTTCCTCTCAACTGAGATGAAGATCGTTAGGGCTATCTGTTTGAATACATTGATTATTAGGATCTGATTTCAGCTGATCCTTCCCACTGTGTACCTGACAAACTTTAGCCCTTGCCATCAGTTTTAACTGTCAGTATAGTAGGTAAAGAAGCGCACGGTGTTCAAAAGCAATTTGTAAAAACCTTTTTGAGCAGAACAAAGTCCACTGATCTGCAGATCTCTCATCTAGACCAGAGTCCCCTGAGATATACTTCCAGGACCTGAGAATAGCTGTTTCTGCTTGAAAACACACAAGAGTCATTGAGTGACTGAATGAAGCAGTTGATCGAATACCTGCACAGTGTAGTGAGAGACCGTTTCTACAGCAAACACTTGGTTGTGGTTATTGCCATTTATTGAGCCAATAAGTAGAAGTGGATGTTAAATTATTGTGATGTGCTCATTTCAATGATACATTCTAAGATAATCCCTTGGGAAACATACTGAAACATCAAAAATCATATTTCCTAAAGTCATGTTCTGAAAGAAATTAGGTCATTTTTTCCGCCCTTGTTTGCATGCAATAGCTTTGATACTAAGATGCGTCCAAGGCTAAGCACTCACTATATGTCAAGACTGCTGAGTAAGCTATCCCAGACCAGTCACAATCTGCATGTTGGCAGAGTGACATCGCTCCTCTCCCTTGTTTATTAATGCCTTGGGGATCTAGTGCAAATGGTCAAACAAACCAAATTTATTGTGACGTGAGTACCCTTGAACAAAACAACCTGCAGTGGTCATCTAGTGCTCCAAGATCTAAGATTCCAGAAGATTTATTTTCCAAACACTGTGGTGATAGAACATCGACCATGTAAAATTCATCATGTAAATCCTTTAAAATTATGCATTCATGTTCAGAAGCCCCTCATCTTTTTAGCTGAGGTTAAAGCAAGCAGCATTGTTGCATTGATTGAAAACAGCTTGAGAGGGAAGAGCATAGTGCATACAAAGAGCTCCCTTTAAAGGACATTGAGAACCACCAGCAATCCCCACTGAAAGGAGAAGAGTGTGTTTAATACTGGACGCTGCCATCTTACTCCTTGGTCAGAAACATTCAGAGGAGATTGGTTAAAAATCAACCTCTTGGAAACCTATGACCAGGGGAAATGAGACACGTTGATAGCAGAAGGGAGCAGACACATCTATACTAGAAGATGTAAAAAAAAAAAAAAAGTGAACACTGAGCTGACTGAGCAGTTCACTGGAGCACTCCCAAGGATTTTGCCTTTTCAGCATAAATACTTAAGTCTGCATTCCAGCCTTGGATTATCTTCTCCACAATTGGGGGCAATTATAGAAGCACCACCTTGTCCCTGTCAGGATCAAAGAGGCACCATCAGGCAGGGCATTGCTTCTCTATCTTCACATACCTGTGACAACTCTTCCCAGTACTGGGATATTAGCTTGGGCAACATCCACCACGGCTGCACTGCATCATCTCCACATTATATAGAGTTGATGTGAAGTCTAGATGTGGATGGTGTGTTGGCAATGCATGGACAGGTCAGGTGGCAGGTAGCAGCAAATGTCCTGCTTTGAGATCCAAAGATCCATGTATGCCTACCCGAAGAAGGTCCAACAATGTCGCAGTCATGACTCGGGAGGCAGCCTTGACGAGGGCAGGATCCTCACTGACGCTGTGTGTTTGCAGAACTACAACCTTGTTCAGCATGCTGTGCACTGTTTACTCACTGGCCATTGCCAGGAACTGCCTCATCTCCTCAATGTCTCCTGAAGTTTTGAATTGGATAAAGGTATGCTGTCATACTTCACGCTTGTTGACCACTCAAATTAGCCTCCCTGATAGTACGCTTTGGCAGGACCGCTGAGATGTGGTGAGCAGAAAATGGATGGGACTGACCCTGAAGAGACTATTTTAAAGAAACAGCTTTTTGTTGGTGTGTCGCCAAAGCCAAGAGTCCTAAATGTCGTTTGATTTAGAGTGCTTATGCTTCTTCAAATATATATATATATATATACACACACACACACATATACATATATATATATATGCATATATATACGTGTGTGTGTGTGTGTGTGTGTGTGTGTGTGTGTGTGTGTGTGTGTGTGTATATATATATATAATTATAATGCAAGAATGCAAGGATGTTGTGCCTTCATTACTCTTAAAGCAATACTTGGGAGAGTGCAAGCACAGTGCATTGTAAATGAGGTTTTCTTTTTTCACTCTATTTGGATATAGTAAGTTCAGTCGTCCTTTCGCAGGCTCAGCAAAATATCTTAAAATTAATAACTAGGCAATATAAGGCTAGACAACTGAAATATTGAATTCATTTTTTCAATGATCATTTATCAGATCAAGTCAGTGTTTATTCAGGGTAAAAAAAACAAACAAACAGAAAACAGAATACATCTGCAGGGATGGATGATCGAAAACTCATTGAAATGCATCCTGATGTAGGCGTACATATGAGTGCATCTGCAAATGTAAATGCATTCCAACATGCACATACAAACACAATAGTTTGCAGAAGTGATTCAAAGATGTTGATATATTTATCCCAATACTGTAATATCTCAGTAAGTCACAAAATGAATGTAAGCATAAATAAGAGATATCAAAGCAAAGTGTCATTTTATGCACTCTCAAAACAGTCTGTACTGCCCAAAAGCCTTGTTTGCAGGTACATCAGAGCCACTTATTATTACATGAGGCCGCAAAGTTGCCAGCAGGCTACACATAGCGTGTGCAAAAGACCTAAACACTTATTATTTTATGAGACATTTGATTTCCATTTGTAGGTCTCATGCTGTCTTACGAAGTACCTTAGAATAGATATTGAAATGATGAAATCTGTGACGTTATTTTGGACAAGGTTGTGCTTTTTGTTTGTATTGCGTTTTGGACATGGTGGTTTAGCACCACAAAGATAAACTCCCCTGTATATTTAGTGAATGATACCTATTTCTCACAAAGAACAAACTTAGCTTTCATATAATGGAAGGTTGGTTGGTTTCTGGTTTTTCTTCAGATGGGAGCCCAACTTTAAATATTGCCCTTGATTCTTATATTCAGCCACTGTAATAGAAATAATACGAAGGAACAAATCAACTGCACACTTTCAATTTGCAAAGTAATCATTCAGAACAAGCACACACTTTTCAAGTACAGGCAATGTGTCGTCTTTTTTCAGTTTTTGAGGTTTAGAACAAGCATGCAAGTAAAAGACAGGGTTCAGCAGCAGGATTACCAGTTTAGCAAGCATCAAATTACATTTGTATTATCATTGCTTTTCTGATGCATTGACAAGTGTCAGCATTGGGAAATAGGACAACAGCACTGGTGTATGGCAGAAATCAATAGCACATGTAATTTGACACGTATTTGCAGCCCTTGTTCTGAAACTTCATAAATAGGATGTCTTTGTAAAGGATTTATCTTTTTTTAATCTTTTTTTTGGAGGGTGGATTCTGCGTTGTAACAGAGTTGCTCATGTGTTGAATTTGATACCAAGCTACTAATAATATTATATAGTATGTATATAGCAAAGTGAATTACTGTCAACTTCCACTGACTTTCCACATTCTTGCAGCATCCATGTTTAGGGGATACTTATAATATACAGTGTCCACACAGCTGTACACACTTTCATATTTTGTTACCACAGATGACAACCTTGATAAGGATCTATTTACCTTTCAAGAGCAGTTCAGTCTGATCAGGCAGAAGCCCAGACTGAAAGACATGGCCCACGATATGACTTGTCCACAAGTGATTTTTGTGTTAAACAGCTCTAATTGTTGATATATGATGAAGCTGTCAACTGTCTCTGTTTCCCCACAGGCTTTTTGGAAGCAGAAGGGCCTCTCTGGGGAAATAGTGGCAGGAGCCTCTGGAGACTGTCCATTCTGTGTTACCTTTGATGCCACAAGCCCTAATGGCAATGCGGCTTTGGTAGGCTTCATTGCTGGCCAGCTGGCTTCTCAGTGGAGCTCCAAGGAGGTAATGAGTTATCAGACATACAGTGAATTTTCATTGTGATTCATTATGATATCACAGAAATTCTGAAATGTATATCAATAGTAAATGAGTAGAGAAATGGATGCATATTTTTGCTATCATCAGGATGACATGTTAATTATGTTTGAGTTGATAGTGGCTATCAACTGTGGTTTGCAAGATTGGCTCAAATTGTGGCTGGGCATGAAATATTACAGACCTTAATTGTATGATCAGTTTATGTGTACGAATTGAAATGTAGGAGTATGTTAAATTGAAAACTGAAAGCTGCCTTATTTTCCTGTCTATCCTGAAACTAAAGCTGGATATATGACAGTTTTTAGTATCACATGGTGCCATTTTTCATGCATGTTTAGCCTTTTAAAGGCTGGTAAATATTTCGTGTGGAGACAAAGGCAACATAGTGTGCATTATCAAAATGATGTTATTGTGTCAAACAAAATGCTCAGGGGCAACATTATGAAACTTGCATGAGAGATGTGCACCACCTGAGCTCTGAAACAGCACAGCGTTATTCTGTAAACCGAGGAGAATAGTGGGGTGGTCCTGCCAGCTCTCAATGTTTGTTACCCTGGTAAATATGGAACAAGAACGGTGTAAAACAGTGGCTCTCAGTTTTTTTTCTGGCATACCTTCCCTTCAGAATCTGGAAAAATTTCACACTCTCCCGACCCCACGGCATTATCAATCATTAACAATGACAGGAGAAGGATTCAAGTTGAATTTCAGTGAAATACATGCACGATAGCATCAGCAGACTCTTATTTGTTTATTTTCCTTATATAAATCATTCATTTGTTTTCTTTTTCACACACACACACACACACACACACACAATTGATATATATATATATATATATA
>JBBMOE010000003.1:16855957-16882678 GCA_037975065.1 Chaetodon trifasciatus
TATATATATATATATATAAATTGTGTGTGTGTGTGTGTATATATATATATAATTACACATAGTGGCAGGTGTTATCAAATGGAGAAGTTTTATTGGCATGTAAGGAGCCACTAATGAATGGTTATCTACTCGCTAAGCAAGTACTCCCATAAGCAATGACCTTAAAATACCTTTTTATACAGCATCAGCATCACATCAAGTGTTGATGAGTTATTTTCTGCAACAGAGGTGGTATTAGATTCATGCAGGCTTCATATACCTTTGTGCCCATGTTGGCGATTGAGAAGGTTATATTTCATCTATCCTGCCTGTGACTGAGTATTGCCATTGACAGCTGCAATCCTCTTGCTCTACCATACACTTCTTTCGCACACTCAGCCAGCGTCCTCTCCTCTTTCTTTTCCACACTTTCCCTCTGTGTTGACATTTTCATTTAGTGCTTTCCCTTTACCTGAAAAAAATAAATAAACCCAGCCTTGTCCTAGTGTTGTTTTGGCATTTCGGTCGTTAGTCTGACTTGCTATGAAGCTTGAGCAGAGCCGTCTCCCTGCTGTTCCACTCTGCACGGTGTGCTGAATAATTAACCCCCACTTGCTACTTCACTGCTAAACAGAGGAAAATAGTGTTGGTGTGTGAGAGGCAAGTGGACAGCAAGGTCACAATTACACACTGTTTGTGCTAAATATTATGTTCAGACTTTTTTTTTTTTTTTCCCCTCACATTTGGCTCTTACACAGTGTAATTGTTTGGACTCGCTTGATTGATTGCTTTGGTTTGCACATGTGGAGTCGTCCATTAAAAGCCTTTTTTTGCTATGTGATGTCATTAAATTTTCAGCTGACACTAGTAGCAGTCCTGCAGCAAATTAACAGTGATGTGTTTTTTTTCTTCTTAAAGACATTGCTCATCGAAAGCAATTTGGCACCATGCTTCAATTCACTCTTTGTTCTTCTGTAAGGAGTGTATTAAGAGACTATGAGTTTCCGCTCCAAATTATTGTGCAAGGGTATGCTGAGAGCAAAGGTAAAGTGACATGCAGATGAAGAATCTTAGACAATTTTGCAACAGCTGTCATAATGTTTTATGGTGATCTGTCCTTTTGGTCCTCAGGCCTCAGTTGCTCTGTACATAACTCATCGTGTGAACTAATACAACCAGGAGCAAGTGCTGACCACGGCTGAGTTATTCAAATTGACTGCTACTTCCTGTGTCCAGCCTGCATTTGTTTCTAGAATATGCTTTCATATTTCAGCAGCCTGCCGTAATAGTTCTGAGTGATAAGCACGTGTAACGTTAGAACCGTGTTGGCACCAACATTTCCTGCTGTTTTCAGAGCAGAGAGAGAAGAGAAGCTGTGCTTTCCAGTCTGGTCAAATACCTAGGTCCTGAGGCCGCGTCTTTCATCCACTATGAAGAGAAAGTAAGTAGTTCAGTGGCAGATGTCTGATGTAATAAAACAATAACGTTTTGGTTTGAGGCAGAATTTTGTTGTGCCAAAATTCATAGTCAAATTTTTAACCCTGAATTCCAGAGAGGAAAGCTACTTTGTGTAGAAAAAGCCTGCATCTGTGTCAGCAAAGCTGAAACCAAAGTGAATTATTTAAAGACTTATAACGTTGTGTAATGCTTAAAAAAAGCAAAAGCTACTTAGCTTCAGCTTGATAGTAGTTTTAGTCTTACAAGTCTAATATTATAACATGTAACAATATTACAGACAGTGGACCTAGCATGGGTCTAGCAAAGACCTGTGATAATCAAAGTTTTATTGCCTCTAATTTTGTATTCCAGCAGTGAAATTGTTCATCCACATCCATCAAATATGCTAATGTGAACCACAGTTGTTTATAACACAGTCCATATCCAAAGATATACACAAACATATAGACAATGTCACAAGCTTTATTTTGAAACTCTAACAGGACATTGCATTCTTCTTGTTTCTAACGACGGAGAGAGGAGATGTTGTTTTCATGCCATAGCAAGGCAAAATGTAGCATGTGATACTGACACGGTGGACCGGCAGGTGCACTGCACACTTTGGCGTGATGCCGGGTTGCAGCAATAGATACCCTACTTGCTTAAATCATGTGCCACTCATACAGAATAGCGACTTAGCTACATTACTTGATGTACAGCATGCAATGGTAGAATGTGAAAGAGCACAGCTGTTATGCAAAAAATGTTATTTTAGCCCCTCAACGACTTTTTCCTCACTTCACTGTTGAACGGCAAGATGGAAAGTTGCCCTGAGGAAACTTGAGGCAGGGACATTAAGGAAGACGTCATGATGGTACTTAGTAGAGACTCGATGGGAACATGCAATTATACAATACAATGACAACAACTCAACTTAGTGAAGAGAAAAACACATATTTGGCCTAATTTTACATTAGCCCAATTGGTTTCGAGTTTCTGGTATTATATACTAATTATTTTTGTACTTGTTATTTATCAAAATCGGAAAGATACTTTTGAGACCACCCACCAGGACAACCCAGTTCCATATTTTTCTGTTGTATTTACTGAACTTCTCTCCACACGACAAGCTGAAGAGTTTAATTCCACTGACCTGCATCTCTGCATCTGCATAACCCTAACCCTCTTTAGAAGAAAGGTATTGAGAAGGTGATGTTAGCGATTCAACATTCACTGTTAGGTAATAAGAACATTAGTAAAATCAAGTCATGTGATGCGGATTCCTCAATGCAATACTGATATACTGTGTGATAATATTACTGACTGTGGGTAACTTTCCATGTCAAATAACAGAGAACCATGAGCATTATCAAACTATATTCATACAAGCTGTCATGTTTGTAGTGTCTGCTTCCATAATTAAGGTCAGTTTTGGTGAATATGCATTTAGTTTGTTCAGTGGTTCAAAGGTTTTCAAACTTTAAATGAAGAGTATCTGCTAATAGCTAATCTAACATAATAGACAGGGAGTCTATGGGGAGTACCATCAAGTGCCATTTTGCTGGAACAAAGCCGTGCTTTCGCACTGTGCAATGAAATACTACAATTATAATGCCATTTAACTTTTCCACTTTACAGGATTGGGCAAAGGAAGACTACAGTGGGGGCTGCCCTGTTAATGTCATGGTACCAGGTCTGCTGACATATTACCACCCTAGCCTGAGGAAGCCCTGTGGCAGGTAATCACCCCACTGATGACAAATCCACCACAGCATCACACCTTTCCTTCTCCCAACAGTCACCTTTCCTCTGTGTTCTCATCAGAACAAATGGTTTGGTAGCGTAGAGTAAACTGGCATGGCAGTTTCAAAATCTTTGATCTAAATCTTTTTAAGAGCTAAATTTAGAGTGTATAGTAAGCGGCATCGTTTTATACTAGATGACACTATGAGAGATACTGACTGTGGTTGCTGGATGCTCATGCTATTTTTAAACCACAGAATCAACAGCAGGTATTACTCACTAGCCCCCAGTGCCTACAGATCATTGACATGAGTCGTAGGAGTGACTGTCGTCACTGTTACATATTAGTCCAGTTGGGGTGGGTGCATGGTGGCACAAGTGGTAACACTGTCGCCTCACTGCTAGAAGGTCCCCAGTTCAAATCCCGTGGCGTGTCCTCCACAATGCCTTTTGGTGCCTGCTGCTCGAAAAAAGGGACCTTTCTGTGTGGAGTTTGCATGTTCTCCCCGTGTTTACCCGGGGTTTCCTCCTTAAATAACCCCCACTAAAAACATGCAAAGAAGATCACCACATGACGACAAAAAGGATGGGTCCCCGGGCGCTGCTGTCGGCTGGCAGCTGGCAGCCCACCGCTCCTGGTCTGCCGTGGAGGATCGAAAGACCGAGGATGGGTCAAACGCGGAGAATTAATTTCACAAAAAAGCATGGCGTGTGCATGCAATGTGCGTGGTGCATGTATATGTAATGCTGTGATAATAAAAAGTACATTCTTCTTCTTCTAAAGAAATGGCGAGATGTCGTCAGGAAAACTGAAGGAAAACGTCCTCTAATCCATTTCTAATGGCCTGTTCAGAGATGCACAAAGCTGAGCAAATGAGAGGGAGAGGTGGGGAGTGGGATCCAGGTAATATATTTCCATAATGACATTAAGTCCATGGGGAGCAGAGGGAGCTCATTACATAACGTAACTCAAACAGAAGCATGGGGCTGTAGCCCTTATTCACATTCCTGGGCCATATAGGAAATGGATCCTCAAGGGCACGGTATGACCTTGACACAAATCCAGCACATGTAATGAAGATGTGGCCGTGCTTGGTTGACTAAAATGCTTTAACCATACTGTATCTAACAGCACGGTGGATTCTGGTAGTGTCTGCTGGATTAAGGGATTTTATTTGGGCCTGAATCTCAATGCTGACCAGAGTGTGGTTTTTATAATTAGAGTAATTATCCTAGGTGGATGCTATGGCTGAGTGGTCAGTATGTGAGATTTGTACTGAGAGGTCGTTCCTACTCAAGTTTAGGTGTGACAAGAGAGGAACGAGAAGAGAAGGAGTGAGAAGGAAGAAAAAGCTGCTGAGAACTATGAATAAATTGAAGTCAGTGCATCGTTACCAGCTCCAGACTGAATGCAGAATAAACACTGCACTGACAAGAGTTCTTTAGTAGGATGCTGCACTTTTTCAAAACAAACAACAAAAAAAAGGTTTGTGCTGCTCTTCACATTGTTTGGATTATTACTACCAACAGAGAAAGATTAGTTCATTCAACCCATGATACACAGAGTCAAACAGAACACATTTAAAGTCCTGCAAAGCTGTCTGGACTTTATGTTTTGTATAATATAATATCAGTTTATACTTTTACTATTTTAGGAGTTGGTGCTGAGAGTGATAATTAGGTGCCATAACTAGAGATATGAAATCTAACTGTGTTTTTACATCAGAGCTCTATAAGCGTAGCAGTTTCATCTCTTTGAGTCCACACAGCCAAGTTCGTATCCATTCAGCCAGTTCAGGATTATCCCGTCAGTAATGGAAAAGTAAGCAAGAAGCAAGTGCTCCTGGTGCCAACAGCAAATAGTTCAAAGAACAGGACCCATAATGCAAGAGCATTCCGAAGTATACAAAGATTAGGTGAACAAGCATCAGAGAGTGTCACCGTTATATCTCGGTGGGGGTGCTGGAGACAGGACTGTACAATAAGAGCAGTTAAAAACCAACTGTAAGATGACTAAACTCTGAATATTAGAAAAAAAAAATTCTCAGCTCAAATACCTGGTAGATCTAGGTAGAAACGGCAAGTGATCACACACAGAGCTGCTTTGTGTTGGCAAAAAACCACCATTGCAGTCTGTGAAGTCATCATTAGGAACGATAGACACACCTTTTAGTTTTTTTGACATTGATGCACTTCATTATTGTATGTTAAAAAGAATTGAAGGGAGAGGGTGTTAAGCAGAATTGAATTTCGGACCCAAAAGCAGGACACAGACAGGGGAGAGCTTGCAATGGCTCAATGTGGTTTTATTGAAAAGATGATGACAAGAGGATTTGGAGAGCTGATCCACAGTTTATGGTGCAATGGGACAAACGGAGCGAGCTGGGCTGTCAGCCGGAAGGCAGACTGGCAGGACACAGGCCAAGGAAGGCAGGGATCGCAGAAGGATGTGAACCTGAGGCAAACACAAAATTACACAGAATTCAGGAAAACGGGGTAGGAGCTTGAGGATGGGTTAGGTGCAGGTGTGCAGGCTGATTGGCAGCAGGAAAGGGCAGAGAGACACACCCAGACCGACTCTCTCTCTCTCACACACACACACACACACACACACACAAAGAGAACAAACAGCAAACACAAGGGAGGTTACAAGAACGAGTAACACTTATTTATTCCAGAGAATGCAATAGTCACTATGATCAAATGCTTGAGAGAGATCAATGACAGAAAGCTTTGTTCTTCCTAGATTCTGTATTAGTGCTTAATGTGACAATGTGGACCAATTTCTTTCTTAATCCACTTTGTTCATCTGCTGTTATAGTATCTGACTCAGCCCACTGGGAAATGTGATTAAACTGAACACAGCAGAACAGTTTGTACACAGCAGAGGTCAAAATGATATCACACTTGCTCAGAGGGATTCTTTTATCTTTATTCCCAAATTTAGAGATGGGTTTAATCCCATACTTGTGAATTTCTGGAATTATCCATGTGGGAGTCTTCAAATGATGGGCCACCCTGTTCACATGAGAAAACATAGCACTGCATTGATTTTGACGGAGCTCTACAGCTGTGGGTGATCAGTTTCACTGAACTCTCATCCCTCTAATCATCTACTTAAACACGACACCGATAATCAAGTTTCATCAAGACCTCAAGGCAGTGTTTTTTATCTGACTAGCTCTCACTCTCCTCGTCATACTGCTGCTGCTCATTATACTGTTTACTGCCACCTGCTATGGGTGCCGCTGTAATGGTTGTGCGGTTGTGATTGATTTGTCCCCACCCCATTCATGCGTGTTTCATTTTTATTACCATACTTGGTGAATGTATTGCTTTCATTATCATTTGTATATAGTATATCTCAGTGATCTTTGGATTTGACACCCACTGAGTCACCGTTGCATAAATCCATTGCAGAGCAGCCTCAAACCAAAGTGTGTAACCATAGGCTGAAGCAAATGGTCCTGTTTTTGAGGCATAAAGCCACTTTAAACTGGCAAACTCACATTTTAGGACGTTAAAATGTTGTCTTTATCATTTTGAGGAGACCAGTCAGGCTCCGGGACCTCTCAGCGGATAGGCAGGTTGCGTGCACGACCACCTCCGAGCGTGTTGACATGTTGCCAAAATGCCTTTCAGTTTGAGGGCTCAAGGTCTTGCATATTCTGCTGATGAAGTCTCCAATGGCATCTTTTAGTAGGCTGAACTGAACGATCAAAAAGCTTCTAAACATTTCTCATTGCAGCTTTGGAACACATTGATCCTCTTGTTTAATCTTGACAACTTTGTTTCCGTTGTCAACGTCGTCTTTGCACCCTCGCTGAATAGTAACATCCCCTTGAATTTCATTGTTGTATCCCGCTTTACAACATCAGAAAAGTGTGTCTATATGAATTCCAGAGCAAGCTTGTTTGCAGTGGAAGCCTCTAAGGCTGCTGTTCAGATAACTGATAACTTAATAATCAGGGATACAGGCCAGATTAACGGTGCTAAGGGGAAGCCCTGATTGGCGGACAAGGCTGGGGGCTGGTATACTAGAGGAGCCTTGAAACAATAATGATGGGCTAGTGAATACATGAATAGTTAGCCTTATACATCCATATACATTTACACTATCCTTTGAAAGGTGAATTAGTGGAATGTCTTCGCAGTGCATGAATGAGAAAGTACAGAACCAGATGCGTAGGTACTTTAGTCCATGTAGCTTCCATGTACCATGTACATGTTACATGTACTGTGCAATTACATTTACTGTAAAACAGGTGATATGTGTTATAGTAGATTGCAAGGTCACACAGTGGAGCCAACATACCCAGCTCCCAAATGTCAACGCTGTGTTGAGAGTAAAGTGAGCTGATTGACACAGCTCCTTTCAAGAGGCAGGTAACAAAAGATACATACATACATACATACATACATACACACATACATTATGTTTCAAATCTGTAATAGGAAACAAACAGTCAAGTAAAGCACACACGCATTCAGAGACTGCAGATCAATCTCTCTTTTTTTGTTGTTGTTTTTTTGTTGGTACCTAAATATAATTGATTGATAATTGATATTATGCAGTTAGTAAATAACAGACCTTACGAAATTGCTACTTTCTGTAGAGCACTTCAACCTCCTGGAAGAGGGCCTCTCTTCTGTCTGTAGAGGCTGTGAGTGAGTCCTCCAACTCACCTCAAAGGAAAACTGAAGAACATAACATGCAATCAAAGTGTCCATCCACTCCATTGAACATGCCATCACACTCAGTATCTATCAGTGGCTGCAGGCCAGCCAGCTGTGGAGCAGAAGTTAATCTCTCAAATATTGCCTTAGTTCTCACTTCTGTGTCTCTGACTGCAGCAGGTAGGGTCGGCCATGGAAGGCTAACACTTAGCTCAAGATCAACCTGTCAGTCTGTATCCCAGAATAATGGCCTTTACTTTCTTTCTGAAGCAACAGTGCAGGAAGAGCATTAGTCATGGTTTGTGCAAGGAGGGTAACAGGAACACAAGGTATAGGACCCAGATGCAGACGATTGAGGCAGAGCTTAAGTAATTCAATGATTTATTACACAAAATGGAGGTACAAAGGTTTATGGGATGATGAGACAGGCAGGGATTAAAACCAGAGAAGGCATCCAAACAAATCTGACAAGAACCAGGTAAGAATCAAAAGTCCAATAAGCAGAAAAGGTCCAGAACAGGGTCTCAGGCACAGCAGATGACCAGGATACAGAGATTAGAGAGCAAAACATGAAACACATGGAAAAATAACATCACAATCTGGCAAGGAACAAAGTAAGTGGCCTGGTATATGCTACAAAAAGGCAGACTGGGGAATGTGATGCAGGTGGGGAGATGGTTGGGTCAGTCAGGTGGTGAGGACAGTAAGGATGGACAGCTAGAAGATGGCAGATCTGGAGAGAAGGGACAAACAATTAAACAAAATATTCTCGAAATCGCAATATGGCCAAATGCAGTATCTAAATCACAGGAGCTGCTTTTTTCCTAAAGGTATAAATGAACCACTGTGGTGCTACAGAGATGTCCCGGCCTATAAATTATATGCTCCAGATGTAAGGGAACATGCATTTTTAGATTTTCTCCCCTCACCCCTCGCTTCTACGGCCAGTGGACTTGGGCTTTGAGAAAGTAGCTAAGCCGCTGCTAAGGTGCCTCCATGTGGGGGTGGGTAGTGGTATGTTTTCAGAAAGCCGCTGGTAAAAAGAGACCATAATGTGTCATCTTCAGTTCTGCAGCCATTGTCTTCAACCTCTTGGGGGGCTGGCAGCTGGCAGCAGCCCCTGCCACATTTTATCTCTTAAGCGTTGACTCCAATGCTTGTTTTTCCTTTTTTTCTTTCACTGCGCTGCACGGTTACACAATCCAACCCACAATGCTGCCATCTTGCCAATGACAAAGCCCTGCAGTCTGCATACTCTAGTTGGTGTTTAAGTATGACAGCAGTATGTTCAGCTCCTCATTATGTGGACTGATGTTGACAAAATAGCTGTTGTGATTAGACAATTAATTGATTTGTTAATCAAAAGAACATTCACTGCCACCTATTTTGATAATTGATAATCAAATTATTTCAGGTATTTCGAAGCAAAAATTTCAAACATTTGTTAGTTCCAGCTTCCTAAATGTGAGGGTTTGCTGTTTTTCTTTATTAATTGATTAATAGTGAAAATAATCAGCAGATGAATCGAGAGTTGCAGCCCTTTAAGGTTTATAAGTCGCCCTTGACTTGGCATGACATGGAGAAGAAAAAAGGATGAGGAACAGTGATCGAGCCCTACATGGCTGAACAGACTTAACCTAATTTGTTGAGTATGTTTCAGTGCACAGTGACATGGAGCGTCTAAGCCAACAGAGACTTGCTAAAGGGCAAAAGAGGAACTCTCACCACCTTCACGTGTGTACTCTGTAAGACCGATTGTGCAAATGAGTGCTCATGGCTTAAGACACTACATAAATGCACAAAAAGGGTGTGATTACTCCAACAGAGAATAAAAACAGCTTTCAAACAGCAGCACTAATCTTAATGTTTTTGAATTTGACTCACCGATTGTCTTGAATTACAGGATCCATTGGGCGGGCACAGAGACAGCCACCCAGTGGTGTGGGTACATGAGTGGTGCAGTACAAGCTGGTCAGAGAGCAGCTCTGGAAGTGCTGGCTGAACTCACCCCCACAGTACTGACCCAGGAGGAGCAGGAAGCAGTGCAGCTCAGTGAAACTGATCAGGGTCCTGCCAAACAAACACAGTCATCCAAACACACGTACCTGTCTACAAGCAAGGCTATGGTCATAGCAGCACTGGCAGTCAGCGCTGCTCTCTTGCTGGCGCAGCATCAAAATGCATTGCCGAAGGTCAAAACCTACTTGATGAATGCATTTTCAGCAACCAGGCATAATATGTTCGTGTTGTAAGAGAAACTTGTGAAACAGGTTAACCTGAGGAAAATTGCGTCCTCATATCTGATATTTTTTTCTTTTCTTTTTTGTCTCCGGCCACATACTTAAACTCAATTAGATTAATTTTTATTCTATTGTGTCAAATCAAATGATCTTATAATTTAGGTAAATTGTAGTATTGTAGATTTAGAATGTGCAGTTTTACAAATTTGTAGCATAACATGTATTTCATTATGAAATGTTGATTAATAACAATTCAATTTAGTTTTAATGGTTTTTAATAACTCCAATTGCATTTTTGCTCATCAGCTTGAATGATGTTATCATTTGCTCATCACGAATCAAAAGAAAATTATTTTCTGTAGCAATACCAACAGAAATCCATTGGAGACATTTGCAGTCTGCAGTCATCTCATTTGCCTTTGTAACATTTCAAATTGTGACTATAAAATTTAGGTTGTGCTTGTAAGCTTCAGGCTTCAGAGCGATCATGTTGTGTTTAAACCAGTTTGCAGTGAGAAAATGGAGCTTTCATACTGCATGCCTTGCTTTGTTTCCCAGAGAGCCATAAAACCTGCTTGAGAGGCTTGGAGCTGCGCCACACACACATTCCACCGAACCACCAGCAGACATTCGAATGAGCGTGAGATGGATGAACCAGTCACACAATGATAACGTCCCAGAGAAAGTGACTTAATCACTATCACTTGATTGCACAATTGATTGAAAGGATTTTTGTCAGTCCCCATGTCTCTCCTAGAGAGCATCTCAAACTCCCCCTGATCATTGGATGGTCATGTGTGACTCTGTTGGCACCATGGCTTACTATTTGTCTTTGTTATCACTAGCATGCACTGAATCAACTGCCTGGTGTCCATGGTTTCATTTAAGCCTGTCCGGCCTGAATCAAGATCAACAGCTCAACATCTTCAATCGAGTTTTATTCAACCTTTGGTGTTGATTTGGTCATTTTGTGTTCAAATAGGAGCAATGCCTCTCATGCGACTGAGTTTCTGAACAAATTTAATGTAAAATACGTACTTCCTTTTTTTCTGACTTGGCCCCACTGAGAGGAAGGATAAAGCGGATGGGTGTGCTATTTCAGGGACTTCACAGTGCTGCTCAGAGGTTCCTTCTCATGCTACATATCTCCAGCTTCAGGCATGCATGCGGTAATGTACCATCTGGGGGACTGGCAGCCTGCCTTGTTAGTTGCTGTTTTGTTGTCGTTCAATGCAGTCCAGTTCTTGGGTTCACTGGTGAATGTGTGCATCTGAATGTGTGATCATTGGGAAAGGATGAGCATTTATTAGAACAACTCTTCTAAACTTGTGTGAATTAAAACATCACATACAACTCTATAGTCACAAAAACTTACACTGGTAAAAGCTGAAAATGCAAGGGCACTGATTTCACCTTGATGAAGGCTGAATGCTTCATAATTTTGGTAATTCCACTACAAAAAGAAGCAGATCAGTATACAGCAGCCAGCATGCTGTCATAAAATGTGAAGTCATATTATAATGCAGAATAAATATTGTGTTTTGTAATGACTCTGGTAGGAGGACAGTTTGGTCGATCAGGTTGAAATGCAATAATGTTTTTTTTTTCAGCCCCTCAAAGTTTGCAAGCACAAAATATCATACATAAATTAAAAAACAGAAAAGAGAGATCAGCATCTTTGGCTATCAAGCTCTACTCTGCACAGTGGGCAGTGTGTTTGTGTGAATTCTGTGCCTATTTTTTTACATATCCAATAAAAGATTTCTAGTAAAGGCTCTGTGTTGCTGTAATTACTGTAGCCTCTGTAAACACCTGTTGTAGCACTTGCCTTAGTGTTTGCCTTTGGGCAATAGCACCAATTTTAAAAATTCATACACTGCAGTGCGGTGTAATCAATATGTGAACATAAACAACTCTTTTCTCAGAACTAAAACTGTGGCCTATTTGTTTAAGCACATGCAATTGCCATCATACTATGTTATGCTGACTTCTATGTAGTCATACAGCCACTGATAACAAGAATGCCATTATAATTCAATTCAACAACCCTGGAATAACTACTGCCTTGGTGAAGCTCATAATGTTCATTTACTTAGAATTATGTCAGCAAGGGGTTGATTCAACTTTGGCAATTGTCTTTTAGACTGCATTCTGTTGCATTGTTATGCAAATTCCATCAAGTACCTTTCAGTTGGCAAGGGTTTACTTATGGCTTGTGCTCCTCATTGTCAACGCTGCTTTCTTGTGTGTAACATACATCATGATTTTTGAGCCTGTTTTGAAAACCTAATGAGTCATTTACACAGCTGCTTCTGCAGCTGTGATTAAGTTCCTTCAAAGTTTAAGGCCTATTTGTTTTGGAATTATGTTCACAATTCATGATTCTGCTGCACCAATTTGCATCTAATGCCAACATTCTACAGTATTTTTAATTTAGTGAAGCGAACAGTAACAATTCTGGAAATCAATGTGGAACGGGGGGTGCTAATGGGCACATGGGGCAGACCTTTGCACTGGTATTCATGTACCATCTGAGACCAATAATGAAAAGAGCATGCCACTGATTTAGCATTGCGCTCTTGTAGCACTGTCAGACTCATGATTGACAGTTAAAAAAGAAAGGATCAAAATCAATAAAGCAGAACCTTACACATTTCCTCATTTAAACCTGGCACCTGCAACTTAATTGCAAACATTTAGATGAGAGAAGGTGTTGTGCTAGTAGTGGCTAATGTAGCCTGAAGCTTAAGAGATGAGATCTTTAGAATGACACACCTCCTTGTAGTCTTCAGCCCCATTTTATTGTTTGGAGCTCACCCTGGAGCCACGAAAGGATTTGAGGATTTCTACAACTTTCTTTCTGACGTGGTAGTACTCCCCAAGACCTGTAAACAGTGATCTGTGGACCTCCCCTTTAATGCTTCTTTTTTTTTCTACCATAATCACAAAATTTCTGTAACCCAGTATTTTAGATATCTGACCTCAACCATACCTAAATGCTCTTGTTGCAACACAGATATTTTCAGAGTATCATTTGGTCAGAGAGCATCATTTTACATTACATGGGTTTTTTTTTTTTGTCCAATTTCAACATTCCGTCTGGAAATTATAAAGGCCAGCTGCACAACTTATTTTGTCAACCATCATTTTATCTGAAGTGAATATTTAACAGCTCACAGCGGAACAACAAGACTAGGTAGTCAGGATTTGTGTTCTCTCTTGTAGATATAACTGCTCGAGCCAGGCATACGATGAAAGCATCTAAGAGAAAGTGATTTCATCGTTATCACTTGATAGCACAATGGATTGAAAGGATTTTTGTTTGTTTCCATTTCTCTCCTAGAGAGTATCTTCAACATCCACTGATCATTGAACAGTAAGTCTGGTGCCATGGCTTACTATTTGTCTTTGTTATCGCTAGCTTGCACTGGATCAACTGCCCGTTCTTCTTGGTTTCATTTAAGCCTGTCCAGGCTGAATCAAGGCCAACAATCCAACATCTCTGTATACCCTGTGGTGTCTGTGCCAGAACAAATCTGACGGGCAGATTTCCACTCAGATTTCCACTTTGGGGACATGCATAAAACAAATGCATGAGCAACAAGGTGTAATGACCAGGCTGCCAGGCGTTCAAGGGCATTCAGACCAAATCAGAACCAACATTCATGGATACACAATAAAACCGAGTACCAACATACCACAGAAGGAAAAACACACATTGCCAGTGCTATCCCAATGCACCACTACCTTAGTACATCCACAATTCATCTCCATGGAGTGACACTGTAGACAGATACAAATGTGAGCGACATATAAATTAATCTATTTGTCACAACAGATGATGAACAAGCACAACAATACCAAGGTTTGAGCTGTTTGAGGATGGCATCTTTCCAGTCATATGTGCACTTCTATAAGTTCTCTCTCCAAGGCCAGCTGCACTAATCGGGCCTACTGTGAGTGGAACACGGCTTGATGTTCCTTGATGTCACAAAACAGCTTTTTCACATGTGGCAGTCAAGGATAGAGCATGATTAAATGCAGTGAAGAATCACATTCCCCTTGTAGTGCTGTCATAACTGATGGGGGAATAATGTGTGCTTGTATCTGCCTTGACATGATACTCCAACCAGTCTCAATCCATAAAAATGATAATCTCACAGATGAGCTGATTATGTTCGTATAAACAGACTTGGTAAAGCTGCAGTAATCAGCAGTTCCAGTTGAAGCAGCCAGTGGAAGACTTAATGAGCTGCACCTGTCCACCGCTAGCCGCTGAGGTGTTAGCTTAGCCGAAATTGAAAAATGGCTGATTCTCAACTGTGTCCAAACTGTTCCTTCAAGTGCTGCAGCGTCTGTAGCCAGCTTTAGTTAATGTTTTTCATAACATGATAGCTACTTAGATTCTCACTGTATCTGAGCTAACATAAACAACATTCAAGTATCCACCATAGCCTGATATCCATTGAAAACACTTGTGTGTTTCGATCTGACAGGAAATACCTGCACACGCTTGGTATATTTGCATTCCTCACACATGATTATAAAACTCACTGGATTTTTATTTCTTGCCTTAAAAAACTCTTTCTATTCCTGTAGAAACAGTGTGTAACACCGATCTAAAGCATAAAGTAAATTGAAAGCTATTCTTGAACTATTTGGCATGCATGAATGGTTTTGGTTTCTTTTGAAAGGTAACACTGAAGTTTTTTCCCCTGCAGTCAGAATCACTTTATGAGTGCTACTGGCATTGAGTAATAGAAGTTTGAACACACTGAAGTTGAAGGTTTTTTTTATTTCTGCCTGAATATTGTTTCGCAAATAGATGCCCTCAGATGAAAATATCTGGGCCTTATTAGCTGGAAAACAGAATGAGACCACTGCATGAAGCCTTACCCTCATCCAAGTTCAATAAAAACTGACAACAATGGCGCAGAAAATGAATGTTTTGCAAGCGCCTTTTTTGTTTTGATGGAAGGTCTAGGCAATTTATTATAATTCTCTAGATAAATATCTACATTTATATTCGGGCAGCAAATATTTGGCACAAATCAAACAGTTTTCTTTGGATTATTATAGTATTGTTGACTAGTATTGGATCATGTGGACCTTTGACAATATAAGTTTTTGCTGGAGTGTTAAAGGTTTTGAATTCCAAATCTACCAACAGTGTCACTAATAACCACACAAGGATTACGGGCCATATCACAGTTGGACAAAACGCCTTCTCATACTCTCTTGCTGTTGCATCTCCTGTCTAGCCAATAACTTCATTTTGGTGTTCTCTCCCTTTCCCTGCAGGCCTGTAGCATTGTTTTGGTTGAGTCTCTATCCCCATGACCTTTCAAATATTTCCAATAGAGCTGTTTTCTGTGTAAACTCTGTCCCCTCCCATCTTTTTAATTATCCCCGACACCTCTCCTACTGGAGTTTGTGTTCCTACTTGAGTCACAAAACCTCCTCTAGAATGCCCTTTTTGCCTGTCTTATTTTTCTCCTTACCACTGCTTGAGCCTCCTCCTTGAACCGACACCTTATCGTGGTGGAGGAGTTTGAGTACCCGAATGATCATAGAGGCTATGTTGTACGGGGCTTAATGCCCCTGGTAGGGTCTCCCAAGGCAAATAGGTTCTAGGTGACGGGTCAGACTAAGAGCAGTTCAAAAGCCCCTATGAAAGAAAAGTCATCGAGGAAGTGTACGTCGCCCGGATTGGCGTTACCGGGGCCCCACCCTGGAGCCAGGCCTGGGGTTGGGGCTCGCAGGCGAGTGCCTGGTGGCTGGGTCGTTGCCCACGGGACCCGGCCGGGCAAAGACCGAACGAGCGACGTGGGCCTGCCTTCCTGTAGGCCCATCACCTGCAGGTAGGTTCAGAAGGGGCCGGTGCTTTGTGGTATGGGTGGCAGTCGTGGGCGGGGGCCCCGACGACCCAAACCCTGGACGACGACTCTGGCTATGGGGACATGGAATGTCACCTCGCTGGGGGGGAAAGAGCCTGAGCTAGTGCGTGAGGTTGAGCGGTACCGGCTAGAGATAGTCGGGCTCACCTCTACGCACAGTCTGGGCTCTGGAACCCAACTCCTTGAGAGAGGCTGGACTCTCTTCTACTCTGGAGAGTCTAGGTCTCTCACTATTGTTTTGGCTTACGGGCTGAACAGCAGTGTAGAGTACCCAGCCTTCTTGGAGTCCCTGGGAGGGGTACTGGAAAGTGCTCCAACCGGAGACTCCATTGTTCTGCTGGGGGACTTCAACGCTCACGTGGGTAGCGACAGTGATACCTGGAGGGGTGTGACTGGGAGGAACGGCCTCCCCGATCTGAACCCGAGTGGTGTTCTGTTACTGGATTTCTGTGCTAGTCACAGTTTGTCCATAACGAACACCATGTTCAGGCTGGAGGTCAATGATCGACTTTGTGGTCGTATCAGCTGACCTTCGGTGGTATGTCTTGGACACTCGGGTAAACAGAGGGGCTGAGCTGTCAACTGATCACCACCTGGTGGTGAGTTGGATCTGCTGGCAGGGGAGAAACCGGGACAGGCTTGGTAGACCCAAATGTACTGTGAGGGTCTGCTGGGAACGTCTGGCCGAACCCGCTGTCAGGGAGGTCTTCAACTCCCGCCTCCCGAAGAGCTTTGACCAGATTCCAAGGGAGGTTGGAGACATCGAGTCCGAATGGACCATGTTCTCCACCTCCATTTTTGACGCAGCCGTCCGTAGCTGTGGCCGTAAAGTCACCGGTGCCTGTCGTGGCGGCAACCCCCAAACTCGGTGGTGGACGCGGGAGTAGGGATGCTGTCAAGCTGAAGAAGGAGTCCTATTGAGCCTTGTTGGCCCATGGGACTCCTGAGGCAGCTGATGGGTACCGGCAGGCCAAGCGTGCGGCAGCTCAGGCAGTTGTAGAAGCAAAAACTCGGGTCTGGGAGGAGTTCGGGGAGGCCATGGAGGAGGACTACAAGTCCGCCTCGAAGAAATTCTGGCAAACTGTTCGGCGCCTCAGGAAGGGGGTGCTTGAGGGTTCATGGGAGTTTGCCCAACCAGTCCACATGTGGACTTGGAGAAAGCATTCAACCGTGTCCCTTGTGTCATTCTGTGGGAGGTGCTCCGGGAGTATGGGGTTGGAGGCCCTCTGTTGAGGGCTGTACAGTCCCTGTAGCAGGAGCATTGCCGGCAGTAAGTCGGACCTGTTCCCAGTGCACGTTGGACTGCGGCAGGGCTGCCCTTTGTCACCAGTTCTGTTCATTATTTTTATGGACAGAATTTCTAGGCGCAGCCAGGGGCTGGAGGGGGTTCGGTTCGGGAGCCGGCAGATTTCGTCTCTGCTTTTTGAGGATGATGTTGTCTTGTTGGCTCCCTCAAGCCAGGACCTTCAGCATGCACTGGGACAGTTCGCAGCCGAGTGTGAAGCAGCTGGGATGAGAGTCAGCACCTCCAACTCCGAGGCCATGGTTCTCGACCGGAAAAAGGTGGCTTGCTCCCTCCAGGTTGGGGGAGAGTTCCTGCCTCAAGTGGAGGAGTTTAAGTATCTTGGGATCCTGTTCACGAGTGAGGGAAGGATGGACCGTGAGATTGACAGGCGGATTGGTGCAGCAGCAGCACTAATGCGGTCGCTGTACCAGTTTGTCGTGATGAAGAAGGAGCTGAGCCGAAAGGCGAAGCTCTCGATTTACCGGTCAATCTACGTTCCTACCCTCACCTATGGTCATGAACTTTGGGTCATGACCGAAAGAATGAGGTCCTGGATACAAGTGGCTGAAATGAGTTTCCTCTGCAGGGTGGTAGGGCGCTCCCTTAGAGATAGGGTGAGGAGCTCTGTCACCCGGGAGGAGCTCAGAGTAGAGTCGCTGCTCCTCCACATCGAGAGGAGTCAGCTGAGGTGGCTCGGGCATCTCCATCGGATGCCCCCTGGATGCCTCCCAAGGGAGGTGTTCCAGGCATGTCCCACCGGGAGGAGGCCCCGAGGAAGACCCAGGACAGGCTGGCACGACTATGTCGCTCGGCTGGCCTGGGAACGCCTCGGGATCCCCCCAGAAGAGCTGGGGGAAGTGTCCAGGGAGAGGGAAGTTTGGCCGTCCCTGCTCAGGCTGCTCCCCCCGCGACCCGGCCCCAGATGAAGCGGGAGATAATGGATGGATGGATGGATGGATGGATAGGTGGATGGATGGATGGCACTGCTTGACTGCTTTTTTTTTAGTGCATGCTGAAAATTTGGATTTTCTGTTCCTCACGCCTTCTTTACTGTTATTGTCCTACTGTGGTACTGCTTTCCTTTTTATTTTGCTTTATTTTGCTGTTATACTTAGGGATGGATCTCAATGCAGCTGTTCTAATACTATGTCCTATTTTATTGTGAAGGGGTTCTATGGCCACCTTAACATTGATATGCCATGTATTACCATCCATTACTGAATATTCTCCCAGTTAGTTTTCCCAAACATCCATTTTCCTCCCATCAACTTCAGTCACTGCTCCATGAATGTTTATTTTACATATGACTGGATCATTTTTTTTAATAGTTATTTGTTTTAAAGTTCAGCGACCCATAGCAGATTTCAAATATGAGGAATCAAGTATAAAATAGAATAAAAATAAATGCATTGAAATGATACATTGAAAAAACTAAATCAAATTACAGCAATAAAGTGCCAAGACAATTCTGTTCTATTTACATTTTACAGTGTAAATTTTTCAGTTATGCACTAGCATATTGTAAAACACAATTTCCACTGTGCTGGATCATTAAGGATGGGGAAAAAAGGGGGACAGAAAGAAAAAAGAAAAGAAAAAACACAGCTATTGAAGTAAAAGCTGCTTGTTAGAACAGCTGACTAATATGTGTAATAGCATGAGACCAGGTGGATAATGTTTCAAGCTTTACACCATTAACCTTGGCAGTACAATTTTCTAGAAGGCAGATATCATAGAACAATATAGGCCATTGTTCTGAACAATACCCAGTTCAAAAAAAAAAAAAAAAACATTTAAGAAGGGTCTTTTTGCAGTTGTTGAAGCAGTTAGTATTATATGTTTCGCTCCATATGGTAATGCAACCTTTGGGTTATGATCAAAAAACCAGAAGGCTGGACAAAATGGAAGTTGAGTGTATACTTCTGGATGATGATCACTACCTGTGGTTCAGTCTTGGTATGCTTCCAATCAAATATTGGAACAATAATAAAAATAATTATTATAATGATAATGATAATAGCAATTTTTTTTGGTGCATAGACATTAATAACAGTATAAAACAACTACATCAATGAAAAAGGAGAGGAGGTGTCGATGGATCATAGATCAAAAGCAATTTGAATAGGTGTGTTTTTCACACACACTTTCACACTATGGCTAGGCCACAGCTCTTTTAACCATTCACACACTCACACCCCGAGGGCACAGCATCGGGGGCAATTTGGGGTTCAGTATCTTGCCCAAGGATACTTTGACTGGTGGACCTGGATGTCGCATAACAGTGGAAATGGAGGCCATGGCGATGATCTGAGAGATGTGACATGAACCAAGAGAGGGCAGTGCCAGTGATACTGAGGGAGGACTCAAGGCAGGATAGGAGGATGGAGATGGAGTGATTGATTCTGCTGAAGGCACTGAAGTCAAGTAAGATTGGGATGGTGAGAGAGTGGACATCCAAGGAGAGGAGGCTGATTTCTGTGCTGCGTTGGGATCTGAAACCAGACTGATATGGTTCGTCGTGTTGGTTGCAGGGTAGGTGGGTTTTGAGTTGAGGGGCGACCCCCTTGTTCCAGTATTTTAGATAGACAGGGGAGATAGCAGATGTGTCTAATTCTTGGGGGTGTCAGGGTCAAGTCAAGGCTTTTTGATGATAGGTGTAAGAGAGGCAGTGGGCATGGAGGGGGGAAGTTGGATGTGGCCAGTTGGTTATGAATGCTCTCGATTTTTGGTAAAATAACAGGAAGGAGTTACATAACTCTGAACGAGTGGGATGGGGTTGTCCAAAGGTTTGAGAAGCTTTTTAATTGTAGAGAAAAAGACCTGAAGGGATGAAGAATGTGTGATGTTGAGGGCATCTTTGTATTTATTGCATTTACTCTTTGCATGCCATAGTGTGCACTAACACCAAGGAGCAGTATGAGTGAAAGAGACAGTTCTGTTTTTGAAGGGGGCAAGCTGATTGAGGCAAGATGATAGATCGACTGTTACTGACCAAATCTGTGGGGGCGGGGCTCAGAGAGGAGGTGAGGATGGATAGGAGGGATTGTTAGTGAGGCAGGCAGGCAGGGAGGAAGGACCGATGGACTTGATAGTACAGATAGTAATGTTGCACGTGCACCTATATCAGAGCAGCGCTGAAGAAAGACAGCCATAATCTCCTGCAGAATCCGTCTGAAATCTCACACCAAGCGAGTGAGAGCTTTGCTTTTTAACTTCATGCGATCAGGGACTTTATTTTCATTCTTTCTTTCCTGTTGTTTCTCTGATGTCCACCCTCTCTAATTTTATGAACTAAGGGTTTATTCAACCAGACCAGAGTTGGAAAGAAGAAAGTTTTACTTTGTTTATGTCAAACTGAATCAAATTTGTTTTAGGATAAAACTATTGTTTCTATAAATAGGGTCTAGCTTCTTTGGAGAGCACGATAGTGGCTATTTCTGGTGAAACACAAAGGATCTTACTCTTTGACAAAAATGTCTTTCTCTGTAGGGATCCTTTCCATAATGTTGTCAGACACTTAGAACAATAACAATCTGAGCCTGTCAGTGACAAAAGCAAACCCTTTTAATGGACGTACATTGACGGTCCGCAAATACCCGGAAGGATTATATTACAACCTGTTTCACAGCTGCCGACTGCAGTGCTCTTGCTCAATGCTGGACCAGTTTCAAAAATTGTTGTCCCCATTAGTCCCCTGGACACAAAAGCATGGGAAATAGGTTACATAAACACAGATAATATTTGACTGTTATTTCTCCCATTTGTCTTGGACACTGAAATCATGTAGGACATAAGGACCAGCATCATTTTTTTGGAAAGTCTGTACGGAATCTGTCTCAGCTTAACAGAATTACTTACTATGATGACTTTCATTTGTTTATACAAGGAAAAACTGTCAGACATCACTTGCATGAGGTTGTTCTCAGCAGACAGATCACAAGTAATGACCTTGGCATTTCATATTCCTCACAGCTCTTGTGAAGTTCAGGCTACATGCATGACATAATAGTCTCTATTCATTCTAATGTTGATTGCATTCTTTTGTCTGAACAATTATTACTACCACCAAATAATACACTAAAGCAGTCAAGTGGGGAATCCATAGTTTTAGGGTTATTTCTTATTTCTTAGAAAGTTAACAGGTGGCAAGCTGAAACAAACGGCATGATGAATGTTCTGACTTGGCTGCAGATGGAACACATATAGCAAATCTTCTATCAACTGAGGGTTGACATCAGTATTCTCACTTCTGTGCTTTGTATCTCATCTAATTGCCACATATCAGCCATGATTTCTGAACACATCATGTGTCTGGTTTCTCCCTCTATAAATTGCTTAAACTCCTGCCTTCTGTTTATCAAACTTCTCACATTGCACTGTAGAATTAAAATTTTTATTAGCATCAAACAATCGCATGGTGAGTCTTGGCTTGCCTCTATACGGAGATTGTCTCTTACTTCCTCACATTTCAAACTATCACATATCAAGATGATGCATTGCTGCTTTCACAATTATTTGAATCCTTTCAGTTGTAGACATCAGATATTGCATTTATCACTCCTGCGATAAAGGACACCAACTTATTTTCCTCTGCCCACATCTTTCTTTTAGCATTCTGCTCTGCATTCTTTGCCATTTGTTCTTTCTTACGCTTGTGCTCCTCTATTTGACTGTTTTTTCCTGCCCAGCCATCTTAAGTGCCTCTGCCCAGGAGACTTTTTCCTTCACTCTTATCTGTGCCTCATGTTCATTACTTCACAAACCCAATATGCCACACTCATGTTCACTTCAACAAGGACAGCATTTCGGTTGTGCTCCTTCTCCACTTTTTCTGTACATATGTTCACCACCACACCTGGCGATGCCTCTTTGTCCTTTGGTAACATGTGACCGAATTCCTGGCAACTGAAACACCTTGCTGGCTTTCATATATTTTCTCTTACTTTATATTTTATAAATCCACAATACAGCTCTCTTGGGGTTTCTTTTAACTTGAATTCTGCCAAAATGGTTTCACGCTTCTTTTTCTCAGCTCTTCTTGTCATTCCTCTAGCACTCTTAATTGCACTGTTGCGTACTTGCAAGTTCTCAACAAGGTCTCTCATGTTAACATCGAGAGTTATTCCACAAATCACCTTCTTTTTCGCCATTCAAGCTCTGCTCCCCTACTTTTACTCTTCGTTTCACTTGTGATTGGGCAGCATCTGAAAAGCTTATTATACATATGTGACTGAGTGAGGGGGTTGCTCACTTGGGGGATGGTGGCAATTGTATCAGGGTAGGCTTAGCAGATCCCCTGGCCATACTAAATCATTGAACACACTAACCTCTGCATTGAATGCAACTGCTTCTCTTTGGTGAAGCATCTGATGTCAGATGATGATGATGATACTTGAAGCTGGTTTTCCAGGGTTGGCCAAGCCTGGGACTAAGCCATTTTTAGGCCAAAATACCATGATAAAAGAGGGTCTTTGTTTGTTAATCATGGCTGCATATGAATGGGAATATTAGTGGAATATTCACTTTCATTATGTAATCAGCTTAGTAGGAATATTGTCTTCTTTGGAAAAAATGCAATGACTGGAACATTTTGTACATGTTAATATGGTCATTGATCAGTTTTTTATGCCTTCTCCATCTGCACTTCATGATTACACCCAATTAGCAGATTTTCATCTCCCACAATTGACCATATTTCACTTTCCAAACTTGTGTTCCGATGACGTTTGTCAGCTTTAGCGCCTCCAGTCTCTTTACGCCTCCATCTCCCCCAAATATTACTACATTCATAAATCATGCCTTCGGGACCCTTCCCTCCTCTTCCCTTCCATTACCCACTGTTCCTCCCAAGCTAGCTTCATTGTGTGTTTCTCTTATGGTCACTTGACTACTTTATCTATTCTCTCTACTACTTCTTCCCCCTCACTTTTTTTCTCCTAGCATCACTTCTATTTCCCTCTTCCTCACTAAACTCCATGCCGCTGCTGCTGCTATCACAGTCTGTTTCTTTCCCTGTCATCCTACCACAACCTTGGAATCAGTGGAGGACTATCTCTCCAGACATATACAGGCCATCGGTTTATATTCTTACACAATATCCCCTTTACTACCGAGTCCTGCAATCAAGTCCAGATGTCTGTAAATCCCAAATCAAAGTCATTAAATTGGTTGTATAGATCAAGGTCAAAGGTCAAGGTCAAAAAATGCTATGCTTGCTATACACTTCATGTGATATTAATTATGACCTGTGTGGGCAACGATCTGTACAAACAGCAGAGCAGCATTTTATCATATTGATTATTTATACATTTAAAATGTGCATTAATAAGTCAAATATTTGGGGAGGGCACAGGCAGTCACAGATACTGTTCACTGATTCGCTTACTGAGGATGACAAGTCACAAAAATAATGATTGCTTTATGGATCTGATGGTGTCATCGCACTTCATTGATGTTGATGTGATTTTTTTTTTAGCTCTGCCACTGCAGACAAATACAAAAGCAGCTACACCAGTGATTTAGCATTAGGTCAATACCAATTAGCAGTATGTGTCAGCTTTATTCAAAGCCTGAGTAATATTTTAAAATAACATAACTCAACATGGAGGGTTTAACAAGAGCAGAAAACTGCTGATTGAATTTCTGGTACATCACTCGCACATCCTAAAATTACAGTTTTTAGCATGGCAGGAAGAAGACTCTCAAAAAACACCAGGATGCATTCCAAACACAATCAAAGTGAATTGGCGGAGAGAAGAAGTGATCACGAGCTGAACCTCATGAAAATAGACACATGTGAACAAAAAGGGTTTTTTTTCTAACAACAACAAATCCTGCAGCCTCAAATATTACCTTGAGCTGCTGACCTGTGATACACTCTAAACAAACAGTGAACACTACAAGCTTTGAAAAGGTTGGATCATGTTTTTGCTGGGCTGGTGCAGAGACTGCATTATATAGAAAGACATGCCTGGAGGATGTTGATGAAAGCAGATTAAATGACTAATGTCATATTGTGGATTTTTACACTATATGGGCTTTTCTATTCTGGTAGACCATCTGTCACCAGATGGCCAAAGAAGATGACCTGGGTAGCAGCAAATTATGCAGCATAATAAGTGTATATCACAGATTTAGAAATGTAAAAGATCTAATAGTGCAATTGAGCTCCTTTACTACACGCTGAAATAAATATAGGATTAGAATATTTAAAATGTGTTGTAGGAAGTTTTTTTTCCTGCCTGAATTTCCTTTTTGCAAACAGATGCTTGCAGATGACTATATCTATGATCTATTAGCTGGAAAATACAATGAGACCACAGCATGAAACCTTACCCTAATCCAAGTTATGATAGCAATACCACAGAAACTGAACATTTTCATTTGTTTTCTATAATGGTATATCTAGGCGTTCTCCAAAAATGTATTATATTTCTATTTCCATCCATGAAATCTAAATTTATATTTATATTCACATTTAAGGTATCTGTATTTTGGAAATTTACTGTATTCATCATTTCAAACCATGTGTGATATCCCCATAGGCACTGAATTCCTTCATTTGAAGTGACTGAAGCTGTAAATAACCCAGTGAAGTGGCATATTTGCGCATTCGGAATTTCATTGGCTATTCAAAGCGTTCCGGAAGTTGTTAATGGGGAAAACACAGAAGACGAGCACATTGGCGGCTAATTTGAAAGGAGAAAATATCTCTCTGTGGATTAATATCATGATTTGGACTGAATATTTGAACTGCAGTGGACCGCCTGGAGGTCTGTCAGTATTAAACTCTTTTTGTTGGAGTTTGTTTCCATGAATGTTACAGAGTAACTTTGCATTTTGGAATATAAAGCTCGGTCCAGCATCGCATGATGGGAAATATGGGCCACTGCTATAGACACTATAGTGTGTGTGTGTTTGTGCCGTGTGTTTGTGCAGATAGCTGCATAGAGTGAAATGTAGGGAACCACGCTATAGTAGCGATATAATTACAAATGCTACAAACTTTGAAAATTACAGTAACTAGTAATATTAAATAAATTAGGTTTTGAAACTGATTTGCTCCACATTGTGTATGAAACAATGAACATCCTAGCATGCTCTGTGATATACAGCACTTAGCAGGTCCAGCTGGTGCTTGAACAAAAAGAGGGACTTCAACAGAGGGTTATTTCCCAAGGAGGCACAGAATGGTTTGATGAGCATGAAAATGAACTGCCTTGTCACCCATCTGCATATATACACATACTGTGCACAGTATATCATATAGGAGGTGCCTGAAGCTTGGGGTGGGGGGGCAGCTCAAGCTGCTCTGTGAATGTTTGAACAGGATGTGAGGTAAACACTGGATTATCTCTTTGCTCATTTGCATGTAATACACAATTTTGTGTCAGTAATTTCTGGCTTGTGACTTCTGAACTCCTCATCTCTCCCAGTGTGTACTGGAATAGGCTCCAGTCCCCCTGTCACCCCGAACAGATGTATGTGGAGAATGAATGGACGGATGGATACGTATTTAATTTCACATGAATCAGTGTCAGTAGAAACTAGCGGAAACACTGAGGACCAATTTTAACTTTTTGTTGACCTTGACCTCTACCCCGCCCACACACACCCACACGTAAGATCACAAACTCACACAATCAACACTCCCGTTACATCATGATGAAGTACATACTTTCATGTGTATGTATGTATATATATATATATATATATATATATATATAGATAAAATAAAACAAAATACCTCTAAAATTGATAAAATTAAAAATTGTGTTAAAAGCCAGACTAAAAAGGTGGGTCTTAAGTTTGCTTTTAAAAGTATCAATATTACATGTTGCCCTCAAATCTTCAGGCAGGCTATTCCATAAACAGGGGTCATAGTAATAAAAAGATGCCTCACCGTATGTTTTGGTTCTAACTTTGGGTACTGTTAAAAAGCCACTTCCAGAAGACCTGTGTGCTCTGCTTGGTTCATATGGTAAAAGCAAATTAGTTAAATAAGAAGGAACAAGACCATTAAGAGCTTTATAAAGCAATAAAAGAATTTTAAAATCAATTCTAAAACACACAGGAAGCCAATGCAGAGACTTCAAAATCGGTGTAATATGAGCTCTCTTTCTGGTCTTTGTCAGCATTTGAGCAGCTGAGTTTTGAAGCAATTGTTGTTGTAAAATATTCTTTTTAATGAGACCAGAGAGAAGAGCATTGCAGTAATCAATCCTGCAGGTAATAAAAGCATGAATAAGTGTCTCTGCATTGGCTTGAGAGAGAAACTGGCGTACATTGGAAATGTTTTTAAATGATAAAATGCCTTTCTTGTGACATCCTTTATATGAGCGTCAAAATTCAGTTCCGTGTCAAATTTTACACCAAGATTTGTGACTTGTTGACATGGGCTAAAAGAGACAGCTTGTAGTTTGCTAGCCAGTTTCTCTCTCTGGTCTCCTGTACCAATAACTAA
>JBBMOE010000003.1:16886088-17007026 GCA_037975065.1 Chaetodon trifasciatus
ACCAGTGGCGGTTGGTGAGTTTTTGTCTTGGGGGGGTCGCACTTAATTTACCAAACCAGAAAGTGGAGTTAGCAACGCCTGACCACAAAAATTAATGTATATTATGTTTACAACCATTTGGTGTGCTATTACTATGTATCACTACTAGGGTACACGTAAGCACTACTGTTGAGTCAAATAGACACTTAACTGCAGGTGAATGTTACCAGTTAGTGAATTTGAATTTATCTCCCCAGTGTTTGATATCTTTTGCTCCAGATAAGACATAATTGCTACACATAAACCCTTAAAATCTCCTTTTCCATCATTAAACAAACCAAGAATGTATAAATATATTTTTTACTTTAAAAGTAAAAAGAGAAACAATTCATTTTCACGGCTTCCAAGAGTACCAAGTGCGTCTTCTGTCCAGCTAATTGTGTGGAACAACATATTTATATTTACATACTCAAATAAAAAAACAAAAAAAACAAAAACAAAACAGCAAATACATACACATGAAACCAACAAACACTGGACATTTTGTTTAAAAAAAACAATCAAACCATCAGGCTTAAAGCCCAAAGTGCTTCTGTTAGCTAACATTTATATTAACAACCTTAAATGACAATGAAAACACAGCAAATCCTCATATTTAAGTCAAAGCAACAAAAAATTGTCACTTTGTCTAAAGAAAATAACTGAAACGATTAGGCTTTAAGCCAAAAGTGCTTCTGTAAGCAAACATTAAATATTTACAGAGAATTCATTAATTAAGATGTCCGGCCGGTCAGGTCTGAGCTCCTTCACTCTCAGTTTCTCCTGCAGTGCTCTCCTCTTGAACGGTGTTGTTTTCAGTGACTTCACTGAATTTTCTCTCTCCATTTTCTCCTTTTTCGGCTCTCTCTGTGACTAGCTAATGATCTTGTTTGCTAATTACTCCGACACTGTGCTCAACGTCATTCACTTGGTGGTTTTAATTACAGGCTTGCGGGTGAACAAACCGCTCGCTCTCTGCTGCCACCCCATGGCGGGTGGTATGTATAGCGATCAGAGGGAGACAGCAGGGCGCAGTCAGGCTGTGCCCCTATCTCTTGTATTGAAGAGGAACGAACTGCGCATGTCAAAGTTATAACGAGAGTCAATGGGGAAAGATGTGTGCGCCCGTGGCCGGATATATGTCAGCTATTAGTAACTGTAGACAACGTAGGACATTTCTAATCTATTTAGTTCAGATTTTACATTTTAGTAACTCACTTCAGACTATATTATTCATTTTGCCTTTTTAAAACATAGAATATACATGTAAAAGTCATTTTAAAAAATGTTTTATTAAAGGAAGGGCTGTGTGATTCTTCATGATGTGAGACAGAGGGGGCGGCGCCCTAGTGTCCTCTATCGGCCAGCTGCCCCTGGTGTTCACCCTTGCTGACAGAATTTGCTGTCAGTGAGATATGATTTGAACCAGTTAAAAACAGTACCAGAGATGCCAATTAAATTTCGGAGTCTGTTTAAAAGAATGGTATGATCTACTGTGTCAAACACTACACTCAAATCAAAAAGCACCAAGACAGACAGCATTTTTGTGTCCATGTTTGACCTCATGTCATTGACAATTTTCACTAGTGCTGTCTCCGTGCTGTGATATTTTCTAAAACCAGATTGATATATTTCAGCAGTGTTTGTCAAGGTCATAAAATCATTTAATTGGTTAAAAACAAGTTTTTCTAGGATCGTACTTAAAAATGGCAAGTTGGAAACAGGTCGATAGTTCTCTGGTATTGATGCGTCGAAATTGTTCCCCTTCACGAGTGGCTTAACTATGGCTGTTTTAAAAGCAGCGGGGAAAACGCCAGTCTGTAATGAATGATTAATGATAGTCAGCAGATCATTTTTTAAAAAACTGTAAATGTCTTTAAAAAATTATGTTGGAATGGGGTCTAAAAAGCAGGTTGCTGAACTTAACTGGGAGATAACTTTCTCAAGCATGTCAGCATCCACCAGGACAAAACTCTCCAGTGTTTCCTCATTTAAAAGTACAGATTCTGAAAAATTAAAATGCATATACTGACAATGTAAAAGATTAGATCTAATAGTATCTATTTTGCTTCTGAAGTGGACTGCAAGATCTTCCCATGAAAAGTTTGTTCAAGAGGTTGGTTTAATACAGGGTTAACTAAATGGTTGAGAAAAGGACTCTTGGATTTTTGTGATTGTTACTGATTAATTTTGAAAAATGTTCTTTTCTTGCATTTTTTACTGCCTTGTTGTAGATGGTCAATTGTTCCTGAAAAATTTGAAAATGAACTGTTAGTTTGTTTTCTCTCTGCTATTCTGCAGTTTCGCTTCAGTTTTATTATGTCACTGTCTTGCCAGGGGGGTTTTGAGTTTGTTTTAATCTTTTTAAGTTTTAGTGGTGCCACTATGTCAAGTGCTGTCTTGAGTTTACTGTTAAAATGATCAACAATAAAATCAGAAGAAGGTAAAATCTCTGGAGGAATATCACGTAAAATATCCGTATAAAAAACTTGCAGCCACTTCAGATGTAAAATAGCATTTCCTTACAGTATGTTCTGTAATTTCCTGTTGCTTAAAATCATTTACCTTAAAAAAGACACAGAAATGATCTGATAAGCCCACATCCACAACAGAGGAAACCTGTACTGACAGGCCATGGGTTATGACCAGGTCTAATACATGTCCTCTGTTGTGGGTGGGCTGTGTAACATGTTGGATAAAATTCATGCAGTTAATTAAGTTTAAAAAATCTAAACTCAAAGAGTCTGATTTATTATCCACGTGAACATTAAAATCACCTAAAATAATAATCCTGTTATATTTAACATGGATAATTGAGAGGAGTTCTGAGAATTCTGTGATAAAAGAGGTGCATCATTTGGGTGGTCTGTAGATTGTCATAGTGTGGGAGGGCTGCTAAAAAGAAAAGAGTGGTATTCAAAAGACATGTATTCACCAAATAAAATGTGCTGCTAAAAGAATTGTGACTGTCCCCCCTCCTCTTCTACTATTTCTAATAGAATATGAAAAGTCATAACGAGGGGGTGAGGCTTCAATGAGGGTTGCAGCTCCATCAGTGCCAAGCCACATTTCAGTTAAAAACATACCATCAAGATTCTTCTCTAAAATAAGGTCATTTATAAGAAAGGTCTTATTTGAAAGAGATGGCACATTCAAAAGTGCGATGTTTGGGGAGGAACAGCAGGGGGGTCACATATGTTTATATATTTCAAGTTATTGAGATTATGGCCAGAGGACATTTCTTTGTTGTGGTATTTCAAGTGGTCTCTGGTGGTAATAATGACAGGGATAGATAAATTGTTGGAGTATAATTGGCTTTACTTCCTCCAAATATTCACAGTGTTCTGAGCTATGAACCCATTACTAAAGCACAGTGCTCTGTTTTCCATGACATTTTTTTTAAAGGTGTATTTAAAATTTGTTCAACGATTATGAAGATTATTTGACTCAAGGTTAGGTTTTTCAAGCAGAATTTCAAAGGATGAGCAGAAAGAGGCAGAGAGCATGTGAGACTTATTATTTTGGGAAAAGTTTGCTTAACTGGAGATGACAAGAGTGAATAGAGTTATCCATGGTCACAGCATTTTTGAAAGAAATTTTGGCAAGTTTCAGTGTTCAGCCAGAGCATGGGTATATCGCTTGTACCAACTTTAATTTTAGACTTGGCAGAAACAGATATGCAGAACAAGTTCAGAGCCTCTTTCAGTGTTTGATGCAGCACACACCAAACAGTCACAGGCAAACAAAGAACTAGGAAGTGCAGGGCAAGACTTGTGATTGGTGACAAAAGGCTGAGACATTTACTAGGGATCAGGAGAACAGACACGGTCAAAGGCAGGTGGGTTCAGCAATGAGAGATCAGTTCAATTGTAATTGCTGGAGAGCCGTGCTTGGAAACAAATGGCAGTCTGGCACTGAATGAGTGTGGGGAGCGCAGCTTAAATACTAGACTGATTGGGAATGAATATCAGGTGTGTGATCAGGTGAGTGGGCAGGTGGGTGTGGCTAGCAGGGGGAGTGAGAGTGGAAAAGTACTGGCTGAACATGTGAATAGATGAAGGAAAATGGCAGCAGGTAAGAAACTCAGAACACTGTGACATTGCTGGGAAAACATAATTCTCACTAAAAAACATCAAAGCTTATACCTTCAGTTCATCTCAGCACTAATTCCCAACACTCCTTTGTAGTTTTATGCTTTAAAGTTCATTCTTAACCTTGGGAAGAGTATGTGTGATGAAATAATCTTAACTTTAAGGTCTTCTTTGTTAGTGCTTTCAACCACATCACACATTCTTCATCAGCTAATGGAGTTGGCACAGGGGTCATCTTGTGATCTATGCATGGGACTGCGGTCACGAGATAACAAATGGTTTTATATGGATGTGAGATGGAGATCATAACCACTGCCTCAGTGATGTTGTTCATTATTGTATGTGAATGGTGTCCTTGACCTTTTTCCGGCTGTCCACTGATTCCTGGTTGACGGCTTTGTTTTTGTCTGGTGATCACAGACAGCTGATGCCTTCTTGCAGTGTTCATTCAGTCTTTTGCCTCGGGTCCTCAGCAGCTGAGTACATATGTACACTGTCAAAACATTTGTGTCATACACATTAGAGTTCTTAGCTTTAGCTACAAGATTTAGGAACACCCCTACTTTGTATCTACTGCAGTAGCCAATTGCATTTTATGGGCTTCCCCACAGGAATCAGTTCTTGGTCTACTTTATCCTTAATATGCTTCCTTTCTGAGTCACAGCCCATTGGTTTCAGTGTGTTTGGTAACTTATAATTGCTATGTGGAGAAAACCCAGCTCTCTTTCTTGTTAAATCCTTCACATTTTAGCAAATAATCAATCATATAACATTCCCTGGTTAACATTACACAGTGGGTGGCACAAAATATTCATGCAGTGAGGCTGAGATGAAGCAGATTCTCACTGTCGGCTCTGAGAATGTGGCAGATTCCATGTGTGCTTTCCTTCAAAAATGTTGGTTTGATCTTTGACTGAGCCCTCAATTTTTATAGGAAAATGAAATACTCACTTGATAGACCATATTTTATCCTGAAACATCTGGACAAAAGCACCTACAGCTGCTTCTTCTCCCATCTGGAGGCAACTCCCCGTTCAACTTCATTAGCTTCCTGTCTGCGTCTTGTCCACAGCTGCTGTAGAACACTGCGTCTCAGCCCTTGCTGACATGATTTGACCTCATCCTGGTACTTCTTTCCCCTCACTGGCTGCCCGCTCAACTCTGTGTTGACTGTAGGGTTTCTGTTGCTTGTTTTGAAGGCTTTAAATGGACTGGGTGGCAAAGACCTTTTAGGTTAGCCCATAGTGATGCCACAGAGAGCTCAGACTTTTGAGATTGCAAGCTATAGACTGGGGAAGAGCCTTCATTGAATCAAATCTCCAAAATTGATTTTTTTCTTAAACATGACTGTGAATGTATTTATGTTTGTGTTGCGCACAATGATTAGTCTGGAGTATTATATGTAGTTTATTATTGTACAGCATGTTGATCGCCCATGGTTTTGACTGGCTTTGACTTTGTTTGGACTTTGATGCTAGAGCTGTTCTTTTGTTTTCATCTATGTGGAATAAATAATATGCCATGTCTTTAATGCAAAGTTTCCATGGGTTTTCCATGCATATTTTAATAATTCTAGACTCATTGTAAGTATCCCGGTCTCCCTAAAGGAATCCATCTCTGAAGTTAATTGAGTCAACATTTAAATCACTTTGTTATGGAGGAATACTCAAGACGACCATTACTCTGGAGACCAGCAAGAATGTCACAGGACACACATGGCGCTCGCACACACTGTCATGCAAAACTGTCCAGACGCACCAATTTACAAAATGTACCTGCAATGTGCATACTAATCATCAGAGCACACATATTCATCAGAAATCCATTAAAAATCCTGCCAACGTGACCACATTGGGTGATTTTACGGTATGTGTCTGTAAAACAATTTACTAATGGATATATTTAGTATTTCAACAATGAATTTGATCGTTACAGGACCTAAGAAAACATATTTATTGGCAGAGTTCCTAATGAATCTTTGAACTACCTCAAACTAATTAGACCTTTAGTGATCCACTGTAGAACAGAAGATCAGTAAGCCAAAAAACACTTTTGGACAATAGCCATACAAAGACACGTGACACAAGTAACTACATAAAAAATGTATGATTAATATATTTAAAAACTATGGTCATGTCTTATGCGTGATGTTGTTGAGGGCAGACAACTTGTTACAGTCACATGACACACTCCACTGGCTGCAATGTACATTCAACGCACCCCTTTGCAAAACAGCACTCCATTTAAGCGGTCATCCCCTTTAACTCTGCAGTGAAGAACATTTAGCTCATGCAGAATTTCACCATTAAGCTAGTTAGCCTGTAAGCTATATGACTGTTTTGCCTCTTGTGGAGTAAAACACACCTCTGGTGGTGCACTCCTCATGTGGCTGTTAGTCATATCAGCTTGTGGCCTCAAATGCCACTTGGAGCCAGAAGCGTGTGTGAGTAAGGGTTTTCCTCGCCCTGCTGTCAACACCTCAATTTTCCGAAAGAGGGATTTAGTGTCGGCTGGGATACCAGAGATCACTGCCTCACTTCAACATGGCAAGTGCTGCTTCTGCTAACATGTATTATCAACCTTGGCTCTGTTTAGTTGGTGTGTGTCATCAGCAAGGGCGTAACATTGGTTTGAAAAGTGTGGCTGCCCAGGGGGTGGTATTTTCTGCTTTTATCATATTCCCAGCTACTTCAAAGCAACACATCACGATTACAATGGCTACCACGCTTAGTTTCATCATCCTGCTAGAAAAGTGGTAAATACACAATATACATCAGGAAAAGTTGTCTTACTCCCAATGTTTAACCCATTAGCTCACTGAACACATGCTCTGGTATATATACAGTGGCAACATTTCTGTTACTTTTGTGAATAGTTAAATTAATAGATGATGTACTGATCTCCAAAAGTCATAAAGTTTAAAACACCCTCTTCTACATTGTAAGCAATACTGGTGCCTATTTGAGCTCTCTGATAACTTTTAGCATGGTCTCAGACCTTAATTAGCTTGTTAGTGCTATGGCCTGTTCACAGTCATCATAAGGAAAGGCCAGGTGATGCAAATTTCAATGCTTTAGAAATACTGTGACTCCTGAACCCTTGTCTCTACAATCAGCAGCCATGGGCTCCTCTAAGCAGCTACCTAGCACTCTGAAAAGCAGGAGAGGAATGTTAGAAGATGGCAAAGTGGTTTCATGTGGCAGTTTCCTCTGTTCCTAATGTGATTAAGAAATGGCATATATATATAAAATTCTCATTGTCTTACATTTGTGAATCTACGTACATAGCAACACAGTCCTTCTTACCCTTTTCTATTCATACTTTAACATTTTACATTTTAAGGTGGTAAAAGACCTTTCATCAATGACAGTCATTTGTCCTCATGGGAAAATACCCCTGTCCCATATAGGAGAGGCTTTCACTTTCACATTTTCTTCACACACTTCAGTCAGCTAAAGATTAGAAAAAATATTTCAACTCAAAGCAATGCACTCATACACAAGGTTGTATTGCTATTCATATCATTGTTCCATCTAAACTGCTGGGCTCCTGTTCAATGGTTTACATTGCTGCTCCACTCAGCTGCATTTGTGGCCAATCTTCAGTTCATATCCATGTACTGATGGTCATCTGCTGCTTGTCAGCACTATGTGGCATTTCATAAAAAGAGACTATCTCCTCCACAGCATGAATTTCTGATTTTAATATCCGGAAGCTGATAATCATCTGCTGCTGATGTGTCTTGGCCTGCTGCTGCATATCTGGTGGATTGTTCAGTTTAGCTTTATCCATCTCTGTTCACAATGGTATAGAGTGTATTCCCTTGCAATGGCTGGACATGCTTTGTCAGGGTTGGCCACCTGGTGACTGATGCTGCTGGCTCACTGATGGTAGATTCCATATCATCGCTTTTTACAGCTGTATCTTGTGCAGTTTTTGGAATCTAGTTTATTGTCCCAAATGCTGCTTTCATGTTTGGTGTGTCCTTGTGAGGACAGATGAGGTCAAAATGAGCAAATGTCACCTCAGCACTTACCCTGTATTCACTTAAATAAGTCCATTCCTAATGGCTTTTGATGGCACTTTTTCTACTTTCCTCCCACATATACTGTCCATTTTGAAAAAGCTCTTCAAAAACATCATGGAGGGAGGTAAACTGTTTTTCTCACCCCAGCTTATGGGACTAACAGCTGTTAGGCTTTGGAGGAGGTTGCTGATGTGTACTTGGATGAATGCTGAGGATTGGTACGTGCTTCACAGGCTGCACTCTCAGAATCTATGATACATGGGCGAAAAGCAAACATGTCCTTTCCATGGCACTGTTTGCTCATCCTGGTTGAAGATTGAAAAAAGGAGGCAGAAACAGGAGAAAGCAGCAGACCAGCAGTTGGCGATGATGGTATCAGAGATGATCTCAGCAAGAACCCTTCAGTCCCCCAGTCAGGAGCAGATGGCTGCAGCACATGATCTGTTCAAAGCCACTCCTGGTGTGGGCTGCGAAATCAGCGATGTGACTATTGGAAACAACTGGTGCTTACATAAAGGGTCGCCATTCACTTGATGATGGAGTTTGGTATTTTAGTGTCTCACTCATTTCTCTCAAGCAGTCACTGACTAATTGCTCCGACAGTCATAATTAAAGTGAAAGCCGCCCAGCGAGCTGCACTCCAAGATGGAGATTATATGAGGTTATGAGTGATTAGGGATCATTCCTAGAGAGGCATACACATTGCTGTTTAAAAAACACGGCTCTGAATGAAACTTCACATTGGAATGTCAAATCAAATTAACATGCCTAACATAAAAAGAATGATTCGTTGGTGAGTCAGCCGCCATCAGGTTAGGCAAAGTTATTAATGGCACATTTGTTTGAAGCGAAGAGGAGGAGGAACACAGGAATCAAAGGGGTTGTTTTGCTGTTTTCCTTCAGTCAGAAAAAAAAAACCTTCTAAGGGAGGAAACACTTGAAGGCTCAAAAGGGTTGTTGATGATTGCTATTTTTTCTACCTCTGACATTCTCGATCTGAATATCTTCTCTCCTGAAAGCTAGTCTTTTGTATGCTGTCTCTTTGAAACTTTCCTGTTTTGCATTTATTGTTATCTTCACGGTCATGTGCCACAGCATATTCACCTCAGTTATTAAGTTACGAGATAATCTCTTTCTCATCAAATCACCCTCTGAATTCCCAAGTGTGTTTATTGTAATCCATTGTCCCGCTTAGCCCTGCTGTGCATGTCTTTGCTTTGGAGGTTTTCACACACATTAAGACATCCCGCCCTCTCATTTGATATGAGATTGTAGAAAGCCACAGTGTCTGAAAGTTATGCTTACATGTCATGTGAGTGGCTTGATAAATCTTACATCAGTGTATGTTGCTTTACTTTAACGTCTTCTTGGGGGCTTTCTGTGGAAGTGTTATAGACTGCCAACTGTTTGGACTTGGGTCAACAGGGAGCCCAAACCACATGAATTATGCATGGTGTCTGCTCGCAGGCATACAGCCCTGTCTGTGCTGCCACTGCACATGCAGCGCCAGAGACGGAGGCTGAGTTACGGGGATCATAGTGAACAGCAGCGGATAAGACAGATACACAGAGAGGAGAGCGGGGGACAGAGAGATACAGAAGATAATAGCAAGCACAGACATGTACAATATGCATGACCGAAAAAAAAATAGACCGGATATTTTAAGGGTCACTTCACTCAAATTAAAAAAAAAAAAAGATGTTTCTCATGCAGCACTGCTAGAGCTGCAGCCAATGGTTGTTTTCATGATTAGTTATTCGATTAATTCCATTAATTCAATGTTAAAGAGCCCAAGGTGATGTCCTCAAATATATTGTTTTTGTTGACAGTCCAAAACCCAAATATATTCAGTTTACAACCCTCACACTGGAGAAGCTAGATCCAGCATATATTAGGATTTTTGCTCGATAAACAACTTAAATGATTAAGCGATTATGAAAACTGTTGATTTACGTTGATTGGGAATCCTGGCTGTCTAGTGCTCAGCTAAGATTCTCTCAGTGTCGTTGGTTTAGCTCAGGTCATTGCAACAATGAGTTGATTAATCATTTATTTGACAGAAAAATAATTGTTTTGAATGGTTTAAGTTATCATCAAGCAAATAAATAAACAAAAAAGCCTCTCAAATATGAATGTTGCATGATTTGCTGTATATCACCTTCATAGTGCATCATTGTAAACTAAAAACCTTTGGGTTTTGGACTGTTGGGAAGATGAAACAAGACACTTGAAAATATGACCTTGGATAGTGTAAAAACAAATTTTTAGACTGGATGATGAATCTATTAATAGAGAACATTCAGCGGTGGAAATGAAAATGATCATTAGTTGCAGCCCTCTGGTGGTGCATGCCATCTCCTCTCTCTGCCTGTTTACTGCTCGTCTGTCCCTACTATCTGCTATTAATGACACCTTGTCAATTAATCGCCCAGTTTCATGTGCCCAGCGTTTGAGAAATCCATCTTTGAGCTTCTCAAAAAACAGTGGAGGTAAATTGGCATTTCATCTGCGCTTCCCACAGCATTGGAAAATCATTTTTGACAGATTCTGCAACAAAGTATATTTTTACAGAAACAATGTCCGAGGTACTCTGGATAAGCCACAGACTTCACTGTGAGCACTCTCATGGGAGCTAAATGTTGTTTTTCAATGCTTTGACCACCATAAACAAAATTTCATTCACCCCCAGGGTGGGAGCTGAAATCTCAGAACCCTGACACATGGTCACAGTTGCTATTTCATAGCCACTCCTTGCTGAAACTAATGCAGTCTAATACAGCAGCCCTTCCATAAATCCATCAATGTCTTATATTTTCACGAGGGGGACATTCTTCAGTCTTTGTTAAAACTGTCTATCGTTTCCTTCATCCCATAAACAGGCAACTGGGTGTGAAACTGAATGAATCTGCATGACTAGAAACCACTAAGGATAAAAGAAAAAATCTCTTCCTGTATTTTGGGTAAACTGACCCTTTATGTCAGAGGGGTAGGAAGCAGGAAATAAGGTGAAACTGAGATACAGACCTACAGACATTCAAGATCAAAAACATCCTAAATAATGGGTAGAAACCAAAAGTGAGTGAGATGTGGGTGCCCCACAGAGAGGAAGTCAAGACCAGCAAGGGGAGAAATGTGGTAGCAGGGGGAGATAGGTAGAGAGGAGCATGTGAAAATACCACAGGGAGTGCTGGGCCAATTGGCCATCTGGATCTCTGAGCTGACAGCTTGACATGTTCTGAGTGCAGTGAACATGGAGCAAATTCACTGAGCAGGGCCCCCTCTTGAGATATGCAACACATTACACAAGAAGCGTAATTAGTGGGCTGGTGGGGCCCACACTGAGCGTCACCGTGAGCAGAACGGTCGAACGGAGATCAATGTCGTGCTCTCCAAATTAATGAGGCTAATGTTGATGTGACAGCCTCGTCACTGGAGATCTGTGGGGAATAGAAGCGATTCCAACGTGCGAACGGAGATGTGGAACAAGGTACATGCTTATTAAATTACTGTGGATAGCAAGCACACACAATAAGAAGACGCTTCATACGCACATAGAGCTTGAACACAAAAAAAAATGATTGATGAATATTTTTAATTTGACCAATTCATATTGCTCACCAATAAAGTTGTTATTTTCATTATAAAACATACTGTTGAAAGTGAACAAAGAATACAGTTGCTTACTAAATATCAACAAATTCCGGGGGGGAGGGGGAAGCAGAAATTTACAATAGAAAATTACCATTTTCCGGTGTAGAAAGATAATGTTTGAAAGTTGAAACAAACAATCCACAACTCAATGCATCTCAAATATAATTAAGAACTCATATCGGATGAAACACAAGCACACGTGGAACCGCGTACAGCAACATCTGTAGTCTCTTTGAGGGGAGAGAAGGGCTGATTATTTTTAGGAAAGTGAAGCATGTATTCAACATAAGTCATAAAATGTGAGCAGTGCTCTAAGTTATCTTTCTGACAGGATCTTCCTAATGAAGACCGTCGTTGCGAGATCATTTGTTCACAAAGACGTACACATTACACACATGAAAAAGCCAATTTGGTAACGGAGCACTGCTGGGATGTGAGGGAAGTTGAGGCTTCTTTTGATTTTTTTTTTCTTTTCTTTTTTTTTTTGTGGATTTCTTTTAAGAGAGCAAATCCTGGATCCGTTACAACCCTTGATTGGGAGAGCCAAAAGCCAAAAATGCTCCATTTGGCTCTCTGGTATTTGGTGTTGAAAATGGCAGAAACACATATTCATAAAGTACAACATTAACAACGTTATAATTTCAGAAAATTACACTTTACCCTTGATAGAAGCTTATTCTTTTTTTTTTTCCTCCTCTGCTTCTGATTGGCCTTTCTGTCCTCCAAATCATACTAGATAGTCGATGTTTGATTGCAATTAGAAACAACTTAAAAAAAAAAACTTAAAAAAAAAAAAAGCAAACCAACAAAAAACTTCACCGAGAGTCATTGGCTGGGGGATAGTTTGCTTTCCTCTGGCAATTTTTTGCACACTTCAAACAATCTTCCAGCTGCTGACTCGAAATCCACCTGATTCTTCTTAACTGAGAGGCGCGCAGAAACTCAGTGACTGCTTTCATAATTTTCTGCTCCAGTGAGGCACATTTACACCATCCTAGCCTTTGATTAGTCTTTCTTGGAAAAATAAAAAGAAAATATTGAAAGATGACAACATGACGCTTCATATGGAATCAAAATATGGAATCCCATTTTAAATTATACACAGCTGTGTTAGCAGAGTGGTCGGAGCCATTTGTTCAGTGCATTTTCATCAGTGATTCATTGCCCAGTTTACACTTTTTAAAGCCTCTTGAATATGTCTTTCACTTGTGTTTAGTTGCCACGTTGTCTTCATGGAGACAGTAAGCTATTATATTCTGTACAATTAGCTCCCATGTTGGTAAGAACCATCCATTAGTGCTCATGAGTCTTCCTCTAAGGCTCTGCTGTTCACCATAGGACTGCATTTCCACAACCATCTGTGTCAGTGTTTGTGTGGTGATGAAGCATGATGGAGTGCAGCAAAGCTGATGACCAAAGACTGCAGGCCAAAAAAAGACATTAGAAAATCTTAAGAAAAAGAAAAAGACGGTATGGTGTCCTTTTTGTCTTGGTCAGTGGCTGCCCTTGTTAGCGTTGGAGGACCATTTTAAATGCATCCTTGAATGTGAATTATGGGAGTAGGATCCTGATGGGTTGTCTGCATATGTCTCTCTGCCGTGTCCATGTTTCCTTGTGGTTTGCTGCACCATCCAAAGCAGTTCCAGTTTGTGGGTTAATGGATGGTAGGCAAATCTCCCAGCCAGGCACCAGGTAGGGGGCGTGGACATGTATATTCATTCTACGAGGACAGAAAAAAAGGGAAAAAGACAATAAAGTTAAAACCATTTAACAGCTGGTCTGTGCCAGTTACAGAGGTGGTGGTTACAATGTAAAGTTAATTACAGTGCCCAGTGATTTGATAACAGTACAATGGGGCTGTGACAGTGCCAGCAAAGCAAATTAGGGTACGCAATTAAGCAGATGATGAAATCCCATGTGGTTAGATAGCTTAGAAGGCTAGAGTGACTTCCCCTAATGTCTTACAGAGATTAAATGAAAGCCCCGCACAGAGAACTCTTACAAGTGTTCATTTTGAAAATGTCAATTAAAGATGAAGTAATTAAATTAAAAAAAATGTTTGATTGAACCTGCTCACCTCAACATTTAGTCACTTTATGTCTTGTTTGTTTGCAACTATTGATATTTCAATTACCTTCTAGTCAAGTATTGATCGGCCTCTGAACAATGGCTGGAATGCCAACCATAACTGTTGCTCGGTATGTAAATTAATTACATGATACGTGTCAGCAAGAGAGGGCATATTTTTCATCTTTTCTCAAGAATTTTGTCATCAGATTTATTATAATAATGCAAACATAGAGTGGCTGAACATGTGCTTACATTTTACTCACAATGGAACATATGGTTACACCTCTAGACTCCCTATAAAATACATTTATTTGAAATAAACAGGCTCATTCCTATCACATAGCCTATTTGTATCACTAGGAACAGTAAATTCAAAACCATGACAAGTGAATGATTCGGGACCTTTAAATGTCAGCCCTTTCCCACAGGTCAACTTGAGCTTGTTGAGATGTTGCAAATTAGTAAGAGATTTTGACATTTTACTCTCATTTAAGAGCCACAAGCTTTGAATTGATCTCCACAGTGAAAGCGGCAGAGGCACACTCAGCCCGCATATCCAAGTTTGCCTCTGAGCATTTTGTGCTCTGTAAAAACCCTCTTCTTCACAACTTAACCTTTTAAAAGAGCCTATTTGCAGCTTGGCTACAGGTAAATCCACGTTGCCTTAATAACACAAATGCTGTGAATTTTGCCAGGCTAAGCAATTTCTAAAGCTTTCAGAATCTTCTCGAAATTATCCCGGCTCAACTTTTTGCTGCTCAAGCTGAGATTGTTGTCAGCGTGAAGCAGATCTCTGTAACATAAGGCTCAGACGAGTATGCCCTGAGCAGAACTTTTATTTAAACGTTATCAAACAGGCTGATAAGTCTTCACTCGACTCTTTATCTACCTCTCAGGTGGATGTGAGTGAAGTGAAGACAGCTGCGCAAATTGTCATACCTCAGACAATTTCAGAGCAGAGCACAAAAACAGAAACAACTCGCAGCCGAAGCTCAGGATGTGCTGTGAACACATGCACGTTAACGTGAACTCTGAAGCAAGCAACACACACAAAAGCTGACGCATACAACACTTTGAACAGGCAGACGCACACACCTCACTGCTTCATCCTTTGAGGTGGAAATAAAGATGGGATACATGAAGAAATGAGTACATCATCTATCCAATTAGTTTTTGTCATTACACATGATAATCAATATCATAAGCATGTTTTTCCCCATGTTTTCCAACTGGTAATGGATCATGTTCTGGCATTGAGAGCTTTGTTTATCTGGTAGAACTATAGAAATAAGGAGCCGGTCTTCGCCAGAAAAATGTCCCTATAGGTCGACTTTGCATGTAGATTCTTACGGCTCATATGACGGGAGCAAATGAGGGAATCAGGTGATATAGATTATTATAAAGTTTGGATTTGGAGGAAGGTGGGGTGGATGGAGGGGTCACACAAACACAGGACTTTCGCCCCCCGAGACCGCTGTTCACGCTCTGTGTGATACTGGAAGCCACTTTGATTTGTAAAACCTGAATCAAATGGCAGCAATTTGAAAGGAATTGCAGTCACATCTTTTAGATCTGAATTAAAGAGACGTTCTTCACATCTCTGTCTGAGAGACTGCAGGAGTGCATTGCTTGTGAGATTGTGGTCGCAGGACCAACTGTTATGTGGCTCATTATGCTTAATTTGATGGTAAAAGCCCACAGTTTTAACAAGAGCAAAAAGTTTCTTGTTTATCTGTTTTTTGTTTTTTTTGTCTTAGTCATAATGTATTATGTAGTCTTTCAGCACAACTCAAAAGTTTGCTTCATGGATACCGACATCTGAGCTGTTGTTTGCAAAAAATCATTATGCGCCTTCAACATAATTCAACACAAAGTGTTTGGTTAAATAAGGATTGTAATTCACTTTACTGCTCACACCTCTTCAAACTCTGCAAACTTGCTTGATTGCTTTCAGTCATAACTTGGAAAACAGTGCTTTTCACATGGATGGCTAAGGCTGTTTCTGTTGCCAGACCGGCATTTAATACTGCTCATGTTCTTGACAGCAGCAAGGAAGACGTGCTGCTGTGCAGCCATGACGAGGTTTTGCCATCTGTCACCAGGGACATGTGCTTCACTTTTTGCACTCTCTCAGAAGTGGAACTTTCCAGTGGTAGAAACTAAAATTCTTTGCTGCCAGTTCTGCAGCATTGTTTTCCAGGACATTTGGACAGCAATAGTGGTCTTTCACAACAAGGCAACTTTCTTCATGCATCTGAAGGAGCAATTATCCTCCTCCACCTGTCTGTGGCAGCCTCTGAAAATGCTGCTGCTTCATTCATTGAAATTGCACAAAAGTAGTAGTTCTCCATCTCTAAAAGCAAGACCAAGGTTTTAGCCAAAGTGGGAGTTGCGACAAGCTGGCAAGGGTGCAGGATAAGGTTGGCAAACATTACGGTCAGGGGTTCTTTCTTCCCACCAATTCAGGATGGCAGCATCTAGAAGTGTAGCTGTTGGCTATTGTTAATTCTGTTCAAAATCTCAGAAAACCTAGAATGTCACAGGGCCACGAGGAATCTCCTTTGCCTCAGAGCACATTACATTTCAGGCAGCAGAAATGCCGGGGCCAATGTGATGTCCAGAGACAAGCCAACAGTTGACAAGATGCATCCTGAAAATTTGAATCGGATTTAGAATTTTGGAGAAAGGAGGAGGATATGTTTACCTCAAGGAGAAGCGCCCACTGTCTTTTGTGGATCTCGTGCCACCACACAACAACCTACCCTTGGGAGTGTTGTGAACTATAGCGAGAAAGGCTCTGTGCATAAGCCTTTGCCAACTAAATCCACAGAAATACCTCTGTGCTTTCTTGTCCTATGGGCAACAGACCCACACACTGAAGAATCTCAAGGAGAATTCTGTGAAAGCACATATGCAATACAGAAACTGTCTTTAGTTGGCATCTGTAATCATTATCCTTTTTACATTTGATAATATTTTGAAGTCAGGTTATAAAAGAAGAGAGATTTTACTCTTTGCTTTCACAAATTTTCTGAGGACATTTGTGTTGTATGCTTCTTCAGTATATATATCTTCTTCTACAGTGCAAGCAGACAAGCTAGCAATGCTGCTGAAAATTAGCCTGCTGACACATTCTGTTGTCTCTGTCGATACATGCCTCTCCAACTTTGTGCAATGGGGTCTGTTTGGAGCCATAAGACAAAGAAACAAACTTGCACAAAAATTTGACTTTTCCTGACAGAAATGCCATTGTTATATTGAAAAACAGAGCCCTAAAAATGGTACATATATGGTGGCCCTGCCTTCACAAAATTAAGGTTAAACATGTAAACATTGATTCCAATACATGATATCAGATGCAAACCTCAGCAGCACGGCAGTGAGCAGCAGTGAGACAGTAAGAGAGCATAACAATAAGACTGTATAATTTCTTACTTTCCAGTTTTGTTTATATCAACTCAGTTAGCCCAAACAATATATTGTTAACATCTTAAAAAAGTGTTTGCGTGAGTGCAAAATCTGTGAGAGAATCAATTTTAAATGTATCTGCTTCTCAGAAGAAAAAGAAAATCCGTGAATTTTGTGGGTGAATTCCACTGAAAACTTAAAACCATAAGCCTTATATATATGTTTGAGTTGTGTTGGTCTGCCCACACTGCTTTCACATCATTGCATACACAACAAAACAACGCTAATTGAAAGGCACATAATTGTAACTCCTGCTGCCTTGCTATGTAGACATTTCAAAGGAGGACTGGCCAAGGCTAAGTTCTACTCTTTTCAACAACACAGGTTACATGTCCAGAGCTGTCCCTACTTTCATCCACCCCCTCTAATGCCTTTATGTGTTTTTTAATTAGGCTACAGTAATTAACAGGATACAAACATGATGTAATTAGGTTGCTCTCAGTCAGGACAGCTGGAAGTAACACAGACATATGCCAGCCACTCTCAAAGGGATCACAAGCCTCTTACTCCACTCAGGGCTCCAATTACCCTGTTCCATCTCCCCACCCCGTTGCCTGCGTTCCTGTGAAGTTGCTTGTTCCTTTCTTTTTCTGAAGACCAAGAAAAGAGGCAGACAATAGGAAAAAGACTGCATGTGTAAATTCTTTGTGAACTGTAAAGTCAATGAGACAATTTAAATACCGTGTCCATTGCGACATTGGTCTGGAAACTATAACAAGATCTATGTATGAACACAGTTGCTCTTTTGTTGTGTAGATTATGTCAGACAGGGATCAGGTCTTATCTCCACTTATGATGTAGACAAAGTGCAAATTAAAGAACCCCAACCAAGCTTATTTCTGCTTACAGAAAAACAACAATTACACAAGGAAACTCTGTTGGGCAGCTGATGCCTGTATAAGCTCTTGATCTATGCAAACACAGATACTTAAACTTTCTCTAAAGCTCTCTCTGCCACACAAACGCAACCTCCATCCTCTGATTAACCAAGACCCAGTGACATTCTTTCTTGATAAATTGCGGTGTTGATTCTTTTTTGTTTGATGCTGGTAAAAGAACATGAAGGTGCAGAAGCCACTGTGAACAAAGATGTCTGTACACATCTGCAGAAGTTGGTTCGGAGTAATGGGATCCTGTCTTTGATAACAAGACAGTGTTCTTCGGAAATAATAGGTACATTAATGGACTTCCTGCTACTGGTCTCACAAAAAGTCATTCATTAAAGGTGTTTCATTTTGTTCTCAGCAAGGTCACAGCAGCATGTCCGGCTCTTAACAAATAGGTACAATACATGTATCATGGGAAAATTCAATTATTTTAATTGTCCTTTTTTATCTTACTTGTGGCTCTCATTCATTATTTCCACCAACACCTGGGAGAACATAACAGATCTAACATGAATTAAAAGGTTGAGAATGATATACATATACTATTGGGCAAAATATTTGTGGCATCCCACCCATCTCTTTTCAAATACACCAATAGCATGCATTCAGATTAATGAGATGGATACAGCATTATAAATCTTGACAATAACAATACTTTGCCTCCAGCTGTACTTTATGACTTAAAATGATTAAAAATGCAAACTTTGCAATGACAGCATCCAGATATTTGCTGGATGCTAATAAAAGAGAACAGATGGTAAGCTAACTGTATAGATATAATAGCACAAATAAAAAATAAATACATTACAATCTACATGTAAGCACTGGATGTGCAGTGAACGGAGGCTGAACACCACTCACTAGAAATGGCTTAGTCATTCACAGCCACTTTGCTTAATTGTGAACACTTCATTGCAATAACTTCATCACCTCATTTGAATTTTAAGATCAACAGGTGTGGTGGAGAGAGGGTGGCATGGAGACTTAAAGGGTTGGCAGACATATATATGTATATGCTGATTTTGTTGCAAACAAGCAGATATATTAATATTTGCTTGTAAAATGCCCCAACTGAAGATACTTTACTCAAAAACACATTATTTTGGCATGAGTAAAGTACTGAATAGGACTATCTATCTATCTATCTATCTATCTATCTATCTATCTATCTATCTATCTATCTATCTATCTATCTATCTATCTATCTATCTATCTGTAACTATATAGTATATCTGTCAGTGCATTGCCGACTAATGTTGCTTTTTGGGGGGGCTTTGAGTGAGTGAGTTTAGTGCTTCTGTGTGTTGCATGACTGATCTGCAATTTGACCATGTTTGTCTGCAGAAGGGGGAGTTTCAGGGATGTTGGTAGCTGCAGGCAATCCAGGGCCACTTGTAAGCGCCGCTGAATATTTGGGTTTAGTCAGGTTTAATCTGTCCCTCAAACAAAACAACCCCATCACAACAACTCTGTGGCTGTTCTGTATTTCTGCTAGTTGGAGTTGGAATCCTACACATGCATTTAGCAGGTAAAAAAAGACACTGCAGGGACGGTGAGTGGCAGCAAGGTGAAATCGCCGTATTACCAGCCCCATGTCCTCTCGTGGCTCCCGGCACCACACTGTGCAGGGACCATCATCTTTTGCTGCATTCACTTGCACGCGGACATTGGACTTTCACTCTTCCAACCAGCCAGAACTTTTCATATATAGATTTTTTTAATTCGATTTTCCAAAACCGGGCAGGCAGCTGAGGTGTCAAGGCATTTTTTAGGGCTCGCAGTTGCCACCTGATGCCACTCTGGTAGCTCTCGCCCTGATGAACAGCTACAGCAGTATCAGCCAGCCATGATGGAGTTCTAGCAAATACTATTTTAAAGATGAGCGCATTTTTATTTATTTTTAATTGTTATTATGAAGATGTCTGTATTGGGTAACTACAGTATCTTCAAGAAAAGAAATATCTGAGCTTCAGTGTGTTTTTCTTTGCACTATCCCTGTCTCTAACAACACAATTTCATGAGAAGGAATGATATTGTGACCCATATGTGAGTGTGCCAGTGAGAGTGAGCTGCTCTACACAAACATCATTTGAAGTCAAACAGAGAGTGACACTGTGTGTCTGCATTAAGCAAAGGATGCAAACTGGGTTGTAAAGGTAGAGCTCAAAGATCTCCCCGAGGAAATCTGATCCCGCAAGCTGTGACTGGGAGCAAACCGAGCATGGCTCTAAAATGTTGCACTGTGTGTGCATTTTTATGTAAGTACATGCACATGCATGTTCATCTGTGCTGGAGCATTATGATTTATGACGATTGTGATTTATCCAGGTGATGGATGACCACATTAGCAGCAGCAGGTTTTTTCCCTAAAGTCTCTCTCTGTATATATCATGCGGTGCACCATAAATTCGTTTTCACATGTCTGGAACAAAAACTCCATAAATAAATAAAGCAAGAAATAATTTCTTACCCTTGTTAGGGTACATGTATCATCTTGGGATTATCCATTACACGTGTTATCCCACTAATACCACACACACTTGCTGACAAAGTGCCACGTCAGGAATCTTTTTATGAATGTTGTTTTTGGGAGGGTTGTATAACTTAGCTTTGATCTTCCTCTTTTGTTAGAAACATTACAAAAATAATAGTTCCTGTGCCTTACAGTTCCTGCTGCTTGTGTTGCTAGGCAACATGTAGCTTTGCTAAACATGAAAGGACTGATATCAGCTTGACAAGTGAATGTCTGTGCTTGGATTACGGGTTTTTTTTTTAAGTCTTAACCAATTTTGAAATAGGTTTCATCACACAAAGCTTTGGTGATGATCTGTTCTGAAACCGTGAATACACTTAAACTATGAGAATACAGAATAGACTTGAGTAATGGACAGCAGGATATTAAGAGAGTCTTTCCAACCAAGATATGAATCACATAACTTTGTTTCTCAAACATGCACAGGCTCACCTCACTCGCCTTTTCTCCACCTCTCTTCCATTATCACACACATAAGAAGACATACTTCTGCTTTCTCTCTCTCCCTCTCCCTCCCTCTCGAACTTGTGAACTCTCCCCATCTCTTCATTATCTGTGCAGGTAAAGACGTGTTAGCCTCAGCAGTTTTTAGACACATTTTCCTCTGCTTTTCCCCTACAGCTGTCCTTCAAACCTGCAGGACACCGATGCAAATAAGTTACTTGGATGAGATCAGCAACAGCACTTGTGTTGCTTTATTGGTTTAATTTTTCATTGAAGAAAAAGAATGATAATAGGGCATTATATATCTTTTGTCAAATTTATATCAATCCAATTTTTGGGTCTTTTTATTGAATGGAAAATAAACATTCAAGTGATTTTCATTTTTCTCTCCTGCAACTCACAAATCCACTCAGTTTCTGCCTTACTGGCTGATACGTGGTGAAGAACAGATGCAACCCCATCGTTAAATTTGCTGATGGCACTGTAGTGACAGGTTGGATCACTAGCTATGATGATGAGGCCTAACTGGAAGAGGTCATGGGGGACCTGTAAGGGACAACCTCCAGCAGCCTCGCACTAAATGAATGCAAAACCAAAATATGATAAGATAATCCTTTCTTAATCCCACAGCTGGGAAATTTGCAATGTTACCACAACAAAGCAAATCGTGTAATAGGAAGGGGAAAAAAAGCTAAAAAAAAAAAAAAAAAAAAAAAAAAAGCTTTGATGCTTAAAATTGCACAGTTTAGTATAGACTGATATTGCACATGAGTGAATTACCTACAGTGTCTGTGGTCTAAAGGGAGCAGTGATAATTGTAAAGTCTGACAGCAGCAGGAACGAAGGACCTGCGTTATCTCTCCTTCACACACTGTGGGTGAAGTAGCCTGTCACTGAAGGAGCTGCCTAGTGCTGTCAGAGTGGGGTGGGACATGTTCTCCATCAGGGATGATATTTTAGCCATCATGTTCCTTATTCTCCCACCACCTGCACTGGGTTGAGGTAGAGTCCCAGAGCTGGCCCTTCTTAACCAGTCTGTTAAATCTCTTCCTGTCTGCAGTCAAGATGCAGCTGCCCCAGCAGAATACTCTCTAAAACATGGCTGTTGCCACCACAGAGACAAAAACAGTCCTCAGGAGTATCCCCTGAACTCCAAAAGACCTCCTCAGCAGATATAGTCTGCTCTGGCCTTTCTTGTATAGCACATTTGTATTGTCAGTCCAGTCCAGTTTATTATTCATGTGAACACCCAGGTAACTTGTCAGATTTCACCATCTCAATGTACAAGACAAGAGTGTTTGCACCTGTGGGCTAATTGGGGATTTTGCAAAAGCATGTTTTCATTCTCAGACAGTTTAGGAAATTAATGGATCCTAATGACCCTCTCCTCTGACACCGTGGAAAGCATCATAAAGCGGGCCCATCATCTGACCTACACTCCTCAATCTTCAGGATTTAGACACCAGAAAGTGCAGCACAAGCACCGGTAGGATTATGAAGGATCCTCACCATATTCCACTTTCTACGCACAGGCAAACACATTCGTAACCACATGCCCACCACAGACAGTCAGAAAAAGCTGCTTTCCTCAGGCTATCAGGATGGTAAACTGTGACCTCAGTGTATCCTCCACCTTGTCTAGCACATTGGCCTCTGTAAATCCATTACATTACAATTGCCCTTACAATTGTACATATAGTTCATAACCTTTTTGGCTTTATTTTCTCTAGTATTTTGGCACAGCCTTAAGAGTATGCCAAATTGCATTTCTAGTAGATGACCATTGAATCCTTGTATTCAAAAGGATTGGAATGTCTGGTTTTGGGTGGATTCAGTAAATACTATACCTGAAAAATCCTAGTATTAGAGTTTTAAAAATCTTCTCATTACAGTACTCCAATAAAGCAGTCCTGCTCATTGATTTTCAACAATGCGCACAATGGCTTAATACAACCACACATAGTTCAAGGATAGAGGTTAATTGCTAGAAACACTATGGAAAAACCTCAGACAGTCGACAAATTTCCATCTCCTCTTCACATATATCATAACTCCATGTCTCCGGTGCAATGTTCTGCAATAAAACTGTATGTCTCCATATGTTCACATCCAAATCCCTCTATTTTCTGACGTCTTAGAGGGAATCCTTAGCTGAATTTGGGAATTGTGGGTCACATCTGATGAACATTTAAAAGGCTTCAATGTGATTAATCATAGCTGCGAAGTGCGTTGCTGAAGGAAATTTGTCTAATAATCTATTGTTGACTTTTATTTTAACACGGGAAATTAAGCAGATACGAGTTTGACGGGTCTTGATGACACAATAATAACTGATTGAGGAAAGGAAAAGTCACCCTTTATTAGCGTTCATGTATATTATTTCTGTGGTCAGAGACAGTTCAATTAATCATCATTTCATGAGCATGAATAACTCATTACAAAGACACAGAAGGGAACCGACAGTCTGGTTTGTGATTTAATATTGTATCGTGTAAAAATGTGGAGCAGCAAATCTTCTCAGTTTGTGCGCAGTCTTATAAAACATTTTTAATGCCAAGTATGTGAGAAAATGTAACTTATTTTTGGGTTTGTCTCTTTCCTTCTGACACCGCCTCAGTAAACAAAGTTATACGGAATTCAAATATGTACTTGTTGACTTATTGAAATTCAGTTCAGGCCTATCTTGATCTAATACAATACAATGAATTTTAATGATGAAGTATGATAGAATTGTTGTAAACACTTTTATTATTCCATTATTTCTACTGGACAGTATTTTGGCCACTGGTTTCATGAGGGCATTTTTGGCATCAATAAGAGAGAAAGATATAAATTAAAATGGACTCAATGCAATGATCATGATAAAAACCTTTTTAGATGATGGATTATTATTATTATTCTGTGTGGACAGACATTGGTACAGGCTGATTTTAGAGTGAAAGAAATCAGTCAAGTCAAATTAAGGCTTTCAAACAGGTCGGTGTTTATACATGATGTAATGGTGCTGTATGTGCAGCATCTTTAGTGACTGATATTGACCATGCAGAGCTGTTGGTGAGTGGAAATATTGTATATTGATACTGTAGAAAACGTCTAGCTGAAAGGGCCATGTTTGAAATAATAATCTCTAATAAGTATCACGTAATTTTACCTGTTCCTTACCTGTTTCCTGTTTATCAGATCAATCTCAGTTTGTACATCTTATCAATGAATGCTCCATGCAAAGTTAGTCAAAGAGTTCCACAAGGATCTGTGCTTGGACCGATTTGATTCACCTTATGCTTCCTTAAGGGCAGGGGTAGCTAGTGAGACCGTTTGATCCAGCCCACAAGGCAATTCATGAATACAAAAAAACAACTCAGAAATACAAAATTAAAAAATACATTTAAATAAAAAAAGTCTAGACAGCTATTGCTTTTTTCTTTTTCTTTTTTTCTTTTTTTTTTACTTTTCCCTGCGATTAAGGAGTAGACTAACACAAAGTGGTTGATGTCACGTCAATGCAAAAGTAGATTGGGAGTGAGGTGAATTCAAATAGAAATGGAAAAACAATCCTATTTTCATTCAAGTAAAAGACAAGCCAGTGTGCTTACCTTTAATTGTGGACACACGGTTGCAGTGAAAAGGACCTTATCTCAAGCATTTTTACAGCTTGATAAGCTTCAAGGACAAATTGCACTCATATCAAGTTAATGCTATTCATTATTTATTTTGGGTGTCCAAAAAGCAGCTTTCACCAGACTGCATTCTGACAGAGATAGTGTTATGTAGGCAGGTTTTGCAGTGAGCAAGCTAATAGCTAAGATGCTGAAACCTCATTCACAAGGACAATTTGTGGAGGAGTGTGCTCTTGCAGCTGTGGAGCTGATGGCACAGGACAAAGTAAAATTGTTCCAAAGTGTCAGTTTGCTTCAAAGGATTCATTGATTTGAAGGGAAGATCTGCTGTGATGAAACTAAATTACTAAAGCGCAGATGTTATTTTTCTGTGGGCAGTTCTGTTACCAAACAGCTTCAGGTGCATTACAGTCACCTCTGGACTGGAGTGGAGAAGATCCTGATTAGCACTGAAATCCAAGACTGCGTTAATTGTATTTGTGATCTGGTCAATGGAGACAAATACATGTGGGTCAGTGGTTACAGTTGAAACATTATGGGGCAAACATGCCACATTTCTGCCTATTCACAACACAATTTCTGTTCCAAACAACCTTTATCTACTCATGTCATTCATACAACCCTTCCCCCTGGGAAAAAAACAATTTTCTCACATAGCGTGAACATGGCATTAGCATTTGGAGACAATGGTGCAAATTATCTGAAATCACAAGCAACCAGGCTCAGAGTGAATGGTGCTACATTCATTTGTGTTTTTGGTTCTTGTTGAAAGAGGGGGTGGGGGAGTGTTACTCATACACTTTCCCACCCCTGAAGCAGAAACAACTCTGACCTTTTATCAAAAGGCTGCTTGTCAAAGATTTCTATCGGTCTGATGAGGAGTTGGATTGTATCAATTATGCCAATGTCTGCCTTTTTTTTTTTTTTTTTTTTTTATCTCAGTATTGCAAAAATAGATGTGTCAGTTGTAATGCTTTATATTGAAAGGGCCAAATGTTCATGATCCCTCATTAGTTTCCCAGCTTGGAGAAAAGTGGATCGTACATGACATCATGAAACTCACATTATACAAAATTAGATGTCTCTAAGGGTTAGTGGAGACATGCTTTGGAAATTTAAATGCATCAACAGGACTCTGATCACTCTTCATAATCCACCAAAAGCTTTGTATTTAGGCCACTGGGCCTCTAGAATCTAGTTCTCTGGCCAAAAGCTCAAGCGTGTTTAATCAAGTTTTATTTTTTCCATTTTGTTAAGCTTAATTAATTTGTTTGCTTAAATTCTGACAGATTCCTGCCATGCAGAAGCTGTACCAATAACAATGTGTTTTCATGTGTTTCATGTCTTTGGACACCAGTGGAAACCACACGGCACGGGATAGTTGTCTTCCTATCCTTATCCTGTTAAAAAAAAAATCATGTTCACATGTTCCAAATCAGCTGTGACTTCCTGATATAATAGAACTTGATCCTGAAGAACTGCCAAATAGCTGCAGGAGACATCTTTTTCATTTCCCTCCCCTTCCCACTGGAGTGGCTGTTGACACTTGCCAGAGGGTGCAATTGTGCAATTAGCACTCTACTGCAACTACTAGTGACAGTGTCATCTCAACTTTAAATAAATAGCAGGCGTAATGTGACATTTAACAGAAAATGGGATGCAAATGATACCATGATCATGAGTGTGATATGTTGAACTTTTCCAGCGCCTTGTTCTAAACAGCTCTATCAGGATGCCAAACAACCAGTTTATTACGAGCCTTAGAAAAAGCCTAAAATGGAAAAGCTTTGTGCCTGATGAACAACAATTTCAACCAAAAATAAATAAATAAATAAATAAAAAATACAACGACAGTGGTCACATTGACTTACTGTTCACTATGAAAATAAATAATAAATAAATAAATAAAAAAACAGGAAAAGTACCAACTCCCCAATGAACTGCAACAACTTAAAAGCATAAATTTTGAAAAAAACCAAAAAAAAACAAAAAAAACAAACCCCCAACATTCTGTCATAATATGAAATCAGAGTATTTCTGCTGTTCCAGCGGTCCATTGTCTCCCTTCCCACAGCAGATCTTGGACTGGCCCTCTAATGCTGATCTGCACTGCATATATTTGCCATTTAATTGTGTCTGTGTCTTTAATTGTGTTAATTGCGCCTGTGTGATGTTATGTTAGCATCTGCATGACTTGGGTGGAGTAATGGGCAGTAAAGTTCATAATGTGTAACCTCTTAAGGGGCTTCTCACATCATTAGTTTTTACAAGAACTGATTAAAAGAGAGAGGAATCAATTTAGTGGATTGTGTGAAAGAAAAAACATGTGTTTAAGCAGGAACTCATGCAAAAAAGGCTAATAAACTATGTGAAAATAGCCAGTGTTACATAATACTGTATATTTAGTAACGTCAAGTCCAAACCAAGGATTTACCATCACAGAGACACTGAATATTGCACAGATTGGTAAAACTCACGTGAAATTTAGTCAACTTCACAACTAGAGTATACATGCACGATAACCAGACCATTCTACTTTATTCATTGTCATTAGGTTCTGTTCATACTGTACATACATACATTCATTTTGCCTCTGTCTGTCTGTCTTTTTCATTTAACTGATAATTCCTGTGTACAACAACAATAATGTTGGATTTAATGTAGATTTAATGTAATCAAATGTTAGTTTGGTTACACCTCATTTAACCCCATTTCGCATTCATAATCAGTATATGAACAATTGGACATTACCCTTAAAATCAGACTGGATTGTGGTTTCACTTTACCTTATTCATGTTAGCTGCTTTCTGTTTGGGAGGGGTTGTAACATTGCCCTAACCTACTGAACCAGTCGTGAGTGATATACCAACCAATCATATTACCATACTATGTAGCTGAAGAAATATCCTTATTTGTGAGCTGTTAATTCTGTAAGTTAATGTATAAGTAAATAAAATAAAATAGTAATACTTATTATTATTATTATTATTATTATTATTATTATTATTATTATTATTATTATTATTATACCAACCTGTTCATTTGGTGTGCCATTCATCAGTCTACAGATGATAATAAGGCTGTTTTCCTGCACACTAAATCCAAAGACATGACCTTGCTGATAGTTGGAACTTTAGAAAGCAAAAACTTTCTCTCATTCATTTTTTCCCTCTGTTACAATGACATAACATGCCTTTTTGTTTTTTTTTGTTTTTTTTTAATTAACAAGCCTCTTGAAGAAGAAAAGCAACTTTAGGCAGCATTGCTCTGTTCTACAAAAAGGAGTTGCCTCCGTGGGTGGCTGTGGCTGCTGCTTGATTCCAACAAATGAACATTATGCCTATAGGGCACCATTCAAAATATCTGATCTCCACAAATGTCTCTGCTCCCTTCTGAAAACCACATTTTAATAATTCAAACATTTGTAGAGAAAGACCAAGAGTCTTGTGAAATTAAAATTAATGTGACAAGAGGAAAAAAAACATACTGCAAATACAGTACATTTCCAGCAACAGAAAGCTACTTACAGCAAGAAGATCGAGGATAGACGAGGCCATAAAATATAGACAGCATTGTACAATAGTTGCACTTCTGATGCAGCTTACAATGGAAGCATTAAACAGGATCCATATTGTGGCACAAACCAAGTGGAGAGTCTCATGAAATTACAGTGCTTAAGAAAAACAAAGTGATGTTTGCCCTTCAAGCAAAAATGAGAACATCCTTCATACCAACAAAAAAGAAATAAAAAAAATGCAGTGTAGATACTAAAGGCTCTTACTGTCAAATTCTCGAAAGCAAAATCATGTCTACCTCCTCTGTTTCAAGGCTCATTAAGTACAGTGTGTCAGGCAGAGACAGCTTTATCTCAATTCATTATAGTCAGGTTAAACTGACCACAGCAGTAAACCTCCCTAAAGAGCTGTGGCCCTGCTCTGTCTGAATGGAGGTGATGTCATGGCACATACTGCATTATCCACCAGCCTCATCATGACATGAAAAGCACACGGGGTTGCAAGGTGCCTTCTGTCTTCTTTTGATTCCAGCCGATTTCCTGTCGGCTTTTATTTTCCTGCATTATTTAAACTAAGTTGGCAAAGAAACAAGGAATGAGGAATAAAAGGTGTTACAAGGAAAGTTTAAGAGATGTTTTCTCATGCCTGTCAGTTTCTCATACAGAAGCACAAGGTACCTTTAGCTTACGTTGGATGGATGGATAAAACACAGGACTTTCACCCAGGAAGCCACTGTTCTTGTCCCATGTGAAATCAAAAGTGATGCTTACGTATACTTCACTTGTGTTACATATGCATGTGCCAAGTGGCAACCTCTGGGGCTGAAAAATGAAGCCAACATGGTGCCGCCAAAAAAGGCAGTCCCTCAATTTGGTTTCCACAGCTATTTTCTCTGTTCATGACAACTGTCTGGGGGTGAAATTTCAGGTAACTCGCTTGTTTAAATTATATTAAGGTTACGCATAACTATGGGCAGAGTGACAGCTAGCTGCTAGCTTTCAGCAACCAGGCTTCATTGAGCCTCATTTTTGGATTAGCTGTGAGTTTGGTCATGCACTGCCAAGATGCAGATAGCTCAAGCCACTGTCACTGAGCATTAACAATTAATTGATTATCAAAATAGTTGTTGAATAATTTTCTGTTTCATATGTTAATGGCTAACATTCAACATACACACAACATACAATTGCTGTTTGTCAATGAGTAAGTCTTAACCAAAGCAGAATAAATCATTCAAATCCAGAAGACAGTCAGAAGACCAAAAACTATTGGTTTTGTCAGAGTAATGTATGCCTGGCATCCTGTGCTGATGATGCAACTGCAGCGTACCTAGTGTGAGAGAGACCTTTGTTGCATGACAGTCCACATCATTCTCTGTCTGTCATTTCCTGTTAGGACTGGAAGTGTCCAGTGTGTTGTCTGGTTTGTTAGCTAATGCTTGTCTTCATTTTGTTTATCTGCTCTGCCCTGAATGCTGACATTTGAAAACCTGGAAACAGCAAATCTTTCCTTGATGAATGCCTTAAAAAATGATCAATTGTCAAAATTGCTGTCTATTCTATTTCTGTTAATCAACTCCTCGATTAATCAATTAATAGTTTACACTATTACACGTTCACTACTTTCTGTGTGTAAAGTAGCAGGAATGCATTTTGTAAAAAGACTCTCTCAGCGTGTGTAGGCAGGTGTGTTGTTCATTTTAATCACACTTGCACTCTGCAGAGTGGTAATGTCATGATACTGCTAGTTGCATTTACTCCCATTCAGTGTGTGCACATTTCAGTGCTTGGACATGTTCGTGCTGGCTTTGCAGTTATAAAGGCTATGGCAGAATAAGATGTTTGTGTGTTTTTGACAGAACAAGTGAAGGTGGGTGGGTTGATGCTACTGTTATCTGAGGATGAAGTATACAGCAGCTGCCAGAGCCCGTGGCAAGAGGAAAAGGGGGGCAGGTAGGCGATTATAAAATTCAATTTAGGGCAATAGAGGGGGTGGATCTTTTATGTAAGGTGCCACTGAGCTGCTTTCCCCTTTTCAGTCTAAGACACAAACACACATGCATACACACACTATCAGAAATCTGCTATAGAATCCTCTCTCTCTCTGTTTTTGTTGTGATATCCAGTAAAACAGAAGATCCCTATTTGTCTTAGCTGCAGGGCCAAGTCAAGCTCCAGATGCTGCTAATAATACACCACTCATTGGAGTTTGTGTTGAGTATGTATGACTGTATTTCTGCATGTGTGGTAGGGAGGAGTGCCTGGGGTAAAGAGCCACGTTTTAACAACATTTCAGTACATGCATCATCATCCAGCACAGCTTCTGCAGGGAGGAGTTCTTTTGAGGATGACCTAGCAATCCAGGGAAGAGGGCATGAAATTGCCCCTCTGAGATGGTTAAGAGGTTGTTGCACTGAATAAGTGGAGATACTTCTCACCAAGGGGTTTGCTGGCATTGTCTTCCAAGCAGCTGTTCCCACCGCTCACATTTCAAAATTATGACAATGGAAGATGTTTTCAGTTTTCTCTGTTTTGTCAACCAGAAAAACACCTGAGCTGAGCAGTGAAAACCATATATCTTGCCCTCATTAGCCCCCCGTTGTCATTAATAGCAGTTCATTTATTGGCTGACAGGAGCAGCATGATCTTGCTCCCACTCGAGTGAAACACACTCAGATTTTATTAACTGCCCTGAACAGAAACAGAAAGCTTTCTATAAACTATAAAAACCTCTTAATAATTCAATCTTTTAAAACTCTGTCTTGTTTGATCATAGAAATGATGAATTTAATAATTTAAAACCAGAGTGGATTTCATGATGCACACACGAAAAGCTGATTTGTCAGTGTCTGGAAGGGAGAAATTGGGGGGAAAAAAGCAAATGACTTAACTGGAATCTGGAATATGAGACCTACTGTATATTAATTGAGCTATCTCTCCGTGGTGCACGCCTGCTTGCACTTAAGCCCTTAATGGTTCCTTAAAACTGATGAGGTAAAGGGGAGAGGGAGCGGAAAATGAAAGTGTTCTTCTAAATGTTTTTTGGAGGAATGCCTGTCAAGTGGAACGGAACTGGAGGGGAAAATCAGCCAGGGGACATGCAAAGTGAGCGCTGTGGCTGGCTGTGTGACATCCTTCTCTCTTCAAAGCTGTCTGAAGGGAGGAGGGGTACAGGCACAGTATCTCCAGGAGGCAGGGAGTGCTTGAGGAAAAGACCAGAGAGACATGGCGAACTGGCAAATCTGCTTTTTCAGTCTCTCACAAGAGACAATCACAGCATTCGTTACCTAGTGCTGATTTCTTGGACTGTTTTTGTGAACGTTTATTCCATATGAAAGTATAAAAGTTGGACATGTGTACAGTGCTACAGACACCTGTACTGCTGATTGATACACACTGCAAACATATGGCATTTTGTCCCACTGGGTCACATGTGTTGCCTTTGTCAAATAACAAAGCCCTCTAGTGAAGTAATTATTTGGCCAAGAACAAAGTTGAGTGAAATTATCAGAGAGCCAGAAAGTCAATTTAGGCAGGTGGATGTGGTGAATGGGTGAGTGAACTTAACTTGGGATGTTCCCACAAGAGACTACAGTTTGTTTCCTGTCCATGTAACCATGACGAGGAAGGGTCTAATCTTAATGAAGTGGTAATTTTAACCCAAAGAATTTTTTGGTAACCATCTTGGATGCCAAAGAGTGCCATCCTTTTGATAGCTTATATTTAATTTAGTGGGCTGTGTTTTTCTTTTACTTTGCCACAGTTTTCCCACTCTTCAGGGTTAGGGTTAGGGGTTAGCCGTAACTAATCCCTTAGGGGTGGAAATAAGTGCACAGAATAGAATCACGACCATGATGTAGCTGTGCAAACCCATGGAATGCATCGTCATTAGTGAGCGGCTGCATGTAGGGCAAACTGAAAAAGGCGAATGTTAAATGAATGACAGTACCAACTGGTGCAATAGCTTTCCAGTCATTACAGTTTTGGCCAATCAGGAACCGATCTTGGTAACTATCCTGAAAACAACATTAAGCAAATGTATTTCCAATTGTCTTTCTTTCAGTTCATCTGAGGTGTAATCCCAACTGCTGCTGACAGACATTTTCATTCATATCTTGGGGTATTGTCATTTTGGGGCTATACACGCAAAGTATGAAACACACATGTAAGGAAGCACATGTAACTTAATAGCATTTCACTGTATTATCATTAACTTTATTAACAACTGCTAATGTTGGTCTATTAATATTAAGAAATACTAGTATGTATTTTTATAATGTCGAAAAATCTATACATGTAACATCATTCCATTATCTGAAAGTTAGAATCCAGTCTTAAATCAAAACCTCATACAATAAGTTCCATTTGCGAGAGAAGCAATGATACCAAACTGTTCGTTGGTGTAACTGTGGTTGAAATACAGTGCAGAACTTAATATATCAAGAGTACAATGCTGTGATTCCCCCCCCCCCCCCACAGCTTCTTTCTAAAGACATCTTTGTCTGAAAACAGCACTCTTTTTAACCACTATCCTAGTTTATTAGCTCATAAAGCACACCCTCTGTATTTTATCAGCTCATGAAAGAAAAATCTACACTATGTGAACAGCGTTGCTTTTATTGAACTAACAACTTTGTAAAAGGGAATAACAGACTGAAGACTTACTGGAATACTACTTACTTACTTAGTACTTGAACCTCAAACTGTGACACATTATTGACATTTAATAAAAAGATAAGTAGTGGACCATAATATTGTGTCACCTAAAGATCATACTGCAACCACGCTTTTTAGTGTACCACTAATTATGTATTTAAGCTCCTAAATCTGGCTCCACCACAGCTATATTTTCACTTGTTTTGTCTGATTAGGCCTCTTCTAATGAATGTGTGGGCATGCACAGACTGCACTTGACTGACATTTTTATGCCTCAAGACAGGCAGCGTACACAGGCATTCAGACCATGACAAGTAAAACTAGCAATTGGAAGTTTTGAAGAAAAGATAGAATTGAGATTTTCCTGACCAATAATGAAATTTTGATGTCAATATCTATTATTGTCTTTCTAAACTCCAGGCCTGTGTTTGTTTATCCAAATATAGAATCAGATAAAATAATGCAGTTGCTTGTTGTTAAAGTCCTCTGAGTATTACCTGGTGGGTATACTTGACATTGCCTGATATCATCGTGGCTTTTAAAAGTGGCATTATGTTTATTGAACAGCAACACAGAATGTCAAACTGCCTCTAAGTTGCGTCTGACAAGGTTATGATATCAAAGAGACTATCTTGTGATACAGCTGACAGCTTTGCACTGTAGCTGCTGAGCTAACTTTAACGTTAGCTTCACAGACTGACAGGGCAAGCTGCTTCACAGCTTTGAACCCTGGAGGTCCCCACCCTGAGCTGGTGATAAACATAAAACAATGAAAGTATTGTATGATTTTCAAGGTCTTACTTTAGTGCACTCAGTGCCAAACCATTCAGCCATTTTTGAAGTACAAAGAAATGCAATGTGAAACTGGCAGTTGAGCTTGCTGCTCGCACTGTCCGACCTAAACTCAAAAAGGCAGAAAAAATTGTGTGGGAGTGGACAATTTTGTATTTAAAGCAAACTGCATTTGGTCTTCTGTGTGTAGATGAATTATTAATGAAAGTTTAACGTTAATTAATTTGATTACTAAATGTCTAAAACTATTGATCTATGTGCTCTGGAGTAAGGAAGAAAAAGTGTTTGCATATGTTTTTGCATCCCCCGCAGTGGAGAATACTTTCCATGCTGCAAGGCTAGTACGTACCAAGGAATTCCATCATTATCCACAACTTTGTAAAGACGCACATCTCTCAAATTGAAACAGACTGTGAACTGAGTGATATTTCTTTGCCAAATCAGAGTTGGCTGAAGTTTAGTGCGTTGGTTTGCCAGCTTGTTTGTTAGCGCTGGAGTTCAGAGATCCACTCTCTAACGTTGAACGGTGGTGATGTACTTTCATCTTACAAAGCTACTTATCAAGTTCTTAAATCCCAAATGCTGGCCTTCTTTGAAGATTAACAACGCTGCTTCTTTGAGCTGTTACGGAATCGTAGAAGACAAGAATCTCAATTCTTATTTGGATCAACTTTCCCTCACACTCATTTCTCGAGGCAGTGTTAATTAAGTAAGTTACAATTACAATTAGAGCTCTGGCGATCTGAATTTTGCACTCTTCAAAATCGCAGTTTTGATATTAAAATAATTAATTGTTCAGCCCAACCAGATAAACAACATAAGCTCCCTTTAAAATCGCTCATTGTATTGGTGGTTCTTGATTTGCCAGAAAGCACTTTGTTTACACTTTTGTTGTTCTTTTCTCCAAGTAGGAGGTATTGAAAATCCCAATAACTCCAACTCACGACGACCTGAACTGTATTTCCCATTCAACAGCTCACATTTACAGTCTCTACAATTTATGTGAATGTCGTTTTAGTGAATGGATTTTGGTGATCTCAGCAAACTCGCAACATACCTGCATCCAACTTCAGCCTGGCAGAAGTCTAATCAGCCAGAGTAAATGACAACACCTGTCTGGGTGTGTGGGGGCCTTTATGTTTGAAGTTTCCAGCCCCAAAACCTTAAGGACCAAAGAGAAAGAGGCAGTCTGAGGCAATTGTATTCTGCTGGGCACTGACACCATTCTGTGCCAATCTTGACAATACCTCACTGAATCCTAGCCACAGCAGCGTAAATGTGTTGTGTTGGCTTTTGTTTTTCCACATTGCCATCCATAAGGACTGCTGGCGCTGCACAGGGCCATAATGAAAGGCACAGCCAGCTGTGCTGGCCAGCAGGATGGCATTTTCATCAAGCTAAACGAGGCTTACATCAGCTTCTCAATAATTAAACGCCTGAAATAAGCAACAGTGTAGACCCCCCTCAATAAACTACTGACACCCATCAATGATGATGTTGAAAAGGAGAGATCATTTTTGAGATGATGAGATTGGATTACAGTTATGTTCAGAGAGACAATACACTGACTCCGATTGCTCCAGAAATACTTGCAGTGGTAAAAGAAAAACAAAACGTGCACTGCTTTTGTTTTGCAGCAAACTGCAGTCAAGTTTCATATTTGTGCCAGATGTATGACTAACACATCAGGCACAGGATTGTACATACCACTGTCTGAGCCTGGGTCCTTCAACATTTTCTGGGCCTCTTTTTAGGTTCCAAAATAAATCAGCATGTCATGATGTTAATTTGTTTATGACATATTATATTAGATTTGGCACAGATCATGACAGCAGCTTGCAAGTGATTATACATAAATGCCAGGTTTGGAACATGTCTAATGCATTTATTTTTCTTTAAAAATACATCAAAAAGGCATTATGTTGTTCTAAACATTCTACAAAGCAGCTAACTTGGATGCTACAGACTAATTTGGAATGTAAAGAATCCCGATTTTCTGCAGTGCTTGACAATTTTTACCCAAGTTCCACTAGGACTGTGGAGTGGAACTTATTTATTTTTTTTAGTGCTTCTTTTTATAACCTTATTTAGCAAAATATCGAGCAAACAAAGCTTTTCATTTCCTTCCAACTCAGTTGGACCCATAGGTGAATTTTCAATAGGTGTGCACCCATTGAAGGGCTGTATTGTCCTAAAAAAGCATGCTTCCTGAGATCTAACAAAAGATGACCTGCAATTCTTTTCTTTCTTTCTTTCTTTCTTTCTTTCTTTCATCAAGAGGGTGATAATTACTGTGGTGTATAAATATACCCTCATATCACTGAGGGATCCACATTTAAGCCATATCATACACTCTGGGATTACCGTAGTGCCTCTGTGCAGGTTACTGTAAATCTCCCCACTCAACTGAGGAAGTGTGCACTGTTCCAGAGAAACTCAGCTTAACACTGAAGGGCAGTTTCACTGCACATCCATATATGAGACTATAGGTGGGCAATATGGCCGAAATCTTCTATCACGGTATATGTGATGTTATGTCAAAGTAATGGTATATATCATGTTGTGGTAAGTGTTAAGTCAATTTGTATTAAGAAGTGGTATAAAATAACCATACTGTACCATACTTCTTTTCTTCTTTTATTTGGAACTTCCATACAAATAAAAACAACTGCCTCACATGAGACAACACTTCAGTTAAAAACAAAAGACTCAAAACAGTAAAACTAACTTTCTTTCAAAATGGAACCTTTAAAGGTTCCAAACGAGAACAACAGAGATGTAACAGAGGTGCATTATCAACACCGACTGTTGTTCTCAGGACACGTGTGGTAAGCAGTCCTGCTGAACAAATCATGTGACCTCGCAAAGCAGCTGGATTGCTACATCGTGCTGCCCACCCGAATACATAGCAGAGACACTAAAGCCATTTTCTCATATGAAATTCAAACAATGTCCACAGAATCAGGTCCAGACAGTGTCCAGAGTTGCTCTTTCACATGTAGCATATTTCTCCGTGTCAGACGTGTTGTCACTGACTGGTTATATTGTTTGGTTTAGGCGGGGGGTGGTGCCTGGGTACAGCATGTAGGAGGAGGAGGAGGACGACTCATCTGTAATGAGGACTGTTTCTGCGTTGATATCAATATTACATGTATTTGGATGTATCCGCAATATCAACGAAAGAGTGGAGAGCAAAAACAGGTAAGTAGTAAAGAGTACGAAGCAGCTACACTCAACACATCCACTTGCTTGCTGTGTAGCAGGGTAGCAGTGCATACACTGTGAATGACAGTGTGCAAGTATGGCTTAAGGGATAGCTCCTGTGGTGGAAACACTACTGCCAAATCTCTACTGCTGGACACATTTCTCCTGTTGCATGGTGTATACTGTCATACCACCCAACCTTGCACAAGACCATGAAGATCATAAACCTTCATCACCTATAAAAGACTTCCAGCCTTGAACAAGATAACAGGATCCAGTTTTTAGTGCAGTTAAAGGCCTCTCAAGCAGCTCATCTCTGACATGTGATAGCAAAACGGTGCCGATCAATACCAGTGCACTTCATCCACCTTCTCTGTGAATTTTGCACCAATTGATAATGTTGTCTCTTACAAACTGAAAAGATTTACAGCAATTTGCAAGTTTATTAGTAATATATAATAAAAATTCCCACAGAAACACATATTTATGCACCAGTGCATCCCATCCCATCCCTGCACACACACACACACACACACACACACACACACACACACACACACACATATATATATATTAAGTACAGTACAAACAAACATACTTTCCAAACAAACAAACTTTCCAATTGCTTAAAACACATATGAGCCATGCCATGTTGATGTGGAGAGGTGTTTGCAAAATAGTTAGACATTGTCCAATTATTCATGGTCCCTTAAAGCAGACACCAATACCATGAAAAACATTTGCAAAATAAAATGCAGACAACAAATAAGAGATAAATATTGTGTTTCAAAACAGTAATTAAAGCCACACACAATAAATCTCAGAGAACACAAACTTCAGTATTGCATTATTGTTATAATGTGGTCCTCTGAGCCCATGTTGTAGATTGGTTCCCCTGGATCAGATTAATTGTTTTCCATTTTCCACTTTAAGGTTTAAGTAAAACCTGAATAATTGGAGACATCTAATATTAGAAGTCAAGCGTGTTATGAACGAAGAGTCAAGGGTGCTTAGCTGTGAATCAGAAGTGTCTTTTTACAGGGCATATTTGATAAAGGATTTACCTCTCTGTTGAGCCTTTGTATTTTGATTTTGAGTTTTTATTTTTAGGCTGATGCGATGGATCATACCTCACACTCCCTGGAGCCAGAAATTGTGCAAGTGCAGGAACCAGTGCCATTGCCTAGCACCTCCAATGCCTCTGGTGTGGCAGCAGGGTTGTAGCTCATGTAATACTCTTGCAGCTGGGAGCTCAGGTTCTGCTCTGGCTCTGGACTCTTTTTGCGACGTTTCCTCCCCACCATGGACCGCTGCTGCAGCAACCTAGTTGCACCTGGATAGCGCCGCCACAGCACATAGATAATTGTCAAGAGTAGGGACATGCTGAAGAAGAGTGCCACGCTGCCCACCACCACTTTGTGCAGAGTCATGTGCTCCATATCTGGGGGTGGTGTAAGAGTGGGTCGAGTGCGAGCAACTGAGTCTCTTGGGTCTTTGCTCATATGCCCTGGAAAGGTAGGATGAGGAATAGGTCGAGGTCTAAATGGTGGGGGAGGACCAAAGGTGCCGGTTGGTGGCATAGGTGGAGAGCCACTTGTAGGGGCATAGGTTGGTTCAGCAGTGGCTTCAGAAATTAGTTCAGACATTGGTGAGGGTGTTTCAGTCAGAAAGTAATCAGTTTCCTCACAAATACCATGATTCCTTGTGGCTTCCATAATTTTTTCTCCCTGGAGATACTTTGGGCTACTGCATATCATCGTGGTGTCTTTACTTCCCCGAAAATTCCTCAACCAAGCCACAAGTGGGCATATGCCGGTTCCACAATCCCACATGTTCCCAGCAAGGCTGATGGAGGTCAGTGAGATCCATGCTGACACTGCCTCCTGAGACACATTAGACAGTTTGTTGGATTCCAGGTTGAGGACTTGAAGGTTGGGCAAACAGTGAAACACGGCTGGGTCCAGGGTCTGGATTTCATTTCCAGACAGATCAAGCTTCTGCAGTGTATACCAAGTCCATGGAAGACCCTGATTGACCACCCTAATGCGGTTCCACTGCAGATAGAGTGATCTCAGGTTGGCTAAGCGTGGAAACAGAAAAAAGTTGATTCGTGAGAACTGGTTGTGCTCCAGATGCAACTCCATCAGCTTCTGTAGCCCCAAAAAGGTGGTGCGTGTGAGAGCCTTGATTCGATTGTAGCCCAAATCCAGAAACTCCAAACTTCGGCATTCCAGGAATGCTCGAATTGGGATGTTGGAGAGACCATTTGAGCGTAGGTGTAGGTTTTGTAGTTTTCGTAAGCCATGGAATTGACCTGGCTGCAGGATTTCCAATTTGTTGTAGGACAGGTCCAGACTGCGAAGATTGGGAATTCCATGGAATGTTGAATTGTGCAGGGATGTGATCTTGTTGGAGCTCAGTATTAGCTCTTTAAGCCTGCGGACCCCCTGGAATGCTCGACTGTCAACAGCTGAAATCTGATTGTGGTCCAAGTATATCCAGAGAAGTTGGCTAAGGTGAGCAAACTGATACGGTAGGAGGGTATGCAGTTCATTGTAGCGCAGAGAGAGGCCTTGGCAGCCTACTGAGACATTTTCTGGGACATCCAAGAAGCCAGAAGAATCACAATGGACAGTTTTCCCCTCACATCGGCAGCTGTTGGGGCAGGTGCGCTCACCAAAGCTGAGCAACAGGGGAGCCCGCAAGAGGAGGAGGAGAGGAAAGAGGAGGTGTGTCAGTCGTCCATCACACAGCAATGAACCTATAAGAGAATATAAAACAGAGAAACACAGAGAAAATAGAGGAATTTAAAGACTTTAAAGATCAAGTCATGTGTTTAGATGTTTGCAAATATGCTGAGGACAAATCAAAAATTCTGCATCCTCTTTCAAACAAAAGGGATTTGTAACTTTTCCAACACAAAACCATGTGAAGTAATTTAAAGTTCTTTGTTAAATAATGCCAGAGGAGCTTAATCAAATAAATGGAAAAACTAGATGAAAAACTTTGGTGAGTTAAAGACAAGAATGATCTTCAGAAGACAATCATGGAAGCTGACTGCAAAATACTGACTTTTTGAAAAGTACTTGTGCAAAAGCAAATGGAAGCTTAATAATTGCAACTATTGCATGAATTACAATCGACACTTTGCGTACCACCCTTAAGATACTGCCAAATTCTGCTTAATCGTAAATCAACCAATAACTTGAAACCTCTATTGAGTAAGTCTATTAATATAATTCAATGTAAAAGCAGTGACTAAGTAAAGGTCTTGCAATTGTAGGACAATAGAACTGTCCAAGTCAGTCACCTGATGGAGGCACTTTCAAATTAAAGCTGACAGTTGGCCCTTTAACCCTATAGCCTTGTTTGATTTCAGATTCTCCATCGTGCAATGCCAACACATTAAATGATGTGTCACTGTTCTAATACATTTTGACTGCACTATATGTCAAGGGACACATCCTTGACCCAAGGCTCTTATCTAGTCGCACTCGAAGTAATGCTCAGGCTTAGAATGTTCATATCTCAGGACAATGCTGCTTTCAAAGACTTTTACCTCCCCAAGGCACCTGTCTGTTCCCATGTTTGGTTTTTGGAGCGACTGCTCTGCTGTTAACCACTTCAGATTTGACAAATAACAATGAGGACCTAGTCTACAAAGGCATAAATGGAGGAAGGGTGTTAATTTTGTTTGGACAGGCTGAGGTGTTTCTGAGTAGAAAGTGGGTGAAAGCAGGGATGACAAGCAGCATTGTGGAGATGTGTAAAGTAGTTGGGCCAGGGATTTTTTTTAATATATTATACAGAATTTCAAGGTCTAGTGGTTTTTAATAATAAATGTTTCCACAGGTATGGAGTTTATTATTGAGTATTGGAATAACTATCATTTGTTGAATTATAAGATTCTAATGTGAGTGAGTGAGTGAGTGAGTGTTAAGTATAAAGTCTTCTGTTTAGTTCATGCTTTCAGTAATTTCAAATTATTTTTTACTCAGTAGATTTGATTTTTTGTTTTCAAAGTGCTCTTACTGCAGAAACATTTAGGCTACAAGTCTCTACATATATTATACATAAGCAAAGAATACTTTCACTTGTTTCTTCTTTTATACATGGATTTACAATTTCAGAGAACACATATTGACAAAAGAGTAAAGTCATATTCCTCATGATTACACATTAGCATTAATTCATGCATACCTAAACAGAACTTAGGACCACTTGACATTTGCCATCCACTGATGTGGAAGGAGTTGACTACTTGTACAACACGCACGTTTGTACTTACACTTGTGATGACCCTTACTGACACAGTGCATTTGTTAATTCCTAAATATAGCCATGATCCTCCTCCTAACCATAACCTGAACCTAATACTAACCTTAAAACAAATCCCCCAATCTTTCATAGAACTGTGGACTGAACAAAATGTTCTTCCTTTTTGAAAATGTCCTTACACTCAAGGTCTACCATTTAAAATGGTCCTCTTAAAAATGGAAGTAGAAGAGCGCGCACACACACACACACACACACACACATAGCCTAAATGTTTCCATTTGTTTTATATATGAAGTCACTGTTTGACTTTGGTCAAGGCTTATGAAAGGACAGCAAGTGAATGACAGGAATACAAAACAGAAATGCATCATTTCACTGGCAGGATGTAAAACTCTGCATATATAAGATTTGGAGAGATATAGTATTGCTTTCCAGAACTGTGTGGAGAGACAGACAGATGTGATTTAAGAGACCAGTAATCAATAGTCATGGTGGGGAAACTATGTGAATCAATGATGCAAGTTGATTTGTTGTGTGTATTGCAGTCACTTGATATTCACATTGACAATTCCTCAGAAAGCTGAACAGTAAATAAAGTGTTGCGTAATGCCTCTTGTAAATGTTCATTATGATCCTCAAAACATAGTTTTAATATATAGCAAAGCTCCAGGGGATGTTTTATGAACAGAAAATCATTTATAATGTCTATGTGCAAACCTGCTGTTGTAAGCTGTAAAAAGAAACCACATTATTTCATATATATTATTATACCACAACTTCGGGGGTCACACTGCACTGTGACAATTTCATGCTAATATGGGTAGCAAAAGTCTCACATGATCTGAATTAATCACACACTAATAGTATGTCACTATAACTCAGTGCAGGCACGCTCATTTGGAGCCATAAAATTGCCAAACATGACTAAGCACAAAAGCAATTGACTTTTACCCTCTGAAAACTATATTTTACTAGTGGCTGAATTTTGTTTTAAAACTTTGTACACCGTATTTAACAGTCCTTGCCAATGAAAATTTATTCCACGCTGTAATGAGTTGGGGGTGGAACAGTAATTAAAATTCTGTTTAATATACAGCATAACTTAGTTTGGGACTTTCAGATCATATTTAACGGAATTGTATGGGTAGAAGTTCTATGTGGTATCCCAGTTGTCAGTTCCTTGCAATGCAACATGAGCTAGGGTATGAGAACTAGCAATGGCACAATTTTAATGGATCTGCTCCAATTACAATTATCATGTGACGCCCGAAAAGAGTTCACACTTTAGCCAAGGCTGCATAACCCTCTAAATCTGTTATTTTAATAATGCACAATGTCAAGAAATGATTCATGCATCAGCATCAAAAGACAGTGATAGACAGCCATGGGATACATATAGACTTGTTTCTTTAAAGTAAGTGTAATCCGTTAAAATGCTCAAATATGAACACTTTGTCACTCTTAATAATTCTGAGATTTCCTGCAAACATCAATCAATTAATTATTACATTGCACTGAGCTTTATATTTAAGGCTTTTATAAAAATGACTATAAATAGTAGAAAAGAAGAAGAGAAAGAATGTAAAATATTGTTGGATTTTCATGACTATGGCAGAATACAAGCAAAAAATAAAGCAGCAGAAGGAAAGACGGCGTTAACGAGCATCTGAGGAGTGAGGATACACACTCTGTCAAAATGTGTGTTATAAATAAAAATCCTCCAAGCAATAGATGCACTGCCACTTCCATCACCTCCATTAGGTACCCTGTGAAGTGGGCAAGTGTCCACGTGACTATACACAGTCATCACTTTTACCAAGATGATAATCCCATTGGAGTATTGTGTCTGTTGTGAGCCCCTTAGGGAAACCTCACTAAGTCGAACCACTGAAGCTACGTTTGGGATCTTTCGTGCTTGTGCCCCTAATAAAAAAGGTAGAAGTGGGTTCATACATATTTTAAATTGTAGAAAACTGCAGGCTGTACAATGTCATAGAAAACCACAAAATTCAGCCACTGGCTCATTGATGCCTCCACATGACAGCATCTTTAATTAGCACATACTGGTTCAGCATGGATTTCTGCGGAGACAGAAGAGTAATAAAAACCCACTGGACATGTGTACACCGGGCTCCCATAGGAGGCTTTACAGAGCAGGAGGAAGAGACTTTTGATTAATGATTATCCAGTCATTAAATGTGGTATTCTGGAGTGGCATCACACAGATTTTCTCTTTTTTTTCATACATTAGGTGATGTAAACACCATGTGGCTATTAGGGCTCTACAGGTCTTGCTAACATTGCACATGCCATCTCCGCCAAAGACATTCAGGGAAACGAGGACTCTCCCTTAACGTGTACGGGGGCGGTCTGTGGGGGGCTTCCTACAACTTTCCAAATAACAGGATTTTTACCCAATCTTTTCAAAACACTTTTTCTCTGGGTCTGACTGAAAGTAAAGACAAAAAGCAGCTGCCTGGAACAGCTAGTCTGACTAACTGCATAGGGATCGACATTCAGGTCAACTAGTACACCGTTTGTTTACACGTGCGAGGCTGTGGGTAGCTTTCCATTGTGCATGTGTTCGTGAGCAGCAGTAGCTAACAAGTGCCTGCGAGTTTCTTGCAATAATTAACTGACAAGATACACACTGTGCAGTTTTCATCTACTACCACTACCCCTGGATGATAGAGACTCCAGTTGTGGCTAATTGCTCAGCAAGTTCCCCGAAACACTACTCTGAGACACCACATTCTTTTTATTTTTGTAATCTCTTTTTCTAGAAAGCCACCACCATATGCTTTGATTGAACTGGCCTCTGAAGGTGGTGATACAACGTCGGCAGGAGGACAGTGTTTTTAAGCGATGCATTTGCTGCGGTTACACAGTTGGAATTCCTCGCATTCATGTACACATCTGCTTTCCAAGTCTGGCATCAACAGGTCCCACTCTCTGCAGCGAGCGTTTTCCTCCTCAATCGGCTGTGGACAGCAGTGAGTGCAGGAGCACCGCCAGTTTCATTATGGTCCTGTTGCCCTTCTGCGTCTGCCTTCATTCTTCACATCTCCTCTTCCATTTGACTTAGCACCTTGTCTGTGTGCTCCGAACAATTATGATCAAGCATTAAAGCGAAAGTCGGCCTCACACATATGAACAGATGAAATCCCGCAGTTGAAAATGCAGGGTGGTAAGGTGATTTATGTCAAAGACATCAGAGTTATTTGGAAAACTGTATGAGCCTTACGCAACATGTTTTGATCGAAGTTGTTGCAGATGAGTCCTCGTTTCTCTGAATCTCTGCAATGGAGGTGGCAAGTGCAAAGTTATTTACAATACAGTAGCTGCATTCAAGGGAAATGCACCAGGTTGAAATTAACTGGAATTATCCTTTCAGACCTCACTTGTAAGGTCACTCTTGATTCTTGGCAGTCGCACACCAACAACACTTCAAAGACAAAGTGGAGTGAAATAAAGCTTTATGATAGACCGGGAAGAAACAAAAACACATGCAGAGAGATGCCTGATTGCATACACATGCCTACTTTAACATATACTACACACTCTACAGATACAACTGACATTATCATTTAGAAAGCTGAAATGTCAGAGAGGAAAAATGTGATGGATTTAAATCATCATCAATGAAAAAAGCTAAATTATACAGAATCTGTATCTGTCACTGTGGGCAGAGGACATGAAGTTAGAGCCTTAAAAATAAATGAAATGCCCCAGCCGGTGCTATCTGTTCCTCCTCAGAAGAGATTTGATCTCGTGTGGTAAGCTGCACACATCTGTTTACCTGGCTCTCTCTTCTTAGTAGAGCATGACCAATCAGCGCCAGAGGGTTTCCGAGATTTCATATCTCATAGCAGTTATATCTTGGAGATTTGAACAACTTGTGCTACAACAATGCGGAAGTATAGATTTGCTTAATTATCCTGTTTCTAACAACTTTCAAGTCTCAAGTCCACTTTTTTTTCAGTTTGAATGTCGGCGGAAGCGGTTTGCGTGGTAGGTTACGAGCCTTATAATGGTGTTACATACGTCGATTTATTTTTATCATAGAGCTTCAGTGGATTGAGCCCACACTGTCTTTATTTTTTTCTGCAGAGAATCCACCTGCAACACTCAGCCAACAAAGGTTTGTTGCCATCTTCAAAAACCCGTATCCCTGGTTAACCCTCGGCTAAATACGAGTGTAGAATTTTGATGCCTTGATTTAGTTCAAACAATGATATAAAACCTAGATTTAATCATATATTAAAAGAGTGCTGCACCAATTTAGCACTGTACTCTTGTAACACTGTCTCATGATGGACAGTTGGTATAGAAAGTATCGCAATCAATGCAGCAGAGGCAGAGATATCAGCTCTTTTATTCCACACATTCTTCTCCCATCACTTGAGGCAGTTTATCAGATTTCACGCATTTCCCTCTGGAGCCACAAAAGGATTTATACAACTTTTTTCACGTCTGTTCCACAAGACCTGTGAGCAGACTTTGAAGTATAAAATCGCTGCAGATCCCCTCTAACTTTTATTTGGTTTAGGATTTATTAATAAAAAAAAAATTGCAACAGTAAAACCTTGATTTTAAGCTGATTTAAAATCTAATTCTTGTTGGTAAAACCCAGTGCATTCCAGCCAGTGGATCAGTGCATTAAAGGAAGGACAAGATGGGTAGCTGTGCCTCACAGCAAACTGGAGCACATTGCTTTTTCTTTTATTGTGTGCAAGGAATAATGCTTCAACACAATTTATGTCTGATAAAGACGCAATTGCAGCCAATAAATATCAATTAAAAAACAGGCTCTGTGCTCCAGTGTCCCTCTGGGCTCAACTACTGGCTGTGTGGGAGTAGTTTGCTGAAGTTAGACTCAAATGTTCACGCTGAATGTCAACTAAAATGGGCTCGCAAATGCACCAAACAGCAAAAGTTAAATCATGTAATTTCTTAAAATATATCTTTCCCCCAATTACCTCACCTACGGTCACGGATGGCACCCTTTGTGAAATCCCATGAAAGTGAGACAGCATCTCCCCACTGAGAACAGAGCGGATTTTGGCAGACCCAACAGAGTCAGCTGTCGTCTTCTTTGGCAGTGTGACAAGTTGATATTTCATTTGAATGCACATTGCTCTGAGCACTGATGCAAAGGCTATTACCCAGAGTGCCCAAAGTGAGTTGGCCAAGAGTGCTAAGGCCGCACGCTGAGCCACTTCAAAGAAATGAAAAGTGCGTAAGAAAACAAAATATATCTACTATTCCGTATTAAATGGTCTACGATACTATAGGCTATATACATCAAAAGGAAGCGTTTCTTTGTGGCTGCCTTTCAAGGTTATAGACTGTCAGAAATGTATGAACATTTTAGATATGGATTTATTGTACAAATGCTAAATTTTCTACCTTTATTTTTACTTGAGACATATGTACTATATTATACAATACTTCTCAACATATGCATGGTGCATTCTGTGGGAAAGACTGGGAGGCAGTATTATATATAATAATATGACTTTTTATAGACCTTAATGCGTCGGATATGGACTTGTTATTTTCTCCAACCGCACCCCCTGCCTTCCTTTCCCTCCCTGACTGTCTTCCTCTCTGACACAGGAGCCAAGTGTTTTTAAAACGTGTGATGTGTGATCGAGCTTAGGCAAGCAAAATTCTAGGGCACTACAGCATGTGTGATAGATTACATTATTGAGTGTTTTCGCTCAGATTTAAGGCACGTAAAATTGAAAATACTTTCAGGGTATGTGACATATTACCAGTCATGGGGCCCATCATGCAACAGTGATTAATTGGACATAGTGGCATTACAATATTTAAATTAAGTACCTTTTGCACACTTAAAACCCATTATTTTACACACAGTAATTAGAAAATTGGAGTCAGCTGTAATTTCAACTCACAGCAAAAGCATGAAGCAGTATAAAACAGCTGATTTATGATAAAAGCTTATTTTACTGCTACTGGAGCTGCGCACACATGTAAAGATAGGAGGAGCAGCCTGTATGAAATACACACAATGGTACAGTGGCAACAAGATATAGGGAAAAATAGAGCATGGCTAGTTTATATCATGCCAGTAATGGCAAAACACAGTTTAAATGGGGCAACATCCATTTAGAACTTAAACTTATGAAGTGAGCACTCCGTTTTGTTAGCTTAGTTACTGTGCCTGGATTTGTGAGGGATGTAGTAGCCTAACGGAGGTCTAGTGAGTCCATGACCTACTCAAGCATAACAGTGAAACAGGGGAATGAAGACAGACAGATTGCTCTAGCTTTGCCTGCTGGCCGCTTTATAGGAAAAAGAGAAAGTCCTGACTTATTACCACTTAAAGACCTAATGCCATGATTAGGTGTATTGATTCCCTAAGTCTAAGCATTAGCATTCCAGATCAATGAGATTAGTAACATACGATATATAGAATTCTTATTTATCCACAAGAGAAATGGCCTGTAATGTACATGAACCCTTCACTGTGAGTGCAGCGCGGCCTTGCTGGTCACCATGTTTATTGATTGACGTGTTTGTCATTCTCATTTATACAATGGCCACTGGGAATTCTTAATTCTGATAAGCTGGCAGGTAAGGACCAACTTTCAGTAACCACACAGTACAACTGGACACCGAAGATGATTGTGTTTGTTTGCAGTTCTGAGTGAATGCCCCTGTTAAACTGGAGGTAAAGATGGCAACATTGACTGCAGTGCATGCATGCTAATTTGCCGCTGCTATTCCAGAGTTGATTCAGGTCATGCACATGGCAATTATGTCCATTTGGATATTTACAGCCCGTTCAGAATATGCATCTCATTTGGACATTTTACCACAGTTTGCCACACATGTTCTCTTCCCTGTTTACGGTCAGCTCTGCAGAGATGCACGCACAAAAGAAAAGCCCACCATTCTCATCAGATGGAGAGACACACCTACTTTTAAACATTCTGAAAGACTTGGAAATCAGCTGGTCTTTGGATATGCACGAATATTGCAACGCTGACCTTTTCAAGGTGATTGGACGAATGAAAGAGGGAGGCTTTGTTTGTTCATCAGAGCGGTGCTGCATGTAAACAGGAATATCAGTGGAATATTTATTGTCAATAGACACGTAAACAGCTTAGAAGGAATATTGTCTTTTTTGGAATACAGGCAACAACTGGAATATTGTGTTCATGTAAACGCACTCACTGAGGATAATGTTATTTGTGCATCTAATAAAATACAATCGATAAAATAGCTACTCTGTGAAAACCACACAGATTTCGTTTCAAAGTGTTTTATATTTGCATGAATCTTGATGTCCTGCAGTGAAGCGAGCAGCCTGTGGGTCTGATTGGACAGCTGCAGTGGAAAGAGGAGCATGTAACCAGAAGAAAATAAAGACATTTGGAGAAGTCACAGGTTAGAGTGCAACAAGGAAAGAGTGGGAGCTAACTTCACTGGATGTGTGTGTGTGAGACATGGAGGGAGGGAGAGAGAACTGCAGCCAGTGTGTGTGAGAAGGAGAGTGTTAATGTCTTCACAGTTGGGGAGATTTAATAATATGGTGTTTCTGTATTCTTACAGTCTGAATATGTTCAAGAGCTTAAAGCAATCAATGACATTTCTTTCTCTCCTCATTTTGAAATTTGTCACAATTTCCAACCTCCCGGCCCAGCTTTGAGAAACATATTCCTCCCCATTTAGCTACTTGTCCGACAATGCAAGCAGCAGGAATTCTACAGGAGAGGAACTATATTTCATTATCCTTAAAACAGAAAAGTGACATTAAAAATTGGTTGTGATGTTGAAATGTAAGTAAATGAATTATAGGTATTTTTCATTTGAGTACACATGGCATTTTGTTGCCATGTAGACAGTTGTACATTCCATGATTGTAATGGCTTCATCCATGCATAATGGTATTATCTCGTACATAATTTAGTATTTTGACTGAAAATTCAGCCTAGTTTTCTCAGTAAAGTGGGCTTCTGACTACATGTAGAGTTCAACAACTGGCTAATATTATTTTCTTCTTTATTATTTCTTTAATTCATCTATTAATTGTTCACTGTCTAAAATGCCAGAAAATAGTGATTACCCAGAACTTAAAGTGATGTTAAAATTGCTTGTTTTGGATTTAAGATATTCAATTTACAATAATATAAGACAGAAAAGCAGCAAATCATCACATCTGAGAAACTGAGAGCAGTTGTTCTGCATTGAAATGTAATAGATAATAAACAGTGTTTTTTTTTTTTTTAATCAAAATGATCTATTATTTTTCTGTTGAGTTGTTGGTCAACTAATTATTTTGACATTTAGACTAACTGATGTCTCACAGGCTTTGAAGTTGCTCTTCAAATCCAAACGACAAATGAATGAAACCCATTACAAACAGTGTCTCATAGAAATCACAGCCTGTTACAGCTTATTTGTAGGAATCACTTAGTCTACTCGCCCAAGGTGTAAAATATAATTTGCAAGCAGGAAACCTTTTAAAAAGGCTAATTGGTTATTTAAATGTCAACATTTCTACACCAGCAGGTTTTGTGTGGCTGTGAAAGCTGCCCGCTGCAGAAAAAGGAAGCCTTAATGAGACAAGTTGGATGGAAGTCCACTTGGAAAAGTGACTTTTTTGAGGCGCTTCAGCCAGACCATTCTGGTCTGGTGCCTACGGCTCCTCTCAGCCGCAGCGCTGCCTGATATTTCAGGGACTTTGAGCCTTATGAATATCTAGTAATCGTACATCTGTTCAGGCATGTTTGTGTAAAAAAAAAACATCACTTCTTTTAATTGACAAATATAAAAACAACATATGCACTTTTTGAAAACTGAGAATGAAAGCTGCAAATGGATGGTACTTAGGAGATGTGAGAGCAGAAGGGGAGTCTGCATGCTGCTTTATATTCCCATTAAAACTTCAACTATCTACTGCTGCAGCGTTTTGATCCGACAGGATGTTCGTGCCTGATGAAGATTTATGAATGAAAGAAAAGCTGCAGCAATAGATAATTAAAGTTAAGAAACAGCGTACAGATATTATTTGCTCCTTATCTCTCTTAGACACCGGCAGTAGCTTAATTCCTTGTCTTAACGATATACAAAACTTAAGTGATATCGTTCCCTAAACATGATTAAAGCCCAATGGAAAGAATTTCATATTTAAGAATTATCTTTATATTTAAGATTCAGACATTAAAGAAGTCTGATTAGGACGAGGTGTGACTTGTATGAGTTCACTGCTTTCATTTTTAATAATCAGCTTATACAGGAGCATTTTCCTTTATAAGGAAATGTAGAGCTGTACAGCAGTGAACCTCATGAGGCGGTTAGTTTGCGTCTCTAATAGTTGCATCCAGTAAATCAGCCATATCACTAAAAGTCTTCAACCTTGACACCCACAGCGCTTCACATTCAGACTCAGCCTGTCAAAGAGTGACAGCCGAAACTCTCCACAGGCCCAGAGGATCAGACATATCAGGAAGTTGACTGATGCTGGCGTTCCCTGTACACACACACAAGTTATTGGTTTCGAAGTCTGTGCAGAGCGGCTGAGAGCTGCATTGATCGATATGAGTGCTGATGTCAAAAGATCAGCACAAATCGAGACGTTTAAGCTGGCCACTGTGAGACGAACCCGTTGTAAAGGCTGGGGGATTGACATCACAGATGATGAGGGCGTGTGTGGTATGCTGGTAATAAGCAATGGTGAGAAGGGAACCCACTGAGGAGTGTGACAGTCAATATTTATTTTTAATCATAATTCATCACTTTATGCCAGTGATCAGCCAATCCCAATGTGAATCAAAGTCAGTTTCATTAATTCTGCTGTATATTCAGTATCTCATTTTGAGAAATCAACAATGAGATATTTTATTTCTGAGCTATTTGAACGTTGAATTCTTAATTTTAACTGGCCCTTACACTGGTCCTTATTGTGTAGCTGCTGGAAGGGATGTGGAAGAAGACAAGAGAATGGGAGGAAATAAAAGACCTCCTTCTTTCTAACATGAATCCTTCAGAATAAAAGCACCATCTGCACAAATGGTAACTGAATAAAAAAAACATACATTTGGCATAAAAACTGCATAGGCTGTACATCTAAATACGCCTCCTGATCTAAACCTGACTCACACTATCATAGATGCATGCCAAAAATATTACTAATACTATTATCATGTTTTCCTGTTTCCCAGATGTCCAAGTGACCTGGAAGAACATTAACCTTTGCGTTTAAATTTGTGTGCAAGAACGAAAAAATACGTCTTTTTTTCCCCCCTCTGCTATCTATATTTTTCTCCATGCCCCCTCTGGGACTTCATGCTTCACACAAAGAAGCTGTCCTCATCAGAAAAATGAAAGCAATGTTCATTTGTTTAAAGGCCCTGAAGACCTAATTTCATTATGAGCTATGAGCTGCTACGTGAACTCACATTTGTTCTGCTAAAGTTAGAACAGCGTCCGTTATTTAACATAAGACATTTCTATGGTTGTCTTTTTTGTCTGAGCTCGCTCACTGGTTTGAAGTGAGTGGGACTGCTGAAAAAAGCAGAGGTCACGTACTTTCATGCACCAATCAAAATTTAACAATGCTTCGTGACAGTTGTGAGGTAGTTTGGTTATGCTGCCAGGCCACTGTCAATCAAATCAAACCACACCCACAGTGTTCTGACAAAGCAGCTGACTTTTTGAGTCTCAAACTAAATAAATAATAACTAAGGATGTTGTTTCCTGAAGTTTAGGTTTGAGTTAAGTTTAATCAAGTTTTCAGAGCCTTTCGAAGCTTAAAATATCCATGTTTGTGTTTTTTTGACAAGCCACCCTTTGTGCTTGTGTGAATACTGGCTGTTGTCACTGAGTTGTGGTGGCAGAAGTCGTGTCACGTTGTGACTGTGACATGAGAAACGACAGTTAACACTTCATCTTCTACCAACAGTTGGTGTTGTTTCTTTTAACCATGACATAAATCCTTCCTCCACCTTGACCAAATAGTTTGTAGTTGCCTAACTTCAACCAAACTTTAACTGCGGTGCTGGCAGCAGTGTCATATACTGTACACTGACAAATGATCTGTTATGTTATTTAAGATGAAGGACTTGTATGAAAATAGATTCAAATTAGAAAAAAGCAAACATCATCAAATGTATAAAACCATGACAACCAAAAGTAGGTTGTGGTGTGATTCAGTAATATACAAAATACACAACGTTGTGTTAGAGTCTTTTTTTTTTTTTTTTCTGGTGCTAGCTCAGCTCCCAGTGCTTCCTGCCAGACTCTGTTCTCAGTTTTGTGTCTCTGCCCATATTTCACTTTGTGAGTTCAGTGTGTAGGACACATTGTTTGGGGAAGTCTTTCACAGTTATTTCAGAATTTCAAGGAAAATACAAAATGAAAAAGAAGAGAAAAACAAACTTGGAAGAAGCGTTGCCGTTCCATTTGAGATCGTCTGGCGCTCCAAACTCCAATGAATGACCTAAAGGTACAGTGAGGGAGTTCTTGCACATGTGATGTGCTGTGTTATGACGGTTTGATGGCATGTGGGGGTAGTGGTGAAGTGAATATCACTAAACTGCTGCAAAAAGTGCCTGATGGGGACTTTCAGCCAGGCTCAGAATGAGAAGCAGGCGTCACACTGACAGAATAATCCTTATTGATGGGTTTAGGTATTTTAAAAAGGAAGCTACAGTTGCAGCAATTTAGATTGTTCAAGGTTAGCTAATTATTCTTCTTTCATTTTCATTTTTTTTCTAAACAAAGCAGGATTTTTCTTCATGACCATGGCTCTGGAAGAAGCATAGTATAACCAACCAGCTTACAGCACCATTTTGTTTCTATAAACACGCTGACTTTCAGATAAAGGTATTTATTTGATTTAATTTATAGTTGACAGTTTGACTATGATTAGGGATTTATAGAGCTGAGAAACTATCCACATCTATTGTGTAAGATTGCATAATGGTCTTGCAGCTGCCGGGAACATTAGTGGTTTTGTGCCAATGGCAAACCTGTGAATAACACTAAATCTTGTAATTATCCACACTATTTTGAGCTTGAAGAAGTGAAATGGAAAAACTGTGTCCACGGGTCACTCTTTGTTCAAAGACATTCAGCTTAGGTTTTCTAGAAATATGCCCCATACACCAATTACCATCTGCTCTCAGAAACTGGTGGATTATTGAATAGATTGAAGGTTATTTGAGTGTAATTGCCATGTTGCCCTTGCCTAAACAGTTCTACTACAGTGGCCGAGTGTGTTCAGTCATACCTGAGATTATCGGGTCCCTGTATTATTGACAGTGACTCCTGCATTACTTTTCCCTGCCCTTACTTTCTGTCAGCTGGAAATGTAGCTTCACTGTGTCGTTTGCACAGTTCTGTTGTTGTGGGAGGAAGGGCTCAATATGAATTTCACAGCTTAGTCCACAAATAGTTCAAATTTATCAGTGTTGGGCTTGTTAAGAGTGATCCATCTTGCGTGTTATTCGTTAAATAACAACAACAAACAAAAACACAACATTAATTGATACCAATTTTGAAATGATTTTTCGAATTAAGTGAATTTTCAACCAACAGAAAATCATTTTGATGATCACTTAATTTATCATGCGGAAATACCAAACATTCAGTTCCAGCTCTTCAAATGTGAGGATTTACTGCCTTTTTTTTGTTTTATATATTTGTGAATTGAACACTTTGGTGTTGTGAATTGTTGGATGAACAAAACAACCAATTTGAAAGAAATGGTGATGGGCATTATTCATACTTCAACTGACTGAGTAGTCAAGAAGTCCTTTCTTGAAGATCAGTATTTACCTAAGCTGCAACTAGTTGCTGCTCTTAACAGTTGTAACCCATTTGCTTGCTGGAGAAATCTTCAGCCCTGAAGGCATTATAAACCTTTCCCATTTAATCTGCCCCTGCATGAGGACACGAAAGGCACTGAAGATGAAGATGGATACAGAGCTTCAGTCAGAAGCGTTGATATGCCAACAAAAGCAGCCCCTTATTTCGGCCTATAGTAATTTTGATGACATAATTAAAACTGTAATAGTATGTGCTCATTAGTTGCACTAAGCTGCTCATTACTTGGGAAAATGCCACAATTCTGCACAGATGTGTGGGCAGCATGCATCCCTCCAGCCTGTGTCAGCTTTTCAGTCAATTTGTGAACAAACAATAAAAAAACAAAAACAAAAACAGCAGCATAAATCCCGCAAGTGAGGAGTCAAGACAGACCAAATGAATCACAATGGTGCAGTTTAAAAACAACTCAAACGGCTCTTTCTGCACCTATCAAGCGTCGAAGCGCGCGCTTGTTTGCGTGCGTGCGTGCGTGCGTGCGTGCGTGCATGCGCGCATGCCAACGTATGAATAATAGTCCTTCAGTGAGCACTGAGATACTCAAAAACAAAGTTGCTATGACAGAAAGGACTTGAAACATCGTGAGACTCTCGATTGCAGCAGCTCCAGGCGGGCTTGAAAGTCAGCACCATTTCAGCGCATATTCAGTGACAATTCTGAACACCCACAGTTCCTTTGAGCCCCACCACCAAAAAAACATATGCAAAAGGAAAGAGTGGAGCTGCGGAACGCAAAGCTCATGAAGAGGAGTGTGGGTTTGTGAGGTTTATGAGGCTGAGCGGTGTGCTTTGGAGCACCCACAGTCAGTAAAATGGAGGAGGTGATAGGCAGTGTGGGATGAGATTGTAGGTGCCCGGAGCTGTCAGGAAAAGAGGGGAGGTAGAAAGAAACCAGGACTGCCTTCTTCTCAAAGCCCTGACATATTTTCAACCACAGGGGAGGCCACAGAAAACAGACAGTTCACCAAATTTCGTCCATGTGAAATCAGATTGGGATTCAGTGAATGAACTTGTCGTTGCAGCTCCTGGACGTCGTCTGACTGACAGATAACGGGCTATGATTGAGCTCCAACTCATTCTGCATTGGCGCCTAGACCCACGTCGACTAATTCAGATTTTGGACTGCATCACTTCCACATCATAAAGGTGAGAAGATTACTGTCTCTCTCCTCCCGTTCAGATTCACAAGCACCAAACACTCCGCCTGCAGTGTATATATATATATACTTTATGAATAGGGAATAGAAAATCTCAGAAAACATGAGGAAAAATAATAAATCAAATAAAAGAGGCAAAAGTGCTACTCTGAAGCAGTGGAGATGTTAGCTTGCTGCGCAGGAATAAGCAGCGAAAGGCTTGGGGAAATGTTCTGAACATCTACACACTCACAGATGCGCCAGAGGATATCAAGCCATACTTGTACGGACCACAAGTGCGCTCAACTAATAATAGTGGTGATTCGCAGACTCCCGGGGCTCTCTATGCTCTGGCGGCAATGGTTTCAAAATGAGACAGTCCTCCACTCAGGCTACTTACCCATGATGTCTCATCGGTCCGTTCCCCAGTCCTCCGTGGCGCAATCCGCCGCACAGATCACGACTTCCTCCGTGCTTTTCCTTTCCAGTACCTGGAGAGCTCCGGAGATCCGTGCGCTTTTCACGCGAGTGGTGACTCACCTGCCTTCATTCTAAAAACTGTCTCGATTATAAAAAGCTTTCAAAGTTTGCGCCCATGCTCCCTGGCGCAGCGCAACTTTCCAGACCTGTCACAAATAACCGTGCCATCAAGCCCCAAGTTGGAAGTCAAACGCCTGGTTCTACGGGTTTTTTTCACCCGATAGAAACATAGTCTTGGAACAGGTGCCCGCAACAGTAAAACCGTCACACGTCGCAAAAGTTAAAAGGTGGAGAGGCGCCGGAGAGCTCCGCGGGGGTCGGTGCAGTCACCGGCGGAGGCAGGTGTCCTCTGCGCAAACATCCAGCGGAGCGGCAGAGACGCCAGGCAGCGATCACAGCCAGGCGCACGGGCACTGTCAGTGGCTCCTGTGCAGCGCATCAGCAAGCAAGAATCGCGTGTGCGCGCCCGGCTGCGTGGGGAACGTGTCCGCGCGCGTGCGGGCGCGCGCACGCGGGAGAAAGAAAAAGAGAGAGAGAAAGCATTCAATGCAGTGTCGCACAGCTGCGGGCAGATATGATCAAATGTGAGATTTGCGTTTCTTTAGTTTTTTGTTTTTGTTTTTGTTTTAGTTTTTGTTATTGTTGTTGTTGATTTGCTTTTCCCGTCACCGTCAACACCAACACAAACAATGCGAGAGCTGTCTCCGCGTTCACCAGGCTTTTTCTTCTCTGAGTCCATTATGCAGGTGTTGTGGAGGATATGCTGAGGGCTATACGTGGTCATCATTATAGCATGAGTGGGTAGCCTGATCCCACCTCCTGTTGCATAATTATTGTGATGGGAAGACTAAATGCAAGAGTTTTGTGTTAGAGCAAGGATAATGCTGAGCAGTCTTTCCAAGACATGATTTTATTCTTAATGTAGTGATGCATTTCAAGTGCTCTCTCATTAGGGAGCATGGCATCCTCCAAACCAGAGGGAAAACAGTTGTTTTGAAGCCCTAATGTGCTTTTGATTTTTGGATGATTAAAAATAGCTGTAGTTTTTAGTAGATTAATTTTCTTGGCAATGGCAAAAGTCCTCCTGCAATGACATTTCTCTCTAATTTGAACTACTTGGTTGAAGTTATATCCACAGACCATAACACTCTCAAATATTTGATTTAGTCCGACCTTCTTTAATCACTTCGTATTGTGATTAATTCCCGGGCTGATGTTTAGCCCTCCAATTGGTACTCAGACACAAGAAATGGAAAAAAAGACAATAAATTCTAAGAAATGTGCCCATTATAAGAAATAGCTTCAGCCTGATTTGACTTTCAGTTTAATCTTGTCACACATATATAGTGACTTGTTGAAACCTTTTTTGACTGTATGACATTGAAAGTAGGAGCTTCAAAGTGAGCAAGTATGATGATAAGCTCCTTTTCCAGTCGGGCTGTTACAGCATATTATATTAGTGCCCATGGATGTGAAATGACATATTAAGCTATCACACATCAGTGTGTACGCTCAGGTGTCCACATACTTTTAGTCGTACAGAATATCTTTCATTATCTTTCATGACATTGTCGTCTACACGCTGACAATTTAGGCTTCTTACCAGAGGGCAGATTGTTTAAAATTCAAACCATCCCTTAAAAAGCCTCATATGTACTCTTAAGAGGAAACACCCTCTTCAGGAAAGTAATTTCTTTAATATTGTCATTTTTGACCTCAGTCTCTTTTGTTAGTTTTCAAAAGCAGTGCACATGTGTAACAGAAAGCCATATAATGAGAAGGACTGCAAAGACCTTGATACAAACCGAGAAACAGAGATAGAAAGCAGCATGTTTTCCAGCCTAACTAGTTGTTTTACCATGCTGTGGGCAAAGCAGCTGCAGCGTCTGGCTATGTGATAGTGCCGGTTTGACCACACAGTCATCTTTTATGGGTCAGAGCCCCTCTGAATGTCAGATCCATTCAATTTCTTTCAGTCACATGCTAACAACAGCACTTTATTTTTGGATGGACTTGACCTAACAAGCTGACCAATTCTGCCAGAAAACATCCTCCAGGTGTGTGTAGGATTCAGCCAATCAGTTCTTTACATACCATACAGTGTTACTGTACAGCAGTCAGCTCCTGCAGCATTTTTTTTTTTTTGAATTGAATCTGGTTGAATTTAGTGAAGTGTAGCTCAGTCAGGAAAGACACTTGAGACAAGGAGTGACAAGAGCCATAAAATGAATTTAACAAGCACAGGGAGCTGCCCGATGGAGGTTTGACATTGGCCCTGCTGCCTGGAGCCACGGTCACAAGGAGGCGGTGCCGTAAATCAGCAGGGCTATGGAAATCCCTCCCCTCCCCTTCCTCCTCCTCCGCCTTGACCGCAGACGGGGCCTTGATGTTGGTGGTGGTGGTGAGGAGGAGGAGGAGGAGGAGGAGGAGGAGGAGGAGGAAGGAGGGTCAAACAGATGTCAGCTAATACAGGAGGAAAGCCAGCACGACAGAGGGGAACAGTGATAACACGGGGGGAGGACAGGTGACACAGGTGAGATGGCAGAGGCAGGTGAGCGGAGAGTCTGTGTGTTTGAACTTGTGCAAAGGGCTTCTTTAATGCAACACATGCAGCCTGTAAAAAAACACAAATATTTCTCAATTATCTTTAGTGGTATGTAGCCATGGGTGGGTGTTCCCATGGAAAAAAGCACCTTCATCAAATGCACAAACACAACATGTTTAAGTTCAAGCGACAAAGCCCTCCTGCAGCTGTAGCAATATTGATTATTGTCTATTGGGAGCAAACAAATATATTTCCCCTCTTAATTCACAGGTATCGATACATGTATGAGAATATTTTATACAAATAAAATTATCATCGGCGCAGGAGCTCAAAAATACCTTCAAAGTCCACCCCCTGTAGGTGTGTATGATGAAACCCTCTTCTTGCATATGGCTACAGGTTGGACTCTGTGCTCTGCATGATATTGGTTGCACTGTCAAATTTTCTCTGGAGGTAGTGTAAGATGGAAAGAAAAGGGGCTCTCATGACATTGCAATGCATTGATTTCTTTTAGGATTAAAGTTGGCAAATTTCCTCTCCATTTTTCAGTGCACAGTAGTTTTGATGTGATTATGATGAGGATCTGTGGATGGTTCTGTGGCTGAATCAGTTCCGAGTTTAAGTCAGTGGTGAAAACTTTTTGTCATATCTGGGACGACAAAAATCACAAAATCGTGTACTGTGAATAACAAATGTTAAATGTCTCTACTAGGCAGCCATCTTTCTTGATCACATCACCCCTGCTGTTGTGAGCCATTACTGCCTGAAAATGATCATGGGAGTGTCACTCTGAAGAAGACAAGAATGGTAGACGTTTTGATGCACAATTCAGGCTTAAAACTTGTTTTCCATGGATAATTTGTGTTTGTGATTGGTGATGTAATGTGCACTTCAGGGTCATGGGAAGAAGAAGAAGGAGGACATAAGAAATTTGTTGGGTATTTTTCCAAACAATGTACAAAAAAATCTAGAATATTTAGTGAGATAACATCAGTATTTTATCAGCTCAGCCGCAGCAGAGTTTGATAGAATAATAATTGGAGCTCTGAATCATCAAACATTAGCTTATTGGTGTCAGTCGCTTACAATCAAAGACTATTTTCCACTATTTTTTGACATTTGACAGGGAGAAACCCTTTATTGAAGAGGCGGGGATAACAGCGTCTCTACCACAAGCTAGCTATACTGCGCAGGCCACCAGAGATGGTGTGATCACTGCCATGCCCCCATGTTCATCAACCAGACGACTCTCCCGCCATTTGATTGAGCACAGCTACTTCATATCAGTTTCCTGCTGAAACACACAAAGTCAGTAACTGCAGTAGGAAGGGAAGGCAGAGGGGGAAAAGCTGCATCAAAAGAGTAAATGAAAAGTCTTCATTTACTGGACTGAAATGTTCACTTCTTAAGTAAAATGCATACTTGACAATATTTTATATGCCATGGCACTGTAGCTGTAACTGTAGCTGTTGTTCAAGGTAACTGGGTAATCTAACTGGGCTACAACCAATGATTATACTTTTACTGGTTAATCTTCTGATTCATTTACAAATTAATCAATGAAATGTCTTCAAATTCTTTTTTTTAACCAACCAATGTCCAAAAGCCCAGATATGCACTTTACATTGATACTGAACTGACTAAAACAATTAGTCTTTACATTCAAGGAGACAGAACCAACAAAAGTGTGTTTTACTGGCGGCAAAGACTGACACACTAACGGCTTACCGTATGATAAATGCACGATCAAAATTGTTGTTGATTAATTTTCTTTCAATTGATTATTCAGTGTTTCAGCACTACTCAAACTAAGTAAATGTGACATTTGAAATACTCAACGTTAATTTGCCTTGACAGAACAATGTCCTCATTATGCCTTACAAATAGGTCTGGATTATCCAAAGTTAAGGCCTTTACACACCGGGGACATTTTGTTTGTTTGTTTGTTTGTTTTTATGCAATTAATTTGCAAGACAATGCACTTTTTTAAACTGTTGTGGCATTAGTACTTTCACACAGAACCCAATTTACAATTTCTTTCCAAACAAGGTTGAATAAAGCCGTCAACCACTGTGTGTGTATGATGTGTGTGTGTGTGTGTGTGTGTGTGTGTGTGTGTGTGTGTGTGTGTGTGTGTGTGTGTGTGTGTGAGGGTGTGTGTGTGTGTGTGTGTGAGTGAGTGTGAGTGAGTGAGATGTGATGTGCTGCTCCTCTCACCCTCCCAGCACAAATGGGACGTACCTGAAATCTCTTGTTGAGGAGGAGGACAAGATCATCATCCCTGGATGATGTTGAATCCATCAGTTTTTCTGAAGAATGAGCTAGCACAAATCTATTTGAATCCTTATTGAACACATGTTGTGCACTGCTGCTGGTATACATAGTTTTGATTCAAAATATTCACAGGTCAGTATTTTTCATTCATTGTTTATTCATCATGGCCCCCTTGTGTAAAGGCCTTTCAGGCATCTGATTGGACGAAACCCCCAGCAAGCTGGCCTGAGCTGGAGGTACTGTTTGACTGCAGTAACATGCTTACTTGCAGGGATAGTCTTTCCTTCTCTAAAAACCTTAAATTCTGTTTATTTGGCATTGCATCATATACTCCTACACACAGTGCCCCCAGCTGCATATCTGCTATCCACTTTATTACTGCACAGTGCTAAAACAACAGAATAACCATTAGTTTACGACAAGTGTTGACTACTGGTTTTGAGCGATACTATGAAACCCTAATTGCCTGGCAGCACCTGGTGACAAAAAGGCTGTGCGAAGTCACTGGGACAGACTGCTGATCGGCAAGAAATATTTGCAGTATGCAACTCCCAATAAAACCACAACTTGTCATTTTTTTAGTTTGTGCACAGATGAACTTGAGGTGTTGGTAGTGATGTTGAACCTCGGACTGACTAGCTGTTTACCCCGATTACAGTATTTCTGATAGGCCAAGCAAAAGGACTAAGAAAAAAGAAACCCATTTTCCATAATGTCAAATAATTCCTATAAAGATACTATTTGTTGACCGTTCACTTGAACAAATGAAAAAACCTAAGCTTTAAATGAATGCGCTTGAAATTTTCGGCCACAACATCTGTGCATAAATGTTTAGGGCCAGGAGCTTTTTAAATAAATTTGAAGTACCTGTTTTTTTTTTTTTTGTCATAGTCCTCTCTGCATAGCTGTGGTTTTCACTGACAGCCTTCAAGACACAGAATCTTACTGGTTTTCAATCCCACTCAGTCAGTAATTATATTTGCCTGGTTTCCAAAGTCTAAATTTGTGCCTTATTAGATGGCTAAAATTAAAGTCAGAAGATATGATCCACAGCTAAGAACATTGCTGTATACAGTTTTCTGTCATTAATCTCTTGTCTCTCATTCTACATTTTAAGTAGCCAAAGTCACTGACTTTCTCCAGTCACATTAGATAACACAAACCTAATACTAGTAAACATTATATGGCACATTTCAAACACAGTTACAAAGTGCTTTACAGTAAAAGCAAAACAAGAATTAGACCTACTAAATATGATTAAAAACTAAGTACAGGGCTTACTAAGCAAGTCTGTAACACAGACTTCCTCAGACAGGTCATTCCAAAGCCTTAAGAGCCCTGATTGCTCTGTCACCTTTGTGTAGTAATCCAGAATGTTGAAAGATTCATAGAAGATGCATCTGAGGATATCAAGCACCAGCAAGGAACATTGGGCAATAGAAGATCTGTTAAACAACTCTCAAGGCTTTGTAAGTGATCAATAATATCTTGAAATCGATTCTAATAGCAGCCAGGGTCACTGCAATGTGATCATGTGTCCTCACCTGAATGAAATCCTGGAAACAGAGTTTTTAAGGAGCTGGAGATTTGAGATGGAAAAGCAGGATGGAACCATTAATTTAACATGTCTGTCTAAGATGAAGTTTTGAATGCACAGTTTCTGCAATGCTGAGTTATTGACAGAGACAGAGAACCAAAAGTGTTTGTGTATGGGTTGGTTTAGGACCCAAATGCAGTACCACCAAAACAGATAGTTTGTTCCAATGTAAATCTCAGACGTGGCAGAAACAGATAAGCAGCAACAAGTTCAAAGTCTCTTGAGATGTTTGGTTAAGCCAACACCAAACAATCATAGGCAAACAAAGATCCGGCAAATGCAGTGCAAGACTCGTGGTCAGAAACAGAAGGCTCAGGTATTTACCGGAGAACAGGAGAACAGGCAAAGTCAGAGGCAAGCGGGTCCAGTAACAAGAGGTCCGTCCAATCATGAACGCTGGAGAGTCTTCCATGATGCGAAGAAAAATCTGGCAATAAGTGAGTGTGGGAGAGCATCTTAAATACTAGGCTGATTGGGAATGAGAATCAGGGGAAGATCAGGTGAGTGGGCAGGTGGGCATGGCTGGTCAGGGGAGTGACAGTGGAAAAGTACTGGCTGAGCAGATGAGTAGATGACAAGGAAATGGCAGCAGGTAAGAGGCTGAAAGCCCTGTGACAGTTTGATATTTGGAAATTTGTATTATCTTGACCTTGCCATCCATTTGTAGATGTCATGAAGGCACTGAAGGCAATTTCACAGTGTTCTAGTAGTTGTTTGCAGGATCAGTTTAGATAGACCTGAGTATCATCTGCATAAAAATGTAAACTTATGTCTAAATGTAAGGTGGCCAAGAGGGAGCATGTAAATTAAAAAAAGGATTGGACCCAACCTTACTCACCCAGGTTTCAAGATGGTTCAAAGGATATCAGGGCCAATGGTATAAAATGCTGTGCTTAGATCTGTAAGAACAAGGATGGATTTATGGCTGTCATCAGCCAAAAGCAATAAGTCAGTGAAGACCTTAAGAAGTGTGTTATAAGTAAGTTTTTCATGAAAATTGCATTGGAATATTTTCAAAAGCTTCCAGTTGAACTTCTACAACCTTTTCTAAAACCTTAGCTGAAAATAGGAGCTGTTGAAAAGGCCTACAATTGTTAAGATCAGAGGAATCAAGACACATCTAATCTCATCTCATCTCATCTCATCTTCAACCGCTTATCCGGGGTCGGGTCGTGGGGGCAACAGCTTCAGCAGGGGACCCCAAACTTCCCTTTCCCGGGCCACATTTCCCAGCTCTGACTGGGGGATCCCGAGGCGTTCCCAGGTCAGTGTGGAGATATAATCTCTCCACCTATTCCTGGGTAATTCCCCGTGGTCTCCTCCGAGCTGGACGTGCCTGGAACACCTCCCTGGAGAGGCGCCCAAGAAGCAAGACACAGCCTTTTTAAAGGAGGTTGAACAATATCAATTTTAAAAGATTCAGGAATGGAACCTGTCAACAGAGAACAGTTGGACATTTTCAGAATAGTGGGGGGAATGTCTGAAAGGAATGTGGAGGGTTTCATTTTCATTACCAACTCAGTATAGATGGAGAAATTCGATTAATTGTACAGAGGAGAAGCTGCTCAACAGTAACTGGAGAATCTGCACTAGAAATGCAACTTATATTTGTAGCAGAACTGACCTGTAACTGACCCTCTTTCCCCCTTTTTGGCGTTCCTTCAGGAGAAATGGAGTCGTAAACATCCCAACTTTTAAGAGTTATTGACCATTCGGACTGTTCACAGGGATGTGTTAATTCGGAGAGAGACAAGATGTCTGGCTGTAGAACACTTTCTCACATTCTTTCAGAGGAGCAAGAGACACGGACACTTGTACTTCAAAGATTACCTTTCACCCAGGATGTTTCTCATGGAGATGCTAATTCTTTCTTGATAGCCCCATGAGAGATAAGGACAGTAAAACCATCTGAATGAAAAGTGCCAGGTTCCAGAGAAACCTACAAAATCAGATAATGCTGATGGGTTGTAAATTAGACATTCCTCAAGCAAACTGTTTTGTATGTCTGTGTGCCTCTTTTCTATCCCACCAGGATAACGAAATCTATATGTTTGAGTTAAATTTTGATGTTCTTACAATACTAAACCCATAATCTGTGTGATATCAATGCTTTTCCTGTGTTTCTGGTTCATAAAATGACAAAACTGTGATTTTAATTCTCCTAAAAAGTTTGTCTGAGTTTCTACCATGGAACCATACTGCCATCTAGAGGCTTCTAGCGGTTAAGTTGAATATGCTCGATGTGAGACAGTTGAAATGTTGAAATGCCAGTGAAAATTGATTATTCAAAATATATGTGATTGACCATAGTGAGAAGCAGATGAGCCCCTCGTATGAATCATTAGTTAATTCTCGCTCTATAAGGTGAAATCACATCGCGCACCCGCGAACCATCCCACATGCATGACGGCCTATTGATTGGACACGCCCTGGAGCGGTTATTACTGTCTGTAGAGGGCAGCAGACACTCAGTCTTAATTTTTCTTTTGCCTCTTGCAGTTGTTTTTCCGCTGAGTTTCCCTCCAGCCTTCTCTTTTGTCTTTAGTCTTGTCCAGTTGTTTTCCGTTCCGTCGTTTTCTCAGTTTTTTGTTGCTGCTCATAGTCACGCCGAGTAGCTTGATTTTGTTCTCCAGAAAATGCACTTTTCTAGTTATTCTGTGAAACTTTAATATTTGCTCGTCACGTTAAGCTGCATGATTTTTTTTTTTTTTTTTTGGTTTAATTCTAGTCATGTAATAATAATTTTGGAGACATTTTTCGACCGGCCATCGAGGAGGCTCTCAATCTTATTATTATTTATCTAAAGTCTTGCCATATGGTCGCCAACTCAACCAAAGACCTGCAGCCAGCTACTGACCCGCTGGTTCGGGTTAGACAACCATCAGAAGCCATTCCTTGTCTGTAGCCGACACCGGAGGCGTTCCAGCTCCTAAACATCCCTGTCCAACATTGGTTCTCCACTGTGGTTTGCTTGATTCTTCCGGCAGACCGCAGTGCAGATCACAGCCATGGATGACAGCTTGAAGCCTTCGTGTCAGTTCGGAGCAGACATCTCCAGGAACGTCGCTGGCAAAGTAGGTATGCCTAAGCGGGTTTGAATAAGAGTAGGTCCGTGAGGTTATGATACTGTCAATTTGCTTAAATTCTCTCAACCATTCATTCCAGAAATTAACTTTACATCCGCGTTCCTTAAAATCCTTAAAACTATTTCTCACTATCGCCAAACTCATTCTGCCATTGTTTTGCCATAAGTTTCTCTCTGCAGTTGTTGTGTCACGTCATATCATCCATATCATCTGTCGTACTATTCATGACTCATTATTCATTACCCATAATTGTGTTTAATAAATAAGACTTTTCATTCAAGTCGTGGTCAGACGGTGTCCATTTGAGCTGACTATAAACAATCCCTGTATCGAGAGTTTACGCCTCAGATTATCAGACTGGTCTACTGTTGGTTCATTCGTTAGCATTATATCAGAATCAGAAAAATTTAATCAATAAAATCCTTCTTAGCTGAGGAAGGTTGGTGCCCTTGGTATTTTATTAACGAATGCAACATTAAATTAGAGGTTTAATAAGCTGATTCCCCTACATATTTGAGATGTTCTGAGAGAAGAAGGACAGGAATTCTTCAATAATATCTAGGCAGAGGGAGGGCCTGTGCCACGACTCACAATGTTGAACAACATTTTTGGATTGGGCTGGTTTTTATCAATTAAAGTAGCAAAATATGCAGCTCCAGAATTTTTAATCTCTACGTTAAAAGTCTAAAGTAGAGACCAGATAAGTTCCAGGTGAACTTGTGAGCCACAGAAAATTGTGTGGATGTTGAAGGCAATATTGAATTTAGCAGCAAAAGAATGAGTTAAAAATCTTGGGATCTACTTTTGGGGATAGGGCTACAGGTAACACAAAGCAGCACCATGTTAAACATAAGATATTGGTGGTTAGAGATATAGGCATCTATACATTTGATATCAGGAATCTTTATACCACAGGGATAAGACTCGATCAAGAGTATGACCTTTTGAGTGAGTATATAGGTCTAGATAGAACACATGATAAGTTAAAAGACTTCATAAGTTTTAAAAACTCCGAGCCCAGGGGCTCGCCTGGGCAGCAGACAGGAACATTAAAGTCTCGTAGGATCAGCTTATCAAATCTAGCCAGAATTAAGGACAGCAATTCAGTGAATTGAACTGATAAAAGTGGGAGCGTATCCAGGTGGTCTATACATTGTTAAGCACAGACAAAATCTTCCCTTAATCAGGAAAGGACGGGCTTCAAACTTGCTAAACAGACCCATATCAATGCTGGAGCATTTGTCTCCACTCGTCTTCAGTTATGTTTGATGCCTCATCCAAACTCATACCTTGCATTATATTTGTGAAATGGTTCTTTCATCTGCCCCCTGTCTCATCCGTCTGAGCCCAGTGTTTTGGGTCCAGTGAACTCTACTGAAAACAACACAACAACACAGTGGTTTGCAGTGTTTGGCAGTAGTGGTGCTGAAAGTAGAAGGGTTACCATTTTAATTACATTTCTCAGTAGCTAGCATTTCTTAAGCAGAGCTTTTTGCTGCAGTCCGATATAAATCTGCTTAGGATCAATATGTGATTTCACCCCCATACATAGACATGTAGTTTTTGTGAGGCTTCATTCAGTGTCGAGTAACTGTTAGCTTAGTTCAGTGTCCTTCCAAGTAGCTTGCCCAACACTGGTGGTTTGTCTCCTAACACAAATGGTTGATATCTTATTCAATTTGGAAATATCTAAACACCGTCGAAGAGGAGTTACACTGAATAGTCAGCATGGCCCGGTATTACTTATTGAAGAAAAGGAAATTTGTACCCTTTTTGTTAGGGTGTATATTATCTCTTTTACATAAATCTCTCCTATTCCAGAATCAGTCGAAATGATCAACAAGGCTGAAGCTGGTCGCCTTGAAGCCACTGATTAAAATTAAAATGCTGGCTTAAAACCCTCACACCTTTTTCTCATGAAGCCTAGATAATACACATTGTTTATCCAAACTTTCAACAGCTATAGCAAGAAGTTCGATACCATGTTGGAGCTTGACTGTTGTTTATACCTTACATTATTCATTCCCACGTGGACAAAGTCTGTATAGGCAGCTCAATAACTGCAGGAATGTATTGGGATACATCTAAGATTTTTGCACCAGAGAAACAGTATGTTAAGCCCCTAGAGGAATTCCACAAAGTGAACAATGGAATCTCACACCAGCAGAAACTCCAGATCTGAGACGTCGCCATTTTCAACCAGAGCCAAGCCGGACTGCTGTGCCACTTGGTAAGATGATTGGGTTGTGTGACATAGATGGACTTAGTCCACTTCATCTAGCCATCATTGGAAGGTGAGGCCTTTGGACGACAGGACCTGGGCCTGTGCAGTGGTGAAGATGTCCTTGGCCGATTAGGCTTGGAGGGACTGGCTACCCTTGTGAACTTTCTGGCCAGGAGATGTTCAAGTAGCAGGCCTGAGATCAAATGAATGGACATCCTCTGGTAGATCCCAAATGGAGCAAAGAAGTTTGACAGTGGGAGGACATTGTCAACCTCTATGGATTCAAAAAGAGGCAGAGAGTGTCTTTTTTCCTTCAACCATCAATGCTCGAGATGACCCAGATGGACACTTTGCATTGGGAAGGCCAAACCATTCTATACTGACATGAATGGGTTGTTTTCCAGGCTAGAAGGCTCCACCGCCAGTCATGCCGAGGCCACCACACAGTGGCTGTCAGTGGCTCAAAAATACTGCATATACTCAGCTTCTGCAGGAATTATGCAGGCAAGGAGGTAGGCAGTAACATCGGGAAGTAAAATGACTTGAAATTTGGAGTAAAAACAACCAGGCTAGCCTAGCCTCCAGGCTAAAAAGAAAACCTAGCCAAAGTAGGTTGGCAGCCATCAAGACAGACTACTAACTTGAGAATCCTTATACTCCAGATCCAGAAGTCCAGTGACTAAGATCTTTTATGTTCAAACAAGTACCGTATTTTCCGGACTATAAGTTGCACTTTTTTTCATAGTTTGGCTGGTCCTGCGACTTATAGTCAGGTGAGGTCGCAGTTTATGGATTACCGTCTACAGCTGCATGAGGGCGCTCTAGGCTTGTGACATCTATTTGCTGCACCTGTACCACTGCTGCAACTGCCTCTCCATCAGAGCATGGACATTGGTGTGTCAGAATCTGCCAGCAGACTTCCAGTCTAGGGTCGACTGTTTCCGTGAGTTCGTTGAAAGCAGGTAACTGAACACGTGTCACCCGATCATATTATCAACATGGACGAGGTCCCCCTCATGTTTGACATCCCCATGGGCCGAAGTGTCGCAGAGAAAGGGCAGAAAAGTGTGAATATAGTGACAACTGGGCATGAGAAATCACACTTCACAGTGGTGCTGGCATGTTGTGGAGATGGATCCTGATGGCTTCTTTAAAACACGCAAAGCTCCGCTTGTGATGGACAGTATGTGAGCGCATATAACGCCACAATTCAAAAATAAAATAAAAGCTTGCAACTCCATACCTGCCATCATCCCTGGAGGCTTAACCAAAGTACTCCAGCCACTTGACATCTCTGTGAACTGGAGCTTTAAGGCAGCCTTGCGTCGCCTGTGGGAGGAGTGGATGGTGGCTGGACAGCACAGCTTCAAGGCAACAGGGAGGATGCGCGATGCAACTTTCCAGCAAGTCCTTGGATGGATCAACAAAGCATGGACTTCAGTGACAACTGAAACCATCCTGTCAGGATTCAGAAATGCTGGAATAACTGGAACTGATGCTGAGGAGACGGCGCTTCATCTTCCTCCGGATTTGCCGGAGTTGTTCAGGAGTGACACTGAGGATGAAGTTTTCAATGGATTCAGTGACATGGAATGGGATCAGGAGCTTGGTGAACTTGCTTGTTGGACTCGCTGACTTCTTATGTTAATTTAGCGTATTGAGCCTCCCAGGTATGTTATGTTTATGCTATTGTGTATTGTCTGTTAATGTTTTATGTTAACATACCAGACACCTATTCAGCCAGATGTGTCTGGTGAATGTCTGTTCTTGTTTTTTTTTTTCGTGAAATAAAATTCTAAATAAATACGACTTATAGTCCAGTGCTTTCCCAGGGCCCTCAAGTTTTGAACCAAGTTCAGTGAGATTTTGGTGACGACGGCGAAGTGTGTGTGTGTGTGTGTGTGTGTGTGTGTGTGTGTGTGTGTGTGTGTGTGTGTGTGTGTGTGTGTGTGTGTGTGTGTGTGTGTGTTGGGGGGGGCTCTGATCCAATAAATGGTACATAAATTCGCGACCCACACATCATTAATTCCTCTACCTGTTCCACTGTTATAAAAAATAGCAGCGCAACTTTGTGGGCGTTATCCCGGTAATTTATTATTAATTTAATTTATTATTTATAATTTATAATTATTTTTTATTATTAGTATTTACAAATACAAGGTGTGGTGTGTGAGCGTGTTAACGGTTTGAAATGTGTGTGTCTCACGCCCAGTGCGTGAGACTTGAGAGCCCTGGGCTTTCCTCTTCATGACGCATTTTTTGACTGATGTGACTTATAGTCTGGAAAATACTATCTAATGCAAGCAAAATGTGTTTTTAAAGCTAGATAAAATGACATTTTATTAAAGACCGTCAGACGGACTGACACAACCAATGCATGCATAGGTAGGGATCACCAGTTGAAATATATACCTCAAAAACTAAGTAAATATCAAAAAATTGTTTGAATATGTCCTTTAGGATATATCAACTAATTTCTGCATTTACCATAAAATGCAATAATATTTATTCATATAGATGGACAAAAGGTTTAATTTCACTATATGACCTTAAACTGCCATTGCTTTCACCTTTTAAAAGCAATTTCAATTGACTGCTGAAAATGGCATGAATCAAGACAACAGTTGTTAAGATGACTGAAACTGCTATAAAAATCAATAGTAGCTCATATCCAGGTGGGAACAGCATGTGCTAAATAAGATAAAGGCTCTACACAGATGAAGGTCAGAAGATACAGTGGGAGATTAATAATATAATTCTTTAAAGTAGAAGAATGTTGATGGTTTGTACAAAATACAAAGGAGAATGAAAATATATATACAATACTTATTACACGATTGAATGAGTCCTTCATATGTGAGTCTAATTGGTAAAACACTGATATAGATGTATGTTATTATATATATCCTAAGGTAGATGCAGTATAGTTGCAGTTAATTGGAATTGACATGAATAACACAGAGCAAGGATTAGTGTAAAGGGAGCAACAAATAAAGTATGATGAAAGATGAAAGATAATATGATCTTTTCATTATTAAAAGACAGTTTGAGGTCAAATGTTGTAAAGAAAAGAAAAATTGTGGTTGCATAATCTTGGAAATGTAATGTCTAAGTTGATGCAAAGCTCAGTGTGTGTGATGTCATTTTTTATAAATCAGTTTAGAAATACAAGTTCAGGCTTCAGGCCTAATCCTTTTCTTAACCAGGCTAAATGGTGCATGTTAAATTTGACATGAATTGTAAACATGCATATCAATTATTCAATATTATTAGCAAAGGTCAGTCAAGCAGATAAGGTCACATTAATAATAAACCGCCACTCATCCTGTCCAGTGAAGTTTTATCAATACACAGCACACAACAGCCCAACATAATTTCACTGCATGATCTCAAATTAATGTGTAATGTCATTTCTCAAAGCAAACATGATGTGTGAACGTGAATTACAGATCACTACCAGGATTTGTGCTTTACAGCTGCATATCCCATCACATGCATGTGTAAGTAGGGTAGGTCAATCAACAAGGTCACCTGTGATCTTTGAGATCCCAGGATACTTTGCCACAAGCCCATCTGCAAAAGACCTGAACACCCAGGTAATATTTCTATTGAAATCATGGAATCAGAGGGCAAACCGCACAGCACACAGCTCAAACAGACTTACAGTATATTCCAATTTTACCATGGCTATAGAGAAAATGAGACCCTAAACCATAACCCTGTCTAGCCTGTAGGCCCTAACTAGTCAACCAAATCTCAAGAGGCAAAAGTGACAGAAGATCCAGCAGAAGCACTGAGGATTCAGCCATAAATATGCTCAGTGGAATCAGCAAACTCGTCCTTCTGTACCATTATTTAAAGAAATGTAAAAGAAAGTTGTCCTCCTGGGGAGGAGGGGACTGTCATCAGGTGAGAATCAAAAGACATGCAGACGAACATGCTCCGCTAAATTGACGCTGACACCAAGCAGGGTACTGTGGGATACTGGTGCTTTATGTCCCTGATTGCTTTTGACTGAGAACATAAGAATCAGTCATCTATGTTATACGTGGAAGAATCCGCATTCCTCTTGCCTGCAGCAGGGCCAGTGCGGCTGCCATGCATCTTGTGGATATATTGGGGGATGGCAAAATCCCAGGTGGGAGCACTCTTAACTGGTATGCCCTTCGACAAAAAGAACTGCCTGTGCAGGGGGGCTATGGTACACAAAAATAGGTCATTTTTTAGAGAAGAGCTAGACCGATCAGTCAAAAAGGCAGATACTGTATGGTAGCTAATAGTAGCTCATCATGGATACATTGCAGAAAACATAAGTCCAGAAATCCCATTGCATAGGGATGTATTGGCATTGCATGTTGGCCAGGTCACTGTTTCTACCAGCAAGGACGACAGACCTTCATTAACCAGGAGCCAGGACACTGCAGGAGCTCTCAAATCATATGGTAAGTGAAGTCAAGACTGGCTGACCAGGCCTTAACAAAAGGACATCGTGAACATTACATGTAAATGGCTGAAGAAGCAATCACTCATCTGGAAATGATATTTCAGGTGGAAAGCCCAAGTCCAAACATGCTATACATACAAACATGCATCTTGGTCTGCAAACCATCCAAGGAATTACAGCTGGTTCTATGATAGTTAACAACTCCATCAACAAGCCATCTTCATCTACATCCACATCTTGTCATAAAAGGTGTTGTCTGAGACTCCAGTTGGCAAAGCATCCTCCTCAGCTGAATGCAAGGGCCTGAGGAGCTCTTATGTCTGTGCCAAACATTGAAACTAAGGTCGCTGCAACCAAGACCTCAGAGAGCAGTGCAGGAGATGGCTGCAAGTTAAAAAGTGTCCACTCTAGTGTTGGGAAGGTTAGTTGCTTGTTAGTTATTCCCAACACGATAAAACAATAATAAAACAATAACCTAATTCAAAGTCTGAAGCAGTGCAGTGAGAACATCCCAGGCTGTCTGAATCTTATTACCTTCACCAAGGAGGTTATGTTTTTGGTTGGGTGTGTCTCTCATCGTGACTGGGAAAAAACTACTTGCCTGATTTTTATGAAACTTGGTGGAAGGGTGCAGCATGGGCCAAGGAAGAATACATTAAGTTGTGGAGCGGATCCTTGGGGCCAAGGGGCAGAAACACAAATTATTTTTCACTTTCACTAACATTGCGAGATTTGGCCTTGGCTGAATGAATGACATACATCTTCAATGTTCAGTGCTTTTTTCTCAAACCAAGGTGTGGCTATGGAATCATAAATGTACACATCACATGCAACTAATTATACTCCTACTTATATCCAAATGTGAAATTCTAATAGATTTGGAAATACATCCAGACATGAATATAGTGGTTGTGATTTCAGATTTGTATATCACAGATGAGTAGACTATTGGCCGTGGCAGAGGTCTGTGCTCTCCGAATGCCCTTCTAGTTAATGCCATAATTTCAGTCTATAAAGTCATAGAGGCCGTAGGATTTAATTTGGTCCTTAAACCAAAAACACAGTGTGATCCCTCATTACTGTCACATCAGACAATGAATAATCCAATAATACTGCTAATCTGCCTATTGTTTTTAAATCCAATGTAAATATATGTGCAGTGATACATTTATTTCAATGCTATTTTTATTTCTTATACTTCTTATACTATACTTTTTTTTTCTTTTCTTTTTTTTTTTTTAAATCAGTTGAAAGCACAGCCAAAGAAGAATCACTTCGTCTGACCAAGGACCCATGGTTGCAGGGAATCATCTTAGAATAGATGGACACTATTGCTCAGGATTTGTAATATTTCCATATACTGACCACAACCCCCACAGCCGAACAGTGAACACTGTTTAAGAATTTGGCCTGGCCACTGCTCTTGTGCAAAGCACTGCCTCTGGCAGTCAGAATATATGGAACAAACCAGTTATAGTAATTATAGTTACTCAAATTAGTGTGCCAATTTACAATCAGTATGCAATCAGTATTAATGGTTAGTTTCATCGCAAGAGGGAGTGGGATGTGTAGCACTGTGAAAAATACCTGTAGCTTGTTGATATCGATACTCAAACTCTACATTCTGCCCCTTGTGTAAAGCACCACTTCTGGCAGTCGGAAAGAATGGAGAGAAAACTGACTTGAAAATGGAAAACACATATCACAGACTGAGAGGCAGTGGGAAGAAAACGCAAGAGCCAGACAAAAAGCTGGATGGCAGAGTTGAGAAAAGAAATAAGACATGCACTCAGACATGAAAATCCTTGTCAAATTAAAGACTCTTGACAGTGTTAAATATGACTTTTCTACTGTTGTGAGTTTCACTGAAGGCAACAATTATGGTCACCTCTGCATAAATTAAAACACAGACTTCAAGCAGGCCCACCATTAATGTGATCACAGTTAAGTGTTTTTAAACATTAAATCTTTTTCTGGGACATGATACAGCTTGGTGATACTGTGCTATGTATGTATGATAAACTAAACAGGTCATTTCAGAAACCATAATACTTGGTTAGTGTCTTCATTTAGCATGTGCCTTGATGAATATGCAGATAGTCCCCGCCCGCCTGTTTTCTGTCAGAATTATCGTAATGCATGTAGCCATCATCATATTCAGCAGTTTAGTTATCTGAAAAACTGTTTTGAGCAGTGTCATAACTTTCTTTGTCAACATAATTTTGAAGGCTTACAAAATTTATTATCATTGTATATAAATGTGAAACAAATCAATGTATGTTCGCAAGTGTATTTCTGATGCACACAAACTTTTCTTGTGTTAACTAAACTTAGTAGAAATCCACAAGTACATGTAATTGAGTATCTGCAAATTTCCTCAAAAAGATATTGGATGTTGTTACATTTATATAGAGACCAGAAATTACAAATTGCTTCATTCACATGCAATTTCAACAGGGAATTATCTGTAGCCAATGAGATGCTTTTTCCGTACATAAGCCTAGAACTTCTCAGCAGTGACAGCTTATTCCCCATTGCATTATATTGTTGCTTAGTTATGGCAGTTACTTCATTGGAACATCCAATAATTGCACAAAAGTCTGACATTTTCTACTATTTGAATGGGTCAGAACAACTCTGCATGACAGCAGTGGCAGAGATGTATCTCGCAAGCTTCAATGTTAGTTATTTGTTCTAATTCTAACCTCTATGAGCGCCTTTGTGCATTTTTGAGTGCTGGTTTAATGGATAACATCTTGAGAGACATTTGGGCCTCAGAGCGTGAAGCACCAGGTGTAAATCTCACCTGCAAGAGTGCTAGAGAGTACTCGACAGGTTTCTGTCATTTCACTGGCTTTGAAAAGCCCTTTACCAAAGGATGCACACCAGCATCATCAGTGCTGAAAAGCATCTACTCTCGTAACGCCCTGTAGAATAGTAGGGGCTTTTGTACCCTGGATAGCACCCCCTCTTGAGACATACATTTCTATTATAAATTAGTAAGATAAAATTTCTGTTGGATTTGTGCCATGTTGTTCTCCTGTCACTTCACGTTACGTCTGGTTGTCAGTTGGTGGTTTGTTTGTGTGTTGCTCTGTTTGCTTTATAACTGACTAGCGTCACTTCTAACAGCTGTTTGTGATCATTTGATTACTAAATTGATTTTATAGCCTGCCTGTACTATTTTACCGACTATTCATGAACTACATTTGTCCAATCTTCGATCTGCATTGATTTTATGACACAGAGGCCTCCTACTGCTCCTTCTGGGAAGCTGCAGCCATATCGTGGAGGCATGGACACTTTCAGTTACATTTTTTATCAATGCCACCACTCAGCTCTCCTCTGGACTGCTCTGGATACCTTTGGCTAAGTCAAATCCAAATTTAGGAGCAACTCCTGGACTTGTTTGTTGCAGAATCTTCCCATATTCCCGACAACAACACTATGCTTCCCTGGTCCCCCTGTAACCACAGATCTGCAGCCACTGGCCGTATCACTCCACGAGAAGGACCCCTGGCCCCACAGTTCAAGGTGGACACTGACTTTTACATCTATTGGAAGGTCTGAGCTTCACACAACATGTTTGTAAACCAACCCATCGCTGTGGTCATCCCTCAGACCTTGTCATTACATGGGGACTTTCTGTTGACATTTCGTCAGTCCTTGATGTGGTTCTGTCTGATCACTACTTGATTGAATTCAGTCTCTCTTCATATGCTTCATTGTAATTCTAGACTCACTGTGAAACAGCAATATCTTACATCTGAATTGGCAGAAATATTATCTTGCATATAAATAATATGTCTGAGTCTTTGCCAACTCTCCAGTCCTCTGCTGATGATCTGATGGATAATCTAAATACAAAACTACTATCAGATATTGACCATATTGCATCAGTTAGGTGCAAAAAATAAAAGAATCAAAAACAGACACCACCATAGAGAAAACATAACATCAACTAACTCAAAAGAAACAATTGCAAAGCTAAACGGAGATGGACAAAGACAAAACTTCAGGTACACTGTGATATCTTAAAAGATCTCTGAGCAGAATACAAAACAGCAGTCAGAAATGCCAGACGATCTAATTTTTCTCAATTCATAAATAAAAATTTCAACAATCCAGGAATTCTTTTTTCAGCTGTTGGCAGTCTCATGAACCCTGACTCTAACTACTACTCAGATCCATGCAATGAAATTAGATAAGATAAGATCACAGCAATCAGACCAATCATTAGCAGAAAGTAGTCCAGAAACCAAATGCACCATGCACTGTTTTACACGAGTGGAGTTCGAAATGCTCAAGAAAGTTGTATGTGAGTTAAAAAAATGTACTTGTGCTCTTAATCCCATTCTCACAACAAAAATAATTAATAATTAATCACTCACTGTTCACAGACACCTTTCCTACAATTAGTCAGTTGGCAGAAGCTTTATCTGCATCTCTCACTACAGACCAAGGTCCAACCTGCCAAAAACTGTTTTTAAACAGCTGAATGATTTCCTCTGTGCCAACAGTGTGTTTGAAAAATTCCAGTCTGGTTTTAGGGTCCAGAGCAGTGGAGGTTTACTCCTCCAATAAAATAGACTTGACGTGGAATCCCGCAGGGCTCTATCTTAGGCCCAGTTCTTTTCAGTTTTTAATGTTACAATTTGGTAATATTATTAGAAATCGTCCCATCAATTTCCATAAAAAGCTGAGAGAGAGAGAAACTGTCTGAACATCTAAATCTATTTACACTAAACATCAAGGAACAGATCAAAAACCTTTGTGTTATCATTGAATCTGGCAAAATTTTGAACATCACATTATAAATGTGACTAAAGTGTCTTATCATTGAACTGGACTGCTGTGACTCTCTTCTGTCTGATGAGTGAAAGAAAGGTATTGGTCAGTTACAGCTCATTCAGAATGCAGCAGCACGTGTTCTGACTAAAACCAGACAGACATTACTCTTATCTTAATATCTTTACACTGGTTACTTGTCTGTCATAGAATTCATTTTCAAGTTCTTTTTTTGTTTTTTAAATCACTAAAGTTGCCCTGTCTTATCTATCTGACATGGTTAAGACATATGTGCCTGCTAGGTCTCTTAGATCCTCTGACTCAAACCTCTTGATTGTTCCTGAGGCCAGAATGAAAAGGCACAGACAGGCAGTCTTTGTTAATTATGCCCCAAAACTCTGTAACAGCCTGCCTGAAGGTCTAAGAGATTCTAAATCTGTTGACCCCTTCAAACGAAATCTTAAGACACATCTTTTTAACACTGCTTTCTCCTGAAGTGGCTTTTCTTTTTACCTGACAGGTGGTTTATTTTGTCTTACCCTGTAGTTTTAATTTTATGCTGTTTTCCTTGTTTTTATTATTTTATCACACATAATCATTATTTGCTTTTATGTTAAGCGCTTTGTCTTGCGTTTTGTGCATGAATTGTGCTATGTAAATAAGATTAACAAGCATGGCCGCCATCCACCGTAATTATCAAAAGGGGCAGTGCAAAGCAGAAAAATGGCCATAACTCATTAGCAATTTATTCAGTCATCATAAATGTGGGTATATTCAGGTCATGTTTGGGTGTTAGACCCACCAAAGCATTTTGAGCCTGGCAAACAAGGTGTAAAGTACTAAAAATGTGTAAATACACACCCAGTGGACAGAATTCCACCAATCCTATTTAATTAGTTAGCCTAATGGATGATCAGAGGTTGTCTATCAGCATTATTTGGCTAAATTGTTAGCTAAAGCTAGTGTTAAATGCTACATCACTGACTTGGTAAGCATTCATAACTCAAACATATTTAATAATGCAAAACAAGAGAGTTGTGGATTACCTGTAGAGAGCTGTCTGAGCTTCATCCTCTCTTTTTGTTCTAATTCATAATTGCAGACTGTGCAGATGTAAGGCTGTGTGATCATATTAAATGATACCCTTCAATCTATGACTAAGTGCCTGGCTGAAATGAAATGAAAATGCATTTGTGAATCGAACACTGTCAGGGGAGTCTCCAAAAGCCCACACGCACATACAGTTAAGTTTACACATGACGAGCAATTTGAACCTGCAGATTCAACAATTTTTATATAAATGTAACAACATCCAAAATTCTAAATGCTTTTAAATACATACATTTGTGGATTTCTACTACATTTATTTAAATCAAGGAATATTTGTATGTGCATCAGAAATATATTTGTGAACTTTATTTTTTTGTGGATTTGTTTCACATTTATATACAACGATAGCAGTTTTTGGTGCATTGAAAAATACTTACATGGAGAGAGCCCTTATAATTCCCTGCATTCATTAATACAGCGACCGATTTGACTCCATAAACTACATATTTGTTTTGACATCGTTAATGGATAAAATAGGAAGAAAAATAAACTTACCAGCTGACCAATTGTTGGCTCATACTTGCTGTGTCCCCATAAGGATAAATGGGTGGAACAGCATTGGGCTTCTATATAAGTCCTGTTGCAAAATCTACCTGTTTTTATGTCAAATTTTCAAAACAGTGCTCTGGAAAATGACTACTGAAAACAAGAGTTTTCTCTGCCTCAAATTTTCAGATCCTTCCAAGAAATGCTAACCTGCGAAAATTAGAGATGCGTAGCTACACACTGCTTCTCCTCTGATATGCCTTGTTTCACTGCAGACCCACCCTGCAAATTGAGGATGTTCCTTAGGTATGTTACATATGTAACCCTGGCTGTTTGAATGTGTGTTTCTTACACATTGATCTTCTGCAGTGCTAGGGTGGAAATTGTCAGGCATGGCGTTGACCGCTTATTTCGCTCATGATGTGTCTTTTAGCTGCAAAAAACACCATATGGACATGTTGAACAAGGTTAAAAGCTTGATGTTAATTAGTGGGGGTCTTTAGGAATATATTCATCAATGACGTGTACATTCATAGCAATCATTAAGAGATTGCTGAGGTGATTTTTCAGTATTTTTAACCTGTTGAGGATAAAGACTCAAGGACTTCCTTTTCAGCAAATTGATAAAAGGAGAACCTCACACTTAGTGTACTTTAGTTGGAGCTGAAGATGAAGTTTCAGTTTTTCAATTTGTACCATTTCATACAGGTTAATCTTAATAGAATCTCCTGTGTGTGTGTGTGTGTGTGTGTGTGTGTGTGTGTGTGTGTGTGTGTGTGTGTGAGAGAGAGAGAGAGAGAGAGAGTGAGAGTGCGTACGTGTGTGTGTGGGTGCATGTGCTTCTGTGCGTGCATGCGTGTGTGTGTGTGTGTTTGAGAGAGCTAGGACAGAGAATCACGGGGAAAGACAAAGAGAAAAGAAGCTGCTTCTCATCAATCTGGCAGACAGTCGTCAATGTTCATTTGTATAGCTCTCCTGTGACTCCAGTGTAGTTCAGCTATCACAAACACAGTTGAATAAAATGGCTGCTTTTCTTGTTTGTATGAAGGTCAGCTAAATAGGATTTTGTTTTGATGTGTACCCAAACAAATAAATAAATAAATAAATAAAATTTAAAAAAAAACAAAAAAAATGCACTTTGCATTGAGAAATTAGCAACTCTGAGCATGTCACTGAACAATTAAAAATATCAAAGTTTGGAAAGTTAACAGGACATGACCCACATCACAGTACACACATGCAGAAGAATTCCAACACAGGGCTGGTTCCCATTTAGCTCAGTTCAGTCAGCCTCTAAGTGGGTGTCCCACTCATGATGTAAAGGCATAAGCTGCAGATTTGGTTGCTTGCTACACATTGAAGGGTACCAGCAAGGGAGCAGCAGCAGCAGCAGCAGCAGCAAAGACTCATTTAAGCAGTGTTGTTTTCCTCAGTCCACACAATGACACTATGCACTCTGACGCTGCGGTAGAAAGGCCACATGGCTGTGCTTTTTTTTTCCCTTTGTTCCAGTGTGCACTTTACCTTGAAAGTACAATTCTTAATGTTTGCCAGAGGAACTATGAAAGCGTGGTTAGTGAATGAAACTAAGCTTTTATTTTAAGAATGTTTTTCAGATTTTCTTTTCACATGACATTTATTACATAGATATACTTTGCCAGACACCAGAAGACACATTAAACTTGTAGTGCTTACATACTGTATAGCCTGAGTGGTTTTCACAGCACTAATACATTTGCCAAGACACACTGCCACACATTTATGTATATAACCTCTGCAATCAACAATCAGGTCCACAGGGCGTCTACAGGCAGGAACCACACTGTTCCCCCATGCCAGCACCACACCTCAGCCTCCTACTGCATATCAGTGCAACAGCTTTGTCAGAGTTTAGCAGAGCACCAGTTAAGGTCTAACTTTTACACAGTTCAAAGTGTGCCCCCTTTCTGAATAGGGTCTACTATTGTCACAGGGGGTGGGTTTTGGGCTCAAGTGCGGAACCAGCACAACACAGATAAAACTTATATCAATTTTTAATCTTAACTTGGCAGGACCAGATTAGCAGCAAAAAGGACAGTCTCTGGTATCATGCAGCAATCACAGGCAGGCAAAGATTTGGGACATGTTGAATACAAAGTCTTAGAGTCTCTTTAAGTGTTTGGTGTGGTGAAAAGCAAGACTCGTGGTCAGGGACAAAAGGCTTAAGTTTTGACAGGGGAACAGGAGAACAGGCGTGGTCAGAAACAGGCAGGTTCGGCAACAGGAGATCAGGCCATGAGATATAGCTGGAGAGTCTTGCATGAGAACAATGACAGCCTGGCAAAGAATGAGTGTGGCAGAGCAGCTTATATACTGCACTGATTGCTATGAGTCTCAGGTGTGTGATCAGATGAGCAGGCAGGTGGGCGTTGCTGATAGTGGAAAAGTACTGAGGGCACTGGTGAGCAGATGAGGAAACAATGGCAGCAGGTAAGAACCGAATATACTGTGACAACCATTTAGCAATGGATTTTTAAAGCTGGTAAAAATATCTAGCTAGAACATCCACAGTTATCTTAAAAGCAGTGAGGCCAGACTAAAAAACAAGTACATTTGTCTGGGTACAAAGAAATTCTAACCTTGACAAAGCAGTTTTGTACTTAAATTCTAGTTTCAAGTGTTAGGCCACTCAGAAACAGTAATAAAATCTCTTCAACAAGTCAAAATATTTGATTAGGATAATTAAGGACAAAAAAGCCTGTAACATGAAAACTGCCTGATAGGAAGATGTCAGACAACAAATGAGCATGTGTTAGTTTGATTGAAGACATTTCTATTTTAGATTAGATTTTGGGTTTTGCTGTGAGCTCATGTGTCAAACTCAAGGTGATTCTGATTTTCTAACCTGTGGACTAGTAGCCTGTTTCCATATTTAGCCACAATACGACACTAAAACAATCTGGTCTCCTGTTGACAATGTAACAGTGTTAAAGAGTAGCAGAATGAAAGGGCTCTGCGTAATGTGTTGCCATGGTCACCTATTAAGAAATGGTGTTCTGACAAGTTAACAGTCACTCACACACTTTAAAACAGCAGTCAATAACAGTGCAGCTGATGAAAAGGAGCTAGGAATGGACATTGAAAGGTTTTTAAAAAAAAAAAAAAAAAAAAAAATGAATGGCCTCATACCCTACCCTACCTTTTTCTGGGTTTCTGCACGCACAGAACAGTTTGGTACTGAAAGAGGAACATCAGGAGAGATTGGCACCTTGGGTGTGTGAAGCACAGTTAATTATCCTTTAATTTTTTTGTACATTTGAAATAGTTATTTTTTGCCACCCCAGTGGGTCCAGAAGGACAAGTTCTGGCTATGCCCCTGCTTATCTGGCCCATGAATACATTTTTATTTCTTAAAATGGGCTGTGCAGTGAATGAGTTTGACAGCCCTGAACTAATGAACTAATTATGATCTATACCTATGGAATAGGTGAGGTGTGGAAATAAATGTTTTCATCCTCCATATGTGTCCATGTGTGGAGGAAAGACATGAAATTTTTGGTTCTTTAGGTCCCATTTGGCAGCTGTAAAAGTCTCACATGAATAAGGGCAGCATTCAGTGAAAATGCAAGAATAAATACAATGTTTATATACTGTAATCTAGAGGAAATAAAAAAAAAATAGTCCTTGGGACAAAGATCCAGAGTGGGTTAAGTGAGTGATGTCTAAGCTGTGAAAGCTCCAGAACTGTGAACACAGAACACATTTCTGGGACAGGTCGCATCTCTAGTCCTAGGTGTGATGGCCAGGAGGAGACAGTACTGTAAATGTTCATTAGAAAGTTTGTTGCAGTATTTCATTGTTTAAAATGCTGATTCCATTGCCATCTCTTGCTGTCTGCAATGCACTTCATACAGTATTTTGGCCTGAGCTTGTGCCTTGAGGTGTGAACTTGCTACCCTCAGTGACTGTGAGATGGTGAGGGGATGTAATTGTCGTCATATGTCCGTTCTAAGAATTCTGGGTCAGGGTACACTGACTTTTTTTTTTGTTTTGTTTTTGACATGTGTTGCACATGTCTGAGAAGTAATGGTGCACAAACGTTTTCGGCTGCAGAGCTGATGAGAAGATACTCTTTCGGAAGTCTGCATTCATCCTATAAGAGGAATTGCTGTATATGTGGAAACATGAAATAGCCTGATGTTGTCAGTGCAACAAAAAGACCAGTGATTGAATGACTGATGATAAATGAGTGAGGGGGCTTTTTCTTGCTGCTTTCTCTAGATTATTTCTGTGAAGAGATAAAAATAAGTAACGGCCTCCGTAATTATCATTACTGGCTGCTGCCATCACATGGCACTGGACTCAAGCTGCTGGGAGCCATAAGAAATCAAGAAAAACAAGCAAGAGGCACCTGCAGGCAGCAGAGAGGTAGTCTTGTAAAAAAAAAAAACACTTTTTCATTGTTCATCTTTTAGCTTATGTTGTGAGTTGAGGCCTTTAGTAAATTAAAAATGCTTCTTTTAATTTGTGTTTCTGTTTTGCTCTGTCTCTCTCACTAGTCCATTTCCATCCACAATTTCGTTGAAAATATACAAAAGAAATGCCTTTCCATCCACTACTTTAATCTATTTGGTGCAGTTGGTGGCGCGACTTTCTTCAGGCTGGAGCCATGAAACCACTGCAGAAGGAGAGGGTGTTATTAAAAAAGCGATGGTCAGGCCTCAAATGAATGAAAACCATGTGGAAAATGCAATGGAAATATGTTTTCCATGTTTCTTTAAGTATTCATTTGAGGAAGGTCACAGTTCCCTCACTGCTCTGCACAAAGATGATGCTCAGGTCTATTTTTCATCCATCAGTAACTTCAGTGGACGTTTAAGTGACATGCTTGCTGTATATGTAGTTCTGTGTTAATGCTGTCTTTCCCAATTCTATATCATAAACCCACTTTTGCACTACTGATCAATGCTGGCGGCACGGTGGCGCAGCAGGTAGTGCGTGTGCCTCACAGCAAGAAGGTCGCTGGTTGGATCCCCGGGTTGGGCGGGGCCTTTCTGTGTGAAGTTTGCATGTTCTTCCCGTGCATGCGTGGGTTCTCTCCGGGCACTCCGGCTTCCTCCCACAGACCAAAAACATGCACATTAGGTTAATTGGTGATTTAAAATTGTCCTTAGGTATGAGTGTGAGTGTCAGTGGTTGTATGTATGTTGCCCTGCAATCAGCTGGCGACCGGCTCAGGGTGTACCCCGCCTCTCACCCATTGACACCTGGGATAGGCTCCAGCCCCCCCCCAACCCCGAAAGGGATAGTCGGGGTATATAAAATGGATGGATGGATGGATGGATGTTATCAATGCTAATATATGCTCTCAACTGTGCAATAACACTATTTATTATCCATATTGGCAACAGTATTTTTATAAACTATATATATTGTGCATATACAAAGTCATGGCATTTCTCAAGCGCAATACAACATATGACATTAGTAGTTCTCTCATAAGAATAATGGCAATAGTACTTTTTATGGCAGTAGGGTTTTTATGGCATTTGCTATTTTTATAATCTGTACAAACATCCACATGCATAGTTGTTTTTCTATTCATTATCCTGTGCACTTTTTTTCATCTTGACCTTTTTATGGCACTGTGTTTGCTTTTTGTAATACTTGGTGGCTGTAACGACTGAATCTCCACATTGTGGGATCAGTTGAGTCTTATCTTATCTTAACTTATCTTATCTTATCTTATCTTATCTTATAAAGCAGTGGCACTATTTCACTGGCACAAAACCTCAGTCCAGCCAAATGCAGTTTGACTGTTTAGTCTTTCACCGCGTAGAGTCGAGACAGTATTCTTTGTTGGTACCACTCAAACCTGTTTTGTATCAGCTCTTACAAAATATCTTGTTCTGATCAACTTTATTGTTGATCAGACGTTTTTAAATCTTCATATCCCCTTTGCTGCCTTTGTAGCTATGTTGCTTGATTTTTTGTTTTTTCGTCACCTGCATTTCCACTTTCCCCAGTTTACAGTTTAGTCTGCACATGCTCTACTGCCATGGAGTATTAATAAACAAAAATAAATAAATAAATGAATAAAACAAAGCTGCAGTGAGTACATGCATATTTGTATGCTGTGCTGTTTCTGGCTGTGTTTCTATTACAGGCAGCTTTGAGTTCATCGCTGTTAGTGTTGTTGAAAGAGGAGATACTGCGGAGACCCCCAAAGGATGTCACTACGCCTAAACATAGCATTCTTAGCATATCAACTAGAAATGGAAAGGATATGAGAATATGTTATAGATAGACTTCTTTATTATTCTTTGCAAGCAGGCCAGGAACTAGTGTGTGCAAATCTTTTTAAGAGCACTTTCCGAGCTGTGCTGATGATTGTTTCTCTTAATGCTGCTGGCTAAGTGGCTCTAGGTGAGAAGAAGTGGCCACTGTTTGTCATGACCAACTTCACTCCCTTTCTTCACCGAATGAATTTGCATTATTTAATGTCGCTGTGGCTGCACTCATGACAGTTTTCTCTCCTGTCATTTTGTGACTTAAAAACACAATGCACTTAACCCCACCCTACGCTGGTGTCCATTAACACACTTTATTATTATGCTGCGAGTAGTGACCTTTGAAAAAGCACTCAGGATTTCCTTTTTTTTTTTTTTTTTTGTACTATTTCTGTAGACTCTCCAGACAAACATGGAAATCCACTTTAGAGGTGCAAATATATGACCTGTCCCTGCCTGTCTCTGTCTGTGACGACGGACTCCCTCCCTTCTTGCTTGCCCAACCAGCTATCTCACCTGGATTTACCTGAAATGTTTGAAGACTCATGCTGGCTTTTTGCCCCAACTCATCATCCTATTAAATTTAAGTCAGTGTGTGAATGAGTAATTGTATAAATGAGCTGGGAAGTGAATGAATAATTAAGTAAATTGGTGAGTCCAAGAACTTGCAGCACAGAAATGCCAAATATGCGTTTATTTAGAAACAGCGTCTCCATTCATAGTTTCTCCACCAGAGAGCGCTGACAAGTTTTTTTTAAACTTGTTTAGTTACTACTTTTTTTTAATCCTCTGTTTTCATTTCATTTCATATTGACTGACAATGATTAGTGGTCTTCTTCAGGTGTCCAGCATTTATGTATTGTCAATTTGTGATTAAATGTCAAATCATCAATCAAACCTATACCACAACAACATTCCCAGTCTTCTTCTCTGTAGTGTGATCACAATATACTTTCTAGTGCTTTTTGTCTTGATTTTGTCATGGTTTTCGTTTACTTATTTCCTCTTATGTTGAATGAGTTTCTCCTAGTGTCGTGTTTTTTTTTTTTTTTTCCACCCTCCCTTCGTCTCTTTCATGCCCTTGTGATTGTGGATTAGTCCCTCGGAAGCCTTCCCTCTCGTCTCTATTTAGTCAGTGTGTTTTCCCTCTTTCAGTGGTCAGGGCGTCTGCACATGTCTTGTGTTTGTTTCCTGCCTGAGCCTTAATGGTTTGTTATTAACTTGGTAATTTATATTTCTGCTGGCGGTCGGCAAGCTTTTCAGCAAACGACCTCCCAGCCAGCACTCCAGGAGATTAGGCTCAGGTTTGCGAGCCTGTAGCCTTTCTGTCCTGAGCCAACCTCCCGGACCACAAACTGTCAGCCAGCCTCTCTCTGGCTGGCTAACCTGCTGCTACCTCCAGCTCCTGAATCAACTAACCACCATCCTGCTCACCTGCTGCCACCTCCAGCTACTGGGCCAGCTAGCTGCTATTGGCTAGCTTCCTTCTTGATCCTGCTGTCCCCTGTGGGTGGCAAGGCTGAAACCTACTCATGAGCTCCAGCTGTCTCCAGTTTCTGAGCTGCTGCACTCCGCTGCCCTGTTGCCGGCCTCCTGCCTCGCTGACCAGTTGACGACCTCCAGCCCGGCTGCCCTGCCTCCAGTCTTTGTTCTAGCGCTCCAGCCCCCAGACTCTGGTCCTTCTCTCCAGACACATCTTCAGCCTCCAGAATGGTCCCACTACACCAGAGGGGTTCCACCTTTGCCGCAGGCTTCCTACCTCACTTCCAGCTGTCCCTTGGGGATTACTGTCATGGTTTTCACTTTTAGTTTAGTGATTTCCTGTTTTATGTTGAGTTTCTTCTCATGTTTTATGTTTTGTTTTACTTCCTGGCTTTGTCTCTGTTCCCCCGTTGTGATTGTGGATTACTTTTCACCTGTCCGTTGTTACCATTCCCTCTCTGTATTTATTCTATTTAATCAGTGTGTTTTCCCTCTTTCAGTGGTCATGTCTTCTGCATATGTCTCCTGGTCCTGCATTTGTTTTCTGCCTGAGCCTTACGGGTTTGTTATTAGCTCAGTCATTTGTATGTCTTCTGTTTGTATTTTTAATTTGCCCCTGTCTGCTCCTTCAGTTTGTGGCCTGCCTCCTTTGTTTGTCTGGATTCAGATTAGGTTATTAAATCTGGCTTTTTGTTCTTCAACCTGCCCTGGTGTTCAGCATTTAGGTCTTTTAAATTGTCGAAACCTTCCAGATTTGGCAGATATATCAACACATCAGGATGGTTCCTCTACTAAGATGTCAAAAAGTGAATATATCAGCATGTTACAATGTGCTTACACTTTGAGATAATAATAAACGAGTGTCATACCATAAAGCAACAATCACATATGTATTACGGGGGGTTGACAATAGCAGAACTTTTCTTATGTATGTATGCACATAATTAATATTTAATGGCTCCTTTTATAATTAAGAGATTATGAAGTGAAATATCATCATCAACTGTCTGTTACACATATGTGTGTTCTCCCTTAATTCTCTGGTTGAAAGGTTGTCAGTGATAATCACAGAAAATAATCTCCCTCTCTTTACATGAATGTCTAATTGCTTGTTACAGATGCACGTTGTGAGCCCTATAACTTGAATATTTACATCATGAGAGACAGCAAGAGTGCTTGTTGTTTTGATGCATGATAATGTATATGAAGTTAAACCTGGTGGGCATGAACACAGCATAAACAGAGACACTTGCTGCCTTATGTCAGCTCAGTGTCAGATCAGCACTCACAACTGGAGCCAGGAATGCGGCTTATTAGTATCCAAATGTAATACCTGAAACTACCCCCAAAATACAATTTGCTCAAAGCAGTGACTTAAGTACATGTAGGATAAATTTAATGCTCCATGTTTTAGTTTATTTGCCACAACCCTGCTCTGTCTTACACAGCTTATGTGCTCATATGTACACTGAGGGTTTTTGGTTGATGTAATCATTCCTCGTGTCCACACTGGCTGCAAAATGATCCCTCTCTAAAGTCTTTTCAATGTAAGTGATGGAGGACAAAATCCACAGTCCTGTATCTGTGCTAAAATGAACTCCAGCATTTAGCCAAAGCTCTGAGGCTTTAACAGTCTGAATTAGGCAAATGAAATGGGTATCTTCCAAAGTCTTTTTAATACAAAATGTCTTCTTTGTGCTTCCCCAGACAGTGTTCCCTGACTGAGAGGAAGTGGAGGGATAGTAACAAAAAGAGGAAAATCTCTATTTAAAAGACTCGAACTTTGGAAGATTCACACTTCAATTGTTCAACGCAGAGTGCTGAAGCCTCATATCTTCAGCTGAACTTTGAGCTGAATTATTTTTTAAACAGAATGAGGACTGTGGATTTTGTCCCCCATCTCTTACAGTGCCACTGAAAAAAAAATCAAAGTTCACAGCTAGAGTGAACAGAGGGAGTCATCAAACCGACCTACAGAGCTTTTTAATACACACAAGGCAATGTGAGGAATGTATAAATACACCCTTGAGAAAAGGTAAACATCCATTAATCATAACATAGTTGGCAGGTGCAGATATTATAAAGAAAAAAAATTCTAAATTTTGGCCTTCACTAATGTAATCTGGGGTTTTGCACAAACAACCAATACTGATGTGAAGCCATTAACTTGTGAGCAGGACTGCTTTACGATGGCATTCAATGTGCCTAAGGTGACTTTTAATTACCAGGCATTTAATTCACTCTATTGTCCAGATCTATACATGTAGTTTTAATTGAATTTATAGAACATGTACAATATCATGTTACTGTGATAGAAGATTTTATCCCCATCACCCACATCTAATTAATGGAAGCCATATAGCAGCACTCCCTGCTTGACCCCATCAACACCACTGGACATCCACAATGCACTTAAGCCGGCATTGATTGCCTGAGACACGGTGGAGCTCCACCTCAGGGGGGAACTGGATTCCTGCTGGCTCCATGTGATTGTTGCTCAGTGGAATCCTTCAGTGGTGGTACTGAGCAGGACCCCTACAGACTCTATCAAGCACACTTCACTCTGCATCAACAGCCCACTGACCAGGTTTTCATCACTTGTTGAATGGCCAAGACTCAAGCTATTGCACGGAAAAGGTGTGTAAATGAATAAAGAGCATTGCATCGACAGGGCCCACAAATATGTCTTAAATATAGATGTTACGATTTTGAAAACAGAGAATGAGCAAGCAGTTTTGACTTTGACAATTTACCTGTGGATGTTCTTGTCAAGTGAATCACTGGAAATTAAGCAAACGAGTAGTATGAGGTGAATAATGCTGTTAATGATATTCAAAAAGTGTTGCACGCAGACAAGAAGTCGCTCAAATCTTGCTTTTCAAACGTTAATCTCTGCAAAGTCCATGCTGCTGCTGAAATCTAAGAGAGATAAGATAAAATGCAAACAAGATACTGCATGTCATTGGTCCTAAAGGGATGCTGCATTTGTCTACAGTTCAAATAATCTTTTCAGTATTTTTTAATGGTATGTCTTCACAGCTCGCAAAGAGAGACCTTGAATAAGAAACTTGAGTGTTTCTGTGCCATCCTGAAGCCTTCCATGTTATTCAGAATCTTTTTTTTTTTAACCACTTTTGTATGAATTTTAATTGGCTGCCACTGTAGATGTCACTTCTTTGAACATGCTTTGGGAAAATACTCTTCATCTTTGTCTGCCTTGAAAACATCTCCTCAAATCATGGAGCAGTATAACCAAAAAAATTGCTACTTCATATGGAAAAACACACAAGAAATGTGATGAACAATCGCATAAATGTGAGTTCTGCTTCACAGAGGTTGGACAGATGTTTTCCAGACACCATTGATGATAACTGTTTGTCTGGTCTGAAACACTGTGTGACTTGATACCGCGCTGAGATCACACTGTGTGTGGGAGGAAGCACGAGTGGGTTTCTGATTATAACCAGAGGAAAGACAGCTTGCATAGATGATGCTCATTATTCTAAATATCCCTGTTTTTGAGCGAGTGCCTGGTGGATGGCACACCAGCGAAACGGCAGTTAATTGTCAAGTTACGAACCCCCCCGCAGGCACACTTCCACTCAACTGTGCCCACAACATTTCTGCTGTCACCCCAACCTGGACTGCCCTTTCTCACCACCCTCAGTGTGATTCATTCATGTTTGCCCGACAGCGGTGACTCCTCTTTTTCTGATTCTGAGAACAAGCAGGAATGACAGCATTGCCTGTGGCTCATGAGTATAAACCATTAATAGCCTCATATTCTGCAGGGGTAAGTGAATCCATTGACCAGACACCCGGCAGCATAAAACTCCCAGCCTGCCCATGCATCAGTGTCTGTGTGGAAAAGCAGACTCCTAACATGCTGTTCCACTTATGTGACAGCAGACAAGATAAGCAGGCATTGATTTTTTGCCTCCCTTGACATTGGCTGAAAGGAGAACCCTGCCCTGATATAATTGTGTTGGGTCCTTGCTTTGCAGCTGTTGAATAGGACATGAGCCAGCAGATGGATGTAAGCAGTGAATGACTAAAATGACATACACTACACAGACTGAACCGACCCTTAAAACTGTCTTCATTCTTGCTTGCCAGCACTTCAATGCAAACTCATCTCCACACTGAAATTCCTTTCACAGAGGTGAGTTTCAGCCTATAGACATCAGAATGCAGACTGAAGTGTGCAAAATGGGCCAGAGCTGCTATACATATACACAATTATCCTGGTGCTCCTTGTTCATTTTCCTCAAGATAGAGCCCTACTTTTCAGTCTGCATCGCGAATTTGAGGATTTATTCAGTATTGTTCCTCATGCATCATACATGCTCGCACATACTGTGCCGAGAACAAGCTCACTGTAACGTGTGTTGTTAATCTGGATAAACATTTTTCTATAAACACCTTTGAGACGTACTTAGAGATAAATGAATTCAATGTTATTTTTGAGAGGATGAAATCCCTGCAGTGAAGCACATCAGACACATGGCAATTTCATGCAACACAATTAATTTATTCATAGATCTGCTATAGTGGTTTATGTTTTGTTTTTATGCTCGCCGGCAAATGGATACAAATGCACATAGAGTATATGCGGTGATTTGTCTCAAAGAGACTGTAATATTTTCAGCACAACTGAAACACAGCCTGTGGCAGCGACTTTATAGCCAAGCTGATGGACCATAACTTAGTCCTTTAAGGACTTCACAGAGGTTCTCTACAGCAGCTTATGGCAAGAAGTGTGGTGCAATTTAGACATTTAATTGGTCTTTTTCTTGTTTTGTGAGCAAACTACAGGGGATATTTGCATAACCTTAGATTTTAGAGCTTTTATAAGAGAAAAAATAAAAGGTGCTTATAAAAATGTACCTTTACAGAATGTCACATCAGCACATTAATAAGATTTCACTATGTTCCCCGTCACGATGAAAATCGTTTAACAAGTGCTCCTCATGTGTTAGGTAGACTTTGTGTATTGTTCATTGTATAAATTGCTTTGGCAAATCAAAGACCCATGAATAGAATTGAAAGTGCAATAATTTAGGTTAATTCAGGATCATGCGGTGCTCCTCCCTCTGTATGGCAGAATAAAACTCAAATATACAAGTAAAATTCCTTGCAGCCTAAATTATTCATCGTAACCCTTTAAAACCTTCATATTTTTATGTTTTTGCCAAGTTTTGTGTTGCTTGTTTTTGTAGAAATAGGAAGATATTGGCACTGACTCCACTCAGAGCTCACCCCATAATCAGAGAGTGATGTAACCTCTCAGCTCGGTCATGGCGCTGGATGCTGGATGTGGTCAGGAGGATGGTGGTCATTTGTTGGCATCAGGGTGCTTGAGGCAGTGAGCCACAGGAGTATCTGATTGGGTTAATAAAGAGCATGCTGATCAGTGGTCGGCCCCCGTGTGTGTAAGAGGAAAAAAAAGGGGGAAGCTTGAGGATTTGTCGGATGATTTCAACCAAAATGAAGCTGGCAAGAAAATGGCAAGTTTTCATAAATTGAATGGGGACTAGGAGGATTTGCATTAATATGGATCCTGCTGTGGCTGTTTGTCAGTAAAAGTCACATTGAAAGTTTGTACTTTTGTCTGGTTTTGTTGACCAATTAGTTAAAGCATTAAAAATCTTTTGACTTTTTCTTGGATGGGCCTTCTTTTCTGGGCTGAATCCTCCTTCACCTCCATGTTAGCAATGGCAGTTACAAAAGAGCAGGGCTCAGTTGGAAAAAGGTCATATCATTTGAGCAATTGGTGTCAGCCAGTATCTTTGTGAAGGGTGTGGAAACCAACCACAGGAAACCATTAGCCTTTGCTTGTTTTAAGGAAGTACTTACTGTATTTCAACCCAAACCATTACCTTTTCATAAACCTAACCAAGTACTTATGGTGCTTGAACCACCAAAGTGCGACCATCACCTGAAATACGTCTTATTTTTGAAATTCTAACCAGATATTTAGTATTGCAGACGTGACGGTGGAATGAGAATGATGGTGGTCATGGTGCAGGCATGAAAGATACTTCCAACTGAACTGAATTACTTTGGAAAGAAGAAAAAGGAAAATTCATGTCCATGTGCACAAATCCAATCAATTAGATTTCGTGACTAATGTATGTGAGACTGCGTTACAATGGGGCAATGAAATGCAATCCAAGAAGTCCAGTTGGAGAAAAGTTCTGTGAGTTTAAAAGCTCATCAGATGCCAAAATACTGCACATTGTTGATATGGGGAACAACATAACTAACATACTATATTATCTCACAAGCATATCACATGTATGTTATGCTACCATAAATGCAATATTGAGCTGTTTTTGGTGATTTTATTTTTTCCTGTGTTTACAATTCAAGCACCCTTTTATTGAGGAAACAATGGAGGAATAATTTCTCATAATACAATCTAAGGTCATTTGAATCATTACATTATATATTAGATATGATATTATGCATACTATGAAGAACCAGAGAATCTTTAATGTCAAATTGCTTGTGCTATTGCTGCTTATAAAAGCATCACTCTTATCAAATAATAGTCTATATAAATACTCAACAAGATAAGTTACTTATGCAAGTTTCTTGTGTAAGTTCTTAAAACTGTCATCAGTGATCATGATGATGCCCTGAATATTATTGCTTGCAATGAGTAAACAGTGCATGTCATTTCTGATCCCTTGTGCTCTGAGCAGGTTAAGATGAAGACATGAATGCTGATGGTATTCAGATGATTGCCTTTGGACCTGAACACATCAGAAAATGAGTGCCCTGTCTTCTAATTAAATGTTTTAGTTGAGCAGCTTCCACCGCTGTAGCTCGGGATATATGGCTGACGTTTTTACCAGGCCACTTAGGAATATTTGTGCCCCCGGCAGCTTGGCTTTTCAGCAGTGATGCTGTTTAGACTCCGGCGTCTAACTGGGCGTGCTGCTCCTTGGCAGCGTTCAAGTTGCTGCTGGGCTCTGACATGAAGTTTCACACTGGCTTTGTTAGTCTTGTTGTCATGTTTATAAGGAAAAGAAAATATATTACAAGACCCCAGGAGTGCACTAACCTGCTTTCATTATATGTCTTGATGAAATGCTGTGAGTGAGCAGCCATCATGGACTTATCTCATCAAGCAATATATTGGACCATAGACTTACACATGAGAAGGGAAAAGGGTTTTGGTCTGATCTCCTCTCATAGTGAATTATAAAAACTGCATTTTGAACATGAACTACTTTTTGTACACAATGGGGGAAAAAACAGAGTAACAGAACATCATCACACACCCAGTTCTTGAAAAATCTTATCTCTCTATAAGTGCTGCCTTGCTCAGTGTTGATAAGAACAAGCTTACATGTCCTTTCTGTTTCTCAGTGCAGGACCCATGTGTGTCTGAGATGAGCACACAAATGGATTTTCATAATTTTGATATTTTGGCGATCGTTATCTTCTGTTCAGCATATTACACACTCTGAATAACAGCCTATAGCTGTTTTACAAAATTAGATATTTAAATCACTTTTTCACATCAGAGATATTCTGTGGGCTTTAGCTGCCTCTAATTACGATTATACATGCTTTGTCGTGCTTCAAGTCCACTGTTGGACAATTCTTAAACGTTTCAGTGCAACACCGGCAAAACTATAAAAACACAGATTTTATTTATATCCTTAGCGTGAGTTGACTCTGTGTTACAAAAAATGTGACTCTATTCCTGTGTAAAAACTATGATATACCAATATCAGATGACATTATTGCATGGCATCCTTAGAAGTTAATAATTTGCTCTTTTTGGTATTATGCAAATTTTCTTTCAACTGACGTGTGCAATTTAGGCAGAGTTATTGTAAAAGAGAGTAAATGTAGCAGCCTGCTCATGAACCAAGGCGACATACACGTCAGACCGCTTCTTCAGAGAAAAAGTGTGTGAACCCAGCTGTGACAAGGTTCATTAATAACTTTCATACTGCACCGCCATATATTTCCACACTGGCATCATCTCAAAATCTTCTCAAATTAAACAGAATGTATCAGACACTGCATGTCAGAAACACCCACAGTCCCACAACTGCAGTTACTTCTTTGTCTTTCTATTCTTCTCCTCTAACTGTTACCAGAAAAAGTACCAGTGTTCCTTTCAGTGAGATAATGATTTTTTTTTTTTTAGTTTTTCCATGCAGGATGACAGTATAAAATTCAGCATATATTATTTCAACCCTTCTAATAATAATTAATACATTCTGGTCATTTTTTAAAAAAAAAGAATGCCTGATCATAGAAATAATCTAGTACACTTCATGACAATGTATGCGACTGAAACCTTAAGAATATGGCACCTCTGCACCTTTAAGGCGGTCCAACAGTGTCATAAATCTTTGAAAGCTTTAACTCAGATGGAAAATTGTACATGACAACAGAAACATAAGTAAGTAATTCAAGACCAGCATTCACCAACACATTAGCTATACAATGCAGATAGACAACCACGATCATCTATTAGCATGCTAACTCAGCAAGCATTCATAACTCAAGCATATTTAGTGATGCTCGACATGAGAGTTATCGCTTAGCAGCTTCCAGACTCCATGTTGAGGTCGACCTGCAGGGAGACGTAATGCCACTCTACACCGGATGCCACATTTGGGCTTGTGGGATGTATAAATCCAGAAATACCTCTGTGAATCCTTCTGTGTGCATTCATTAATATTCAGACAGATCTGTCTCCATAGCCCTAGTCCTTACCAAATCTATAAAAAACACGCCTTGAACATAATTTAAATAACCTGTATTGCAGTGAAATGTGGGTGCTTCAAGTTAATGGAATGACACATAGTCAGCACTGGTCAGACATTTCTAATTAACATGGTACAGAGGTCTATTTGCAGGCCAGTAGAGCTAAGCGCTCATTTGTTTTAGATAATGATTAATAGTATCGTCAATGCGTTATCAGAAATGTTTGTCACATTTTCAGGATTCTCAGGTAGCCTGACTACTGCTATCAATCACTGATGACATTTACTGTTGCATATTAATGTGCTGAAGTTTCATCAACGGGTTCCCCACAGTGATTGATGCAGCAGATTGTCCCCATATCTCCCTCACCACAGCCCTGCAGAATACGAGATGAATAGAAGATCTTCTCCCAGACACGCTGTGAGTTGTATCAATGGATGATCTTCTCACTGTGCCTTAATGACAGGCAGTGATAAGCCTGTTTACACACTTAGGCTAAATGTACTTTTTCTCCCCCAATCCTCTCCGGCCCCAAGCTGCAGTAGCAGTTTTTGTGTCTTTTGTGTTGCTCTGCTGCTGAGTCATTACATAGTTTGTTCTTCTTGAGAGAACACATCACACATTTTCTTTCCTTATATCAACACTTTTTTTTTTTTTTTTTTCCTATATCCATTTTCACAGTCTGCTTAATCTGTTGAAATTGTCTGCAGCATATGGTAACATAATCCCACAGTTATTCAGTAGATTGCTCTGAGTCCACGTTCTTCATATTTTAGTTGTATATTTCTTTTATTTGTCATCTTCCCACCTCAGACATATTAACTTTGCCACTGGAAAGAGCAAATTTAACTAATCATTATTTTCATAATTGATTTTCCTTTGAAAATTCCCCATTGATCATGTCAAATAGTCGTCTCTGAATCTTTCTTCTCTTCATTAAAGTGTTGATCTGTCCGGTGTAACTCCAGCGGTTTCTATCTTTGAGGTTGGTCATAAAGGTTCGCCGTTGTTGGTTTTGTAAAGACTGCCGTAAAGGATGCCCTGATGTTCAACTTGCTTTGTGAGACAGGTCCCTGGGCCTTTGCACTGCTAAAAAATTCACTTTCAAAATCCAAACAGGAAATCTGAGTGAACAGCTGCGCAGACACAGGGCCGGCTTCCCGACAGTTGGTAGACAGAAGGTGGAGGAGGCTTTTTTCTCTCTCTTTTCCTTCTCTTCTTATAGACAGCAGTATACAAATGCACAGCACACTGATTCTGTAACTAGTAAGCAGATAATACACGCAGCTGCACATTAAATGAAAGTGCACTACTGTTGCATGCAGAAAAAAACAAAACAACACTGGTGTTTGTTTACTTATGAAGCCTTCCTCCAAGAATTGCTTTCACACTTTGTGCTGCTATGAGTGGAAGTAAAGAGCCTCTGATCACCACTGTGGCAGATAGTCTATTTGCTTTTAGTAATTTTGCATCTCTGTGAACAAAAGATACTGTGTTGAAAGTGCTCCAAACTTTAAATGCTCATAACAGCATCAGCCTCATGTGGCAGTGCGTTCTCCTCTGTGGCCTTGCTATCCTTGTGGTTATGCCCACTTCTGAGTCTGTAAACTCCTCAATCTTCCTCAATTATTCTTTGTGACTTGTGTTTTGTGTAGAACACAATCTGACAGAGCTGCTTTTTATTTACCCAATATTATATGACAGCTTATTGGGTATTAAGTTGATCATGAGAACACAAACACCTCTGTGACTGAAGAAGCCAATGTGTAGTCCAAATGCCCAAACCCAATTATTTTAACAATGTTATTATGCTTGACAGTACTTTTGCAAAGCAAAGCAAGTTATCAAAGTCCATTATTATATATTTTCATCAAATATTCCAGCGAGGAAATCCAATAAATAGTTTTTAGAGTTGTGTTTTCAACTTGTTTGAACTCATGAAATTCTGGAATGGTATTAAAACCGCAACAGTTAGCAAGGATAGTCTCAAAACAATATTTTGTGTGTGCGCATATGGTATTTGTGTTTATGTATGCTTTCTTTGCCTCTCCCTCAGGATCTCCTTTCCTTGCCGGATGAGCGTTTATTCTCTGTCTGTGCCTGTGTGTCCTTTATGCACTTCACATCCTTCTGCAGTTGTGTCTCTAGGTAATAAGAAACGAGAAGAAGCAGGGCGTGAGTAGGTTTGACAGTGGTAGAAGCTGTGGAATACATTATTGTGTATTCCTGCGCAGCATAGCTTGCTCACACTTTGTCTCCAGAAATTTTGCTGAAGACACGGAAAAAGTTAATACTAAAGAAAAAAAAAACTGACAGCGTCTGAGCAGTTGACATTGTTTGATGTGGATAAAAAGGAGGAGGAGGAGGAGGAGGAGGACGTGTCACTTCGTGGCCTTGTTTAAGTCCGACTGACATTAAATTGCATTTCATTCTTGACAAACAAATGTATGTGGTGTGTAAACTACAGAGCATTTCTGTCATGAAATATTCCCAATTCAAAATTATTTTTCTTGATTTTTCCTGGACTCTGTCTGTATCTTAGGACCTTGCACAGGCGTCTTCACAAATCACATGACTTGAGCATGGAACTTTGGCCACGTGATTCTAAGTGGTTGTATGTTGGGAGATTACAATCCTGTTTCTGCTCAGAGATGGTCTTTGGTGTCAGGTATGACTTCTGGTCGATCACTTTGACCCACTCCCAGTCGATGCTGTGACTGGTTTTGGTTTGGTGTTCAGAGACAGCTGATCTCGGCTGATTCATCATCTGACCATCTGTTATCATGTGACCGAAGCTGTTGTTTTTCTGTCCATCGATATAGACAGAGGACGTCTTCGCATATTAACATTTCATTTAAAACTGTATTTGCATAAAGCAGCAACAGTCAGCATCCTACCATCTGCGACACAGTTTGTGATCACAAACTGTGCAACAGATTGTGAACTGCAGCACACTTTAGCTTTTTAAATTCTAGCTAATGTCTCAATCAAATCTCAATCAAAGTAGAGGCAAAACCCAACACATAACAACAAAGACTTTGGTAAATAATGTGCAAATCAATATTGACTCATTTAAATCAGTCTATCCCAGGCAAGGGTTTGGAACCCACTATGGGGTTGTAAGATAAATGTGAGGGGTTGCTACATGAGATTTTTTTTTTTTGGCAAGTCAAAATGATTGGTAATCACTGATGTGGTCCTTTTTATCCACGGCTCTTTGGATGTTTAGTGTCGGTCTGTTAATTGGTTGATCCACCACTTTGTTCCAGACTGAAATATCTTAACAACTATTGGATGGATTGTCATGAAAGTTTACACAGATTTGTGCTCCCCAGATGGTGAACCCTACTTTGGTAGGATCCACTGACTTTTCATTCAGCGCCTCCAACATGTTCCAGCTTTCACTTATCGAGTGAAATACTGTGTCTCAACAAACATGAAATGGATTGGCGTGAAATTTGGTACAGAACCTTACGTTCATGGACACTTAGGATCAACTGTAATAATTTTGGTGATCCTCTGGCTTTTCACATAGAGCCATCATCCGGTCAAAGTTTTGATGTGCCCAATTCTTGCGTAAAAATGAACGACATTCATGTCAGTCTCAGCTGTGTTAGCCCTCTTGCTACACGGCTAGTTAACAATTTTTAGCCTGCTAACACACTTGACTAAGATAGTGAACATGGTAAACAATATGGCTTACCTGCTTAGCATTAGCATGTTAGCACTGTCTATGTGAGCATGGCTGTCGACTGTTAGTGCTGTCCCTTAAAACAACTATCTTTGGCTTGTAAAGCACATACAAGTTATTTCAATCCTCTACTTTCTCTGAAATAATTGGTCATTGTTGTATTAAAAGACAAATTTGCATTGTGATTTTATTTTGTACAGCGACCCTCTGAATATTTTCTTTCCCTAAGATTTATTTCATTATTGACCCGAGGTAATGCAGAAGGACTCTTCTCCTTGATAAGACTTTTCCTTGAATCTTGGTAAATAGTAGAGAATTTTCTCCCTGTGCTAGTGTTTCTCCCTTTGTTTAAATCCTTCTCATCCTCTCTCAGGATCACTCTTATCCATATTTGGTGCTGTTGAATTGTACCTTCTGCCTTTAAAGTAGCTGATACAGTATGTTTGATTTAAAACAGCATGGTTCTTACATTCTCTTTGATGTGGGCTTTTTTTTTTTTTTACCAGAGTGAATTTGGTAGCTTCCTTCATCTTCTTGGCATTGCCTCACATTCTGCAAAGAAATCAAGTCCCAAATTCTCTTTTTTTCCCCCCAAATGCTTGATAATGCGCCAGCTGAAAAGTATAATATGTAACATTTCTGCATTCAAATGTCTAAAAATATCTAGAACTATGTTTTATATTTTCTTGAGTTGTACACACACGTAATCCCCATAGTTTCCAACAATGTTCAAACCCAGAGTAACTTTATTCAAGGTAACGGTGCGTGTCATTTAGTCGTCTGTCTCTGACGTCTTATCCCTTTCACCCCCTCTAGTTGCTATAACTTCAGGACACAGGAAACACCAGATGATACATCAGAGAGTGAAGGACTGTCATTCTCATTAGAATGGTGGTTATTGATGATATCTGCACTACCACACAACTTCATCAAACTCCGTCTTTTGTTATTGTTTGGACTGAGACAACCCTTGCAGCATAAAGCATATACTGTGCTTGTGAAATCTAACTTGAGACTTTGCTCTATGTTTTGTCTGTTTCCAGTGTATACTCTCATTAATCAGTGAAAGAAATGGTCAAAACAGGTGGGAAGAGGTCTCCCAAGGTGGTTGACATGTAATCGGTAGTTAAAAAGTTCTGTGCCCAGGGACTTGAAAACTTCACAGATGCTTCAGAAGTGCACACATCAAAAGAAACAGGCAGTAAAAAAATAAGATGTTGTGTGTGGATGTTAGATTTCAACCATCCTTAAGTTTATCTCCTGCTCTTCAGATGTTTTTTGTTAATGCTCCTCTGAGGTGTCAGTGAAATTTTCACTGGTTGCTTTCAATCTTTCAGACTTGAAATTGTACACTGAGCAACAAAAACTTACACAGACTGCACAGAAAGACAGTTCTCCAGTATTCACATCAGCTCCATTGTACAACCCTGATTCCAAGAAACATAAATAAAAAGCAATGTGGCGATTTTCTAATCACCCTTGTCATATACTCAATTGAAAACAATACACTTTCAGCTCTTAATCTTTTTTTAGAGCTAAAACCAACATGCAGTCACACAGACTACACCCATTTTACCCCACCCTGGCAGTTCAGACCATAGCTTACATGTCATTTGTGATAAGTTCATGTGTTTCGACTCATTACAGTGTGATAATGATATGTCAGTGGTGTCCAACCTTTCATCCGGTGTCTAAAAATAGACCGTGCAGTGGGGCAGAGAGGAAATATGAAGGCTAGAGTGACAGAGATGTTTCTCTGATAGCAAGCTGTTCTCATACCACCTAATGAGACAGGAGATCAACATGTCATTCACAATGTAACTCTGGAAAGCTGATTCGGTCGCACACACCTCAATGTTGTACATGTTGGCATTCATGCAAAGCAGAGCCGTATCCATGAGATGTCAGATGTTTGCATTAAAATATATCAGAGTGATTTGATAGGAATTAACCCCAGTATTCTAAATCCCATATATCTGAACATTACTTTAACACATACAGTAAAGATTAGGATTTGTTATTTTTCTTTTAAATTATTTTAATAATTCCAATGCCTTTTGAACCATTTGATGGTTTGGACTGTTGGTTGGACAAAATAAGCATTTTGAAAATGTCACTTTAGGCTCTGGTGGTGAAGTGGTTCATTGATTAATTTCTCACTTTGTTCAGACTTTTTACAAACCAAACAATCAGTTGATTAATGGAGAAAATAATCAGCAAATTAATCCATAATGAAAATAATCAGTAATTGCAGTCCTATACAAAATACCTCAAAATGAGCTCCACCTCAATCAGCTACAACAGCAAAATCCTGCTTTTACATGAATGCACAAGTAATAATAATCAAATCCAATGATACAATATATAATAGTGTGATATTTGTGTCCACTGGGTACCTTTATTTTTAATACGTAAAGTACATTTTTCTGATTATACTTAAATATCTTTTTATGTCAGCAACATTTTTAATGCAGGACTTTTTAATGTAAGTATATTTACAGTGGTATTAGTAGTTGTGCTGAAGTGAACAATCTGAATACTTCCTCCACCAGTGATTAGCACAGGGAACAAAGTCCTCTTCAGTAATAGAAGGTGAAGAGAAAGTGGGGAAAGAAAATACACTCCACTGCCATCATTGAGTCAAAATGTCACTATGTCTGATAGTACCAAATGCCAACAAATGTAATAGCATTCCCATTAGACTCATCTTTACTTTTTGTGCTAATCAACATATGGTAGCTAACACACTAAGCTAAAACTGGCATTTAACTCAAATCTTAAATACAACCTCACAGACTATGCTGCATATTTCACTTTTAAACATGATTTAAACTCAGCTTTTTGTATTGTTATTGATCTTTTCAGTTTTTAAAAATGTAACCAATTTTGAATTAATACATAAAAATATTGACAAAATTAATAATAAGGAAATAAACCCACAATAATGAGCCATAAGGATATATTAAAAGTTGAGCCAGTGGTGATCAGAACCACAGGTTAAACTCAGTACAAACACACTTTTAAAAACTAGATGACAATTAAAACATGTCCTTACTATGTTTGTCAGGTCTCAAGGATACACACAATGCTCCACAAAGTACCTTTAAAGGTCCAGTGTGTGGGACAGGGGCTGCATCTAGACTGAGCAGCAAGTCAACCAACCAACCCACAACTCGTCGATAACTGGCGATTAATGAATTCAGAAAATGCATACATCTGATGTTACTCAGTCCATTCTGAGAGTGTTCATAGATTAGTTTGCCAATCCCAGGCAACGACCCAGAAACTCTGGAATTCACAGCTCACCCAGTCTCCAAAAACCGATTATTGTCCAACTCCGACCTCTCTACTTTGGGGACCCTCCATCAAACCACTGAGCTTCCAGGCTGACCATTCCTTGAAGCCGACAGCAGCACACTGGCAAGACTATGCAGGTGACTTTGGAGCTGTGGGAGAATCACTAAGCTTGTCTATTAGATGCAAGAGGCATCGCTAGGGTTTTTTTTTTCATTGGCCAAGTGTTGTATTGATTCTCAAACTGAGGATTTGTATTTGCCTATTTGGATCCTGAAGTTTTATGTATTTATTTATTTATTTATTTATTTATTGGTGTTGAGATAAGGACTCATTCATTGGTAGCTGAACTTTATTATGGATTTATGTATCTGGTTATCATTACGGATGTTCCATGTTTTTTAGGAGTCTGCTCGCACTGATATAGACTCATAAAATAACATTAATTGTGTACGAAAGTGAATATATTAAACTATATATTATACAGAGTAGCTGGAGATCATTCACAGTGATCCTGTCCCCAGATGAAAGTTGTTTCAATGTGACCTGTTTACCTATCGTTGACATCATTGTCATGGCAACATCACGTGCTGGGGAGAGTGTTGTGTGTCATTGCTGCTCACACATTAATGTTACAAGAGAGAATTTGCATTCAGCTTCTAAATTGCAAGAACAGAACATGTCTCCTTTTCTCTAGGACACAATAACTAGAGTAAGTGCAGTTGTAAGAATATGTCAGAGTCAGAAATATAATGGACTAATCGTCTGAGCCTTGTCTTTTGTGCTGGCCCAATCAGAAGAGTTGTGATGTTAATTAATTGATTAAACATGATTTTTTTTATTGCCATCGTTCAGGACATCTGATCTTGAATGAAAATCTGATGCAGACCATTGAATAATAAGTGGTGTACGATTTAGTGGCATTTACCAGTCAGGTTGTAGATTGTAAGCAGCTTCATACCAGTTGACTCACCCTTCCCTATGGTGGCCACGGAAAACGTGAAAGGCGCTCTGTAAAGCCAATGTTTCATTTGTCCATTCTGGGATACCATAGAACATGGCAGTGCAACAGGAAGACTCTGTGGAAGAGGAATCGCTCCCTCTATAGATATAAGAGCTCATTCCAAGGTACCAAACACACAATTTTTATCTCCAGGTGATTCTAAACTGATGAAAACATAACTATGAATATTACATTACAATAGATCCCTCTAAATCCTCCACACTGAAGTCTAATTTACTTTACAATGCACCCTGAAGTGTTCTGCTACAGGAAATGCTGAACTCTGTGCTCTACTCGGCTTCATTTTGTGCTGGTTTTGACTTACCTTGTCCATTTCTTTCTTTGATCAGAAGCCCTCGTTATTCAAGACCTAGAAATTGTTAAAGGGCTACTTTTGAATGCGCATGTACAGTTTACTGAAGCAACCTTTGCAAGAAAATGGAAAATTTTCCCTTCTGCTTTGGGAACAGCAGCTTGCTTCACCTCTTTTCGTTTTTGTCTCCTGATATCTTCTTCCTTCACTTCTGTGCTCCCACTGACACAGTGAGTGATGGCAATCCCCCTTTCTCTCACTTTCTCTCTGCACACGCACATGCACAGTCATAACTGTCATCACTGTCTCTCCCCTCAGCAGGCAGCTGATGACTGTTAGTGAACAGTGTACTATATTCACCACAAACTCTACAATGGCACTTTCCATGAGGGGAGGGCACGTAGGAGGGGATGATTGTGTGTGTGTGTGTGTGTGTGTGTGTGTGAGTGTGTGTGTGTGTGTGTGTGTGTGTGTGTGTGTGTGTGTGTGTGTGTGTGTGTGTGTGTGTGTGTGTGTGTGTGTGTGTGTGTGTGGGTGTGTGTGTGCGCTTACATGCATTAATGTGCCTGTATTTGTGAGGATTGAGGACATCTCCTTGAATCCAAATCCATCTAGAAGAAAAAAAAGAAATCCACATTCAGAAGCATAGCTGGTGAAAGCCACTGACAGACAGCATGTCAGTGCAGCATCTTCTTTGTTTTGGCAATGCTATATTTTGGGCTATTGCTGTGCAGTCGCCAACAGCTGCAGAATGCATCCATGGAAACTCCGTCAGAACCACATTTTCTCTGGCAGCTAGAAGGACATGCGGCCTTAAAGACAATCTTTTTTTCTCATTTTGTAGAGTGGTTTGGAGGTTAGACAGAATACCTTGATAACGACATAAGGAGCAGGCTATTGGCTTAAGTAAGGATCTTTGTGTGGGTATAGAGGATAGACCTCATGCCTACAATTGGCACAGATGGATAAATGGATGGGTGTATGCATGAAATGGGCCTCGTGACAGGAAAAAAGATACATGTCAGACACACTTGCGAAGTGCATCTACATCTGTTTAATCCCAGCATTTCTGTGTTGTTGTGTGGTGTACAGTGTGTGAATAATTGTGTAAGTGCTAACCTTTTTGGTTAAACTGTTGCTTTGCATACTGTATGCCACTGAGCTGCTCTCAGCCGTCCCTCTGCACCCATGAATATCCTAATGAATACGGCTGTCTGTTCTCTGGAGAAAGCACCCACTGTTTCTCTCCATCTCAGGGGAGGAGGCAAGGTGCTGCTGCTGGCTCTCTAATAACCAGCATTGAATATAGAGCACTATAAAGCTATCTCTGAGGGATTATTGCACTTCAAGAACCAATTAATGGAAGGTACAAGTTTAAACTGAGGCAAGCAAATAGCCGAGAGGTAAACAAGACACAAATTCCAGCTCATTCTTTGTACTGTGTCTTTTTGCTTTAATTAAATCATGTGTTTTAAGGGAAGGATTAATGTAGCACTTAAGGCTAGAACACGGTAAACAGAAGTAGGAAAAAAGTCATCATATAAAAAACGTGGTTGAGTAAAAAATGTCAAGAGGGGTGCAAGTGATCAGAGTGTGCGTAAAGTGTAAGTATAAAGGGAAAGGTGTCTTAAGCCCTGCAGTTGGGTAATGTGGTGTTGGACCTTGGAGAAAATAAGATGGAGCTTGAGATCGACAGGCAGTTTGGTGCTGCATCTCCAGTCATGCAGATGCAGGACTGTCATGCTGAACAAGAATCTGAGGCTGAAGCTCTTAATTTACCAGTCCAACTGTGTTCCAACCCTCACTTACAGTGACAAGCTTTGGGTAGTGACCAGCAGAATGAAGCCGTAGATTTAGGTTGCTGAAATGAGGTTCCTGTGCAACATGTTTGGGTTCAGATATCTTGAAGGAGCTCAGAATAGATTGGTGAAACCAGCATGTACAACCTTGGATTCCTCTCTGCTGTCAGGTTTTTGTTTGTGTCAATTGAAAAGCCCTCCATTGGAATTGATTTGGAGACCAAATAATCTTTTCTTGCCAACGTATTTGAGAAAGTGTTTTGTACACAGCACACAACTTTTTTGGAATGAAAGGTTCCACTCAGGCTTTTGAACCCATCATAGCAAAGAAATGACACACTTAAAGGTTGCAAATGGTGTTTGACTGATACTGAAGATTCTAGTTCTTGAACTGTTTTAATATTAGATCATTTGGCTGCCTTTGATACAGTCCATCAGTACGTATTAATTGACAGACTAGGTACTGGTCTCGAGTGCTTTAAGTGTCATCTGAGTGACAGAACTTCCTCTGTGTCTGCAGGGCATACTCATGTGGTGAATTGAAAGTCAAAATATAGAGATATCTAGGTTACAAGTGGACACATTTGGTTGGAAAGTGAATGACATCTAAGTTGCTTGTAAGTGATATCAATGACATTACTTCTTGTAAAACAGGTCCCCATACACACTGAAATACTGTTATTGAAATGGTGTTGAAACAGTGGTTACAGTATAACCTTGATGTCTGAAACACTCTTTTCAGTCATATTTCTTCCACTTTTTAACCTACATGTCTGACCTTCAAATCATCAAATAAAACCTTACACATTTTTCTTTATTATTATCATTCCATGAAAAAAAGTCATCCAATGAAATGACATGAAGCCCTCAAGCAGTGACAATTTCCCCCATTTGTGAGAAGGAAAAAGTGTTTCACAAGCTGAGACTGGAGCGAGAGAATGTCTACAGAAGATCTACTGTGATGTCAGGAGCACAGTTTGATGCATCACCCATCATGGTGGAAGTTCACATCAAAAAGAACTGGACCAATTACTGCAATCCAGTTGATCCTGAACAGCAGCTGGCAGCATGATAGACACACACACATGGCTTCAGTGCTCTTTGCCTCAGGGAACTGTCTTCAAAAAAAAATGTTCATGTCTCTTCTACAGCTAAATTCATTTGTAATAGATTGTATTCATTTTTATTTTTTTTTTTACAGTTTTGGACCAAAATAGAGTAGATTTGTAAGGTCTGTATTCCAGTCATGTCCACATGGGAAGAGACCCCGAGGTAAACCCAGAAGACGCTGGAGGGGTAATATATCCAATCTGTCCTGGGAATTCCTCCTCCCAAGGAGCGGGAGAATGTGACTTGAAAATGTAAAGCAGTGCCGTCATGTATGTGCCACTGAGAAAGCAGAAGAATACATATGAAGAGGAAGATAGATGAATGTAGAGGTGAAACGATTAGAATATTTATCAATAGACAGAATATAATTTAACAAGACTTTTGATAATCAATTCAGCAATTTATCAGGCAGAAGGGACAAACAGTTATCCCTTTTTTTTTCAAATGAGGATTTGATGCTTTTCTCTGTTTCATTGTAAATCAAATATCTTTGTATCTCTGCATGTCTTGGTTGCCAACTTGGGCTCTCTGAATTTATGATGAGCATTGTTTTGTTTGACAATTTTGTACACTAAAATGATCATTGCAGGCACCCTGTGGGGGTTTTGATCACTAGTAGCACTATGGGGCAGCATTTATATCAGTGGGTCCTTGTTTTGTGTCAATCCTCACAATGGCAACATGAAGGACATTCCTATGCTTTCACACCAGTCCACTGATCAACAGTTGGTGGTGGTAATGTGTAAAGAAAAGTAGCAATGAGCAAGCTAATGATGGGCTAGCTGGCAAACACTTTATTGTTTTTGTAAATGTTTTATGAGCAACGAACCACATTCAGCAAGTTTGTTAGACTTCAAGCATACACACATTGCTTTTTGATGAACACAATATGCTTTAATCAAAACATCTAATAGTCATTATTTACAACAAAAACATTAGTTTCATGGATGGATGGATACATTTTAATGTTACACTATGAGAGAAATGATGGGACAGTTTTATCATTGCAACAACACACTGGTTGAACTCACCCTCTATACAAACTGAATCCCCTGAATCTGTGGATTCAGGGGGCATACATATTTTCATAATGTGAGCTAAATTGGATGCCTGCCAGATGTTTCAGGCAGTCCGAGAAGGAAGTCAGAGCAGGAACTTGGGCTAAAGGGTTCCAGTTGAGCAGAGGACACAGTGCAGAAACCCTAAATGAGCCTCACCACTCACTCAGGCAAAAGAGGTATCAGTGTTAACATCACCAATTGAACATCACAAAGTCTTAGGCTTGGTTACAAATGTGCATTTATACAAGTAAAAACATATTGCAGATTTCTTTAACTACTTTCTGTTCATTTCCATGGCATTTTCAGCGGATGTTCTAATTCAAAGACACTTTTGGAAATACATACTTGAGCTATCTAACCAAAAGGCTGCTCTGATGCCAAGGGCAAATTGTTTATTGAAGGTTTTTATCTGACACAGAAGCATTAGAGGGATGTTTACTGGGTTGAAACTTACTTAGGGTTGAACTTTTTTTTGGGTGACTGGACCAGTCAGCTACACAATCTGTTTTAACTGGACTAATGTTTTTTATGCAATGGCCTGGATATGTGCATGCGTGTGTGTTTTCTTGCTCCAAGCTGCCTGGGTGGGAGGTGTGGGGAAGTCTTATTAATCCTGACAGTCTGCGTCATTTTCTATGGGATTATTTGTGCTTGTTTGTTACATGAATGGGCTGATAGCATTATCTGGAAGCATGTTTTTTGGTGACATTAGGCGGTTATAGAAAATGACACTCTGGTCTAATTGGCTTTTATGGAATGAGCACAATGTAGAAGAGCTTTCTTTGTGTAAGGAGTTCATTAAAGAACGTGCGTGGTCCTAAAACACAGCATGCAGCTGATTTTCGCTGATTTAAATCTTGGTGGAGTCAAAGCACTGAAATTACCAAGAATTGAACTGAATATTGATTGATTGAGGTTTTCTCAGCTCTATTACAAATATATGGTTAATGTGGGCAACCAAAGAGATGTTTATTAGACATGGAAAGCACTTTGTCATCTGAGAAGGTACAGCTGTAACTATTGTAGTCATTGGCCACCAGCAAACAACAGCAGCTGATGTCACTGAAGTGAGCACACATATAAAATACAAAGTATCTTGTGTATTCATTACAAGCTTGGATACATACAGGCACAGCAAAAACAGCTGGCAAGATTTGCATCATGTACAGTACTTGGAGGGGAGGTGACGGATTAAAATACAAGCAACACGTCTGTTTGCAGGAGGAATGCATTTTTAATATTGTTCCATGTTTTTACCCTCATTTAACATGAATAATTATAGCACAGGATGAAGTCACAAACAATTTGTCTATGAGATACTTCATCTTCAAATTCAATTAGCATTACGCAAAGCCTTTGAGCTTGTTTCCACACTTGCCTTGCTGCATTATGCATGACGATTAGCTGTTTGTATAAATTTAATTTGAAAGCATCACATGCTGCACTCTTACGCCAAACTTGCAGGGGAATTGAAATTTGGAATTATTAGAAAGAGTGAGAATGTGCAATAACGAATCAGATGGAAGAAAGAAATCTCTGCAGATCACGCAGTTTAATTCAGGAACGAAACGCAATATGGTTTAGCTACGTATGGCTGTCAGGACGAAAGAAAATAAACAAAACGGATATATAAGAGCACTAATAATAATGACAAATGTTGGGACGCTGTGTGAAACTTGTCATCACAACTAAAACCGAAAGTATCTAGAATTTGGGCAGGTAGTAACCATCCCTCATTGAAGTATCGAGCACTTGTTACCAACAAGCCGGCGGTGCAGAGAAGGTGTGGTAAAAAACAAAAAGGCTTAGCTGGCTGATGCTGCAAAGTGTGCTCAGATAACCAATTTTTTTTAAAGCAGTCTGCCAGTGATGATTAGGACAGCTGCAAAGAGGCAGGAACATCAAAGCGAAGTGAGCAGGGAGCTGGTGCTTTGTCATGCTTACATGCTTTGTGAGCTAACTTAGAACAAAATGTTTTTGTTAACCTTGAGGTTTCAATGCTGGAGACCTGCTGCAGGTTTCAACATTTCCAAGGTTTTACCTCGTCAGAGTCGGTGCATAAACATATAGAGAAGTTTATGCTAAACTTCTTGAAAGCATTTTAGAAAATGGTCAATAACTTTGACTGTAAATGACTAAAATAAACATGTAAATTGGATAATCTTGAAGATTACTGATCAGTGCTTTTCTGCATTATAGCCTATATGATATTTGATAACCAGTCCAGCTGTTACTCACTGTCACTCAACTTGTTAAATACTGACCAGGTTGCCAACTGTATTAGTCAGGACTTCCAGTATATTGTATATATTATATAAACTGATTGTCCCATACAGGACCTCCATTGTCCTGTACATTGACTTTTTGCACTGACAAGTAGGATGCACTCTTACAGATCTTTGGTCTGATACACCAGCAATAGCAACAAAAACAAACACATGTGGGCTGATCACACAGAGTGAGATTACCTGTCATCCAACCTCAGGCCCCCACATGTACTGCACATTAGTTGTACATGTGTCAAGTGGTGCAAAAAAAAAGTTTCACTAATGTCTGATGTTGTTCAGTGGGTTTGGCATGTGCAAATATAGATAAACATGCAAGAAAGAACACTGTGCTTCTACAACAAACAATGGGAAGCAAGAAAGATGTGGGTTAAGCCCATCAGCTGTGACTCAATGAAAACTTCTGTACTTTATGTCGCCAGGAATTCTCAATTGGCCATGACGGTGAGAATGGCCCAACTCAGCATGCTTCCACAGAAATGCACAAGAAGGCCTCACAAGCTGAAGGTGCAAGCAATATTGATGCATTCTTCATGACTTCTACTGTGGAAAATGACAAAATCGGAGCAAGTGAACCCTTGTGTGTACCAAAAGATTAAACACGGACTCAGCTACAACAACACCAACTGTCTAGTTAAGCTCAAAGGTGCTTTGTTTCATGACTTGTAAAGAATAAAAACTTGGAAATAACGAAAGCTGACATGATTGCAATAAATGTTTTAGGACCAAGACTGTGCGGGGTATTTACTGCTAGCTGGGAGGAAGTACAGAAAGTCGGACAGGATACCACAAAATCCACCAGTAAGAAAGGGGTGGTAGTTTTTCGAAACATAGGGAAAGCCAACTTGACCAGCATGCTCAGAATTGTCTCATTTGTCCTCAGTGTGCTAGACTCCAATGTCTTTGTAGAAAGGATTTTCTCTCTGATGACCATTAAATGGTCAGACTCAAGAAAAAGATGCAGCTCAGAACTGATCAAAAATGAACTTCAAATATCAGTGAGCTGTGATTCATCATGCAAGGACTTTTACTCTCTGGCTGTGCATAAGGACAAAGGACTCCTTGAATCTGTCAAGGGCAGCAAAAAATACCCATGAAAAAGTAGACTCGGTGAGTCGTGCCCCTCTTTTCTTCTTTTGCATTGTTTTTTGGTTTAATTGAGATTTCTTTGATAATTCATTTTGAGGATTATTTACCTAAGCTACCTAAGCTAAATTTAGTAAAACTATAGACTAAATGAAATGAACATTTTTTTGACACCAGTTGACATATAGACACACACACACACACACACACACACACACACACACACACACATACATATATACATATAATATATGTATGTATGTAAGGCAAGGCAAGGCAAATTTATTTGTATAGCACAATTCATACACCAGGCAATTCAAAGTGCTTTACAGAAGCATAAAAATACATTAAAATCATACATTTCAAAGAAAGAAAGAAAGAAAGAAAGAAAGAAAGAAAGAAAGAAAGAGATTAGAAGACAATAGAAAAATAAAAATAAAATACAATTTAAGGAAAACTAAAAACAGAAGCCAGTAAAAGACAATAATTTAGCATTTAGAATGATTAAAGTCATTGAGTGAATATATTTACCTTCTGTAAAGCTGTAGCAAATAATAATGTTTTCAGCCCTGATTTAAATGAGCTGACAGTTGGTGCAGACCTCAGGTGTGCAGGGAGAATATTCCACAGATGAGGAGCATAATAACTGAAAGCTGCTTCACTTTGTTTGGTTCTCATTCTGGGAACACACAATAGACCTGTCCCTGGTGACCGGAGAGGTCTGGATACTTCATATGGAGTTAATTAATCTAGAATATATTTTGGTCCTAGACCATTTAATGCTTTGTAGACCAACAGTAAGATTTTAAAGTCTATTCTTTGACTCACAGGAAGCCAATGTAGCGATCTGAGGACCGGTGTGATATGGTCCATTTTTCTGGTGTTTGTAAGGATTCGTGCACCAGCATTTTCTGTACAGCTGTAGTTGCCTAATTGATTTTTTGTTTAGGCCAGTAAAGACTCCATTGCAATAGTCCAACCTGCTGAAAATAAATGCATGAACAAGTTTTTCCGTGTCTTCTTTGTATGTATGTATGTATGTATGTATTTGTGTTTCATACCTATTATGTATTCTGTATATGTCTGATTCCTCCTCATAACTACAACTATTGTTACTTCAAGTTACTTCTACAGGATTAACAAGAAGAGGATGCCTTTTTCTAGTCTGCACTGCAAGAGTCATATGTGTTTTGACAGAGCAGGGGTTGCAAATGAAAAACTATATTAGGCTAATGGTTCCAAATAGGGGACTGAATTTAAGGTGCCTGTTGTAAAGTAACACAAACTACATTAAAACCTGTCTGGCCGCAGCCTGACAGTTGAGAATTGATCTTTATTTTGACTGTAAGAGATTAGCTGTCATTATGATAAATGACTCAAAACAATACACTGTATATTCACATCATACCCTACTCACTGTGACACACAGGTGAACATGGCTCTGAACAAAAAAGGGAAAGGATGGAGGAGGAAGGAGCAGGAACCAGCACAGATTCAATTAGAGGTGCGCTATCGAATGTCATACTGTGACTTTGAAGAAAATTAGAGGACAATGCATCATTCATATAATCAAATTTAGCCACTTTATTCAAGTTATTTATTGCTGCATTACAAGAAATATGATAAATGGCAATTATGTTTCATAATACTCTACACATGTATTTGCCTATGTCAAGGTTGGACTCATGTGTCAGGTAGAATTAAGTGATTCAAATTGGGGTCACTTGACATCAAATTGTTGCTCTTTGTTGCCAGTCTGCTCCTGTTTTTTTTAAACTGTAACATAGCTAATAATCAACACAATCTACTAATTTTAACCATGAATAATCAGTGAAGAGTATCTCATCCGTGACCCTGTGGGCTGACTGTTGATGATTCTCACCGCCTGTGGATAAAAAGCACTTCCCAAAGCAGGTGGTGTGAGACTTGATAGTGCACTAATAACCCTCAGATGGTAGCAAAAAAGTAAATAAATGATGCCTTGGATGAGTATTATCTTTCATATTAACATTGTATGGTATGTATGGCTGAAGGATGTGGTTGTTTGTTTCATACCTGTCACTGTCAAATCCAGGACTACGCTTTGTCACGTGACACTGTGAAGTCCTTGGTTACAGTGCTTTCATTGTACAGTAATTGAAGCTAACTGTCGTTTCTACTGGCATACCATTTTTACAATTGTCCTCCAAGGAAGAAGCGCCTCTGTTATTCATTATTATTGTTGTCACGCCAAGTGCAATAATAGGAAATTAAAAAAAAAAAAAGAAAAAAATTAAAACTGTTGTTAGTCTCAGCAGAAGCATCATGGACAGTGAAGTGAAAGTGAAATAAAGTCTCCTGAAATCAATGATAGTTTTGTTTGGAGAGACAGGCTATTTTCTTCACACCACAGGTACAGCTCCCACACCTCTATCCTATAGGCCTCCTTGTTGTGTTCATGGATCAAACAAATCACTGTGGGTTGCTATGATGTTGGCCACACAGTCAGTGTCAGGCTTTTTCTCCATGCTGTTTTATCCTACCTTCCTTTCCATGTCTTTCTGTCATGCTTTCCCACCTCCTTGTACCATTGTAGCAGCTTCACCTCATCACCCTGTATAGTGATCATTTTGTCCACCTCCACAACAGTGTGTATTGTGTGATGTATTACAGGGAAAAGCAAGAAGACACACCAAATGCTACTTAAACACTTTGCATTCACACTGTTTCAACACTGGTGTTATTGCACTTTCAGAAATCACACCATGACTACCATTATCCTTTTGAACCTGAGGCTGTCTTTCACTTCCTTTATCTGCAGGCTAATTGCATAGTCAATAGCCAGGCACGCTATATATTGCTTTTTTCCTGACAACCTAAGGTACTCAGAAATGGCATTCATTGGCATGTCAGTGTTATTATTCATGGTCCTGATCTATGAAGACTTGTGCAAAAAGCACAGGCCTTCATGTGTAATATCATACACTGCAGAAAAGTATACTTGACATACAGTAGCAGTCTGCAAGCACACGATAAAACTGCTACTTTTCTTGAGTGTTGACAAGTGTCAAGGCTGGAAGATAGGGCAGTGGTATACCTTGACATGGTGCAATGCATCAACCAGGCCATGCAGCATGACGAGTGTGTGGGTCCCCTTGGTACGATTCATTTGGTCAGATGTAAACACATCAATCATACTCATGGTATGGCACAAGACCGAAATACTGTGGTGGAACTGGTCATGGTCCAGTTACAAGTGAACTCTGGAGTGGTTTGATTAAGGTGGGAATGTGATTCAACCTTGATCTGACCCAACTACATAGTGTACCCTGCGAGTTTGAGCAAAACAGCTCACGTAGTCAGGTGTGCTTTGCATACTGGGAAGAGGATGAGTGAAATCAACAGTTGCTAGCAGCTAACCTGAGAATAAATTGAGGTCTGACCCGGACTAGCAACAAAGTGTGTTGTCTTCTTCATGTTTGTGCAGATGGCTACATCTACCAGCTTCATCAAACAACGCAAAAAAACACTGACCTCCAGCAGCTGAACATGAGGGGATTTGACTGGTCCATTGTAAAATTTAATTTTAAAAAAAAGAAAGAAAGACAGAGAAATGCTCTCTCACAGATTCTTGCACCCAGAACCTTCTTCCTGTGTTTACTTTCTCGCTGCTGCCCCAGACACATCTAAGCAGTAAGCGAGTGAAGGTTCTCACATGGCTTTAGTGATGCATTTTGTTTGGTTTGAGTTGAGAAACAAAAGGGAAAAACACAACAACTCATCCAGTTTTGGACCACAGAAAACAAACTAAAATGAAAATTTCCTTTGTGTTTCTTTCCCTGAATCCCTGACTTGTTAGCCATGGACTTTACACACATAATTTTATGCACATAAACATGGCTTTTCTGGACTCTAAAGTGCACAAATATTACATTTGCATGGTTCTAAATGTTATTGAATAATAATTAACCTTGTTTGCAGTTCAAGGGTGTTTCATCGACAATTTTAGAGATGTCTTTAATACTGAGAAAATGCTCTGTGGGTTGCCATGAAAAAGACTGAATCACTCTGACTCCCTTTCTTTGTAAGATTCTTTTTTTTTTTTTTTTTCTTGGCATTCTGTCTTTATTAGCTGGTTTACAGCGGAGATACAGACAGGAACCATGGGGAGAGAAAGAGTGGTACACCTTGTAACAGAGGTCCATAGCCAAAATCAAACCTGGGACATTATGATGGTATATGGTTAGCTTCTTAGATCAAGCCCCCATATTGAGCTCTCATCATACAGCCATGCTTTAGGGGAATCCACACATTGAATTTACATGTGAGTCATTAGGACACATAACAGTCACACAAGAGTCACACAAATCAAGGTGTGAAATGGTGTGAACCTGCCTTGGAGGGGATGTAAGTCTGACCTACTTCCACTGCCATCCTCATATCTCTTCCCAAGCTTCTTGCTTTTGCAAAGCCTCCCAACTGCTGCCTCACCTGGGTGGTAGTGACAAGGAGGGCACAAGCTGGGGTGCAGATCTGAGAAAGCTGGAGATGGGACAGCGCTGTGGCTTTGACCCCTGGTGCGATGGACATGATGGACTTGTTAATCCGCCTGACTACAGGCACTGATTCTTTTCCTTTTCCTTTCTTTCAGTTTCCTGCTGCAGTGTGCTGTCACTCTCCTCTCACTAGGTGTTGTAGCTTTGCTTCAGCCTTTTCTTCAGTTATCTGTCGACAGGAGTCGTCTGTCGCTGTCTGCTGTCCTGAAAGCTCACTTTTTCTTTACATGTCCTTTGTGATCTTGAGGTTGTGTTGCTTGGAATACGGTGAACTATTTTTGATGGAACACAATAACATATACCTGAAATTCTACTGATATTTACAATGACAGAGCTATATTTGCTTGTGAGTTGCATTTATAGACAATATTGAGTGATACTGAGTGATACATACAAGAGCAAAGCAAATACCGGGACATTGTACTTCCTTAGGAATCATCTTCCCTTAAAACTTTTTTCTACTGCACTCTGAAAGCTTTTATAGGACTAATGCTGAAATTAATTGTTTTCATTGTGATTAATTTTCGGATCATAAAATGTTAAAAGTAGTGAACATACTAAAGTTATGTCTGACCAACAGTCCATTTTTTCATTTCTAACAGTCTATTACCAAAATTGTTGAGTACTTTTTTGTTAATCCATTCATGAATGATTGTTTTCAGACTGAAAGAACTGCTATTCGCTGAGTGCTAAGTGCTGATATACAGTATGTGTGTACACACAGTATATATTTCTATACAGATATATCAATCTAACAAAGCTGCCCCTGACATCATCAGCCTGACTGATACTACTGAGCAATCAGCTGACACACTTCATGTATGTCAGCTGTTGATTCCCTGCACCTCTGCCTCCTGATGATGGTGTTAAAACTGAAACCTTGAAACAGCAAACATGCCTTCATCATTGATTGAACTTTCCTCTTGAACTACACTTTCTCAAATGACATATGCCTAATACCTTTTACAGCCTCCTCATCCTTCCACCTTGTGTGTTCAGTCACGTACACCAGTGATGTCCAATCAATATCCATAGAGGGCAAAGAGTGTGTAGGTTTTTCTTCCAACCAATCAGTAAAGCACCTGCTGATGTCAATGACTGAAGAACTTTCACTAATGAAGCTTTATGCACCCTTAACATTTCACCTTGCTCCAGCATTTCACATATCTGATGACTGTAGAGGAGATGGAGAACAATCAACAACTTGCTCTACTGATTGATCCTGTACAACAAGAATTTAAGCAATTCACAGCTCATGAAAGCTTTTACATTTGTGCCAATTTTCAAGTACGTCTTTCCCAGGAAAAGAAAATCTCAGCAGAGAAAGAGATGTGTTTTATAGATTATTACTTAAACAGCAAGAACCCCTCCTTTATTTTCACTGCTCTGATTCCCTGTGTCTGCTTGCATCAAACCCTTGAGTGTGATCATAGAGTCTGATGTATTCCCCTGTAGCAAAGACTCTGTGAAGCACATAACTCTGCATTCACAATATTCCCACTGGGTGCTGACCAAGGCAGGGAGCTCATCAATCTTTTTTGCCAGTGGTCTCACTTTCCCCATCTGGATAGATGGAGGATAGGGTTTAAATCTCCTTTAACCCCCCCTCCCCACTCACAGCTCTCTTCTCTCTCTCCATCACGCAAGCAGCTCAGTCAGTAGATTCTTCGTCCCTGGGCTGGCTGCCAGCATCAGTGTGATCAGGTGCTGCCAAGTGTAAGGCTAAGGACAGACTGGAAAACTTGTGCTAAAGTGTCCATTGTTCAACTCAGTCCCCAGTTAATCTGTTTATCAGTTGTTACTGCTGTTGTGTAAAACTGCTTGGGAGCTTACCTTATCTTTAGCTGAGAAATACTTTTGGTTGAAGATTGAAATATGGCCAAAACTAAGATCCTAAAGATCCACAACAAGGTTTGATGACACCTCTTCCACCATGTCAATGAAAGCATGAATTTGTAGGTGCAAGAAATCAACAGATAGAAGATGTGAAATTTACAGGGAGTGCACAGGTTTATAAAAGTATGTTTCTGCAAATATAAGGCTTATGAAATAATACGAGATAAAGTCAATTTTAAATAAAAGTCTTAATTTCAGTCTTACAATCTAAATTTGGCCTTTCTTCTAAACATATTTTCCTTCCCTTAACCAAGCCCCCAACCATAGATGTAGCAGATCACAAAATGCTCGTAGGAGTCATATTTGGAAATTGGTAGTGGTTTTTGGAAGGCACTTACACACCAACTATTTTTTTTGTTTAGCTACAGTATGGAGACTTTGGACACACTCTTTCCATCTGTTCTTTGAAAAACTCCATCTCTGCCAACGTGGAGGCAATCAGTGTATCTCAGCAGTAAACAGGGACAGTGACTGAATTATGAGGAGAAAAGATTGTGAAGTGTACTCGAAGCTCTTCCCATTTTTGGACAATGAACACCTGGCTAATTGCTGTTCAGAGTGTTACAGTTGTTGGGTTGTCAGTTTCAGAAAGTTGCAAAAACTGGCTCTTCAAAGCTTTTGGGCTGACTGAACAGCCTGTCTGAAAGAGCAGGTAGAGGCCACATGGGCCTGCAAGAGGGCCTGCATGAGGTCTGCAAACAGTCAGGGATTTCAGGAAGAAGATTGTAATCCCTTAGAAGATAGTGATCTCAAATGTTGGTGCAGTGGTCAGAGTCACAGCACACTGTGTTTGTTATAGTGTTCACAGTGCCACCAGAGGATTCAGTAGAGGAAGCTTATGTTGCCTATGGTTACAGCTTAGAGGCAGGAAAAAAGGGGCTGTAAAGCTAGGTTGTGTGCTGGGGTTGTAAGTGAGTAAGCAGGTACACTGAAATTCCCTGTTGAGACTTCTTGTGGTGCATAGTGTGGGTGTAATTCCATGATATATCAGTGAAGGTATGTGCCCAGGTGATAACTGCACTGACATTCAATCAGCCAACCTTAATAAACCTGTAGAAGAAGAATTCTCAACCAGGCAAAGTATATCCCAGGGCGTTACTTTGCATTTGCCACGGGGTCTGTGGAAAGATTGTGGAGTTGCTCAACTAATGATTTCATCAGAGAAATATATCCATATATTCTTGTTTAGGGGCAATAACAATAAAAACACCCAACTGGAATTACAAATTCATCTAATACTGATCTTCAATAAATTTGTAAAAGTCAGTGCTTCTGGCTAGGATAAGCTGACTGCACAGTCATACTGTTCTCATTCACAGTTGCACAGTTGCACTGTATACACCTTAAGATACAGTTAAGATAATGATTTATTAATTTTTTGAAAACATGTCTCCGTAAAAATGTTGTTGACTTAAAGCAAATGAACAGCTGAACAGCCAGCCAGTTAAAAGTCACTTCATAGCAACTTCAGAGTTATGAGTAATAACCACTAGTAAACCAGTTAATGGCACAATAACTCACTGCTCTCTGCCATCTTTTCATGATGTCATCTTTGTCAAGACCCATAAGAATCTCCTTCTCTGCTGCGATCAGAGGGAACGCTTTAAGGTTCTCTTAAGCGGTTCTTCACAAATGTCATGGTAGAGAAGGTCTTTTCACAGGCCACCTGAGTGATGGATAGGGTGAGGAGGAACTTGTAGCCTATACCAATGTGATAATGTGATACAGATTTGTGAGCAGTTTTTACTGAGACAGGAGAAGATAGCAGTATATCAGACAGTTTTACATGTGGAACAACTTCTGGTCAACAACTCCACATTTTCATCTGGATCCTCAAAGCCTTTCCCTGATTCATCAATGGCAACGGCAGCCTTGATGTTGTACAAATCCAGTGGTGACTGTTTTAGTCTTTCCCACTGTTGTGCAAGGCTGATCAGTTCAGCCTGCAATAACTCAACAGTGGACATCTGCCCAAAAAAACCTGAGGAAAACTCAGCTGTAAGTATGGTTTCGTCCTTTAGACAAGTGTCCTTGTATCCTTGGGCCTTGCTTTGGTAGACCTGTCAACCGTCCTGTTTTTCAAAGGATTCGCCCATATTTTACCCCTCTCTCCCGCTGTTCTCCCGTTCAAATACTTTCTTGTAAATCTTCCAGTATTTAAACCTTTCTAAAAATAAATAAATAAAGGTTGGCTGAGACATTGACAGGAAGCATAACAACCTATTTGATGTGTTTTTCCTCATCTGGCACAGAAGGTGGCAGTATGTAGAACATTAGCCGTAACATCGTATTGATGTCAAGTCATTCATTGAAACTGCACCTGCCAATAGAAGAACAAGAACAAGAACAAGAACAAGAAGTACAAGTATCTCACCAAATACGAGGATGCTTACGCAAGTCATGCTTTTCGTAAAATATGCCACATGGATTTTAGTGGATCACACAGAGGGAAAAGCAACAAATCTGCCTAACATAAGTGTGCCCAAGAGGCACAGAAATATGGTCAGACAATGACTGCATTTATTTTATCTCTCCCATCCATTTTTATAATCACCCTCTCTTAGCAGTTGTATCACTTGTCAGTTGCCTCTGTCAAACTCATAAGTGAATCATAATGTGTAAGTGATGTCTGCCTATCTGTCAAGTGACACATAAATAAACTAAATACTGGATTTATCTGCCCTTTTTATGTTTTCATTTATATAATACAGGGATGTTCACAACATTTCACTTTAAGCCAGGTATCTGATTCTGACCACCTGACTGTAGCCAATTAATGTAGGAACTAGTTAACACAATCCTTGTGGTTGCCTCGTGGTGATTTTAGGATCCAATGTATGTCCCCTTAAGGGGACGTAAGAGCTATGTGGACAGTGGGATGGGTGGAGGGATGACCCAGTGCGGGTCACTGGAAAATTTCCCTCCCTTTCAAATGAGCCTTGGCTTTGGATGGCAGGTTTTATGGTCACATCCTTTCAATTCTTGCCATAGTGATCTGTGTAAAATGCACGGTCAGGCTTTGCAATGCTTCCAAACACTTTCCTCAAGGTCTTGTCGTTGACCCACGAGTGGGTTTCACCAATTACACCAAGCCACTAATGTCTCCTGTCCTCACTGCTGTGAGCTTCATGCATTTGCAGCAATCTAGAACTGACACTGCAATGTCATTCAGTAGTAAGAAAAGAGATTCATTTGCCACAACAACCCCAGTGGCATCAGTTAGCACAAGGTCGAGGACATCATGTGTGTACTTGGTTAGGTGACTCTCCTGTGTGCAATGCAGAGAGACCCCTTTGTTGTCCTTGCATATTAGCTGCTCCGTCTGTTGCATCACCAGTTTGATTTCTATGCCCACAATGAGTCTCTCATGGACAGTGTCAATGACATATTACACAGCTACTGCACAATGGTCTTTGGATGTTAGATCCTGTGTGCTGTTCATTTGTATTGAGAACATCCCTGCCTTTCTAACCAGCAACTGTTTGAATCAACATTCTGAGCATTTCAGCTGCTTTATTTGCTGTTATTTCACAATTACTAAGGACCCTTTTTCTTCACTTACCATCTACTTCTTACTCTTCTCAATGCAATCTTAACATGCTCTTGTCGGCAGACATCATATTTGGTTAAGTTCACATTTACCAACAACTTTACCTACTGTACACCAGTCACATGTTCCATGATCTGCCTCTTATCACCTGTAGGGTACAGATGTCTGCTTTGCTGGCTCTGAGGAAAAAGGGATTCTGCACTTTTTCTATGGGTCTTGCTTCTCTCGTGTTGCTGTCTTGTCTGATGGGCATGTTTCCAGGCCTGCGTGCCTGCTTTGGCATTGGCTGAAGGTTTTGTGAATGTAAGACATACTGAGCATAACAAGGAGTGAGTTCCTTCATTGTATGTCAACTGTTTACCATCTTTGGAGAGGAAGACTGTACATCAGGAATGACAGTTTGAGGAGTTTGTTTTGTGTGCTACTGAAAAAATAAGTTAAAATCCTTAGACTGGGGACAGACAAAGTAATCAATGAATTTTCATTACTTGCGTTGTCCCTTTCATTTTTCCCTGTATTACTCTCTCTCTCTCTCTCTCTCTCTCTCT
>JBBMOE010000003.1:17007417-17244135 GCA_037975065.1 Chaetodon trifasciatus
ATATATATATATATATATATATACACATATATCTGCATATCTGATTGCTCTGCAGAATGACATGAACACTATAAATAACTAGTATGCCCTCTGATGACAGACCAACTGATAATCTCATAAGTAAAGCATATATTAATCTAAAATCTGTTTATCTTTGTGCACTTGTACAAAATGGTATTATAGTATAGTAAAAATAAACTAAAATCTAAAACTTGGTGTTAAACTGAAAAATGAAAACTAATGAAACTTTTAAAACTGTTAACTCTGCGTGTACCTGAGGGCTGCTGCTCTGAGTCTGACTTTGAACTGTACACCATCTCCAGGTCTGCAGGAGCACCTGCAGCACCACTGCTGCTGCTGCTTCCTTCTCCACCTTTCCAAAGAAAAACCCAAGAGCAACCCATATCTTTCAGTTTTTTCCAAAGTTTACATTTGACCAATGGCTATTTTTTATACAACAGACAATAACAGTGATATTGTAGCTTAGGAGACACTAAGACCCAATGCACAGAGCTGGGCATCGATCTGAAAATCTGAATTTCTAGTCAACTTTGGAACTGGAAAAATATTCTGTCTCTTAGAAACAACAATGTTTTATATGGAAATGATCGTGTTAGTTTGCCATATTTTAATACTGTGCAACATACTTTCTTAAAACTTCAGTCATTTGTCTATCAGTAGGCTACAGTGATATATTATCATAGTAACTTGCGTTTGGTGTGTGGCCCTCAGCTAATCAATTGCTGATTTAAAACCATGAATCCTGATGTAATCCTCCCCGCAATTCCAGCACGGAACGTAAAAGGGAGTTTCATTCACTCAAACAAATGTTGACTCTGAACATAATCCAGGCAGTGATTACGTTTGTCAGCACAATGTAATTATGAGTGCATCATGGTCATATATTAATGTAATATCTAGGAGGCTGGTTCGCTTGTTGACAGAACTAAGCAAAGCGAATAATCTTCAATCTTTCCACTGCGCCAGCTCAACAATCTCTATTGACTCTCAATTTGAGAGCAGATTCGGTTAGTCTGAGTAATATGACAAGATGGATAAGTCGAAGGCTGTTGTAGTCAGAGGGAATGCTGCAGTCCCCAAACAGGAAGATGAAGATAAAGTGACAGGGTTTTTGGAAGGAGATTCCAATGCTGCTGTCACTGGCAGTTTATCAAACCCAGTTACCACTGTAGTCAAGTGAACTGAGCATGTTGTCTAATTCTGCAAACACAGCAGCTGTATCGGTTTAAAGCTGAAATGTTACAGTTTGCCATTATTAATAGCTGGGGAGATTGGGAACGCTTGACAGTTTTTGTCGTAATACCTGTACATTTTTGTGTTAGAGCTCTCAGATTTTGACACAAAGTGCCTTTATTTGTCTTAAGCAAATAGCAATGTTTCCAACGACTCCATCTCTATCACAGAATTCATGAATTGATGTCAAATACAAGCAGTCCCACTGTTACAACCTGCCCCACTACCAGGATAAGCTGTAACACAACCTGGAGTAGGTAGTAACAATAAGAGTGAATAATTAAAAACTGGGGCCACATCACAAAATATAGATTTTTAAAAGACCAGTGTGTGTGTGTGACTTAGTGGCATCTAGTGGTGAGGTTGCAGATTGCAATCAAGTGAATACCCCTCACCTCACCCCACCCTTTCCAAACGTGTAGGAGAACCTACGGTGACCACGAAACTCATGAAAGAGGCGAGAGCCGCTTTTGTTTGTCTGTTCTGGGCTACTGTAGAAATATGGTGGTACTACATGGCAGATTCTGTTGAAGAGGACCCACTCCCACTGTGGATCATTTTAAGTTTATGGAAACACAACGCTTCCTATTTTCAGGTAATTATGCACTAATGAAAACATACTCATGACCATTGTATTCAATTTCTGCCAGTTGATCCACCTAAATCCTACATACTGGTTCTTTAAGAGGTTTATTGCACCTGAGAACCAATCAGGGCCTGCCATGTTATTCTCTTCCCATGACTAGGGGTGTTTGATGTTGTACACCACTGTTAGTTAATATGCCAAATGACCAAAAAGACTGAAAAATAGTGCCTCACTACATATACGTGAAAAAACAAATACATTACTGCTGCCTCAGTCAAGTAACCAGTCTAGACATCCTCTTGATGCGCTTTGAGGGCTTTTTGACCGCTGTGATAGTCCACAGGCAGCTGTCTTGATCCTTATTCTCTGAGGGGTTTGTAATTTTGTGCAGTATCTGCTCAGTGTCACATGGCAGAGTATTCTAGTTTCCCTGCCTCACCTCCTCTGATGCAAATTTTACAAAGTGAGCAGGCACAACCCTATTAGTTTCTGTCACCCACTGGTTTGGCATGCAGAAAGAAAGGACCCCTGTCAGCCATTGTTAAGCTAGTCATCATATGGTGGTGTTTGTGTTATTGGCACGGTGGTGGTAACACTGTCGCCTCACAGCTAGAAGGTCCCAGTTCGAATCCCGCTGTGGGCGTCGGGGGTGTGTCCTCCACCATGCCTTCGGTGCCTGCTGCTCGAGATAAAAGGGGCCTTTCTGTGTGGAGTTTGCATGTTCTCCCCGTGTTCACCTGGGGTTTCCTCCTTAAAAAAAAAAATAAATAAACATGCAAGGAGATCACCACCTGACCAATGGTGAAGAACAGGAACTGGGTCCCCGGGCACTGGTCAGATGGCAGCACCCAGCTCCTGGTCTGCCGCGGAGGAAGGCGACCAGGATGGGATAAATGCGGAGGACAAGTTTCACCAATTGCATGACGTGTGTGTGCATGTGCATGAAAATTGTGTGACGAATAAAGGGGATTGTCCCTCCGATTCTTCTTCTTGTCCCTCCGATTCTTCTTCTTTCCCTCACAACAGTATCAGCTCCTAAAAATTACTTTTTTTTACCTGAAACTTTGTGTTTTGACTGCAAAATCTGCATACCTCTTGACACAGCTATGAAATTTCACATGCAAGGCCAGGAAGAAAGTGGTCACAGATGAAAGTGATCACACAACCCACCATTATTTGTCTGCCTTGTTAGATCAGGGACGCACTCCCTTTATACATAGATTGATGCACAGTGTAGTCACGCTGGACTAATCTCTGCCATACACAATGAATTTCAGTTTCATTCATTAAAGACAGCAGTAATTCCAAAATCTGACAGTTTGTACATGGCCAGTGTAAATTAGGCTTTAATCAGTGTTGGGTTTTCCTCTTCTTTGTCCTATTCCTCTCCAAATTAAAGATACAGTAATAAGTAATGACACATTTTTTGTAGCTCCAGAAATCTCTGTTATCTCTGCAATTATTCTTGTGACTATGATGTTAACTTAATCATTAGAACTCCACAGCTCCAAAAATAGAACCCAAGTTGTAATGAGCAACTTGTAATAAAAATGTTCATTAAAATAATCATAGGCATGAATACTGCTGGATTCATTAACTCATAAATGATAGCCATATGCTGATAATAACATTAGCTATACAAGTATTGCCCAACCATTTCATCAGTTTGCCATAATATCATGACCCAACACAAACAACTGGCTTTGTACTCTTTGAAAACTGCTTGAAAATTGCTGCTCCCACTTTTTTGCCCTTGTTTGCCGACTCTGGCTTTAAATTGGGACAGACAGCCACATGGCCCATCTATGCTGTGGCTGTGTCACTGACCTCGACTCCCACTTGACTGACTTGTATGTAACCTCCTTTTAGATAGTTTTGGCCTGTTCTTGGTCTATTTTCTCCGTGCAGATGTTTTAAAGGATAAGTAACCCTGAGGCACAAACTTAAGCTGTTATCCACAAAGGATGGCATTTTTGTACGTGCTAAAGTCATAGTGTCAACACAAGAGAATGACTTTTGAGCAGAGACAAGTGCTTATTTTTGCCTTTGACATGACAAACACAGCAATACAACAACAGCTGTCCGATCTGCTGCCGAGCCCTTTCTGCTCTGTAAATAAATTGATATATTCAGACCCATTTATTTTGTTTGTCTGGGTGAGACAACTGAAGACATTAAGCTGTCCAACCAAAACTTGAGCCCTGCTCCTTCAGGGGAGAGATGAAACAAAACTGACTGACTGTTGACTTTTAGCTGCTCTGCTGATTGTTTACTCAGTTGTTCTACAGGGTACAGTGAGTCCATGAAGGCATTTAAAAAGGTGAATAATCCCTTTAAAGAACCTTCTTGGCTTCTTGGGGGAACAAAGCTTTGAAGGATGCACTGTGAGCTGTTTGCGTAAGTACCGTTTCAGCTATACTGCAGCTTTACACTGCAGAGCTGGTCTGTCTGTCTGTCTGTCTGTCCACCACTTTTGTCCTGTCAATTTTAGTTGTTGAAATATCTCAGCAACTACTGGATGATTGACATGAAATTTGGTACAGACATTCATGGTACCCACATGTTAAACTCGCATGACATGATCCCCTGACTAGCACTACCATCAGGTCTCAAATTTTGATTTATCCTGTCAAGTATTTCAAAAGCTACTGATGGACTGGCACAATTCATGGGCCCAGGGTGAGAAATCCGACTGACTTTTTCTCTAGTGCCACCATGAGGTTGCTTTTGTGGTTTTTAATGAGATGTCTCAACAGATGTCATCAAGATGAATTGTAATAACTTTGATGCTCCCCAAACATTTCAGACAGCACTATCAGACAGTCAAGATGTCTTTGTTCCTTGGTTTATGATCAAATATCTCCAAAAATCGCAAACTAATCACATTCACACTCACCTGCTTAACATCAGCATGTTAGCATTTAGCTCAAAGCACCACAATGCTAAGATACTATTGATGTGTTAAGAAAAAAGTACAGTCTCACAGAGATGCTAGTATAACTACAGACTCAACAAATGGCCATTTTTAAATTAACATGGATATGAGAAGAGGACTTACTGAAAGTAGCCACTTTTTTTTTTGTTTTACTTTGCTTTTACTTTAGATTCATCCCAGAGAGGACCCTATTACTGTATACCCATGGTACATACACAAAGACACATAGTGTAATAGATCTGAGAATGCAAAATGAATTTGGAGAATATTGTACAAGCAGTCAGGCATGAAGCACGGCATGAAAATCTTGTCGAGACAAAGCCATAACACTGTGTCAATGATAGTGCAAGTGTCAATGAAATATTTAATACCATTTAATGTTGAATAGAGTCCTATGAGGGTTGGACAATGATGAGGCTTCAAATGTAGCTCTCTCAAGATGCTTGTGTGCATGGAGAAATTCCCGGTGCAGGGCAGAAGACGTGGATGAAAGGATGGAAACATAAACACTGCATGTTTCCAAGGATGGCTCAGTATATGAGAAAACAGCTCTAATCTCAGACGTCAGTGTTAGATGCTGTCAAGACAGGAAAAAACTGGCACAGGGAGATGAGTCTTCCATCTGATGCTAGATATAGCACTGTCTACTGACTCAAAGTGTTTGGTGTTGTTATGGATGCCATCTAATTTTCAGCGAAATATGGCTAGAGAATTGGATTTTGTTTGTGACATGAATAGTATGTTAAAGCATGATTATCATACTCATGGGGTTGGGTTGCTGTATGTAGAAAAGGTAAAAGTGATCTTGTGAAAGCTATGGTGGCCCTGAGGGTCAAAATGCAACGCCATTTCAGAGACTAGACCATCTTGCGATGTGATCACACCAGCCGCAACGCCCTTCAACGTGTTGACGTCCCCAACCTCAACCTCAAGTACTCATCAGTCATTATGACATTATTAGATAACTTCTCCCATCTTCAAACAAATGCCTTTTGATCTCGACCACATCCTTCAAGGACCACACACAGGCTCACAAGATGAAAGTAATACCAGCTATGCTATCACAGCTAAAGCAACCTCAGCACACAGCATATTCTACACTTTAATGCCACTTTAATGAAATTAATGTTTAGTTACTTGACTTTGGCCTCTGTTTTTACATACTTACACTTATTCACAATGCATACAGATCTCCATGCATTGGTACATATTTGTTGTACCGCTCTGAGATACTGCTACAAATCTCCCAAAGTTTTTGTTCATTAAATTTGAAATTTCTTCACAGCTTCTTTCTTGAATCCAACATGCTGCTTCACAAGTTTAGTTGAGTTCTTGTGTTTCATAGTAAGTAATCTCATTTCCAAGCTCCTCTACCCCAAATTGCTCTCGATGCTGTGCTGCCATCAGCATGCAAGTGTGTTTGAATGGTTAACACTGGCATGCATCATGAGCAGGTGGCTTAGTCTCGAGTTGCAAAAGTGCTCTGAGTGGTCATCAGATTAGAAAAGTGCCATATAAGTACAGTCCATTAACCATTTACAGGCAACTCTCATACAAAGGCACAATGCACCAACTCTGCACAGCTATCCTTGTCAGGACATTGCATTGAGTGGCGTATGGTGGCCGGGAATGACTGAAACTGTGATACAGTGATCCTTGATTTAAAATGATTGTGGATCAGGTGTGTGTGCGTGTGTGTGTGTGTGTGTGTGTGTGTGTGTGTGTACCTCAAAGTACCTAAAGCCGCTTCAGTGGTACTTTCACGCTACAATAGATGTCTTTAGGACCACATTTTTCCATGACACACACACACACACACACACACACACACACACTCTCACAAACTCACAAGCTGAAAGCAATACCAGCCACACTGTTGCCGTGCAACACAAGCTCAATTCAGAAAACACAACAACATGTCAGATTACAAAGAAGGTAAGACAACACTTCAGTGTCACTCATCATCAACTGCCTGACAGCAATACAACCAATCACAGTAGGGCAGAGTTTAGAGCATCTCTGTGGCTGATCCAATCTAGCAATCCACTTTAACACATCCATTGAATAAACTCTGAACTGACACAAAGTGTTGTTCCACCCTTCCTGTCTGAAATGTCATGTTGTATGAAACACTGTGGTATGTGAAATGCTGTGTTTTGATAGTCAGGGCCAAGTTAACTGTGAATCAAAATCCATCAATTAATTTTTGGACGATAATGGTTAGATTGAGTCAAATGACTCTAAGTAAAGTCAGTGCTACTGAAATCAGAGAGAATTTATAGGACATTTACTGTGCAGTTTCCAGCAGCAGGCAGCTGTTTTCACAAATCAAGCTGTGAAAAACTCACTGTACAGTAGCTAGCCCTAAGCTAGATTCTATTTACTGAGGAAAATCGAACGCTCTCAGCAGTTGGTGGCAACCAAAACCAAGCTAGAAAGAGAGGAAATTTCCCACTGGCATCCATCAGCTGACTAGCAACACACTTCAAAATGAATGAGAATGCAGTCTGGCTGCCATATGCAGTCAGGTAGAGCTGACTATTTATAGTACATAGTTTAGAGAGCATTACAGATCGAAGATGAAACTGATAAAAGGGCGAGACTGGGAGAAAAAAGGTACAATTCCAAATCTGTCGGCTCCTTCAGCACCATGGACAGCGCCATGCATTTATAGATACACAAAGCCATGGTCATGGCAGATTTTAACTTGCACAAACTGCAGTCAGATAAAGGATCAATGAGACAGGCCGACAAAACTAACATATTCAACTAAACAACCTCTGCACCAGTGATGTGTCAGTCGCGAACGAAACGGATCTTAGAGCCGCTCTTTGAAGTGAACGATCGGAGTCAGCTCCTGCCTGGAAGCCGGAGCAGGAGCCGCTTTGGGTTTTTTTGTTTGTTTGTTTCTCAACTTTTTTCCGTTCAAGCCGCACTTGATTGGTCAACTACATGATGTGTGGTGCTTCAATGTGTAGGGGGAGGAGCGGGGGTTACAGACACAGCGCATGCACACACACAGAGAAAAAGAGAGAGAGCTGCGACAGACAAAACGCTGAAAGGTGAGAAAATGAGTGACTGCGAGAAATGCAGTAAAATTTGATAGAAAGTATGTTTTGATGTTTTGTACATTAGTAATTAATTTTACACATAATTTTACATTATTTTGGTAATAAATTAATTTAAGCAACAAAAAATCTGAGGAGCCACTTGGGAGCCAAAAGAGCCGGCTCTTTTATGAGAGCCGAGCCGTGAGAACCAGCTCTCATAAAATAGCCAGAATTCCCATCACTACTCTGCACCCTCTCTGCTACAAGGGATTGGAGAGAAGGGATGGCAGGTTAACAAGGGGGATGCATTTTGGTCATTTTGCTGAATAGGGGGATGACATCACCCGTCATCCCACTGCTCACTGTCATTTGTGATAGTAAGTCTGTAGAAAGGCAATTCTTGTCATCCCTTAAATGCCCAGGTAGAGTTACCCCTTTAAGTGTGGAGGCACAGACTCCTCATGGCCAGGGTGCAATAGACTCAAACTCTCATTTGTAGAATGTGCAATAAAATCACCAAATTTGCACCTTTTGTAGTTATCAAAAAGAAAGTCTCTGTCTTATCATGTTTTTCTTATTCTCTGATTTCATTTTTTTCTTTTTGCCTTAAAATCATCCATTCACACTCACATTTCCACATTACTCACCTCCTGACTCAGTAGATTTTAAAAATGCTTTTTTTTTGTTTTTTGTTTTTTGAAATGATTATTGTGTCAGCTCAGTACTAGGCCATTGACTGCACAGTAAAACATGTTGTTTTCTGCCTTGACCTGCTTAAATTACTGAAGTTGTCGGGGTTATCATTTCAGCCTTAGGGTGGGGAGATCACACCAAAATGTACAATTACAATGCCTCAATCAGTGGATTGGTTTCCTGAGAGAGAGAGAACGGGGGGAGCTAGCTGTGTTGTAGGACCCAAGTCTCCAGCACCACTTCTTTTTCAAGGATGCGTGAATGCCACTTTCACTGTGCCACTTTATGGTGTGCCTCGGCAATAAGTCACTTTCAGTCCTGTCCTACCAATACTTTTCAGTCTGGAGGCAGTTTTGAAATTTAAGAATGGATGCAGTTATGGTAAAACATTGCCATTAGTATCACTTTAAAAAGTAACCAGTTGAACGCAATACTTCAAACAAACCAGAAGGGAGTCTGATGACCGAATCCAAAAAAACAATGTTGTGCTCTTAGGTAATGCTTTAAGTTGAAACAGAACTTTTGGTGAAGAAGTTACTACGTCTGCGGCACTTTCGCCCTGGATGAGCGCAGGATCTCACAGCTGCTCAAAACGTAATGAAGCTTGAGTGCATTGTCTTGTTGTGCCTCTGGTAAATCGATGCTCTAAATCATTCATTTGGAATAAATCCAGTCCCTTGTTTGTTTCTCTCAAGCTGCATCAAAGACAACATTCACATGTTGACAGAATATACGTATCCGGGCTTATTACTTCATTGCATGTAATTTCCTGACACAGAATTATCATTCATCCTCCTCCTTCTCTCCCAATCCCACAGACACACTCGCTGCCTTTCCAATCAAACTCATTACCATAATCAAGCAGAGAATAGTAAATTACAGTTGAAGTTATTGTGTCGTTATAAGTCGGTCTTATATTGTACAGTGATGTCAATACTATGGAGAAAACCTTGACAACAAAATGCACTCAAGCTGTGATTGCCTCTTCATTAACATGCTTCTCAATCTTGATTAGAATTTCCTAAGCGGTGGATGGGCCTTCAGGATTCAGTAATTTAACGTGCACAACTTGAGCACAAACTGGAAAAGTCCGTCTGACATGCATCCTGTGAGATTGATGTCTCTAATTAGGGAGGAAATGTGGTTCTCTACATAGCTCTTGAAGAAGAAAGCGTTTCAGCATGTACAGGAAGTATTTCTATTCAAGGAGAAATGAAACTAATAACTCAATAACAGTAATAGAGTTTTATATAGTGCATAATCAGCAGTAATTTCTTTTTTGTCATATCAAATTAGTAAAGTTAGTGGAGTTCATAAGAAAACAAGACTGAATCATGTGTTCAAGCTTCTGTAGCAGATATAATCAGCAGTATGTGACTGCTGGAAGTGCTGTATTTCAAATAGTAATTAGTATTTCTGTCTTTCTTCTGTCCTTTTTTTTATGAGGATGGCCCATTCAATCACATTAATAAATCATTTTTCCTTTTCCTCTGTTGGACGTGGTCACTTCAAGGTTAGGAGACTGCCTGTACTGTCCTTTCAGGTATTTTCTCTTGCTTGCAGTCTTCCAGTTCACACAAGGAAGTAAGATGTCAAAACTAACTCTTTTACTGGGCCTGAAACCTAATGACTTACCCCATAAACTTCATGTGTTTAATGTCATTAACATGGTTTTCATTCGGTTTTAGCCCATCAGTATTCACATCCACACATACGAACATACACACCCACAATAAAAAGCACAATTCCCCCAGCAAAAAAAAGTGCTTTAGTTTGTCGGTAATAATGCATTATGAATTGGCTGCTGGCTGTCACCTCATCTGCCTTCTATTTGGCCAGAAAGCAGGCAGTGATCCCCAGGGGTCCTTTGTTGGATGTTAGTCTGTACAAACATGGGGCTTGCTAACCTGCACTTCAGAGGGTACCACCAGCTTTTAAGAGATAAAACAAAGGCAAGAGCTTGGCATGCAGGAATCATATCTATATGTAAATCACAAAATACAACCAAACACAAACAAGAAAGACAGAGGTACACACAGATATTTGATGATACACAAGCAAATAGTTGCATCTAAACAAAGAGAACGTACATGCGCGTTTTTCTTTCTGACAGAATCGAACAAGGGACAGCGGAGGAACTCCCGGTAGCCTGGAGGGGATGGTGGGCACAGCTTAACACAGCGGATTTCTTGGCTGAGGAAGACTGCCTCCTGCCAAAATAACGATGAATTTCAAGGACCACCACAGGAAGCATTTCATGTTCTGATCTCTCTTTTGTTGTAATCTGCCTGTATGTAAAAAAGCTGAAGCTAACTCAGTGACTCATGTCATAATGAAGCTGTCAGTGTTGGCATGAATGTAAACTCCAACACATTTTGATTTCTTAACTGACTCAGATTGCATGTTTCATGTGCGCATTTGGTTTTTGTCATGTTTCAAATGTCCTTGTAAGTTAGTCTTAGTCTTTTTTATTTCCTTTTCTTTTTTTGTTCAGGTTTTACTTGAGTTTAGTCATCAGATTGAATTCAGTATTTCAGTCAGTCTTGTCTTGCCAACACCATTTTCGTCAAACTCATTTCATGTAAGATTTTATATTATCACCATCTGGTGAAAAACCAGCTTGAATGATAGAGATTGAAGCTTTGCAGAAAATGTCTGGTCTGGAGATTTGTTGAGGAGATTTTTTATGGTTTATTTCCCACTTTTGTTACTTTTCAGATGAGTGGAGGAAGTTGGGGGAAGGCTGAAGCTACAGTTGCAAACTAGATGCATTTGCATTTATTTGCTATTTATTAAAAATGGTAATTGGGTAGACTTACCTACCAGGTTAGATTAAAGCAATATGCAAAGAGATTGTGTTTGTTTTGATTTTCGAAAAGTTCAAAGGCATTGAGAATCCATGCGAAGCAGCTCTTATGAAACACCCCACAGCGAGAGAGAGAAAATACACATTTTCATCATTTGTTTTGAATTTATTTAATGAACGGAGTCCTGCTCTGAATGGTGACCTGTCCAGAGTGTTTTTTCAGCCTTCTGAATTTTGCATGCTGGAATTAGCCACAGGCTTTTTTTTTGGCAGATCCTTTACATTTATAAGTGCAGTATTAGAAATACGTTGCCTTGTTCAGCACTGGTGCAGTTAATAGTATTTCGATGGTGAGACTTTGATCTGACGGCAGACGTCTCAGAACCTTGGTGCAGCATCAGCCTGCCAGCAATTTGGTGATTTTATCAACAAGGGCAAACTAAATATTTGTAGTAAACGAGCAGCAATAATGGAATAATTGTTGATCTCAACCACACACCTGTAACGTTTCATCATTGTGAAGCTATCACACTGGAGACAGACAGACAGACAGACAGACAAATAAACAGCTGGCAAAGTACTGAAAACTGCTTCGATGGTAATTCCCACCTCAGTACATGTCTTCAGGACCATATTTCATTTGAAGAAGAAGAAGAATCGGAGGGACAATTCCCTTCATTCGTCACACAATTACATACATGCAATCACACACCATGCAAATTGGTGAAACTTGTCCTCCGCCTTTAACCCATCCTGGTTGCTTTCCTCCACAGCAGACCAGGAGCGGTGGGCTGCCATCTGACTGGCGCCCGGGGACCCAATCTCTTTCGTCACCACTGGTCAGGTGGTGATCATCTTGCATGTTTTTAGTGGGGGTATTTTTATGGAGGAAACCCCAGGTGAACACGGGGAGAACATGCAAACTCCACACAGAAAGGCTCCCATTTTTCTCGAGCAGCAGGCACAGAAGGCATGGTGGAGGACACGCCACCAGCGCCCGCAGCGGGATTCGAACCGGGACCTAGCTGTGAGGCGACAGTGTTACCACTTGTTCCACCGTGCCACCAATGTGCATACTTATCTAGACATTACATAGACTTACATTCATTTCCTGGAGACTTCTCCTAACGTAACAATAACCCTAACCACCACTACCCTCGCCTAACCTTAAGCCTTCACCCAAAAATGTAATGGTTTTGCATTTTGTCCCCATAAGGAAGGTGAGCCCGCACAATGCTACTTTGTAAACACATTTATGTCCCCACAACATGAGTAATACACATTCACACACACACACACACACACACACACACACACACACACACACAGACTCAGGCACAGGCAAGGTGAAACCAATACCAGCCACACTGTCGCAGCTAGTAAAAAATGAATATGGATCCATCTGTTGCAGAGGGCAGTGCGATTATGCACGGCCATCTACATTGTTAACCTTCATTTAGTCACATGCAAATGATGCCAGGTCACTGCAAATTAACCACACACACATTCCTGGACACACATCAGACTGGTCAATTATACTGTAGCTGGGTATACTTCCTGTTTATGTGGGAGACAGAGATTACAGGTTGCTACAGTTTTGTTGCAAATGTTTAGTGCAAACTCTGTTGTGTCACATCGATTACAAAAAAAATGTGAGCATTTCCAATGTGTCAAGTAGTGTTGGGTTGATGCTACCATACGGGTCTGAATGCCTTCACGAAACTTTTCTTTGTTTTTTTTTTGTTTTTTTTTACATTTATTTCTATCATTATTGTGAAAAAACACACAGCATCTGCTACTGGGTGCTATGTGTTTATGTTGAACATCCAGACAACAAGAGCCTTTTCAGAAGAAGTTTCCATTCATTTCTTGAGCAGTTGTTGAGATAAATTAGAAGAAATGAGGGCAAAGACAAATGTCAAGATTGGTTACCTCGAGTTTGTGTTATCATTCATCAGGTGTTTGGCAATAGCGTAGAGAGATGTTGTGTCATTTGTTGTGAACAGCCTTGAATCCATGTTCTTAAGGCAGTTCACACAAAACTAAGAGGAGCTATGTGCTCACTGTCACCTATAACTGCAGCTATGGCAGTAAAGTTAACATGTCTAAGCTGAAAACTAATCTTCACTTTAGCATTTAACTAATGAGCTATTGGTTCCTGATACAGGGCTGAAACTTTTATGCATTGCCTCATGCTTTTACACTGCTGTATTTTTTTTCTTTTTTTTTTAATGTTGTATTTTACTTGATTTTATGCATTCTGTGCATAAAATACTTTAACCTATATTTCATCATTTTATGCTGTGATTTGATGCTTTATCCTTATTTTTATATTCTACTCTAGGTGAATAAAGATTTGTGAACACAGTGGTCTCTGGGGCAACTCTGGGTTGTGCCTGATGTGGCAGATAAGACCCAGAGTGAGATTCCATCCATGAGAAGACGCTCTGAGGCTGCTGTGAAATGGCTGTTTCAGTGTAATCAAGACCTGTGGTGAATCAGTATCTGTAGAGAAGGAAAAGACTCTGTCGAGTCCTTTTAGAGCTTCATCCTGATAGACTTCTTCAGATTTTTATCCTTATTCTACTCTATTTTTTACCTAGATTTTAATGTTTCATTGTGTGGTTTTATGCATTGTCTTTTATTTTAATCTGTTTTTCATGTTTTATCTGTTGTTATGTCCACTTGGTGTGTGTGATTTCTGTCTTTTAGCACTTTGAGCTGAAATTATTATCATCATTATGTCAGGTGCTAAACTTCTCCTGCAAACTCTCTTAAATGCCAAAAAATTCTGAACAAAACTTGTGAGTGCAGCCCTAACTACTGCAAAAGCATCATATCCAGAATCAACAGATTGTGGTTAAAACCAGTAATTTTTTTTTTTTTTTTTTTTTTTTCATAGTCAGATGTGAAAAAAAAAAAAATTCCACAGTTAAACAGTTTGGCATCTGCCTTTCTCAGTCGACCAGTGTGTGGTAAATAAAACAACAGTAGCTTTTTCCTCTCCATCCTGTTACATGTCCACTGCCAATAGAGGGGGCGGCTAATAGATGTTAATCAGTGGTCATTGTTGCGGATTGGAAATACCTGTCATGTTGTGTTTGTGAAAGCAGCAACGTAAAAATAGCAGTGGAGGGAAAGCTGCCATGTGGTTGGTTCAACGCACTGAACAGCTTCTGAGGGAAGGCAGATGCTAAAATGTCGAGCTGTGGATGTTTTTTTTTTTTTTATGACACAGGAATATACTGTATGAGAACTGAATTTAAAGTGAAAATCTGAGTTGAAAGCGCACTGTTTCACCTCAGCTTGAACTTGGTCACCTTCAGCTTTGAGTGGATTAGCAGTGGTTCATAAAAGTGGCTATGGATTTTTCACAAACATCAAATTTTCTTCGTCAGTGTCATGACCTTGTCTCCTCTGTGTCTGCACAGACTGCCATATTTGAAAGGTGTTTTAATAGAAGAATTATCTCAACCATTTTCATTTAGTGACCCTGGGCACTTGAACCATTCTTGGAGATGTCAACACTCTGACTGTCCAGAGCTCTCTGAAATCTTTATATCTTTGTCAAGCTCCACCAGCAGAGCTATACATTGAAAGTAGCAGATAAGCTATGAGCTAAAAGGCAATGTTATTCAAAAAGAAGAGTTGTTTGCTAGTGACTCATGGCATCGGCATTCCCCGGTCATTTTGTCAGAGCTTTGTATTTGTGTGTGTGTGTGTGTGTGTGTGTGTGTGTGTGTGTGTGTGTGTGTGTGTGTGTGTGTGAAAGAAATCTTCCAATACTCCAATAAACTAACTACTAATAATAATAATTCTAAAATCATAATTCAGAATTAATCTGGAAACTAAACAACTGTTTTTTGAGGTACACATGACAAGTTTCTGGTGACTAAGCGCTTTGAATTTAAATCAGAGTGTATTTAAAGAGTGCATTTTGCTTATAAAAAACAAAATTGCTGGGGGTGACCCCCCCTACAGAGGTCCAGGCTAAGTCCTGCATGTCCTCAAATCCTACAAATGCCCCTGGCTCCCAGTGCCGGCAATTTATTAACATAAAGCACTGATTCACTGTAGGCTGCAGAATGAATTGCATTGAATATCAGCATATACTAATGCTGCAACATCACGCCACTGAGCCTTTATGGCCAAACCAACAATAAATTCCATTTTTATAGAAGACACTCTGCAGCCGGTGCATACCACTGATTATCAGTTATAGATATACGACCACCTGGAGGAAAGAGACAAAAATGACCAGCAATACATGAAAAGAGCCTTTGAAGCCATTTCTTACAGAATGAACAGCAGACAGACAACAGACTGCAGTTTTTACAAACCATGCATCGCGCACACACACACACACACACACACACACACACACACACACACACAAAACATGTTGCTAGGCAACACAGTAGTTGTTGACATTCTCTGGAGGGAGAGTTACAGTAAGTGAGTTTGTTATTGTTACAACCTGTCTGAATGTCATCCTGTGATTCTTGTGCACCGCAAAGCCCTCCACAATCTGCTCGAGGTTCAACTTGTACGTTCTCAAAGTGTCCACTCAGCCTCTCTGTCCCACAACACCAGTCTACTCAGCCTCTCTGTCCCATTATAACCAGTCCACTCAGCCCCTCTGTCCCACTATAACCAGTCTACTCAGCCTCTCTGTCCCACTGCACTCCTCAAAGTTGAACACTTAGTGCTGAATGAGGCCCTGCAGGCACATCAGGGATAATTGTCATGAATGGCAGAAAGCCCATCTAACTGAAGGTAAAAGGTGCTAAATTAACTCAGAAGTCACTGTGAAGGGCCCACTGGGAGCATTTAGCATTTAGCATGTTAGTCAGACCCAACATGTAGCATTATGGGCGTGTTTGATTTGGATCACTTGCTGCATGCTCACTGGGTGGTGCAGTGATTAATTAAAGTAGATGTAACCTGTTTTTACCATTTCTGAGGTACAGTGATGGTAACCTTAACCCATAATAACATTATCCTCAATTATACTGCATTGTTGGGTATTGTACTGTTTGGATATGGTACTGTTCACTAACTACTAACTAACAACAGCACCCCCATATCCACTCAGGCTGTGAACATTCTCATCGGTGTGTTTCCACGGTGTCAGCCGAGTACAGGGTGTCATCTCTCTGGACATGGAGCTATCTGGAGCTCTACCCTCCTGCAGCCACAGATACACCTGCAGCTTCAGACAGACAGGTAAACAGCTTATTCTCTGCTGCAGATGCTGATTTGTCTCTTTTCTCCTGTTTGTTTTACTATGTAATGGATGCACCTTGATGCCTGTGAGCCTTACTGCATCCTCTGCTGTCTTCAACTGTCACCTGGTGAATGGAATTTGTGCTTTCCTTTTCATAAATAAATACAACTCCACCATAAACTGATGCAGAAAAGGTATAAATTAGTGCAGAAACATTCACTAAAATAAGGCAATTGTAGTGTTTAACCACCCACCCCCAAAACATATAGCCTTGTCCAAGAACTTGAATCTAAAGGATGTTTTCAAATGGCAATGTTTCTGAATAAACACATAGACACTGGCCAATGGAAGAGGACAAACTAATGCACAAGTCAATGTGTAGCCTCCACACTGCATGAGAAAGCATACAAGGCTGCAATGATCACACACGTCTCTGACATATCTCTGAAGTGAAGCTATTCAAGGATATCATTTGTTCTGAAATCATTCTGAAGCATTTGACCTTTTAAGCTAGAAACAAATGTGTTTGTGAGATTATGCTTGACCACTCTGTCTTTGTCCTCTTGGCTCGATGCACTGCAGAAAGATAACTGATACAGATGACTGTGACATACTGATAAATTGCCTTGACTGTCGGTTTAGTATCAAGAACGTGTCTTTATTCTCTTTTCGCCCATTCCATTTTTTATGTGGAGTCCAGTCTTGAACTTCATCTGTGGGGGCTGGGGAAACACCCCTGTGTCATCTTCCACATACATGCAAGAAAAAGAATTATAATTGCATTTCACAGGTATTACCGCCCTCTTTAGACTGACAAATAATCAGAAATGACAATTGACAACCTATGACTGTGACATTCAGGAAAAAAGAAGTGAGAGACAGAGTCTTCAAGGACACACAGACACAAGTGAACACAACAACACAGTCATTTGTAACTGCCCTTTAGAGTAACACATATAGTTGAAGCGTTTTCGAATCGAACCTTGCCATCAATGTGATGATCTCATTTCTGCCTCCAAACATTTTACAACTTACACTGAAAAAATAAATCTGACAATGCTATAGTTAAGGTTTGGTTAGGCTGAGGCACAAAAATGTTAAGATTAGGGTACTTTCATCATCATAGTTACAATAACAACCACGTGGGTTTGGTGAGGACACGACTGCATGGCTAGAAGAAACCAACACTGACAGTAAGAAATGTGAAGTAAACTGTGATCTCCTGTGTTAAAGCTCAACATTTTCTTGCTCTATCATTACATCATGATTTGCTCTTTTGCTGTCAGTAATCATCATTGCTTCTTGTTATTTGAAGGTCAAGAGGAAATTCAAGTCCCAAAGTAACCAAACCTTAAACCAAAAGAACAATATCCATTTAATATTCTTCAAACTGTTGACCTATTGTTGTTGTTGTTATAGTTCAGGGGTGGTGAACCTCCATCCTTTAGGCCAAATATGGCACATGAGAACATTTGATCAGACCCACCAGGCAATTCATAAATACAAAAAAAAGCCGTTGCAGACACGTTTTGTGGTAAGTGAGCGAACAGCTAAGAAGCTGAAACCTCATTCAGAGGGAGAATTTGTGAAGGAGAACCGTCTTGCTGCTGCCGTGGAATTTGTGTGTTTGCTTTTCTTGAATCATTCATAGAGATGAAGGAAAACCTGACATGGAAACTCAGTGTCTGTGTGACCTGGTCTTCATGGTGGACATTACCTAGAAGCTCTAAGAGCTGAACCTCAAGCTCCAGCCGCTTCTCAGCTCTCTGCTTTAAAATGTGAAATCATTTCAAGTGAAACTTTCAAGTGCAACTGGAAAGAGGAAACACTGCATTTTCCTACTCTGCAAGAACAAAAGCCTGCTATGACATCTGAAGATGCTGCTGAGTGTGAAAAACTTCTTCAGGCATTTGGTGAGAAGTTTCAGGACATGAAGAGTAAACAAAAGGAACTGAACATATTTGCTGCTGTTTCATGTAGAAGCAGCTGATGTGCCTGAACAACCTACAACATGAAATCACTGAGTTACAAAACAACCGTCTGCTACTCTGAGCAGCTCTTTTGGAAACTGATTCTTGCAAAGACTCAATTCTGCTCAAGACTGACTGACCCAAACATGGAAAACCAGCTGTGCCTCGCTAAAGAGAAGCACTTTGAGTCAACACAGAAGCAAATGTGATATATGTGTTTAATAATTTAGTATGGCTAAGGGTGCTGCCAAGGGGGGGCCAGGGGGGTCAAGACCACCCTGATACAATTGCAGCCTCCTCTAGTGAGCCCCCTCCATGCCCCCATTGCGTATGTATAAGCTTCTCATGTGCTGCACAATATTTAAATATTACTAAATGGCCCTTGATAGGAAAAAAGTTCCCCACCCCTTATATATTATAGTTTTCCTGTTTCTTATGAACAAATGAGAGCATTTTATATGTGCCAAAACCATGCAATACTTGCTAAAATCATGATTATGAGATAAAACATAATCAAATCAGAAAAGACATATTCTTGCACAATGCTATAAGCTAAGTGTAGAAGTACAGAGTATCTTTAATGTATGTTGCAGGCTGCTGTGAAAGAGCAGCCAGCAGTTCTGTGCAGAAAAGACAAAAACAATAAAAGGACAGAGCCAGACTCTTATGGGCGAGACCAGTGGTCTAGGACAATTATACACAAATACATGCACAACATCTCATATCATTGCTTTGCAGAGGATACACAAAGCATCCTTTGCTTGCTTTAAGTATCCCATGTTATTTCAAGGTGTTTGAGGGCTTTGGATGATCAGAATATCTGTTAAACCACTGCCAATTAAAGACATGCAACGGTGATGACAAATGTGTTGCCTCTTAAAGTTAAATCCTGTACATGCTGACAGCACAAGGTTAACAATGACACGTCTCCCTGAACTGCATATTGTTAATTTTCTGCCAAGATTGAGAATGACAAACGTCTCTCCAGCCCTTTAGAAAAAAATAACCAAAACACATAAAGCCAAGTCAGCAGATCCTGAAGTGGGTGACAGTGAGATAAGCCCGAGGCTTTGCTTTCACTGTCATTAGCAAAAACATGTACACTCATTCGTGGACTAATGATATGCTGCAAGATCCACCTCTTCTCATGCTTTCACCAGACCATGCTGAGCAGGAAATACTGAAATACATTCCACACTTTTACCTAAATGCATGATTTGACGTCCACACAGGTGTCGTGACAATCAGTAAAAGCATCTCAAGTCACATGTAGAAACACTGTGATTAAATCTTTCCAGGGTAAAGGAAGGGACTCTAGAGGGCATTTCAAAGACATCAATCTATTTCCACCGTTAAAGGGCCGGGGCGGGATAGGAGTTGAGATCTGAATCCCCCTGAGAGAAGAGTGCAATCATCTCGTACAGTGATTTCACTCCTACTCTGGCAAACTTCACATTGTCGTATGCAAATGAAACAAGGATTACATAAATGTTTCGGAATTCGAGAGCATTTCCCTTAGAAAAACAATTTTACAGTATCGCCCCATGACACGGTGCCTGAAAGCTCGCAATAATCAGATGCAGGAGAAAACAGGAGCTGTTGTTTTAGCTCGTGCCTATCTGAGGCAATGCTAATCAAATTTTAATGCATCAGCCTTTGTATTAGTGAGAAATAAGGATGTAAGCAATAAGGTGTGGACAATCACAAACTATATGATGGCCTGTTTATGGAAATGTGTTTCTTGAAATGTAAGAAATAGTATAAGTGAGTGCAAAACAAAAATACAATAAAGGGAATTTGTATATCAAAATGTATAACCTGAGGTAGGAAAGAAACAAAACAAAAACAAAATGTTTTTTTCTTGACTCTAAAGGCAGCAATTAGGAGTCCTTGCTTTTCTATTCTATTTGATCCAGGCTGCAGGAAGTACTGTAGTTTGCCGAGTCCTACGCTGTTTTGACTGTTACGAATACAAAAATGGTTTCCTTTTAGCAGCAGACGTCATTTTAATGATAAGCCTGTCAAGCCTGCTGCGATTTAAAAGCACAAACAAACAAGAAAGCGCAAGAAAGGCCCATGCATCGTTCCGGTTAGCTGGTAACTTTCTCAAGCAAAAACCGGGTTAGAAAAATTACATTCGAATTAATTAGTTATTTAAAGGTGGAGTGATGGTGGCACCAGCAGGGGGAAGGTCATTTGGTGAAGGTGGTGTCTTTCTGTTGGGAATGTGAAAAAAATAAAATAAAATGTTATTCACAGTGAATTGTGTTTAGGTACAAAGAGAGAAATTGTGCGCTATTCAGATATAGTTAATGTGAGAAATCATGAAAGCATTAAAGAATAAAGCATGCTAGTCTGCTTTTCATATTTCAAACAAATCCTGTGAAGTGACCTTACCCACCTTGATTATAGTCCAAAACCTCACAATCAAAACCATATAAAAGAGCCATAAAGCTGGTCTGAGTGACAAGTTCCCTGATGGACATGGTCCATTAGCAAAAACACTCTATGTCCCTGAAAAGTTGAAGGTTTGCAGATTCTACATTTCCTTCTCTATTAACCAAGTTTACAATCTTTTCCCACCCTAACACAAGTACTTTTCATTCCTAACGATAACCATGAAAAGCGTAATTATGCTTTAGCTGCCACCACTGGCAAATAAATGAAAACATTTTGCAGGTATGTTTTTTGATGCCTTGATCAAAAACGTCCATGGCAACAATTCCTCCACAATATATTCAACACATGCAAAATAGTTGTATAGAAATTTAATTTCCTCTGAGAAATAATTGTGTGGATGAGATGTGAGTGTGCAGAGTGGCAGTGAAAGGGATGTAGATTTTCAAAAATGCATTTACAATGTTAAAGCACAGTGATGTGGACCACAGCTTGTGGTGATTTGATTGACAGAGAATAATGAGAAACTCAATTATAGCATTCCAATTTGACTCCTATCAAAAGACCTAATTATTGTGGAATATTCTATGTTTTTTGTTGTTGTTTGTTTGTTTGTTTGTTTGTTTGTTTGCTTGCTTGTTTGTTTGTTTGTTTGTTTGTTTGTTTGTTTGTTTGTTTGTTTGTTTGTTTAATATGTCGTATTTGTTGTATCTTAACATGTCTTAATATGACTGGCAGCTACCTTGGCCAGGTCTCTCTTGTAAAAGAGATTTTGAATCTCAATGGGACTTCCTGGTTAAATAAAGGTAATAATAATAATAATAATAATGATGATTTGGCAAGCTTTCACCCCAACAGTAATATTACAGGACAGATTTGATGTGTATTATCATTAATAGACAGGAGTGTTATTGACAAAGGACCATAAACAAACAGGAGTGTATCTATCCATCATAGCTCAGATTTCCTAAATCAACTTCTTGCTCACCAAGCAGCACTGTTGCCAACTTTTTCCACCAGATTTAGTGACTTTCAGGCTCCTTTTCGTGACAAAAAATCTCACAAGAGCCAAGAAACAAATTCAGTGACATTTTTGGTCAGCATCAGCTATTTTCTTGCCCTTGCTCACAGATATCCATGCAGCTCACATAACGCTGCTGGCTCACATAACATGTTGGTTATGTGAGTTGCGAAGAGCTGCCAGATTGGGTCAACCAATCAGCAGCGTGACTGAAACATGAATGAGCTGCTCCTGCAAAAGCAACAGGAGAAAAACAAAGAGGTTATATATCTTGAGGAGGATGATGCTGATTTCCGTTTGAGCTTTTTCGTGACTGATTCCAAAGAGAAATGTATAGTGCATTTAATATATGGTTCACTTTTAGCTGTGACACTACACTGCTATTTCAGTATGGCATGGTGCTGATGCTCACTGACACAAATCCTGCATTTAGAATACACTTTCTTTTTCCCACTCTGTTTCCTCATGATCTCAAAACCTTAATCTTTTAAATAAATGTATTTACCATCTGTCTTATTGGTAGACAAATCTTCTACATAATGAATGGCAATAATATTGATAATGGCCATTTTTCATGTAAAAACGCCCTCAAACATTATCTGGTTACAGCTTCTCAAATGTGAAGATTTCCTGTTTTTACATAACAATTTATATATATATATATTTATATATGAAATGATGTTGAAAGGGCAGTTATACGTATCCTGGATGTATAAGACTTCTCAAGCAAATTTAACTCAGTTTTAAACTCAGTGTCTCTACATAATTTGAGCTAAGACACAAATTCAGTGCTTGCTGTGAAATTATCTCATAATATGTCCTTAAAATGAAACTTGTAAAACAGATAAATTCCTTCCGTCTTTCTCTCTGGCTTTCTTTTGTTCAGTTTCATTTCATTTCATTCAGTATATAAATTTCTCTCCTGTAAAATGTCCTTCCCCCCTTCATCATGCACATGCTGAAAATGGATTGAAAAACCGAAGTACTGATTAAACTGTGCCTTAAACAGCATCATTCTGACATGTTAACAATGAATATCACAGTACTACAGTATGTATAACTGTACAGTGAACAGAAAGCTTTATGCTGTACACCTTTCTGCCTCAAATATCAGTGTATTTGATGGTATTGTATAAGGTTTTGTATTAAAACTGCCCATCTCACCCAGAAACCTCAGAGTCACCAGAAAAAAACAAAACAATGCTCTCTCTTCAGTTTTCACCTGGCGAGTAAACCCTGATCCTCACTGTGTTGCATCAGTGCAATGACAGAGCTGCACTTGAGCATGAAACCTTATCAGAACTGTCTTAGGATGATGTGATCCTCTGTTGAGCTCTGGAAATCCTTTTATCGCTTGCCCCTCCACAGATGGGTCAGTGCTGCTGGAACCGGGGGGAATTCAGGGATTTGAAGGACAGTACAGCTTCCCAGTTGCCTGCTAATACAATACATGCATTAAATAAAACAAATACAAATCAAATATGTGACATTCATTAGGTGCATCCTTGAGCTGAATTTATTTGCATTGCAAACAGTTATGACACATGCATTGTACAGTTTAAAAGCATCGGAACATCCTCACTACAAAAATGAAAGCACTAGCAATTTGTGTAAAGTAGTTTGTAGCCACATGGGGGCAATGGAAACAAGTTATGAACATTACCTTTTCAATTGACTTGTCAGATTCTCATTGAGCTTTTTACGAATGAACCTCTCCTTTTAGCTCTGTTTGGGTCTCTACCAAGTCCTGCAGAAAACATCTCACTGCCAAATGCTCCAAAGTGTTCACCAGCTAGCAGCTAACTACCTGCTTATCAACCTTTACCATCTCCCCCCAACCACACGCACACAGAGAAGTACATGTAATCCCATGCTATCAAAAAGCCGAGCCAATAATAATGTTGTAATGTTGCAAGCACAGAGGTTTCTGTTACAATGAAAATACAGATTTACAAAAACACTACAGCTCGTGTGTGTTTAAAGGATAAGCCGCTGGTGGGTGGTAGTGATGTTAACTGATATCTCCTCTCAGCAGAATGAATAACAATTATGTCATGTCAAAGATGTGATGAGTGACTGTTTGCATAATGAAGGAATACAGTTCATGAATGTACTATAGTTTTTAATCTTTTTCAATAGCACCTTGACTCAAACTATGGTAAACCATTCCAAATCCTGCCTGCCCATCAAAGTCATTTTACCATGCACCATGCACAGTGAAACCCAATACCACCAAATCTGGCAACACTGAATCTATACAGTTGGTAGGGGCACAGAAAGCCCGTAATATCTTAACCAGGCTGTAGTTCATGTCCCTCCTACCAACAGTTACTGTTTGTTTCTTGGTTCAATGAAGAACTCCTTTCTCTCACCTTAACCAAGTAGTTGTAGTAGCTGCCTGAACACCTTAAAAATAGACATGCCAGATACAAAAAATAAATAAATAAATCATTTTTGGATCAGTCAAATGGGTTGTTTCTGGAAGACTTAGTGGAAAGACTGAAGCTTCTAATTCCTTACCACACATTAAGGTATTGAGCATGTGATATACTCAACAAATATCAGTATGAATGCTGAATTTGTGTGATCGTTGAGCATGATGTCGATGTACATACTTGTCCTTCAATGCAGAGCATGAAGGAAACTTAGGAGGGACTAGTACCATCAAAATAATAAAACAAATGAAACTGTTTCAGTACGATCTCAAAAAACAAACATAACCTTTGTCAAGTCATTTTGTTTCCTCTTTCTTAAGCTGAATTGGCAGAAGCATTCCAAGGTTGCAGTTTGATTGACCTCCACTGGCACACATCTCACAGCATATCATGTCCTTTGGTACAAAACAGAAAAGAGCATTTTTTCCTTGTGTATCAAATGCAAAAAGAGTGCCCAGTTTCTCTGAGATGACATACCTGTAGCCAGAGGTTGCAAAGCTCTTATTAACAAATCGAGATTGAGTGTCTTGCTCCAGAACACTTAAACAATGATATACATACAGTTTGATTGTTATGTGAATCAGACTTGTTACTCACCAGAAAACAACAATTCTCCACCAACTGTTATGGATACAAAATAGATTTAAGAACTAGTTTGTAGGACTTAGCGGCACCCTGCAATGAGGTTGCAGATTGCAAGCAGCTGAATACCCCTCACCTCACCCCTCCTTATCAAAGCATGTTGCAGAACCTACGGCAGCCATAAAACTCACTGAAAATGCAGAAGGCACTATTCCATTTCCACCATATTCTGCCAATAGATCCCCCTAAAGCTTACACACTGGTCCTTTAAGTCTTAAATTAACACTCTAATTACTGCTTGTTTCCAACATAATTAACATTACTGACCCCTAAGTGGAGCTCATTCACATTCATCCTTCACTGATTTGTTTTGATGAACACTTTCCTAAAGCAGCCTCCTGTTTGGACGATGTGAATATTTCACAACTTAAAGATTAGATGCAAATGAAATGCTTTAGTGCCGGAACATGTTGGATGTCAGCTGTCAGAAACCAGCTTGCACATCAAAGTTCGCCACTTTTGCTGTAGATGGACATACAATACAGTAGCCATTCTCAGCCACAGAGCAGCATCTAGTGGGCCGCAGAGGCAGTTTTTTTAATTTCCATTGGGTAATTTGCAGAGCTAATTATTTTTATGTATAAATTTGTTCAAGAATTCACAGAAATACAAAGTGTCAAATTCAAATTCATCATTTCAATGACTGGTTACGTTTCAAGCGAGCATGTTTCACCACTGTTAGCTAGCTAACGTTCCCTCAGATGCAATGACAAAATGGATTTTTGAAACCAAAAAAGTACTGTGGGAAGCAACCCTGTGCCAGTAAAAGCTCCAAAGCATGTGGTGAGGAAATATGACCCTGAATACATTCAAATGTGGATTCATAATGGCAGAAGTGATGCTGAGCTGAAAGCACAGCGTGCTGAATATGATGCAATTCTGTCACAATTTTTTCACCTTTTGCTATGTTTCTGTTTTCTCATCTATTTTGGAAGGTGGTCCCTGAATTTAACAATCAGAATGGGCCTTAAGTCCCTGCGGTACAGTTTTGTCAAGTCAATGTATACAGTACATGTAGTGGAGGAAAATAACATCAGGGACCGAGCCTGGACAGCAAAAAATCACTTTCCCCAAAAAGAGACAAAAAATCATTTTCTCTTTTTTGTTGTTGTGATCTTCTGTCTCCAGTGTATATACAGTATTAGCAGTATCAAGGAAGAAGAAAGTGGCAGACACAGACCCTAGTTATATAACACATAAGTGCACTGTAGCAGCAGATTTGTATTGGAAACTCACTGTGAGCTAAACCTCTCTTATAGTATCAGTTAAACCTAATGAAAATAATCTGTTTAAACTAGTCTGGCATAAAATAATGTAGAAATGCAATTTTACAAATAAACAGTATTTAAAATCATGTTTATTAAATAAAGCAGCAACATTAAAGGATTCTATTCTTCTAATTTTATAGGACTCCCTCTAAAAGCATTTTCAAATTAAGACAAACCAGGATGTTTTATGGGTAATGCAAAGGCAAATATACCTACTGTTATCTTCCACTGAAAGCTCTTCTCGCTAAGACTTCCTTGGACTGCAATGTGCTTGGTCTGCATTTTTCTTGATTTAGGCCCAGCTTATCTTAAGCTTATAGAGATGTCAGCAAAACCCCCTTTTAATAGCGCAAGGCTCTTAATTCATTACCAAATGTAAACTTTGCTGCAGAGGAGAGCAGGATGGGCTGGGGGTAAATTACAGGGTGTATTCTACTCAACTAATTACTCTGTAAATTCAAGCCCCCCTTGGGAGGAGAAAAAAAAATCAAAACACTCAGATGTTTCCGCATTTATTAAATCTATCTACCCAAAGGGTGTAATTTCCCTTATTCTAAATGCCATTTAATACATCTTTATTCAGCACTGAAAGGCACATCTTTTGTTTTTGCTTGTATCAAAGTTTCTGTGGTTGACAAGAACCGGAAAAGAAAACAAGTTATGATAATAATCAGCTTGCAACACCATTGTCTCTGCCTTAAATCGCCTTGTCATAATCTATCCACATAAGACTGAAAAGGATCTCAGTGTGGTTAGCATAGATGTGCAGCATTGTGAATATGCATTCAACCAAACTTCAGCTATCAAAAGATGTTGCCTGCTGACAGGTTAACAATGCTTAACAATGCTGCTACGGTCACAAAGAGGGAATATTCAGCTACCTGCCTGAGATAACTGTGATGATTAAACACTTTGATGCAGAGCTGCCACCCTGTCAGCGCCAGGCTGATGTAGGCGAGGACAAAAATCCGGGCGAATTGGTCATTTAACAGCAGACATCACAGAGCAGAGGATAAGCCAGACAGAGTGCTGCTTCCTGTCTGCTGCTCCCATCCACCCTCTTATCTTCTCTGAGGAGACGGATTTCAAGGTCAGCCAGTGACCCCTCAACTGTCCAAACTGTCACACTGCATGCTTTGCGCACACACACACACACACACGTACACTTATACAATCACCTAGTACGGACACATTTTGTTCTCAGTGTCACAGTTTGTGTAATGGAAGGCTTTTGGGTGGCCCTTAAAGACCCCATGAAATGGAGACTGACTTCCCAAAACAGTGAATCTTATATTGACTACCTCACTGAAAATCTATATTTTTAGTATCAAACACTCACCCCTTGAAGGTTTAAATGTTTTTGGAAAACTTGTATCTTACACCTTTATTGGGCAGGTTGGATTCACAGTTGTTTAAGTAGATCCCAGCATTCGGTGACCAGACACCTCAGCTCATACTTGATTGTACCAGTTTCAAGCTGGGTCTCCCAAGTCCCGACAAATATCTTTAAAACTCTAAAACGTCTCGGTTTTCAACATTCACTACCAAATTGTCCCAGTTTTCGCCACATTTGAAAAAACAATTCAAATGTTTTCAGTGGTTTCCTAGAAGTTTAGCACTTTCATTATGTCCCACTTATTATTACCCAAGCCAATGAACCATAAAAAATGCACCACACATCTGAATTCAGCAATGATTTGTCTGTATGTGTGTCAATCAACATGTTGTTATCAAACCTGTTGCAAGCCAGTGAGTCACAGGCAAGTGTCATAGGCTGTGACGCTTGCAGCTCTTTCTGACAGAACCTGTCAGTATGCTCACGCTTAGCTGTCATGCCGAAAAGAAAGTTTTTTCTGAAGAGCTCCAGAAGGCTTACTCTTTCATTTGTAAAGTGCTGTGTTCATGCTGTGCTCAAGCAGTCCTTGGCGTTGAATGGTGCACTCGGTAGGTGCTGAAATAATTGTTACCCATCCTGATGAAAACGCCTATGGTACGTGCATAAGTATACTTGTGCGTGTATGGATGAACATGCAGTACACTAAAGTGATGGCAATCCAGAAAACATGTCAAAGCCTTTCAGCAGCAAAAGCCATTTCCCCCCCGTTGCATGTTCAGCATGTTCCAAACACACTACTTATGTGTTTCAGCGGAAGTCAAATACATGGCAGTTATTTGTGGAAGCAACAATTTTCTACAGGGGTGAGTCTCCAATTTTTTTTTTTCCCCACAATTTTTTACAGTTTACAGTTGAATATTCCTTGGTGATGTCATGCTGCAAGAGAAGCCTCAACATGAATTCCAATTTTTTAGCCAGGCAAGCTAGCAATACGGTTCTAGCGATGGCGATGTCAGTTAGTCAGTCAGTCAGATGGTACATTTTGCTCCACACTGAAATATCTCTGAATCTATAGGATGAATTGGGAACAAAATTGTACAGCCAATGATGGTTGACAGAAAATATATCTTAAGGGGCACTTTGGTTAACACTAACGAGTAAACGTTTGCATACTAACACACTAAAGATGATGAACATGGTAAACATCGACATGTTTCTAATGCCATTGTCAGGATGATAGCACGCTGATTCTAGTATTTAGCACAAAGACTGACACAGTAGTAAGTATGATGTTCTGAAAAAAAAAAAAGTCTTCGACTGCATAAGTTAGATTTCTAAGTAACCCCAATCCTCATAACTTCTTGAAAGGGTGAAATACAAGACACAGGAAAAGTTCATTTGAACAGGATGACTTTTAATTATCACCGCTGATTCTACAGTGACATTTGTAGGAAGAGGAGGGTATGTATGAAAGCATGACTGCATGTTATCACCTCACTCTGCTCATCTTTAGGTTAGGATCTGAACAGGGACCCAACTGCAGTGTATTTTTGGTCTGCTTGTCGTGGGCGGGATGAGGAGTTCACTGTGTTTTGCCGTTAAATTTTTATTGCATTCTGGGAAGGCAGAAAGACAGACTATACTTGCACTCTAGATGGATTGATGGATGGATGCCTACATTAATAGACTGTATTCAGTTTAAGTCTGTTATAATTCTGTTTTTTTATACACCCAGAGTCAAAAAATAAATTGATGTATAATAAAATACAGCATAGTGGAGAGGTCCTGAGGGATTCATTGAAACTGGTGGTGTGTTTTCATCAGTCTTGCAGCTACACGTGATGTGCTTATGATTCTACTCCTTCACTATCAGAAAAAAATGTTCTATTCTTTGAGTATGTATTTCACTTGTTAATGAGGGCAATCTGTTACTATGGATTCAGGTAACAGATAATTATGCATTCCTCGTTATGTCCAAGAACTGCATACCTTATGCATTTTTCTTACTGTGTATCGCCTCACATTTTCCTGTGGAGGTTAATGAAAGTGTTAGCTTGTTAACTGTTTCCCAAACATAGATGCGAAGACACCAAGAACAGGCAGATAGTGTCAGTGCACCCAAAGTCTGTAACTGGCAAATACGGCTACTCAGTGAATAAACACATGAGTTAGTCTGTGGCTCTTTTACAAAACAAAAAGAAACTGAAAACATAATTTTTTAGATAACAAGCTCGTCATATGAATTTTGATCTTAATCAAGATTTAATGGTTTGAACATTTGTGTTGATTGCGACAAAAACTCTCAATCTGTAAAAAAAAAAAAAAACTTTCTGATCACACTCCCTGATTTAAAGTAACCCTCTTGTGTTTACTTTACTACTACTAATTAAATTCACTGATTTAGAAATCCACAACAAAATGCGCAGTCAGTTTAAATGTCATCCTGCTCTCATATCTCTGCTTGTAAAGACTGTATGTTAATTCATTGACTTTAATTTAAATATAAACAGCAAAAAATATAACTATTCAATTAAACATTAGGTCCAAACAGTTTTCTATATGAACCGGGTCTCTCACAACAGAAATAACTATACATCCTACCACATAATCCAAAGTACCATGATGATCATGTTATGAAATATACGCATATGAAATGATGTGTTTATATACATAGAATGCATATAAATACCTTCACTTTTGTACTGTTGTGATGCATGCTCATCAAAGCAATGAGCGGATTACAATGACTGTTTGCATTGATGATCCACATTAAACAACTCCAAGTGAGAGCTTAGTAATCCAATATGCAGTGGTACTAAAAGTAACCCATATACAATCAGCATGCACAGCCATTAGTATAGATTGGGTTGCTCCTCTTTGAATAACAAAGACCGCAGTGCTTCGTCATGACAACCCAAGGAATCCATTTAATTGTCTTCCTTGAAGCAATATTTCTCAATGCATGCCTGGACTGATAACAAAGACAGATATACATACACATGGCTGAGGAAATACAGTTTACATCCCATGTGGTGGCACAGGAGATGCGAAATGAATCTGTCAATCAGACCTGGTATTATGGACGGGCCCCGTGGGGCCAGGCCCACCCATCCATTTATTGTTATTGTTTTTATTGTTGGTATTGGATACGTATGTGTTTTATCCAAATGTCAACTATCTTGCAACATTAACGTGTGGAATTGGCTCTGTCTCTGATAATGTATAATATAATATAAGTACACTCCATGTTAGACTGGTTATGAGGAACAGCATAACAACGTGAGTGAGGTCAACCTCTCAAGAGTTTTTGCTTGTTTTGTTTTTTTTTATTAGTATGATTCTTCACTTCAGCCCGTGTCTGGCTGACTTGATTGAAGTTTTAGCTATCATATTTCTCTGTGGAAATGGACATTAGACAGCTCACATAATGAGGATGGTCACTCAGCAGGTGCAGCCACCAAACCTGTCAACCCTCTCATTTTTCCTGGGATTCACCTGTATTTGACCCTTCTCACCCACTGTCCTCCTGTTTAAACATTTTCACATAAATCTCCCATATTTTTAACCTTCCTAAAAACAAAAAAGGTTGGCTAACTGCCAGGCCAGCGTCTGATAATTTCCCCTCCAGTAAAGCAGGTGGTAGTATGTAGAACATTAGCTGTAGCGTCCAGTGACGAAAATGTATTCACTCAAACAGCACCTGCTAATGCAGAAGCTAATGCAGAAGAAGAAGATGATGATGATGATGAGCCTGACAAAAAGTTTGTGTATCTCACCAAATAAGGCTTACCCATACTTAATGAAGAACAGCGTCAGTCAAAGTCATGTCTTTTTGTAAAATATGCCACATGGATTTGAATGTATCACATGGAGAGAAAAGCAATATGAGCCAGCATGACAAATTTGCCAAGCACCAGCACGCCCAAGAGGCACAGAGGCATGCTCCGCCAATGACTGCATTTATACAGTCTCTTCCATCCATTTTCGTAATCACCCTCTCATACCAATTGTCTCTCTTGCCAGTAGCCTCTCTCAAAATCACAATTGGAGCATAATGTGCAAGTGATTCCTTCAAGCAATAGATAATTTTATCTTTTTCTGCCTTTTTATGTTTTGATTTATACAATGCAGGGATGTTCACGCCATTTCAACCAGGTATCTGGTTCTGATCACCTAATCGCAGTCACTAACATAATGTAGGAACAAGCTAACCCAGAATTAGTATTGACAATACCACCAATCTAGCAAACACAGCAGGAAGAAATGCAGCCACCACTGTGCCACCTGTCCCTCCGTCACCTCTCCCCTCTCCTCCACTGCCACCACTACAGCAGCTGCCTCAGATATAGATGGCAGTTGTGCATCTGTTAGCAGGCCATGTCCCAACCCCTTGTCTTGGAGAATTAAGCAGTGTAATTCCAGATTACCTTGGGGTAGATAAACCCAAACGGGTACTTCTGGATAGTTTTCCAGTTCAGCTTGTCTCAGAGATGAAACTCTCTTTTGCCAGTGCATGGTCCTAAAACAGAACCTGCCATACTCTGTGAAAGGCAGCACTATAGTGTTTCCCTTGTAAACAGTTTAGAGTCCAAGCATCATTGGATTTAGTATTTACAGTAAAAGTCTGTGAGAACTGTTTTTTTTTTTTTTCTACTTTGAAAAATGTGTTCACTGAGCAGTGAAGAAGCATATCACACTGCCAGAAAGCTAATTTAACTCAACTTGCTTTTGAGAAGGACATGACCAAGAAATGCTAGACAGTGGAAAGACAATGAGAGGATTTCATTTGAGTGGGAAAAGCTGGCCAGCCTGAGCCACCAAAGTATGGAGGACTGAAACTGCTGAAATCAAAAATAAAGAAATAAATATGACTCAGTAAATAAATTAATATGCTATTAAATGCACCAAAAATAATATTGAAAATAAATGTAGGCATTAAATATTTTATAAAATGCAACATAAATTGATATTGCTGTTTTAAATGGCTTCTGCATTCATTTGCTGTTGTGTTAATTCTCCTATTTATTCACTATCCATTTAAGTAATTTATTCATTTTTATGTATTTTTATTTGTATTGTTATATGTATTTATTTAAGTATTATTTTCCATTTTGATTTTTTTGTATAGTTGATCTACATACTATAAAGTCAGTCATTCAGTAGGTTGTTTGCAGATGACGTCACGTCACTCTTGTTGTGGCGGAAACTGCAGATGGAGGGCTAGCTATGTTTTGCGTTATTTACTTATGGCTGCACAGATTGATCAAACCAAGAAACCACAAGGAGCTTTTATTGAGTACCAAAAGTTGACCCCATGACGCACTTTTTGGGAGCCCCCTCATTAGCATAATGAAGTAGAAATGCATTAAAGAAAAGAAAATGCAGAAATAATTAGGTTTGGGGGAAAAGGGGAAATAAATGATAATAAATAAATACATAAATACATTTAGAAATGAATATACTGCGTGTCCAGTGTGGTAGTTTGCAGCACAGGGGCTCCACATCAGACTTCAGACACAGCACCGACTGTCACATCCAGAAGTTCTCTGATGATGCAGCCATCATTGGACGCGTATCACAGGGAAACAAACTGGAATACAGGGAGGTCATAACCAACTTTGTAGACTGGTGTGGACTGAACCACCTGCACACAACGCCAGCAAGGCAAAGGAGATGGTGATCCATCTCCAAAGGATGGTACCACAGGCTACACCTGTGAACATCCAGGGCTTGGACATTGAGATCGTGGTGGATTACAAATGTTTGTTCACCTTAACCACAAACTGGACTGGACAAACAACACAGATGCCCTGTACAGGAGGGGCCAAAGTTGTCTGCACCTGCTAAGAAAACTGAGGTCCTTTGGAGTATGTAGGATACTGTTTTTCTTCATTTTATGACTCTGTGGTGGCATCTACAGTTGTCTATGCAGTGGTCTGCTGGGGTTGTGGAGGCTCAGAGAGGGACAGGAAAAGAGTGAACAAACTGGTCACGAGAGCTGGCTCTGTCCTGGACTGCCCTCTGGGCACCATCGAGGAGGTGGGTGAGAGGAGGATGTTAGCCAAGCTGACATCAGTTCTGGACAGTGCATCCCACCCCCTGCATGAGACAGTAGGGGGCTTAAGCAGCTCCTTCAGTAGCAGAATGCTGCATCCAGTGTGTAAGAGAGAACGCTACTGCAGGTCCTTCATCCCAGCCGTGTCAGGCTGTTTAACGCCAGCATCATGTCATGTAGCACTGAGTTTTTTTTCACTACTGTTACCAAGGCTAATGTATGCTCACACTCTCCATTTCACCTGGTGCAATCCATATTGTCAACAGTATTTTTCATATACTGTGCATATTATGCATCTATATAGACTCGTGAAATTCAGTGCCTTTTCTATGCAACAGTATTTCCCAAGTGCAATACAACATATTACATTGGTAGTTTTTCTCATGAGAATATTGACAATAGTATTTTTATAATCTGTACATATACATAGTTGATTTTCTATTCTATAGCCCTGCATACCTTTTTTATCTCCTGTATTTTTTATCTTGACCCTTCTGTGCCACAATTGTTGCTTTTGTAGAATCAATAAAGTCTTATCTTATCTTAAAAACTAAATGCGTGGGCAGTTACTTTCCTCTACCAACAGGACTGCTATGAATCATCTTTATTTAGGAAACAAGACGTTCATGCATCTGTTTAAAGTTTAAGTTCAAGTTTAAAGTTGCTTTTGTACACTTATTTGCATTCATGAGTGTACAGAAGTATTGTTTCATCTGCACATGACTGTAATAATTTTGTGTCTTGGACAGGTAGAAATGCAACTTTCAAGAATTTATAATGGTGTTGAAATACATAATTTCCAGAGGAGGAAAAGTTATTTTCTTCAAGTGCAAAATTTCACAGCATAATAAGACAGGGAATCATTATACATGTGTAGTTTTTTTTGGTACTGACTGAAATGTGTGAGTATTGAAAACTGAGTACAGTACAAACCATAAGTGAAACACTGATTTTATTGGTTTGCCTCACATATTTGCCGAATTCTTTGGATTTGACTAAATACTTGCAAAACCACATGATGACATGACTACTTTGTGTTTTGTGCTAATACGCAAATGTTAGCAAATTTACATGCTAAACTTAGATGGTTAATATAGTAAAAACTATGGACAGGTTACTTTTTCCCAGGTTTACAAAGCAGAGCAGCTGCTTGCAGCACAAGCTAATGCATGTGTGGAATCCCTGCTGTTTCCTCACATTAGTGTTACATTAGCATAAAAACTTCTGCTGCATGACTGCAGTTTAAACAGACATATTCAATAAATATTATTCATCAGCTACACAAGGTCAGTAAGAGGTCTCTGCATACCTGTTTGACTTTTTTTCTCAAGAAAACCATTTGCACACATGAAATTGATCAGTATTGATCATAGAGCCTGATTAACACAATTCATTAAAGAGCTTAAAACATGCTACAACAGCATGAGCTGTCATACCTTAAAATGAACATTGCAAACATCAGCATGTCATTGTTCATACAGCTATGTGCTTATTTTTTGTGCTGCTGGTGTTGGACATCATTTAACATGTAAGAACTTCTGTTAAATAAAGAATTTTGAAGAAAAACACTCAATATTTCTAAAGTAAGGTATCAAAAAGGATCATATTGTATCTGTAGTAGTACTGAAACTTTCCAACTGCAGACTATTTCAACCTGCTGAATGCATGCCATATTCTTTTTAAAACATGTTGAGTTCTGTTGGAAACCTGCTACAATATTGTGAGTGCACCGCTGCATTTCCACTTGTTTGAAGAAAATAAGATTTTTAAGAAGTCAGTTAAAGAAAGGACTTGATAAGATCAGGATTTTTGTAGTGAAGTTTCAAAAGCAATTCGACACAAGGAAATCATGAAGGCATGGGGGCTGAAGTGGAGACAGAGAGAGAATAGGAAGAAACTTAAAGTGCAGCAGAGTAAAAAAGGGAGGCTATCTGCTGAAGCGTGTCAGCGTGACAGCACGTGCTCATAGTCAGTGTTTGCCCTGTTGCTGCCAATTTCTAGCTTCCTTAATTCTGCTCCTTGCAACTGTTGCACTGGCATGAAACCAAACAGGGATTTCAGTCCTCATGGCTTTCTCTCTGTAGTGTTTAATATGTGTTCTGTTGGTGCAGCTGTATAGCATTGTAGGGGGCCACAGTATGTTAACAAGCCAAAGCAAGAAACACACCATGCCTGATGTTGACTTTTAATTACAAGTTGTTCCCAAAGAGTAAATAGATCACATTCTGGAGGAGCAATATGTGGCTTTATTTGCTGCAGTATTATCCCTGATAACACCTTGTGTGGTGAGTCATACTGCATGCAGAGCATGTAAAGCTGCTGTAGAGAAGGGAAAAAGAGAGACAGAAGAAGAGAAGGAGTGGTCGGGAAGGAACAAAAAAGTGTTATCTCACCGATAGGAGCAGAGATTCCTTGTCTGGAGTAAATTACCAGCTGCTATGAGGGGAAGTAACCTGTGTAGATGGGGCTTGTGATGTGAAATCACTCCAGCGGTTTGTTGCTAGCAGGGAGCCGCGTGGGGACAGGAGCAGAGCAGTGAGCGATGAGTGGCAAACAAACAGTTCACTGAGTGACACACAGCGTACGCTGTATGGACAACCCGGGTTGGAGGTTAAAACAGCAAGAGCAGTGAACTCTCCAGGGTGGCAGGAGAATGAGCGAGACAGAGCGAGAGGGAGTATGTGTCAGACGTGTGTGTGTGTGTGTGTGTGTGTGTGTGCGTGTGCGTGTGTGTGTGTGTGTGTGTGTGTGTGTGTGTGTGTGGGTGTGTTGTGTGTGTACTCCAGAGAGAAAGATAAAGAGAGGTGGAGGCAAGACAAGTAGAAAAAGAATCATTCTGTCATTGACTTATTTGCTAATAACGTGATACTTTTTTGGTTCGGTTACATTATTTCTATTAGACTACTGGTGAATTCGCTGTCAATATTACACATAACTGCACAAAATGACACACAAAAAGTCTATGAAAAATGAGTACATCAAATTGAAACTGTATAGGGTACTTAGTGCATATTTAATGTTCAAAATATAACAAGAACTTGCATAGTCTTTCATTTTTCTGCAGTAAAAGTGTACAAGCATGCTAGGAGCTCTGTGAGGCTGGAAAAGGCCCAGTGGTGCTTTGAGCTAAAAGCTAATGTCAGTATGCTCACAATGTGTAGCAGGTATCATATTTACTATGCTCACCGTTTCAGTTTAGTGTGTTAACATGCTAACATTTGCTAATTAGCAGTAAGTGCAAAATAGACAACAAGTCAAATTACAATATTGACCTGAAGATGACCGAAAAGTGCTGTTACAGTAAATCCAAACATTAAATGGAGCAATTTGTGAGCATTTTTGTGATACTGTTGCAAATAAGCTGCAAGCCAGATGAAATGATCTCATTGCACTTCAGTGAGCATTTCTGTTTGAAGGGTAGAGTAGATAAACGCAGACATTAAATGTGCATTTTGTGTGCACTTTTTAACAAAATGCCTGCCAAACTGCGCTCTTTATGGCTCTTTTAACATTCTGCTCTGAAACACTAGAGAGTGAAGAGCTGAGGAATGGACAAATGGAGTGACTGAAATTGAGTCCTGGATCAAAAAAATGAGGTAGTCAAACATTATTAGGGATCCAAAATTCATATTCCTCATTTTAATCACATGTAGCCATTTGTAGCTCATAGGACTTGAAAAAGACCAGCAACAATCACTGCTTGACAGTATATTATCATTAAAAATGCCATTCTTCAGTGGCAAGTAATGTCTTGTCATGCATTCAAGAGCCATGAAGAACTGACCATTTATGGATCATCTGTTGGATCACTGGACCTTTTGTGCTTGCTGTGATTATAGCTGTGAGTCAATGTTTGCCTTTGCCTTATTGATTCACGTGCACCTTTTCTTTTTTTTTCTTTTTTTTTTTTCTTGCAACTATGCAAACCAAATACTTTACCAGGAGGCACCTCAAGGCTCAGGCTCCCTTGCAGGAAGCAGGGATTCTGAAAACTTTTTCAAGCTATGTAACTAAACTGAGGGTTAAGAGTTTACATATAGCGAAACAAAATGAACACTAAAACATTAAAAAGGTACTCCAGCACTTCCCATTCTGCGTCCATTTTTTTTCAAAGGAATGGTCAAAATGGAAGCAGCAAGGCCAAAAAAAAATCAACTGTCACTCCCTTGTATGGCTCAAGCTCCAAAAAACAAAGGAATTCTACAATTCCCATACTGCAACACAATAGCACTGTCTTTTTGACCCTCTATATATGGTAAAGTCATAAAACTAATCCAAGATAACCCTGATGACATCATCACAGAAGACACAATACAACTATTCAACCGTGAATCATACAAATGAACTAACCTTTACGTGTAAAATCACTGGAAGGCCTCCTTAAAAACCCCTTTTTAATATAATGTGACGTACAATACCATCACCTAAAAAAATAATCAGTTACAGTTCTTTGACGGGAGCCAGATCTTATGGATCTTTGCATACTCGTATTGCCACATCTATTATCCATGACTTGGGTTGTAAACATGACATACATGCCAGTATGTCATATCCCTCTGTTTTGCCAGTGAATTCACTAACATATGAAAAAAAGAACAGCACTGAAGGCTTTTCTTGTTGGATAAGACTTTTTCGCACTTCTCCCAAATGGATCTCCCACTTCGTCGAATGGTTTGTTGATCTGATAAGTTGAAGTTAGCCAATGATGGACTGTGATAGACAGATGGTTCATCCAGTCACCTGCCAAGTTTATTTTGAAAGTGCCTGCCCGTTCCTACACAGTTTCCAAGGATGACTTCTCACATAGTTTTGTGCCACAAACCATCTGGTGCGTCAACAACAAAGAAAGACTCTCACCAAGTACAACTCAGCTCCCTTTGTTTGTACCAAAGAGATGTTAAAAAGAGTTTGATTGTTCATGGAGGTTAACATCACTACACAGTAATTACGAAGCTGAATCAACATCTATCTGAGACAGCCACAAGAAAAAGTAGACATCACAGCCTTAGAAAGGCATAGCAATATTCCTTACATGCCTATTCTATACTGAATAGAATCACATTGTGCATGGTTAGTCAGTGAATGTACAGTGAGCATGAAGTATTAAATCAGCACATATGCTACCTTTTCAGACAAGCATGGGAACAAAAGGTTTCTCATATATCAGAAAACTCCCGTCTGTGCAAGAGTAAGGACATGAGGACAGGCTGTAGCTTAAAATGGATTCCTCATTCTCTGAAGTTCCCCCAGAGTCTAGAAAGTAGTGTTCACACTTATCCCAACACTCTAACAATATGTCTGTCCTCTGTCTCACTACAGGGTGGGTGATTCTTATGGTAAGCAGATAGAGAAGAAAAAAGTATCATGAGTCTGCAGTGAATGTCATCTTCAGGCTCTAAATCATTTGATTTCTTGCCCTGTGTAGGCCTGTGTTTAGTTCACCGAGGTTTCCAAAGATCTGTATGAAGTAAATTAGTCTGGCCCGCCACAGCTTGTCATGGAGAAGGTCAAATAAATCCCTCTCCTCCGTTGCTGGGAGGGTCCTCATGTCCTCCCTCAGTACCTGCAGTGTGCCCATGACCTTCCTGCTGAATAACCACTTAAGCACACGGCAGATCAACAGGTGCTCATGCTCTACCTCCTATCTTCCTGCATCATTCTCACAGCTCCAAAAAATCCCATGGAAAGGTCCATTTTTATCAGATTCTCTACCCTTATAACCCATTTGCCTTTGCCTTTTGCCAAGCAGTTGATGTTCTGCATATAATGAATGACTCACTGCAATTACCGTAGCTTATTATTAAGTTCCTCCTAAAAGAAGCAACCTGCTTTATACTATTTCAAACCTTGCTTTTATTTGACAAATTTAACATCAATGACTCTTAAGTACCGCAGTTGGTCCAAGTTGTATGTAGATGCAGGGGCCCTATTGTAGAGTAAATCACTGTGGAGTCCCGCAGGATTTCATTTTTGGGCCTCTGGTATTTATCCTTTATAACATCGCCATGGGAAATACTAATTTACCTGGCCAATTAGAAAATCATAAAACAGGCCCCCTCAAACATAGTTCTGGTCGACTTGGGTGATTTGGTTTAAACGGTGCAATAAATCAGTGCACAAGGTATATTAAAGTTTATTTATTGTACCTCTGCTTGGTGCTCCCTTTGACCAAATCATGCAAGATAATATGATCGTTAAACCATCTAATAATCTAAGACTTGAGACATCATCCCAAGATGTACACTGTTTCACACAAATGACAAAACTCAACATTTAAGCGAACAAAACAATTAATACAACATATTTTACATCAGACTTTACAAATAAGTGGCTGTAGAGCGTCAGTTGAATCATTCCCATTATCACTTATTCAACAACACTGAGGCCTACTGAGGATCCAAACTCTAACATTTTGACAAAGAAAGGAAATATTTATGCAGTCTGATGGCAAAAGTTTTTTTCCTGATAATGTAACATAACGGCAAATCCTTGTGCAGTGTTTGAAAACCTTTACCATTTGTATCCTCTGTCTGGTTAATGACCAGGCTCTTCTGATCTCTGTCTGTTGGAAATTAAGTGACAAGGAACCAAATTATCAACAGACATATTGATTTTTTTGAAAAACATGAATATAATTTGGATTTTGAAAGGAAAAAAAGATTCATTCTATTTGGTAACAAGAAGGACAGAGTTATTTCTAGACTTAATCAGAGTAAAGTTACAAACTTGAAGTGTTAATGAGTCACATTCTGGGGGCTTTTCATTGGTCATTGGTGTAGTAAGAGGTGGAGGAGACTGACAGTATTGACAGGAGGAATGATTACAGCATCCAATAATTCTGTTAATGCACATACTGTTACAGTATGTGTAGTGTATTATATTGTATCTTCTACATTAATGCATAAACTTAATTATTCACTCCTTGGGTGATTAATTACTTCTCATTATACCGAGGTAATTTATAAAAGACTTTAATATGTTGTCATAAGGTTATCCCTCATTTTACCCCACATCATTGTTGGCAACTGTGTATTTTATCTATATTGTGATGAGTTGTAGCAATGCACTACATCCAGAAATGCATTTTCTAGAAAATGTCTTGACCAAGTTCATAGAAATGTCCTTATGTCCACCATTAGTTGAGAGTTTACAGCTTCATTCAGTGACTTAAATAACTTTTTGCATGTCTGTACTCTCAGAATAGTGTACTATGTTCTATGTTTTTGAAATAATCAAGCTAACTTGAACGCCTGATGAACACAGAATCTAATTACTGGCAATCCTGTGTTACAATAGCCTGGTGATGTGGTCCACCGTCGATTTCTGAGCTGCTGAAATGCTGCTGAAGTGTGTTAACAATGTGTCATACCTCATGCTGAGATACTACTTCTGTGTTGGCGGACACACACTTTGCTTCTGTAAATGCTCGTGCCAGAGAATATGGTGGTGGTGGGTGAAATTGATGTCCTCGTGACATGACTAGCCAACTACTGTAAATTCACCACCCTCATTATCGTGGATTGACTGTCTTGTCCATGGCTAAAGCACTGTTGTGTGAACCTCTCTGGTGCTGCCTTGAAATAACTGTCTCACTCAGCACTCACGCTGCAGGTGTTCTGTAACAAGGTGTCTTTTTTAGTTAATTACACAGTGCAACTCTTATTACTTAAAATATCTTCACAAATCACACAATGTAGCTGTTTTTGTGTTTAGCCCAACAAGACTGAATTTCATAATGTTTGCAAGCTACAATGTTGAAATCACTGACAGTATTGTCTTATAAGAAATGGCATTTAACCACAAACCTCTTTACTGATTGGCTGTGAAGATGAGAGAATCCCTTTTCTTGAACATTTTCTTTTCCTATTGATCCAAAAAGTTTGTTCTCTGGTCTATTCTCCTGTCCTGTTCTCCGATTGGTGTTAGTCAGCCCCTCTCCTTTCCCCATTGAATTTGTATGGGCTTTTATTCAGCTACAACAGTGCATGAAGATTTGTGATTGACTGAATTCAGAAGGCCATTTCCAGTCTCTGATGTCCTGGTATACTGTTATTATATGCTGTACAGTAAAATCTAGTAATGCATTTGAGCTCATAGGAATATGCATTGCTTCTAACTCCAAAACCACACTGGCATGACTGATTGAGTCTCTGGGATGATGTAATTCTTGTAGATTGTCCAAGATTGAGTATTTCATTGCTTACTATCAATAATGACGACAACGTTTTGCATAAGTGAAGTTTCTTTAAAAAGCATTTACGCAGCCACAGACTCAGATTCTTCTCCATCACGTCATAATTGTGACTATGATTGCTCAAGGACATTCTTGAAAATAGCCTTGAGGAAGCCTTTTGCTCAATTTCATTAGCGGTTCCTGGTTTAATCCTGTAGCACTACACCATATGAATTATCTGCCAGTGGTGCCAAATGGCTTTTGTCCCGGTTTCAGCCAGCCGGCAGCAGTGCCAGCTATAGTGCAGACGAGGACAACCATGGAAAACTTTGACTAGTAGAGATTTTGCAAACTTTTACTTGCACTAGTTGCAGCAACCTCCGTTCAGGATTTCCTCTTTGATGTTGCATTCGTTCCAAAAGAGTGATGATGTAATCTTGTTTAAGATTTTACAGCATATATCAGCAACTGGTCTTTGCATCTGGCTGACAGTCTTATCTGGGACATAATGTGGACTGAAAAGACCACAGATGCCAATCTGTGGTCTTTTCTGTTTGACATACAAGTGCAAATGCCCCAAGTGATGTGCAATCTGAAAGATAAAAGTGATAGATAAACGGAAGGAATGATGGATGAACTCGAATGACACAAGTGATGCGCAAACTCAGACAACTGGAGGAATGAACAGCAGGAGACAACAAGTTGCAGTGAATCCAAACAACAACAGACGTCAGGCTTTAATAAACAGCATGTCAGACAGATGTGAACACCAGTGAAAGGTATCAGAGTACAGTCAACCGGTGGCAAATGTCAAACAAGACAATGTACCAAAGCTGAGATATGTACAAACGTAGATTAAATTGAACTAATATATGGTATAAAATAAGAAAACAGTATACAACAACAATACTAAGCTGGCACAAATGAAACATAATAAATCTCAGCACACCAGACTGATTGCGTTCACTTTTATCTAATGTGTTGTTTGGCCAATGCAGTCGACCCCACTAACCCATTTGTAATCTATTTGCCTAATGGAATAATCTATTTGCCTGAAACAGTGAACATTCATTGTGTAAAATAACCTATTGACAGCTGTATTTGGAGGCGAAAACAGACAATTTACATTGTAATCATTGTAGTCTATACTTCATGCCTTAGGCTAGGCATCAAAAAACTCTAAAGGAAATCATAGAAAATGTTAGATGGGGATGTATTTTCATCCCCAGACTAGCAATTATAAAGTATGAGGCAACAAGCAAGCTGTGCTTTTGTGCATTCCTAAAGGACAATTTGCTTGTTGTTAGTGTCTTTATGACAGCTCCCACTGACAGCACCGTGCTCCTATTTTTCTGTCACATTTGGCATCGCTTAGTTTAAATCTGGCATTATTATCTTTGAAGTGTTTGTGGAAAGTATAGGTGTGCAGTTTTGTACGAAGCCACAAGCGACCAACAAATTCCATTTCATTACACAGCATTGACATCACAGGCAAGGTCACAGTACGTGTCAAGGACAATCTCCTCACTCAAGGTCCTCATCCGCTGTCTGAGGCGTTTTGAGAGATCTGGAAGACAGAGCAAATCAGCAGGTGTAATATGGAGATTGTGTGGACATGTGAGGTTGTGCAGCTGTTCTGAATGAGATGAACAGCTGCTGGCAGCATCCATCTAATCTGATTAAGGCCAAACTGGGAGTGACAAGTCACAAGGGATCGCAGTAAAACCTAAAGCTGGGAACACACCTGAGGATTATTGAAACCCGTAAATATCAAACACACCCATATGACCATCGTTACAGATATTTGTTTGATATATCTTGGCCAAATATAAGCATACAGAAACAGACATTCATCAAAGCCTGGTTCATTTACACTGATGTTTTTGGATTGTTATTGTTGCATTAATGCATATGTTGCATTTAACTACTGTAGTTGTTTCAGGTTGTACTTATTTTAATTATATACTGTTGTAACTGTATACTGTTCTGTAACATGATCATACATGCATGCATAAGCAACTGTGGTCAAAATATCAGCTACTGTTAATAGTTAAGTGGGTAGAAGATGAACTGATCTCCAAAATCCATTAAGTTAATCAGGTTTTTAGCAGCAGTGCTTTATTTTTGTTTTGTACAAAGGAGTGCTCTGCAAAACTTTGGGCACCACATGAGATCTGAGCTCTCATTTCATTTTTATCAAGGTCTCAGACCTTAATTAGCTTGATAGTGCTATGTCTTGTCCAGTCATCATTAGAAAAGGCCAAGTGATGCAGATTTCAAAGCTTTAGAAATACTGTGACTCCTCAAACCTTATCCCAACAATCAGCAGCCATGGAATCCTCTAAGCAGCTGCCTAGCACACTGAAAATTAAAATAACTGATGCCCACAAAGGAGGAGAAGGCTATAGGAAGTTAGCAAAGGGTTTTCAGGTAGTTGTTTCCTCAGTTCATTATGTAATTAATAAATGGTAATTAACAGGAACAGTACAACTCAAGCTGAGGTCTGAAAGAGCAAGAAAACTTTCTAAGAGAACTGCTATTAGGCTTGCAAAAAAGGCAAATCAAACCCCCTGTCTGAATGCAAAAGACTTTCAGAAAGATTCAGTAGACACTGGAGTCTGTCTAGTGGTGCACTGTTCTACTGTGCATCAGAAGTTTGAAAAGGAACATCTAAACAAGCCTAATGCATTTTTGAATTAAGTCCTGTGGACTGTTGAAGTTAAAATTAGAGGGAAAAAAGGCTGCAGAATTTCATGAAAAGAACGCCTCTCCAACTGTTAACCATGGGGGTGGATCAATCATGCTTTGCACTTGTGTTGCAGCAAGTGGCCCAGGGAACATTTCACTTGTAGAGGGAAGAATGGACTCAATTAAACGCCAGCAAGTTGTGGAAGTTAACATCCCACTGTCTGTAAAAAAAAGTTGAACACGAAAAGAGTATGGCTTCTACAACAGCGAAACGATCCTTAACACACCTCAGAATCCACAATGGACTGCCTCTAGAGGCCCAAGATGAGGGTTTTGCAAGGGGCGAAAAATCAAATATTGTAACTAAACCTGTCAGACAAATGGAGTGGATGAAGTTTCATAAAATGTAAATACTCAAGTAAAGCACAAGTTCTTTAACTTTGTACTTACTTGAGTAGATGTATTAAGTTACATTTCCCCACTGGCAGCCAAAGAGACACATACCTCCATCAGGAGTTGGTGGAGACACAGAGCTAAAACAGAGTGAATATAAGACTTACATTCATCAGGTGGAAACATAACTCCAATGTGGTGAACTTCTGCTGAGTTGAGGCTCTGCACTGAGATCTGGATGACCATTTTCATTTAATTTTTTTTTTTGAAGAGGTATTATTAATGATCCTATCAACATCTATCAATGACGCTTCAATTCCAAATATGTTTCCATTAATCTTAAGATCCTTAAACAACAGACACTGTGAGATTGTATCTCCTGAAGGCTGATGCCAGCTGGCCCAGACTGGAATGGTCCTGGTCACGACTGGTTCAACTGATCACGATGCCCTAATTATTCCGAATCTGTCCAGCTACTCCAGGCTTTTGTCCCTCTAATCACATTGGAAATGCAGTCCAAATCTTACAAATGTGATTCTGTCACTACCATAAAGACAACTATTTGCACAAGCATGACTAAATATTTTATGGTCATTATTAGGATTAGTTACCTTGACTTTCTTTTTGTGTAGGAGAAACAGCAGTCAGTTCCCCTCGCTGTTCTGTTCCATTATTGTCTGACAGTGTTATAATTAAACAGACACATTTGCCTATTTGCCGGCTGTAATTATTGAGGAAGTGTGAAAAAACCCACTCAAGTCCACTGGGACTGTAGGTATTTATGAGCAATTCAATTTGTTCTTGATGTGTTTTTATTTTATTCACTGCATGTGGTTGTCTATTGGAAGGGGGTCCATGTTAGAAACTTAGAACTTCAAATTCATAATGTGAAAATTACAGGCTAAATAACCCCTTTCATAATTTGCCTTTTCAATTCTTGAATTACTTGATAGAGTGTGAGAGTGTCACAGTGATTTTGATACCAACAAAGAGGTTTTGTCAGGCACTACATAAAGCACTGTAAGTGATGAGCACAGTCTGGAGAGGCTTATTGTGCCTCAATCTAATGAAGAAAAAGTCAGTGATCACACTTAAAGCAGCAATGATGGTTATATTTCACTAATCCACAAAGCCTTTTTCGTTTTCCGAGCTATAGAGTTGTCATACAACATCCACGCTATTAATATAAATGGTGCTTGCCACTTAGAACATTATTGCTATTTAAATCAAAAGTGGTCAGACGTGTGTGTGTGTTTCTCAATAGGCTCTGTATATTTCATCCAGTAAGAGTGCTTTTTTTAATATGCCGGTCAAAGGCCTCGCAATCCAAATGACAAGGAGAAAAGCAGATGAAAAGGAGCTGTGTCACCTGAAGCTGACAAAAATGAACAGCATCATTGTTAAAGCCATCAATTTCCTTTGCCTTTGGAAATATTTAGCAGGGTTAGGGTTAGAGGGGACCTGCAAACTGAAGGCTCTGGTTTTTCACCCTGTACATCCATTTGTTATATAGTTTGAAAATAAACTTTGTTGATTAATTTCTATGCCAGTGAGCGCCTGCGTTCTCCTAAAATAGCCCCATTTTTCAAAGGGTTTGGATTAACAAAGTTCCATTGATTTTGAAAGTATTTGCGTATGCAAAACACCCAAACTGAGCAAAGGGGAATACCAATCAGTCAGAGTATTCACATTACTTCTCTGGTGCAGGAGAGGCCGATTGATGTTTGTGAACCCCTTTTATCTCACTGTTTGATAAACAATGTAATGTACAGAAGCTGTAAGTGGAAAAATGTGAGGCAGGGCAAGATAAAAATTGTTCAGGTTTATTTGCGAGTACAAAAATTAATTACATACAGTGCTGCCATGTTAGGCTTTTAACTATGATTTAGGTAGGAAAAATATATGATCAGTTTGAAGAGGCAGTGAAAGACAGAGGACCAATAATTTTCACAAATATATCCTGCAAAGAAGCTTATTTCACTGTACATGAATTCTTCAAATGTTTTACAATGTTGCTTTTAGGGACTGCGTCTAATTAGCATTTATTCAACAACTCAAAGTCCCACATTTATCCTTTTAGATGACATGCAAATACACAAAATGTAAAAAACTTACCATCTACAGTCAAAAATAGCATCTCTAAATGTGACATTTAAAAAAACAACATGAAAATAAGCCAATATTCCAAAACTACAATTCCTCATTCAAACATAAACAAAAGGAGCTCTGAAATAAAAAACTTGACAGCTGAAAGGAACGAATCAAAACATATTCTGACATGTTTTTCCATCTTGATGAGCTCTTCCGTGTCTTTAAATCGCCATTGTTGTAAACATTATTGCAACCTTGGCTGCAGGTCTAACAAAGCTCACATCGACTCATTAATCATAAATACAGAAGTGAGACCAAAGCAAATTTATAATTCATTTACAAAAGCAAACAGTCCACACAAACATAGGCTTGATTTTAATAATATTAATCTGTATAGTTTCTTATTTTTCTTCATAATATATGTGTCCATACCATCATTTCCCTAAAGTAAAATAATTGTCTCAGAAGCTAAAAGGTTTTACCTACAGTTACTTCAGTTAATGAAAAGAGCCATTTGAGTCAAATATATTGGTCAAAAAGCAAAGTGCATCACAATGTCGACAGGCACTGTGATAAATTGGGCTCAATTATCCTTTTTTTTTTTTGAATGAGTGCATTCTCATGGACACACTAAACCCATCCACTATAATAAGGTCATCAATTCTGAATGAACCTGCTCTGTAATCAATGACAGAATAAGAAACACTGCAAGGTTAGTGCCCTTGGGATAACAAGAACACAGATGTTTTTCAAAAAGTAGGATCTCTTGGGCAAACGCCTAATTAAAGTGAAATAGGAGTTAAGACAGATTCTGCTGTACTATAAAACCAATACAACAGAAGAAAAGTCATTCTCGCCCTGATGCTATTATTCCACACTCTGCTGGGAGGCATTCACTGAGGTAATTAACTTCGCTGACATGTTGCGAATTCTCGCCTCTCAGACTGAATGCTGGATGTGCAGATAGACTGATTGAAAAACTCCCATTTAGGTTTCAATCTTTAAATTATCCACGTCCGACCATATTTCCACGGTAATATTGCTGATAATCACACTAATTTTACACTTGGCAGGAGATAATAGTTGCGGCTTTATCCTCAGCAACAAGCACTAATTGCCATCCTCATTCTTTCTGTCATGCAAAATAAAATACCTGCTGTAGTCCACTTGAAGATGGAAAAACACAAAAATAATTATGCCTGCAAGGTTAAATGAAACATAAACACCCTGATCGCAGCGGAGCACAATATGAAAATGTCACCGCACCACAGTTAGAAACAAATTGTGTGCATTTCATGAACAATGTTACAATGACCCGTCAATCTGATAAGCTCCATTTATTTGTTTATATACAGTGTAGAAGCATCCCCTGCAATACATTAAATTGCTTGTTTAGATCAACTAACAGCCCATAGCCAAACTGACAGTGATAGAAACCTGAAAAAACCCCAGCAAACCTAATATCTAAGGCTCTAAGGTCCATGAACTCGTCATTTCATCATTACAGCACTGGTTGATATCATGATGAAGCGAACATGGGTTTCATGGTGATGGGCTGCTGTTGGCTGAATGAAAGGGAGTTGTAAACTCATCTAACTTGCAGGTCACACCAAAGTTTCCAATGAAGAGAAAAGCACTTTTAATTGAGCACATGCTTTTGCCTCCAGGTACAGCGACAGAGGAACACTTTGAGTTTCTGTCAGTAATCGTGCTTTGAGGTGGGCATGAGCGAACGACTTAAGATAATGGAACAAATTTACATTCAAGGAGAGTTTGACTTAGGAATGACGTAAGACTTTTGACTTTCTGAACTTTTCTGAAAGTTGTAATCCTTCAGATTTTCATGAAATCGAACCCTTTTTTTGACACTATTTGTAGACGGGTGTTTTTTTGTTTGTTTGTTTGTTTAGGTTTTTTTTCCGTAACAGCCATTGAATTGAATTAATTGGTTTTCATTGTTAGTGGCAGAGTCAGCCATTCAAATTGCCTGCACACGCATGAAGAATTGACAGGAAACAATGCATTTATGTAATCCACTGTTAGTGTTTTTAATTGTATCTCATAGATATCAGCCTCACTGCTTCGTGTTCATTCTCCACCAGCTGTATTAGGTTAGTGCTAATGTAAAGCAAACATCTCCCACTGCTGCTGCTTCACATTAAAAGCTTATAACTGATGGAACATGCACAAAACATGGGGTGGCTTTGATTATGAAGGAAATGCAGTGTATGTGTCAGTGAGGTTAGCACTGACTGTGATTGCTCATTAAAAATGCATCTACAGAAAAAAAAGAGAGAGACAAGTGCCATTTTCAACATTTCTTGACAGCATATTAGTTTTAAATCTTGCAGGGAGTATGGCGTCCTGGAAAAAGGCCAACTATTGACTGGTTTCTTTGCAACCCGATGGCCAAAATAAATGCTGGTATTGTACATTTCTGCAAACCACAGATAACATAACCTGTCTTTTTTTAATTTGTTTGTTTTGTTTTGTTTTTCTTTGTTTGCTGCCCCCACAATTCTAGGACCTTAATATCAAACCGCACTTGCTACCACGGGTGTCACTAAATTTCAATCATGACTGAAATCTTATGGATTCTGACTACATGAAGTCAGAAGCTCATTTTTAGCATTCTGAACTCTTAATGACACACAACGCTAATTAATTAAGAAATAAAGTAATAATTGTGAATTCAAACCATCAGCCCTTGAAACATTTGAGCTAAGAGTCGCAGCAAACCATGTGTAGCATCAGCCCTCCAGTTTTATGCACCTTCTCTATATAAAGCTTATACCAAGCTGTCACTGTGTCACTTCTTGTACAGTAAGCGCCAAGAAAAGGAATCACAGGATGAAACAAACGCTTTCAATGAAAAATATCACTTCACAATCAGTCACTGGTGGGTTGACAGCAACAGATTGGGTGAAGAAAAAAGCCTGAATGCCAGTGGATATACAGCTGATAGATTCACACCACTTAAATGTACTGACAAACAACAGAAAATATACCTGTCAGTGTGAATGGCTGTTTTGTCATGTGAGAGCTACAAGTGTTGGCCTTGGAAATAAGCTGTTGAAGTACCCATGCTCAGGCTGCACTCGCACACACTCATTAGTGCCTTCTCTGTTTGCTCTTAGCGTCGTGAAAACTCTATGTCACAGTCACACAAAAGAAATATGTGTTTGTCCCACCCCATAATCTCTGATGTCAAAGTGATATAAAAGTCTAAATAAATGGAATTACAGAGCATTAAAAAAGATGACTGTGACATTACCTCCGATCATTTTCTCAGGATGGGGGTTGTCTGGTGCTGCAGTACTAATACCATTACTTTAATTGGACGCTAGTTCAGATGTAAGACAAGTATTTTATCAGTCAATGAAGTCAGCTGCCCACTCAATGTCAAAAGAGCAGAATCAAGCTGTATCCATCACAGACTGCCGCTGGTTTACACTGTGTAAATGGAGCAGAGTGAGTAAAGAGTGGAGTGACTATTCCTGAGGCTCTGACAAGCTGAATCTGTGTTTTCAACTGCAAATATTTTTAAAAACAGAATAAAGCTGTTAATTTAGATGTCATAAATCCAATAATATAGTTACTTTAATAATGCTATTTCCGATAATGTTTCAAGGTCCCCTCCAGCCATGTTTTAAGATGTATACAAATACTCTTTGAATAAAAATTTGTGTCTGAAACAGTTTTTCCCCCAAAAAATAGTTCAATCATCTTGTTAAAATCCTTAAAATCGACTTCTTCTCCCTCATTTAAAAGAATCCAGAATCTACAAATATGTCATTGTTTTTCATTTCCAAAGTTTAGCTTTTGGAAACAGATGTTGACGGTCGGTGATCTAATCGAACCACGCCTGCACAGTCTTGATTCAGTAGATTATTAGTTTTTGGGTTATTAGAGTTCAGCTCTGAATAAATCACTGAAAATAGTATGGGTTTTTTTTTTTTTAATTCATTTCACTTTTTTTTGTCCTAAATATTTAAAGTTGTTGAGAAATACTTGAAATTTGAAGTTTTTGGGGCTTTAATCTGGGAGTTTATCAGTGTTTTAGTTCTTCAAATTCTGGTTTTAAAAAAAGATAAGACAAAAATGTGGGTGAGTTTGGACTATTAAAAGTCCAATTTGCAGCTGAAACTTTCTGATCTTTAACAGCTGAGGGGATTTTTTATTCTTCTTATTCATGCACTTAGAGGGAATCTGGCTCATAATCAGCATCTTATTTGCATTTCCCTTCATTTTGGCTAACACCCTCTTCTTGCAGCAGAAAAGTGAAGTCGCTAACGTTGGGAGAGAGAGTACAATCTGAATGGCAGTCATTGTACACTGGTCTGCTACAGTTAAAATAAAACTGTTTTTTTTCTGATAAAAATATCTAAACAGGATGAGCCTTAAAGTCACTTCATAAATAATCTGAATTTCCCCACAGTCATTTAAAAAGATTGTCTGTGTGTTTTAAAAAATACTATAATCACATATTTTATTCAAATTCAAAGAATACAGTCAGGCAGGAGTTTTACAGTATGCTGACATTCACTCAGGAGACTCGACTTACTAATTATGCTGAGTTTAGAACTGTCCTGAGGTAACATGAGCGGCATTTGGTTACACTTCAATTTGTATATGACATTTCATTTCATAAGACCTTGATTGGTTTTGAGTTTCAAGAGTCACTTCCTGGCATTTGCAAATAATTCATTCACTGCTTAATGGACATAATAAAAGAGTGCTTGCTTTAAAGCTAATCCTCCTAAGTACACACAATAACTGAAAAAGGGTAGCAGTATAGCCATCCAGTTTATGAGCCTTCACTGTTGTTCACATTTCTTTGTGAACCGGTTCTCTTTGTGTTGGGTGTCCATTTTCTGCATGAACCCTTCGTGATTGAATCCTCCAAACTTAACATACGACAAAGAGTAGTGACCTGTATGATTCCACGACTCAGCTTTTAGCCTGAATCTCAAAAACAGGAAGAATGATTTCTTTCAAAATATCATATACACTATACAGAAGAAATTTTTCATATATTTTTTCCTTGTTTGATGTACTGGAAGCACAACATTTGGATTCAATTTCAAAAACATAGGCAAAAAAGTAGTGCTGACTACAAATCCCCAGAGCAGCACATGGGGTTTGATCATTTATGGACTTGAGGTACATTATGTGTACACCAGAAAATGAAAATGTTCTACAGAAGTGAAACATTGATTTGCAGTAAATGTGGCCTCTATGAGTGAATTTCAATTATGGGATGGATACCCCACAATGCTCTGGTACATTGTGGAGCTCTGAGTTAATTATTTGGTTGACTAATATGAAGGCCTTGAGCAAGAGCAGCGAGCGAAGCCCAATTTTCCTTTTCCCTCCATTGTTCATGAAGAAAAGAGAGCATAAGAGGCATAAGCATGTTTCTCTCAGCAGGTTTGTGCCTGGAAAGTTGCTGTTTTAATCCCCGAGAACTAACAGGAACAATCTCCATTGGGAAGTAGTGTTTTTAGTGTTTCCAAGTTTCCAATCAGTAATAAACACAATACGGGATACTGTATACCTCATCTAAAATAATCTAATTAATGTGAGATGTAATGAACTGTGTTCCACTGTTAATGCCTTACAACAGCCAAAGCTCTTCACACAAATGAGTACCCAGTCACACCAGAAAAAATCATTATGCTTCCTTGCCAAATAGGTCATGCTGCAAACAGTGGTGGAATGTAACTAAGTATATTTATTACAGGTGTGTGACTAGATATTTATTTTCCTTATGAATACTCAAAGTGAGACAGTGTGTTCTTTCCCTCTCTTTACAGTCTTTTTTTACAGTTTTAGAGGCACATTTAAGTTCATACTGAAGAGATGCAGCTTGAAAAATTAGAATAGCTGATGATGAAACTTGTTAGATAAGTTTAGCTTTAGCTAGGGACATTCATTTTATTTCACAAGTTGGATACACCGGAGCTTTCAGATCCTTTCCAGAGATACTGTAATTACAACTTGGATGTTGACAAGAGCACTTTTTAGGTGTTTTAAACCTGTAATCACAGTAACTCCCATAACAAGTACGTCATTAACTTAAACACAAATTCACTTCCCATCTGCGAGTGGGTCCTTTGAATATAGAGTCAACACTGAAATGACTGATCTTGGGTCTGAAACTTTGTCATTATAAACACTGATGTGACTGAGTACTCAAAAAACAAATTCTGCCAATTTTCAATTACAATTTGGCTTGAACTCGTAAGTTGAATAACAGCATTTTGCAAAACAACAGCATTACTACGTAATTTGATTGTAAGCACATAAACAATAATGTGGAAAGACTGTCCAGCCCGATAAGGACGTGTTCAGTACCTGCTGTTGACGTGCCGTCAAACAAGACATTTACCACTCAACTGGTTCCACTTATCTGTGCCACTGCTGGCTCCCATGTGTCAATGTGAATGTGTGAGTGTAAAGCGGGTGTTGCTGGGAGAAAAAAGCAGTCATCATTCAGTGAATTGGCCCTTGCTAAATCGAAGTCAAAATAAAAGCTAATGTCTTTTTTATGTCCACAAAAAATAAACAAGGACAAACCCTACAAGTTGACTTGACCCTCTTCAATTACCGAACATAATTACAGGTCTTGCTTCGCTGAACATGGAGACGGTCTGGAGAGGAAGCTAAAGCTTTCAGCCAGAGTGAATTTTTGGAATCCAAAAATCTGCTCACAGTATTTTAAGGGCAAAAAAAAAAGCAGCTAATGATCTCTGTTGGGAAATTCCACATTTAGAAACAGTGTTAAACTAAAGCCAAGCAGCAACAGTGTAGCAGAATAGCCTTTTATATTCTACTGATCTTCCTTCTTTAATGGCCTTTCAAAAATATGTGTTTTGTTAAACTCAAAGATAATTGATGATATCTAAAAACGTATTCGTCCCCTGCCTAAATCAGTCACTTCACGATGACTGAGATTGTCCCTTGCGTGTCCACTGAGTCATCCCTGGATGATGAATGCTGATCAAACTACACAAAGAATGTGGTGCATCCACGAGCACAGTGAAATGCTTTGATATCGACAGAATGGCAGACTGTCTCAAAAGAAAATGTCAAGATCGTGATGGTCACAAAGTAAAACAAACTTTTAATGCTCTGCATAAGGGTAAAGGTGATTTTGTGTCTGAGTTACTTTAACTGAGACCTGTACTGTTGAAAGCCATTATTTTTCAGTTTAACCAAGCAGAACACACCCCCAAAAAAGATATTCTGCATTTTGGCCTTATTTCAGTTTGAAAAAGGGAATTGAATCGGTCAGACAATAGCTCACTCTCTGCCACATGCACTTTTTGTCACCTTGTGATGCGAGTCAATAAGTGAAAGGACACACTAGGTGAGATGAGCCAAAGGCTGGCACTGTCAGAACAGCACGGTGTCTGGTTCTGGCTCAGCAGAGCAGCTGCTTTGATGCCCCTGGAGCAAAGAGAGCTGAGTGCAATTTTTCAGTGCCTTAGTGGAGCATTGCATGCCGGGAAGGTTACAGCACTGAGCAGGCTTCAGCAGATTCAATGAAGGAAGCAGGCCTGTGGGTAAAAAGAGACTTGTGAAATTATCTTTGAGTTTCCTGATATTTTACCACAGATGTTATTTCATTAAATGTCTGCGCCCTGTTAGTTTTCCAGAACTCTGACAGCAGGAAACACTCAGGGATAAAGGGTTGAATATTAAATATTAGTTTCTGAGTACAAACACAGGTTAGCTTGCGAGTTAATTCAAAGGAGCAAAAGAGTGAAAAGATGTCTGACCTTTCTCTTCATTTGTTTCTGAAAGAATACTAACAAATGTCACCTACATCAGATGAGAAATTACTCCACTAATGGCCTGTTAAAGGCTGCTTTCCACCACGCACACCACAGAGCCACGGCAAGCCACTGCATTTAAGTCCACAATTCTTGTGGGAAAAAATAAAGTAAAATAAAAGGATGACAAGATGCGCAAGCCCACTGGTTTGAATATAGGTTTGAGTCAGATGTGGTGGAAATGCAACCAGGAATGCACAAAATGTAGATTTAGTTCCTGTGGCCCCATAGTTTCTGGAACTATTTGGTTCTAATTGATGGCAGCTGTTAATAACTTCAATGGCCCTGAAGAATGGAGTTCCTGACTGACTGGCTCTTTGCTAACCAATTGTGACAATTAGCTTGCACGCTAATGCTGATATCAGAGTTGATGGCTGACATTATTTCCCTCTCGAGTACTAAAGGGCAAATCTACTTCTACCGGCCTATTAGAAGTTTTTCTTCTTATATAGTGACATTTCTCTTTGGAGTGTAGGCATAGTGAACTCAAAGCAGGCATGCAGCAATCTGTTAATAACTATTGCTCTTCCACGCCACCCCCCTAAAAGATCTAGTGACCCCCCCCTTCCAAATTCCCACCTGTCCATTTTTAGAACATTATCCTCATCAACTAGGGAACATGACATCCCCACATCTTAAATAGTGAGGATTTGTCTACTGAACTGAAGATGCCATTAGGCTGAATAGTGATTAACTACACAACAATCACGCAGCATATCATTTTGTTTCGCTTCGGCATTGTACTGTATTGATTAATGATTCTAAACAGACAAATGCATCTAGTTTTTCACCAGTGTTTGTGCCAAACCGTGAACTGCATATCAATAAGAAAAAAAAAATCCTTACCATCATGTTCTCCAGGCTGTGAGCAGAAATCAGCAGCATCCCACTCATAATTCTCATCAACTGAGGCCTTTCTCCTGGAGAGGTCACAAAACACCACTTAGTGTATGAGCACAGTTAGGGTGTTTAATGCACACATATACAAACTCATCAATGTCTATAAACAGCAAAGCACTCCCATTAAAGTATACATCAAGTCAGAGTTTGAGACTCTTCTCTCAAATAAGTGGCTTTTTTCTTCTGGTAAAGCATTTTCATGTTTGCTTCCTATGTTCGTTCCAATATTTACTGTGCTTCACAGTGATACATTAATTGTATTTCATTTTATATTGTTTTGGCATTGTTCACACTCTCTTTCAAATCATAGAATGATATACAAATGGGAATTTGACACCCACGCACTTCAATACGGTTTATACAAAAATATAGTACTTTGTAACAGTGTATAGTAAAACATAATTTCCCTCATTCATTATGTGCTTAATACCTTTGGCTTGGTTCCACTTGGTGACTGTACTTGTCCTCTGTGCTCCCCTGGCTCTCCTCGACAGTCTCGGGTGAGCTGGTGAGGGTTGGGGAAAGGTGACACAGGGACAGGCGCCCATTAGCAGGCTCCATGCTGCCTCGGCCGCTGCTGGCATAGCTGCTGTAGCTGCTCCCAGACTCTGGCACTCCGTCGTAGCCTCCTGCCTCCACTTCTAGTGCGTCTTGATCATGGTGCTCAGGCGGAAAAAATCTGGAAGCTTTCTTCATGGCCTCCAAGGAAACTTCTGCCTCTGTCATGGCCTCCTGGTAGGCAATTGGCCATTTGGCAGCATTGGGAAAGATGGATGCCTCTCCTCCTGGTTCGTAGTGGCAAGGCACGTCAGGGTTTGGTTTGGGCCTGTCTGGACTGGTCCTTGGAGATAATGGATCCACTGTAGGAGGTGAACGGGAGGCAGCTTGAGTAGCAGAAGGAGGATTTGAAGGTGATTTGGAGATCTTCCTGGTAGGGGAAGTCTGGCGTTCCCAAAATAAAGCATCTGGACGACAGGAAGATGCAACAGAGCAGTTCTCTTGGCTGAGGGAGTCTATCCACGCATCAGGGGTCAGGAAATTGCTCTCTTTCCGTCTCCTTGAGTCAAGGCTCTGACTCCATTGCTTAGAGTCCCAAATTTTAGAGCTCTGGGTCACAGCTCTACGGAACTCTGGTTGTCGAGGTTGCAGAGAGGCTGGGACCCTGATAATATCATCCAGAGAAGCAGGACTGAGGCAGTTTAAGCTTGTCCTCCTACTCATGTCTTCATACTGGCCTCTGCGATTCAGCGAGTGCCCTTGTTGCACAAGAGAGGCGATTCTGTGGTGTAGCATGGGCTGCATTACACATACCTCCAACTCTGGCTCATCCACGCTCATCTCTACAAACACATCTTCATTATTGGGCTTGGGGAACACAACCTCCACTTTTGAAGAATCTGGCACCACATCGAGAGCCAAATTAGATCTTTCAGCATAATTATTACTAGGGAAAGACAACGTTGAAAGGCTGCCATGACTAAGATTGTTCTGTCTCCATGCCTCAGAGCGTGAATCATTCGTTTGCATTTCTAAGAGTGTGGATTGTGGTGAATTATCATAGCCCTCTGGTGCTGCCTCCACCCTTTCATGTCTCTGGTGCTTTGAGGAGAGATGTGGGAGACTTAATCTGTCTTTGGAAAAACTGCCTGCCTCCTCAGATTGGAGGGGGGTCTGTTTGGTGAATGATGGAGCTGGATGATAGTCCTCAGACTCAAAACAAGAGTGACTGGCAGGTGAAGATGCACTGACACAGGGGTAGGCCGGGAATACAGTGGGAGGAGAGACAAGGGAATGGGCTTCCCAGTGCAAGGAAGATGAAGAAAAGGAGCTTGGTGACCGCTCCTTGCTGCCCTGTGGGTATTTGTGTGGTAAGGTGCTGCTCCCATATTTCCACAAATGCTGATGACTGCCAGCCTCTCTCCTCTCCAAGTCTGAGTGCTCCCTCTTCATTTCTCTCATGGAGCTTCTTTCCAGAGTGTACTTCCAGAGCTCCCTCTCCAGTTCCTCCCTCTCCTGAGCCAGTTTCAGGCAGTGACTCAGGTTTCCCCTCTCCCGCTCATGCTCCATTTGGAGAACCAGAGTGCTGGCGGTTGTAGATGGTTGACCAAGGCTGGATCGGATATGTGGGAGCACTGGAAATGTGAGAGTGACTTTTTTGTCTTGATGAGGAACAGTGGCCAAACTACTGTTTGAACACATGCTGCTGAGGTCAGGAAAGCCATCATAGCTTGCCTTCTGATCCAGGATATAAGGGTCATGAGGGGGCAGGCGCTGGGCCAGGCCACAAATTTGGTATGTGGAATTAGCCTCTGCTGGTTTGCAAGGTGGGAGATCAACAGAGAGCACACACGGTGGCTCTTTCCTGTCTCCCCTCTCCGAGTGCAGTGATACAGACCTTCGGACTCTCGCAGGTTGGTCAGACTTTGTGTTGTTCTTGTGAACACTCATTGTGTTGCTGTCATAAGGTGGGAGTGTGAAGCGCCCATCTGGACCTCTAGAGATCAACTCAATCGAAGGAGAAATCGGAGAAGAAGTTGTTCTCGTAAGGCGGCCTCTGCTGTAGTTGGACAATAGATGATTCCGCCGAAGCTGATTCTCAGTGCTAAAGGAGGAACAGTCTGTCTGAAAGGAGGAGGAGGTGGTGGTAGAGGAAGTGGTGGGATAGAGGATGTTGGCTGGAAGAAGGCTTCTCTTCAACACACTGTCTGGACTGCCGGTGCCTGAAGTCTTTCTGTGAGAGAGAAAGAGGGGGAGGGAGGGGCGAAAAAAGAAAATTGTAAGAAAAACCGGAGGTGTAAGAGGGAGAGAAAATAAGACAGAGAAAATAAGATTGAGTGAGAGTGAAAGAGGGGGCGGGAGAGATGTAGACAGAGAGAGACCAATACAGCAGCAGCAGCAGCAATAGAAGAAGAAGAGGAGGAGGAGGTATGATATGAAATTGGAAATAACTGAAGTGCAGGCGTTTTCAACATATTTTAGTTTGGAAGCGATACAGAGGGAAAGGTCAATGGGAGGTATTATAACGAAATGATAAAGGGGTACTTACATCGATGGGGAGCATTTATAGATGGCAGGAGGGGGCTCTGAAAGGGAGGGAGAGGGGCAAGATGGTATCTGACTCATTAGGATACAACCACGCTGACCAAGAAGTAAAAACATAATCAACCCTAATAAGAGCCCATTAAAGGGCCCGAGGCACCCAGGCTTGTCCAAAAAGTTAATTACACTTACATTTATCAGCCACTAATGAGAAATTACCCTAATTAGCAAGTAATGTAAATGACATCAATAACTTTTACAACTGAGTGGACGAGCGGGGGACAAGAGGAGCGCCAAATCCATGCAGTGGGGTATGATTTATATAATGGACTGAAAGTGCCTTCAATATTTTATTGAATAAATGATGATATTCATGATGCAGTTCATCAAAGTGAGTGTCTGCTGAGTCTCTGGAGTGAGGGGCGTTTTACCATCCTTCTTTCTGCGACGCTGGTCTCTCTTGCGGCTGATGACACAGGCGGACCCCAGCAGCAAGACCAGTGCCAAGCACATGAAGGCGGCCCCGCCCAGCACGCCGGCCAGTAATGGCTCCGGGACGAACTCCAGGAGCCGAGATGTGGCAGGATAGATCTCCATCCCTGTGACATCATTTCATCAGTGATATATATATTAGTAAATAAAATTAAAAGCAGGCTAGGTGGGAGTGGGAGACTATAGTGTCAGCAATAACTATAAAAAACTACAGAACAATTCCATTAAAGAACCAGAACAAAAGGCATCATAACAACAAAAAACAAGATAGTTAGTTTAGTTAGTTTTATAGTAGTTTTTATGTGGCACATTTTTCAGAAATAAAAAATGTATTGCCTTTAGATTTAAGTATTTAATGTTTTATTTGTATATATATTCATTATGTAATATTATTCATGTGTCATTTTTAGAAATGCATATTTGAATCTATAATTGTAAGTATTAAAATACATTTTAAATATATCTATTTATGAATTCTAAAATTAAATTCTCTTTTTTGTTTGAAGGAATCACGCCACACAATCACCTGATCACACTTGGCTGACCCACATGTATATTTCATGTTACTTGCATCTGTTACATGCTGCCTGTTACAACTACAGTAAATACAGTTAATTTACATAACAAACAAAGACAAATAAAACAGGAATGCTACGAGGTTTAGTATTACCAGCTTTAAGTGGATCTAGTCTCCAGTCCATGTCCCTGGTGATCATTATCAGCAAATCGTAAACTTGATTGTTTTGCATAATTTACTCAGTCAGACTACAATTATCAGCAGAGCTATGTTAAAGAATATAAAATCCTTGGGTGATACAAGTGGGTGTTGTAGATCCCTCTGTTTGATAGCTCTATACCATATCTAATGAAAAATTCATGTCACATTCACATAAGAATCAGAAGACCAGAACAACTTCTATTGCTAACTCTTTTGAGAAGTTATTAGTGGAGCTATTTCTATCATTCAGGCTTCTAATGGACAGCGTTCCCCAGGGCCCTGCTCTAATTTTGGTCCAATGCTGGGAACAGAGGAACGGGAGGAAATAAAGAAAGACAGAAAAGAGTTAGAAAAGGAGACTGCAAGAGGAGGATGGGTTGAATCAGAGGGTGGGGAGAGAATGTGATGGGGGCAAGGTTGCTCTCGAACACCTACCCATGGTGGAGACATTGACTGATGGACTGGGCTCGCTCAGCAACTCCCCTCGACGAGATAGCAGCCGCAGCTCATACACAAAGTCCTGAGACCAGCATCCGCACACACACACACAAACGCACGCATACACACACATACACACACAGTGGGGAGGACAGAGGATGAAACCACACTTTGTCAACACGGGACTGTGCCTGCAATGCTAATGAAGTTCATTTGAATTTGTGTAGGCCCGTATAGAAGAGAAAAAGACGAATGAAACGGGCAGAGAGAAGCACAGACAGGGCACACAGATTGAAAGATGACAGAGAAGTGATGGCTGCCATGTAGTGTGCATAAATGAGGGTCTACAACAGTAAAACCACAGAGGTATACCCCAGATAAAAACCTCCAAGGCATTCAACAAGCAGCGTGGACTGATTAGTCTCAGAGGGAGGAGCACAACTGGATTGTTACCTTGTGCAGATCCGGAATGACTATCTCACTGCTGTTGGCACTGATGTCCTCGTCCAAATTAAACCACTCCCCTTGCTCGGTGCGGGATTGGAGAACAAAGCCTGTGACGGGAGGGTGCTGAGCTTCAGGAAGGGACCATTGCAGAACAACACCTGCTGAGCCCTGATTAGCTGACAGCGACGCTGGGGGCATTAGTTTACTCCTCCTCAGCGGAGGATCTGAAGCAGATGGAATAAGAAAGACCTTCAGTCGATCAGGCAGATACGATCTGGCGGAAAAATTTAATTACATGGGAGGAAACTGCTACGGCCACAGATGTTCAACGTTGAGAGTGTGAGGGAAGAAGGGTTGGGGTTGATGTTAGTTCTTTGCAGAGTCCCAAATAAGATGCAATATACAGTTTATTGACCAGTTAGTTAGCTTTGATCATACCTGGCAAACCTGGTGTGAGGCATGATTGACTGATGACTGATTATGAAAAAACGTTTAATGAGAGATTTTCCCCACTAAAATTGCCAAGGTGAAGCAGAGAGGGCCCATCACTCTGTTCCCAACACAAACCCTCGAGACCACAATCTAAATGTTATTTTTTACCTCTTATGCAGTAGCAGGATGCATCTTCAAAGGTATTATCGTGATCTCTTAGATGTCCCAAGGATGTCTACTCTCTGCCAGGAAAGATAAAATGTTTCCAGGGGCAATATCAACAGGTAACTCACAACATTTCCACAGACTACATTATCCACTGCCATAGGCTAGGGCAGATAACTAAACCTAAATGTACTGGACGTCCAGCTAAGAGGAGAAGAACACTGTGGAGACATTGGATTTGAATGTTGAGTTTGCCCCTGGGCGAACATTTGATCACTCCATGACGACTGTGGACATCCACAAGTTCATGAAAACACCTTTGAAGATACAACCCCCTGCTGGGTGACAGGTAACACAAAACTGTCTACGCCACATTCACTCTGTGAGGCTGTGTTTAGGCACAGCAGTGCTTTGAAGCAAATGCTGACATAGTCTGACAATGTTAGCATGCTAATCTTTAGCAGGTATAATTTACTGTGTTCACCATGTTGCATGTAGCATGTTTGCATGCTAACATTTATTTATTTCACACAAAGTACAGCTGGCAGACATGTTGTTATGTCATTTCATCCCAAAAGGGAGATGAAAGTGTAGACAATTTCATGGCAATCCATCCAACGTTTGTTCAGAGATTTAAGTCTGAAGATTCTCTTTAGGCTTGTGTTGGGAATGTAGAGTAATGTACAGACTACTGAGGTCACTGATGAGGTGGCCACTGTGATGGCAGAGCGGTGTTGAAGAGTGGTGTTTCCTTCTGGAAGAAACAATCTTTGGCTGAGTGCAGACACCGGCTTGTAGCTAGCTTATCAGCCACACAATAGCCAAGTTTGATTTTGTCCTTTGGGTGAGTTACTCAGGGAATTCACTTTAATTAACTACACTTGATATAATCTGCTGCTGGCAGCGTTTGTTATTTCAACCGGTGAAAGTGACGGTCAGCGGTAGCTAACAATGAAAAGCCTGCTAGCTGAATGTTTTGTGCGTTGTTCAGTGCTAATAAAAAGAGTGGGGAAAAATACAAATCCAAATAGGATCCAGCTGTTGGAATGCAAACTGAGGAATGGTACTGACCCAAAGTCCGGGCAGTGGCAATCTCACTGAAGGGTCCTGTGCCTATTTTATTGTGAGACAGGATGCTGAACTGATAGACGGTGGCAGGGGACAGGCCTGTCACCTGCAGCGTGGTGCCAGATGAGGGGGGCACAGGCACAGAGAACCAGTCTTGCTTCCTATCATTATCACTCACTGAAATCTTCTTCACCCTGCAGAGGGAGAGAGACCGAGAGAGAAGAAGTGAGAACAAAAGGGCGGTGGGGAATTGTGGGAGTCTGGTTTTATGAAACATGACAGAAAAGTAGGTTTCATTAATCATTCACACTCATCATCAGCTCCGGATTTTGTGTCAGAGACAGCAATGATGTATCCCTGCAATTGCACACAGAGCTCGCAACTCCAATTATGATGATTTTCATGTTCCTACCGGAGCTGGGGTTGTACACGCCCATTTTGTACAGAACAAATTACTTGACCCGGGGCTAAAAAAACCTATTCACCCATTCAAAACGGGAGGAACTTAATTATTAATGTCACTCTGAAAATACAGCCTCTTTTTTGTTTCTGAAGATGATAGCTTTGACTCAAGAGAAGTGTTAGTTTATGGGGGAAAGAGCAGAACATTACTCACTCCAACGTGGTGTGTATAAGTGTGAAGTCTTTCTCTTTTCAACACTTGAGTGAAATTCACATTTGTCATGTTATTGTGATATATAAAGCCGGTCATATTTGTAAAGCAAATTGCAAGAGCAGAGATTTGTTTTCTTTCTCAGAGGAAAGAGATTTTGTGGGTGCCTATTCTATCCTGTGGTAACCTTTTTGTTCTTGTTTTTTTTTCTTTTTATTGCATATGGTTTGAATATATGCCCACAGAGCTTCCAGAACTGTAAAACAACTGCATGATCATTATAAGTTCATTTGTTGGCAGTCACAAAGTGCTTGCAAGACCTATCTGCTATCATTTTCTGCCTTCATAAGGAAAAAAAAGAAGATTGCAGTTGAAATGTCCGGGGGGAAACATTGACATTATGTCCTGAAAAACTTCTTACGGTACAGAAAAAGTGTCGATCTTTTGCTTTTCTAATGTTAGAGAGTGTATCCATTTTGACTATCCCTCTTAATCTCTGGTCAGAACATGTCCGGCTGTCAGAGCAAGGAGTAGCTGAGGTTGCTGATTCTATTTTTACAGTTTTGATGTAATTATATATACTTCTGCGCTGCTCTTTGCTGCAGTGACGACCCAGTTCCCTCTCAGGAATTAAGACAGCTCATCTGATCTTCATCTGATGTTCCGTTCCCAGGTTACAATGTGATTAGGATGAGCATTAGGATAAGTTTTGATTTGATTAGTGAATCATATTTAAAAAAAAACAAAAAAACAAAAAAGACATCCCATATATTATGACTGTAACACAGGGACTTTTGGTGCACCTGTTCTTTGAAAGGAGATGACAAACAGTAATTGTGGTTCATTTTTGTCCACCTTAGTCTCGTTTAACATTTCTTTTATCCTATGCATCCCTGTCTTTCAACACATCACAAGCATATCTAAAACACAAAAGACAATCACCTTTGATTTGTAAGCCAATATTAAAGTGCTGATTCACAAGAAACAAATGTATTACACTCTCTTTGGTCAGTAACCTCCAATTGTAGCTAGCATGGTCACCGCATTATGAAGCTATGCTCTGCAGCACCGTTTCTTATTGTAGCTGCCAAGAAGTGATAACAGATAAATGAATTCCTCATCGCAGAGATCAATAGAGTAATGCCAGTGCTGTCGATGGCTGCCATGGTTACAGCCCAAGAAGAAAGTGGGAGGCTTTACACCCACCAAACTGAAAATGTCTGTGCTGATCCTCCATCAAAGCCTGCCTCCCAGGATATGTTTGCCTGCTTCACCCCTGGAGAGACGGACAGAGAGGTAGCCACATGGGGACTGGTTCCTGTAATGGAGGGAACGGAGAGGAGTTTCTGGAAATCGTCCAGCACTTCAACTACCTGATTCTGCTAAAGTTTAGAGGCCATCTCTAGATGTACCACATTTATCCGTTGGAGGCGGATTGGAGGCACAGGCATCCGGCCTGCGCTTAGTATAATAGAGGTTTGCACAGGTATGAAGAAAAATTTGGAAAAAACACATCTGAATGTGGACAGCTCACGTAACAGGAAAACTGACTTTTGCTATGGCATTCTCAGATAGGACACCTCCTGTTTGCGCTCACCCAGGACAAAGACTTGTGTGCCGGCTTTCACCGAGGCGACGCGGTTAGTGGCGGTGCACTCCCACGCCCCATGGTGGTCCTTAGTGAGAGGCTGCAAGAGCAGAGAGCCGTTGGGTTCTATGGAGTACGATGTGCGACGAGCCAAGTCAACCTACCAAGGACACAGAGACCTTTTACACATGGAAAAAAACTCTCTGCATCTGTCTAAAGGTAAAACTGAAAATGTATTGTGATGTAGATTTTAGCTCATATTCTCAATGACCACACAGCAAGCATGTACACGTCTACTCCATACAACAGCTATGGCAGCATGGGTTCATCTGGGCCAATCAAAGTCATTCTACAGGTTGGTATGCACTCAGCATTCTGAAAGTTTTTGGACAGCGATAGTTCAGCAGCAGATTGAATTCAAAATAAAATAACTGTTGTGTTAGGTTAAAGAGTGCCTTGACTCTAAATTAGAGTTAGTAAGTTATACAGCACACAGTCACTTTGTCATACTACCAGTTTATTCTGATCCCTGTGTCTGTGGGTCTGGATGTTATTGCATGTTTTGAATGTGAAGTGAGTTAAAGTTGCTCCGTAAAGTGCCAACTTCCTGAGCAACTGCTCAATAAATCTCTATGGAGGAAAAGCACAATGCACTGATCTCAGTGGGTTGCACTTCTGACCACATGCATCATTGCATTGTGAAGTGCACAGAGCATGTTGATGGCAGCACTAGCAGAACTTTCAGCACTGGGATAGTTACTACTTAAAGATGCAGTGAAATGGCAGTTAGAGTGAGTTTTACTTCTGTAAATGAGCTGTAGTTCAGAGTGAACTGGAATATGTGGACAGGGGGATAATTACAAGAGGGATTGGATCAAATCCTTCCAATCTGATAAGATCACTAAGAAGTGGGCTGGCTTAACGAATACAACTCAATGTAATGTAGAGCTGTAGAGGACAATCCATGCCTCCCTCACCCGTGGCATTAGATCAGGAGCAGGAATATGAGGCAGAAGTGAATAAATGAGATGGTCTTTTTGAAATCTAAATAATGTTTTTGCCAGCTGACACACCTACTACATGATACTAGCTATTATGATCCATGAGCTAACAGTCAAGTAGCGTTTTAGATGAGTTGCTCTCTTAGTGCATCACCCAAAATCACACTTAAATTAAATAATAATAAATATACCAGGACATAAGTGAACAACTGACAAATGTAAACAGGATAAGAAATTGTGACATTGCATACATATTTTCTCCTTGGTTTTGAATAGTGCAATAGGACACCCATAAGAAAACCGAGATGAAACATCACAAAAGTGTTGTGACATACAACTGTTATAGCAAGAGCAAAGAAAAACAAGAAGAAAAAGGAATGTCCTTGTAAACACTTGCAGAGCCATGAAAAAGACTAATTGAAAAACCTGTACTGGGTTATTTACCTTGCTCCAGGTCACTTTAATTGTTGGGTCCTCGCTTCCTTGACATGGGATGAGCAGAGTTCTACCAGCTTCCTGTTTGTACTGCCTCTCTGGTGTGATGCTGAATGATGGGGGGTCCTGTGAATTGCCAAAGCAATATAGCTGAATCAAGGAGATTGCCGCAATGCCAACAATGGATTTTAAGACTGGATTACTGCCGCTTTGGACAAGATTATCTTAATAACAAAAGGATTAGCCACACAATTAACTCCCCACTAGTGGAGCCATTGTAGTGAGTCTGAGTTGACTTCCATTAATGCCAGGGGACTCACACATCGGAGCGAAAAGGTCAATAAAATGTCATTTCTGTTAAATTTTTAATTCGCTATGACAGATGCAGTTGTGGCTAATTAAAATGCATGCACAGTGATGCAGATAAACAATTTAGCAGAAGTAGAGGGGCAGATTCAGTGGCAGTTTCTGAGCCTCCTTGGCATTACTGACCAACAATTTCGTGTTTGTGATGCAAGGAATGTAGTCTGACCTACTTGAAATATCTTAAATGACTTAAATGAGTACATACTAACCTGTAGAATGACGTTCGTTGGTCCAGATGAACCCATGCTGCCGTAGCTGTTGTATGGAGTACATGTGTACTCGCCTGCTGTATCGTCGTTGACTGTGGCCATGAACAACGAGCCCTCTGGAGTCAAGGTCCATCCTGGATACTGGGAGAAATGCACAATGCTCACAGAACTCTGACAACCAGAGAGAAGAGGAACTAGCACATGCAGTCTTGAATTATACGTAACTTAGATGGAAGAAAATATTCAGTTAAAAGAATGCAGAGAGCTTAAAGAGCTAAAAGGCAGGAAATCTGTAACTACTCCAAAGCCACATATGAGCTCCTCAGCTGTGTTTGAAGGATTTACAGAAATAATTTTTTTTGATATCTGTCTGCCACAGTCCTGCAGTGGTTAAGTACTTAAGTCCCCACAGAGCAGATTATTTCCAAACTTCTCTAAAATTGTCCATTGTATATTCATCTTGTCAGAGCTTTTGCAAGATGATATCGGAACAACATGAAAGGTGGAGCGATCTTCTGTTCTTCTAATTAAAAAAAAACCTTAATTGGATATTCTCTTGAGCATTTCTTGGGTAAATCTAAACACAGGAGACAAAAATGGGTTTTCAGAGTCCTTTTTTCAAGCATTTGCATTAAAAGCGGTTACATTTTCAAGTCTTTTTTATTTCTATTAAGCTAAAGCGGAAGGCTCGTTTTTGACTGTGCAAAAGGTTCCCACTCAGTTTAATGAAGTCAAAACTGCTATTATCCTCTCCAGAATGAGTCTGTGAGAAAGTATTACTGTGGGTAGGAGAGCTTGTGATATCCAGAGTGGAATTGGAATAATTGGCAGAATAACAGCCTGACTCCAACGTCGGTGTCCCACACTACAGGAATCCATCACATTTCCTGCAGTGCCTCTCACCCACCGGCGTGTCCGTCGCTCACACCAAAGTGTTGAAGGTGGGGTCAACTCAGCATGTGACGGCGGAGGAGGAGGAAGCAGGTGGATCTTTTGCACGCAAGACAAAGAAAATGGTTTCAAAGCTGCCATCCTGGGCTTTTATTTTGAAAGAAAAAAAAATGAAACTTTGGTTTTGCGAGCAGAAAGGGAAAGATTAAAAAATGTTGTGGTAAACTGGGAAGTCACATCCCATGCCCCTCATCGACTGCGTCAGGTTTCCTACACTCATCCCACAGATGAAGTGAGATTGAGCTGGAAATGAAAAAAAAAAAAAGAGCGAGAGAGAGAGCTAGTTACTGTCCGTAAGGAGCTCCTCTGGGATTGCTTCAAAAGCTTTTAAGACTGAACACATCATCCGTGTCCATTAACATGTACTATATGTAGTTGAATTACTTGAAAAAAGCCTATTTCTGTCAGTGGACACTGAAAATGTCCCATTAAAATGCCTCAAATGATATCATAACATCTACCTCAACATTCACATGGTAAAAGCAAGAAAATGATGCTCTTCTATAGGTGAGCTGGATGATTGTTAGAAAAGGGTTTTTTTGTGATGGGCTGCAGCCGCTTCGCAGATGCCTGCACTCAGTGGCCTCTGACTTTTCTCTGCTCAAAGAAAACGAATGGATTCAGCTGCCAGTTCTCTGTGATGTTTGCAGTATCAGAAACCAATAAACAGGGAGCTGTCGACACAAGGGGCAGAAATTTGAGTTCGGGCACACAGTAAAGGTTGGGCTTTATTATGGTGACTGCACCTCCATCTGGAAATTATTATTTTTATTACCAAGGACAGGTCAAGTGGTTCTCCATCCTTTGTCCAATCCACACTGAGCAGCGGAGGCTGAGCTGCCGCCGGGCAGGTGACCGTGCCATTCATACCTGTGGGGAGGTACGTTTGCTGTGGCATTTGAAGAGCCTGGGCTGGGTCTGAACAGAGGAAGAAAATACTGTTTACATTGGAATAACTACTACAGTTTAGATACACTTTAATGTTTCAATAACTTGGGAAAACACACGTAGTGGAGCAGCGAACAGAATGGTTTGTTGTAATCAATTTTCTATGAGCCTATGTTTTACTACAAGTGCTGTTCCATGTATTTACAGCTGACTGGACGTGTCTGAAGGGTTTTACAGGTCCACAAACAACAGTAAAATGTTCAGAGGAAATGAGATTTCTCACTGTTGATGATTTAATCCAGGACCATTTACAAAATGTGCCTTTCTTTAAAAGGAATAGGCCCACCACCAAAATGCCTAAATGCAAGATGGGAACTGCGTGCTGCTGTCACTCCCAAATATTTTGATTAGTTGACAAATACAAAAAAAAGTCTGTATTTGTATTCTATGTCAAGAAAACTGTTGGTCAACACAAAACAACACACGTATAGTTTTGTCGCCATAATCTCTGATTGTACCATAAAATCTTTTGACATGTCGAAGCCAATGCATCAGGGAAAATAGTGACTTTAGCATTTAAAATGTGAGGCCACTCCTTCCCATCTCTTCCTTTCATTTCTAAAGTTGACTTTTATCAAAAAGCTCTGAAGTTCCGACATTTTACAGTGTCTTTGCTTAACACCCTCTCTGTTTATTTCCTTTGTTGTTTTTGTTGTTGTTGTTGTTGCTGTTGTGAAGGCATTAAAGTTAACTCAAGTTAAAGAGGAACTTAACATGAGCTCAACATCTTGTCATTGCTGATCTCCAGAGGTTTCATTTTTCACTTCCTGACAGTGATGTGGAGTGTACTTCAGTGCACTTAACATGAGCGTTACTATGCTGGTCTATTCTGTACACATGACATCTATTACAGGTCTTTCTGTTCAAGTTGAGGGATCCCTTCTCTGTTGCGCTTCTTGAGGTTTCTTCGATTTTTTCTCCATTAAAGGGAGAGGGAGGGTCTGTATACTGAAGAGATTGTAAAACCCTGTCAAGCAAATTTATTATTTGTGATATTGGGCCATATAAATAAAATTGATTTAACTTCCAGAGAGGGCAGTGAAACACTGCTTTTAAACCTGTATTAATAGGAGATCCCCACCTTGCTTAATCTAACCTCTCAGAAGTCTGAAGTGTTTTATACAATATTCAAGTTAACAGCAGTTAACAAATGAATTGTATGTATGTCAGGAATCATTTTTCCATAATTTCATATGTCATTAGAGTATACAGGACTTAACTGTTCGAGTGCTAATGACCCACAAACATTTGAAAAATCCCTTTGGTTCCACAAATAATTGTTGAGCCATAACCACAAAAAACAAAGGTAGGATCTGATGTCTTATGATGACTCATGACTGCAGACTACACACACAAACGTACGCATCACTGTGAGGCTGGCAGAAGCTGTGGGCGGGGTCAGCAGGCCATTGGTCGGCATGCAGGTGTAGTTCCCAGAGTCCTCTGGGATGAGGCTGGAGATGAGTAGAGTCCCATCCACCATGATCTTCACTCGTGACTTCAGAGACCTTAAGAAACAACACACAGGAAGTGTTCAACATCTGAAGAACAAACCAGTCCCTTCAGAATAACAGCGTGAGGTAATTCAGCTCTTTCAGTCAAACAGGCTCTCAGAGCATCAACAGTGTAGGAGGGAGTTTTTTTTGTTTTTTTTCTGGGAGTTCTTCACCACTGTGTGCAGATGGAGGTTAAGGAAATTTCATTTCATTTCAGTTAAAGTGGGAAGAGGAGTGCCCACTCATTTTATACTTTCTTCCATTTAACCAGAGAGAAAACCGGAGGACTGTACCAGGCTGCAACACCCTACAGACCACTTACATATGCACACTGACGATACGCGTTCGTGGGACGATTCACAGTCACACGTTTATGCTAATGACTCGACAGAGCAGATGACTCATGTACTGTAATCGGCCTGGGCATCTCTCACCACTACTCTGTTTTTCTCTTTTTGCAATGATATCAGCGTCGACCTGTGTCACTGAATGCTGCTTTTATTTGAGCTCCACTTATCAATATTTTTAGATTAACAACATCTCAAATGACTAATGTGAAGGGGGTTGCTTCCAGTGACAAACCCACAAAGAGTCGTGCAACTCAACAGAGCTTTTTAGACTCTTTTAGCACAGTGATTTGGTTTTATGGCACACTGACTGTGTTGTTGTGTCCGAGCATTTCCACACTACCTGTCCAGTGCAAAAAAAGTAGAACATATAGCAGCTAAAGAGTTAAACTTTTTTTTGTCTCAGGACTCAAAGAAGAGTGAATTTTCATCACTTGAACATAAACGTAGCTGTAAATGAATGTTACTCCTCATGTGCTGGCGCATTTAGGCTGCTATTGCCACTTGTTTTACATTATGGTTTAATACTGCAGTTGATTAATCATGTAGTCTATAAAATGAGCCCCAAAAGACATCTTCAAATTGAATGGATTGCTTAACCAAGCCCCAACATATTCAATTTATATTAAATGATAATGAACAAACAGAATATCAGTGATTCTTCACAGTCGCATGGCTCTATGAATGGTGACCAGCCAGTCCACCACTTTGGCTCAGACTGAAATACACTACACTGAACTATTACATGGATTGCCATGAAATTTGGTAGACATATGCATGGTCGCCAGGGGATGAATCCTGTTGTAATCGCATAATTTGGTGAGTTTTTGTCTAGCATCATTCTCAGGTCAAGGTTTCTTGTCTTACAGTATGATTAAATACCTGCAAAACTAATGACGTTCACATAACCCTCAGCTGTTTGTGTAGACTGCTAATTAGCAAATGCTAGCATGCTAACTCACTCAAGTGAGATGCCGATCATGATGAATATTACACTTGCATCAGCATGCTGACGTTAGCATTTCAGCGTCACGGTGCCGCTTGCAAGGCTATAGCCTTGTTTAACCCTTGCCCTCCTCACTTTTTCTGGTTCTATAACCACATTTGCATGTTTGATGTCAAAATAAAAGCCCACCATAGCAGCTTTTCAGAGCATCTCCTGTTTCACATGACAAACACTCACCCCTTCCAGCAGCTAGCATGGGTGTAGGCTCTTAGTCTAGATGCTTATCAAATGACTTCAGTGCAAATGGAGAAAAACTAAACTGAAAGTTTTGACATTCTCACAACTATTTTTAACAAAGCAATTATGGAAGAGCTTATTTCCCAGAATTAGTAACAGATAATCAGAATAATCCTCGTGTGCTCTACTCAGCTGTTAAACAGCATTATACATCAGCTCCAAAAAGCCTCTCTGAAACTTTTTCACTCAGGTTGAGTATTAACCTGAGTGTAACTGCAATGAATAACGATATATGTGATGTGTGATAAATGCTCAGGAGGAGAAGTAATGCAAATTAAACCCTTCACCTGCTCAACTGACCCTATCCCAGCCACCGTTTTTTGAGAGTGTTCAATTGTCTGCTGGATGATGTGCTGGCAATCATGAACCATTCCCCGCTCACTCGGATCTTCTCGCTGCCACTGAACATTGCTATTGTGAAACCTCTCCTACAGAAAAGCTCATTAAGTGCTTCACAGTTTCAGGCCAATTTCATTTTTTTTCTTTTAAAGTGACATGCCTGAAGCTTCTTTCTGTCTGTGAGCATGTATGTATGTTGTCTTTTTGGCAGAGACTAGCCTATTATATATTGTTTTTATTAAGTATGCTTTAATTTATTTTTTGGCTGTTTGGGGGGATAAGAAGTCACAAACAAGCTGTCAGACATGCCTGGTATATTATTATCATAAAGCTATTCTGCCTAATGTATTGGGAAACAATTGCCTTACACACCCAGCAGACATGGAGCAACATTAACATTCATTTGGAGTTGTGCGTTTGTCTACCTGATGAATGTAAGGCCAATAGCGTTTGTTGAGTGCTGAGACTGAACTGTACAGTAAACCATTAAAAAGCAACGTAAAGGCATCTTGTTTTTGACCACAAGCAGCTTTGGAGCAGTGTTTTTACAAGCAGGTCCCCATTTTGTCAGCATAATGCACGTGCACGAGGTGGCACACAAGATTTAATACAAAATCTTGCCATTGGTTTGTAACCAGTGCATGGATAAAAATCAAAAAGGGCTTTGCAAAAGTTTTATGAGCAAAAAAATGCTTTCAGCAAATTTGTTCGACCTCAAGATTACCCACAATGCATTTTCCAATTTGCATCAATGTAGTGATGTACCTTGACTTCACATTTAATCTGATTAATCAGCCAAAAACTGGTTACTTTTTCCATAAATTATACACTTTACAGCAACTTAGCAGCTACATCATATTAATTACTACACATTGATATTATATCTCAATACTGTAATGACATTTTATTCATATTGTCCGACCCAACGTGAGCGGCAACCCAAGCTCTGCTCTGGCATCTGTGACATTAAGCCTGCACATGTTGCCACTGGGACAACAAAGCACAGCTCTGCTCCTCTGTGTGATATAATGTTCAAATCATATCAGTTCATGGATGTTACATATTTCCTGCATATTGAACAGCCACAACACTGAAATGCAAAACACTGCAGCAAAAATTCAAAAAGAGAAGCTGTGCTCTGACTTAAAATCCCTGGCACAGAATGTCAAGCCCTGAGCTACTAACCTTGGTGGTTTTTCTTTTTTTATGTCTTTTTTTTTGGGGGGGGGGGGGGGGGGTGCCAATTTGAATTTCACATCAGAAGTAGCAAGAAAAAAAAAAAAAGAAGAAAAATCCACCTTTTATCATCTCAGGAATATTGCCGATGTACAGCCCTCTCTCTCCTGGGCAGATACTGGAGGAATAAAGCATTCTTTCATCACTAGCAGGCTTGATTACTGCAAAGCTCTATTTTTCCTGGGCTGTCAAAGAAACCTCTCAGCTCTGAGTTCTCTAACATGTCCCTTAGATATGTGTTGGCATGTAAAGACATTTCCTGCAGCCAAAGTTAACTCAGAATGAAAAGAAGAAGTTGGATTACCAGTCACTTATTGTTCATTTTGATTAATGTAGTGCTTCTGTGCCATTACATTTTTTCTGGTACCTACAGACTAGCAACGAAACCAGGGGACAGACACACCACTCTGTCAATAAAAAAAAAACAAATGGAGTGGTGTGTCCTTCTACAACTAGCCATCTTTGGCACTGGTATAGCATTATCAAGATCTTACAGTTGCAAGCTAAGCGTAATTATGGATTCCTGAGCTGATACTGGACTGGGTTCTGAGTGTACAATAAATAAATCAGTAATAATCTTGCCTTTATTTGATGGTTTTTGAACAAATTTCTGTAAATTTCATCAGCGCGTTTTGTGTTTTAATGTGGTCCTCCATTTATGTAGCGCAGGCTCTCCAAATTGACCCTCAGTCACCAAAACTTAGAAAACTTATTCAGAATAAAGCAACACATGTGCAAGACCTGACGCAAAGCAGGTATTACACCGGTTTTTAAAACCGCTCCACTTTCTGTGTCTCAGGTTTTTGAAGAAAATTCAACATTTGTCATCAAACCATTCAGTAGACTGGCATGTGAGTACATGTCAGACAGGCTCTTAAGAAATGTTACTTCTAGGTTCGTCTGGTCCGCTGAGACTGGCTTTAATCTACTGTAGATCCATGGGTCAGAACTAACCCCTGTGAGGAGGCCGATTTTAGAATATATGGACATTATTTCACATTTCCACTTGTTGTGTTCTATCATCTCTTTTTCTGCTGATTGTTCTTGTCTTTTCTTTGTGAAACATTTTGTTTGACAATCTTCCATGAAAAGCGCAGTTCGATTTGAATTAGATGCAATGATCATACCTGTGCTCCAAGAAAACTGAGAATAAAAAAAAAAACTCCACAAAGGTAAAATTTCACTCTTCCTGCCTGAACACACTGCATAAAACATCAATGGGTGAAAAATGGACTGCTCAGGAACAAGGAGTAATGATTGCACTCACTCTATGTGATAGATATTTTCTCCACCTTTCTGCCACACGTAGGTCATGTTGGGGGGGTCAGCCACCGCCTGACACTGGAGATGTGCATTCTGGGACATGTTGAGAGAGGTGCTCTTTGGAGGGATGACTATGACAGGTGGACCTAGTGGGAAGCAGGTTACAAAGGACATTATATATAGTCACAAAAAGGGCTGCAAGTAGCGATTATTACAGAATTACAGAAATTTGCCTCAAAGTATCCATCACAGCTCCATCATGAGTGCAGTTTTTCTAAACTGCTTAAGGACACTTCACTGTCACAGTCCTCAAAAGATGTTATTTTCCTGCAAAAGGCAGTCGCTCACTCTGAGCATTTAACTCATACAAAAGTAAATAATTTCATCCTCAAGTGCATCACTGCCTTCAAACTGACATGCACCTTTGTCATCGCTTACATTGAGACAATCAAATGTTTGAGGAGGAATGTTTGTTGCCATACCAACACAGTGGCCAGACAATAGAGTCAAATATCTTCGACACCCAAGTACATAAACTCATGTTATACAAACAGTCTATTCAATGCCAATGTTCAAGTTTGCGGCCTTGTTCACAATGAGCATCTGATATGCTGGTAACAGTAAGACCAGCGAGAAGAGAAGAGACGGTACTTTCTACATGTCCAACATACAATAAAGAGAATGCATGTTCTTTATTGATGCAAACACATCTGCTTACAAATCTGCTAACCCTATCCCTGACCCTTTGTCACGGCATTCGATTTATTGATTACTGTCTGGATGTACAGACAATTTCAATGCACACAACAAAAAATGCTTATAAATACACTACCTACCCTAGCTTTAAACTAAGTATGAGCAGTGTCAGATGGAGCCGGGAGCGTGAGTGTGGGTTACACAGGTTACAGGAATGGAAATTAATAGAGAAAAGGAGAAAAGGTATCAAATATCAAACAGAGCAAATGCATGCAAATTAGAAACAATTTAAATGAAATGGTTTCTAATGCCTGTCTATCCAGTCACTCAAAGAAAAAACCTTTTGGCATGATGCAGTTGTTCCCTACATCCCTGCTGGACCACACACATCACAGACAGTGTATTTATACATTTATGAGAATGAGACCAGCTGTCCTTCTCTGATGTATATCTGGTCCATATCCAGTGACTGTGGTACCAATAGAAAACTCAGTTCTGCCCTCCATAGCCTAAAAGTAATAAGCTGCACTGAAGACTGAGAATGAACATGTTGCTACCTGACTCACATTATCAGCTCTTGTAGCATTCAGATAATGTAAGACTATTGAAAATATGAGACATCTATGTTTGTTTTGATATGCTGGCTGGGTGCAATATTTTGCATGTGAGGCTGAGCATGTTGATGAATGGGCTTGAGAGTTATACAAACCAAGGAAAATTCAATGCATCACAGTGTTGGATTTGAGTGTTGCACAGTGTGTTGAGAATCATGATTTTCATTTGACGATTAAGCCAAAGCAAATAAGGAAAGCTGTCAATATGCCTGAAACCCTGTGCTGTCAGACATACATAATAATCTCATCCAGCTACTGCAGCATGTTGCTATAATGTCACATTTATCTCTTCCCTCAACCATGCCAAGTTTCAACACGTGTGCCATTTGCAAGGAGCTAATAGCGGAGGCTTGATATGAGGCATGTCTCATGTATAAATAACGACATGATCTCTCTGCTGTCATTACTGATCAGGTGTATACATGCATGAGTGACAGTTTAGAGGTTACTAAGGGGTTTCAGACTGACTTCATCCAGATCAGCCATTACTCAACTGTAATCCATCCATGTGGCAGCGCTGCCGAAAAACACAGCCAAAGCTCAGATAATGTGGCTTAGACCGAACAGTATTAGGCTCGTGATGATTATTATTCGAAATGTGGCCACTGCGAGATTCCAAAATGAAGAGAAACCTCAGTGAGACATCATGCCAAAACAAAATATTTCCCCATGCAGCACGCTTCAGACGAGCCCTGGTTCTCCGGAGAAAATCAGCAGTAGGTGTAGGAGTAGGAGTACAGGAAGAAGTCAGATATAAATTCCACAATGTATTATGCAGTGCTGTGTCGGTGTAATCCAATGATACACAGTGACATATCTGCATATTCTACATGTATTTGTCCTTAAAGTGGACTGTAAAAATCTGCAACCGGAAAGCGTCTGTGAATCAGGGTGTATTATGGCCTGGAAATATTGAAAGCATTCAATCAATCATTAATTTTTAGGAAAGAAAAGATATTAATAATGTGAATTTGATGGCCAAATAGAGGTATTCTCATTTGACTCAGCTAAAGCAGCCTAACAAGTTCAGAAAAGAGTCACATCTCCTTTAAATAGAGCAAAACACATGAGTTTTATCACGATAAGGCAACGCCCCCCAAATCCCAGATGATATCTTGTCTTATATCATGATATCAATGTTATCTTCACAGGGACTGAATAGGAGCTGAATTCAGTTTGACTTTCTGCTACCACTCTGTCAAATGATGCAAGAGGGAGAAACAGAAATGTAAATTGCGGTGGCTCCCAGCCAGTCAGGCACACAGACATCACAGAGACTGAAGGAACTGGCAGGCAGATAGACCGACGGACAGACGGACAGGCCGTCAGGAATCAACTGACCTTTGATCTTCACTTTCGTCACGCGAGTCACGTTTCCCTCAGAGTTGGAGGCGTGGCAGGTGTACTGTCCTGCTGACTGCATGCTCACTGCTCGCACAGATAAGGCTCCCTCCTGGTAAATATGGTATGGCAGATAAACTGAGATATGGATGGATGCAAATAGAATATATAGATACATACAATTGATATACAGACAGACAGACTGTCAGTGGATAAATGGATATAGTATATGCTGACAGATACATACAAATGATATACGATATACAGATGATGGATGTGGAATGTAACTAAGTATATGACTCATGAAGTGTATTTAAGTACAGTTTTGAAGTATTGAGTACTTGAGTGTAAGTATACATACATGATTTTGCTCTATTAAATTTATTTGACCTTGCAGATGAAGGTTTCAAATGTTTAATGTTAAAAATTAAAACAGTGTTTTACGACGTCTTTGGCTTGATTTCTCTGAGCTGTTGTTGTAGCACTTCCAGATATTTCCAGGCTAAACTTTTCAAATGTTTTCATTTAAATACCTGTTCAATTATTATTGAATTATGACCATCTAATTCTGCAAAATCCAAAAAATAAATACAGAATTTTGTTTCTTCCTTCTTTCTTACCCCATTAGTCATCTCAAGACCCCTCAGCGACCCTTTGGAGGTGGTCTGACCTTGAGGTTGGGAATCACTGGACGACACTACTTATGTGCATACAAAACAGTTCAACTTAGCCCCACCTCGACCCGCTGCAACAGCAAAATGCTGCTTATGCACTGGCGCCGTACATTAGTATTAACCATCTAATAATGTTATACATGATAATCATGTTTAACAAGCATTGAAACCTCAAGCACAGTTTGCAGTAACTACTTCTGGACTCTTTCAAGATTTATATTGCAGAAATTTTACTTGCAATAGAGTAGTTTTAGTATGTTGTACAGGTACTTTTTCTGTAGCTAGTGAAAGTACCTGTGCACCCTAAACACCCTAAAAGTAGCTAGCTAAGGTTTTACTTAATTTTAATACATTAGATAGATAGATAGATAGATAGATAGATAGATAGATAGATAGATAGATACCTGATGATTTATTCCTTGGATCACACTGCCATCTTTTATCCAGGTGATGGTTGGAGTAGGGTTGCCATTGGCAACACATACAAGAGAGAGATGACTTCCTACCAGAGCCTCCACCACAGGAGGCGGGGCTTCGGTGAAGGTGGGTGGGGCTATGGAAAAAAAGATTAGGGTGAAGATTTAAGTAAATGTATGTATTTGTCTACAATAAGGAAAGGACCCACTGTTTAAGCTCTTCAAGTTGTGAGTGAAACTCTGTGGACACTTCACTGTCTGCAGCAAAAGAGGAATCTAAAGCAAATTTTACAGTCTTCCGAGCAGCAGCAACCAGGAAAAAAAAGAGAAAAGAGAAAAGCTGGACTAGCAGACAGTAAATCTTTGGTCTCCCTTGTCCCTTGTTTATCATTTTATATACAGCGTGACAGCAGCTCGGCCTTGTTCCTTAAACAGCGGCAGCCTGCATGCAGTTAACTGACATCAAGTTACATTATTATTTCACATACTGAAGTAAAAATGTCAGTTACGCTGCCTTTTAGATCTGCGACGTGAACGTTTTGCTGCCACTTTAACTCTCAGATCTAATCAGTGAATAGAGGACACTTGCGTTTCTGCAAGCACTCCAAACATAAACAAACCACTTGCAACTTCAAGACCTTATTACAATTTCTCAGCACTCATACCCTTATTGTACCTTTATATAAACATTTTTTTTGTTTGAAGAAAGAAGAAAGAATAGGACTGATTTTACTTTTCTTATCTGAGTTATAGGTTGAGATGTTTGTTACCGTGTATGTACATGTAATAGGCTTTTACATGTAAAGAGATTCAGTCACACACAAACACCAGGTTCTTTTAGTTGTGCATTTCCTGCCTGTGAAGGCCACTGACAGTCTCAAATGGTGAGGCAGAGTGCAAACAATGAGATGTGAAGAATGTATCTGCAGGGCATGTCAGTGAAGTTACATCCAAGGCCTCCAGTACACAGTCATAATCTATTATAATTCTCATCTTTAACCTGACGCTCACTCAGACCAACTCGGTGAAACTGCCTCACCTCGCTTTGATCTGCAGTGCGCACTGATGCTTTGTTCTGTAGGCCTATGTGTAGAGTCATAGCAAAGGTTTTCTCAAATACAGATAAACTTCAAAGCACAAAAATAATGCTGCATATTTCATATTTAGATTTATTATTTAAACCCATCAATAAGTATGACGACAACTCTAGGTAGGGAGGATTCTTTCCCAATCCTGCAAGTCAAAAGTTATCCAGATTACCTGAACTCTCTAGAAAGGTTTTAATAAGGAGTTTTAGAAAAAGTTGTTGAATTGTTTTAAATGAAATAATTCATCTGATTGACTTCACACTTGGCAGGTGCGTTGCTGAGGACCCAAGGAAGTGCTTACTGCCAGCTCGTCAGATCACCAGGACCTATTCATTAGTAGTGCCTTTCTACCTCCAGAATGAGCCCGTTCAGTTAGACTTAACAGCTTAATGATGCTGAAAAACAACATTCAAATCTATTGAGAGCCATTACATTATTTGGCCAAGATATGGACAGTCTCTGAAATCATGTCATTGTATAGGAAGTGACAAACTGAAATATACAAAATATGCTTCTACAGAGGAGAGAGCGGCTCCTGCAGAGAAACCTGCATTCAAAAAGAAGACACTGCGGACACAGCAGCCTCTTCTCCACAGTCAGACAAATGATGATGATGCCAACAAAGTGCCAACCTGCAGCTTTAAAATTGAACTGAAATTAAAATTAATTTTGCTAAAAAATCAGAAATCAAAGAATAAATTTAAGTTTTATTTATTTTCCCACGCTAACAACTCCCCCGTACATTTTCTTCATAAATTTCTTGTTCAGACTGACTAAACATACTGTAAGTGGATTCTCCTAGCATGTAGAGCAGCCTATGTAGCTCTGCATCACATTCTCTCCACTGGAAAGGCAAGTGTTCAAATAACATGAATGAAATGAACTTTGTAAGTGGGAGTCTACGCTAATACTAGCAGGCTAAGCTAAGTAGGTTCCACTAATGAAATACAAACAAGCACAACTGGTCCTCCCAAATGTTGAATGCTGTAAATAAACAGATATTTAAATCATTTCGAAGGCTGCAACGTTATGAAACAATTCAGTCAGCAGAGCATCATGGGAGCTGACAGTGCGTCTCCTAGCAACACCGGCCCTAAAATGTCATATACTGCCATGGGAAACACCCGCCCACAAGCTTGACGCTGAGACACTGTTTCCACAATATGCATTGAAAAGATTATTGTCCTCTTTTAAAAAATGGAAAATTATGCACAATAGCTCATAATTTCTATTTGCTTCATTCAGATTGAGAAGAGAATTCAAGTTTTTGAATCAAGCCAAATTTTTTGCCCTGAAAAACATGGAGTGCATTGGCATGTGCAACTTAATGAAAACAAACATTAGTTTTCTGCAAGCTGGTTTTCAACAAACGAGGCAAAATCTCCCATTAAATGTTGCCTGAGCACAAGCAGCCATACAAGAAGTTTGTTTAAATAAAATCCTGCCATCATGACTTCAGTGAAAGTTATCCATTCTTTGATGTGTTTTGACTGGCACGCCAGGCGAGGACCATCTTATATATCAGGACCAAATGTTATTTGTTTATATTTTACATTTGGATCACTGATTTTGCCTTGCAAAGCTAAATATAACCCACTGTCAGCCATACAAGAATGAAAGCAAAAAAATGAAAATAAAACACACACATATTTCCATAAACCTCACCGGTTACAGAAAGCAGAGTCCAAGTGCCGTTCTGCTGCTCATCTGTGGGCTCATCCAGTAAGAGGATTCGACACTCATATGAGCCCTGGTCATCCAGCTGCAGGCCATCCAGCCTCAGGGCAGTCATTCGTACCAGAGACACCCGCCCTGCAGAAACAGAGTGCAGTTTAAAAGGTGAGAGGGCAGGCGTGAGGGGTATGAAACAGGCCAACTGCGCATGATGCTGATTTCACCTGTCATTTCTCAGGTCTGAGCTGTGTGCAACTGTTGGAGTGTGAAGCTCTGTTGCGTGAAAAAGAACACTGTCCTCAAACGTAGCCCGAAACAGCCACGCACACATGCACAAACACACACAAACAGCAGCTACCACATGCGCAAGCAAACTTGGAAATGTGATCTCCTGGTTGCCAGGTGACATCTCCCTTGGGCCGCAGCCTATCTAGTTTTCAAAATTCACCAGACACATAATTGTCCAGCAGCCTAACAGCAAGCAACAGCATGTCTGAGGAGAAACTGTCAATGAAAGCATTATGAGAATGCACTCTCGACCATCTCAGAAAGAAAAACATGTTAACACCAAACACACTGCAGCGTGAAAGCCTCAGTGCCACTGGGACTACTGTGTTGTGATAGTAATTATTAACAGAGGCTCTGATTTCTGGGGACTGTGGCAGGGAGGGACAGCCCTGACAGTCAGAAAGAACCAGGAAGTTGGAGTTAGGTATGTTGGCAGCGATAACACGCCTTATTTACTTTTCCAAGCTGCCAAAGGGGACTAAATCCACAGGGGAAAAGAGAGGAGGGAGGGTTAAAGTAGAGCAAAATACACATCAGCATACACTCGGGGGATTAGTGCATTTCAAAATCCTACCCTTTGACCCCTGGCAGTTTTTTTTCCCTCTCTCATGTTTACTGGCTCAGTGTGATATAGGTCACTATAAGACCTTAGAGGAAAAGATGTGCTGAGGCAGGGATGTGTCGGGAACGTGACTGGGAGCCATCAGATAAAAGGGAAGGGGAAGGGTGGAGGTGAAGTAACAGCATGGCCTCACGCTGCTACCACTGCTGTTTGAAAAGGCGTGATTGCAAAAGATTTGAAATCGAAGTAAATTGAGTGTGAGGCCAGATGAGAGGGAGAGCAGGGAGAGAAAGAAACAGAGAAGGGAAGTGCAGAGTCTTGGTCTCTCAACAACACGAGTTTCAGTGGGCGAACAAATGAAGAGTTTTCTTCTTTCAATCCAAACCAAGAAAACTGAAGAAAACAGCTATGTATGATGTGATAGAGTTCTTTATCATAGAAGCCACACAGAAATGGCTTTTAACACTTTAAAAAGTAAGAAGTATTTATCTTATATCTTATATATATGTGTGTGTGTGTGTGTGTGTGTGTGTGTGTGTGTGTGTGTGAGTGTATCTTAATGCTACAGCATGCGATATTTTAGACAACAGGATGAACTGAGATGCAGACTGTGAGTGTTCACTATTCTCTTGTCACTGAATGGGAGCAAATCCCTGCAACTCTTGGAATGAGGTGTCCAACAATCACATACAGGTGCACAAGTTCAGTGTCCACAAACTTTTGGCCAAGCAGTGTGTTTGTATTTAATAAAAGTGCTCTGGGGACCCCAGTGAAACCAGTTGTTATTGCAGTGGGAGTTTAGGGGATCCAAATAATTAAAAAACTAAACTTCCCTGTGCTTGCTTTTTTCCAACATCCAGTCATGAGGCGTCTTCACAGACATGCTGTAAGCAATTTGCTTCAAAATAATGTGAATGAGAAATAACAGGTGCTGACACGGAGACTAAACAGATCATGATGCAGGTAACCAAATAAGAGCTACAGCAGGGACTGAAAATGATCCTCCCAACAGGTAGAGGCCCTTCCCCCACCAACAACACTCACTCCTCCTCATGTTCTCTGGCCTGCTCAGCCCCCTCTCTGCTTGCTGCATCCATTTAATGAGCCAAGGAGCAGCTTTTTGACTGGCCCGAGCTAAACTCGCTCCCCTATCAGTTCATTTCATGCACACACACACACCAACATCGATACGCCACACTCACACACACCACTGCCTAATGCATTTATTTACTAGCTCTTTGCCAAACTGTTTCCATCTGAAGTCCCTGAAAAGGCTTTGTCCTTCAGTATGCTCTCAGGTGACAGAGAAACACTAAACCATTCAGTGGCGTCATGAAATGCAACTCTTTACAAATGAAAAGAGAGACGACTCTGCTGGTCTGAATGTAGAACTTATTTCAAAGGAGAAATAAGAAATGATCTGAATCCAGTTGGAATATAAACTAAAAAGTTGAGCTGGATCAAAAAAGATTTTGAGGTGACATTCTTTGCAAAGTCACTGATAAACACATCTTAAAACACATTCTTAAGCAAATGGCTTTTACATAATTTCAGCAAAAATGTTATATTTGATCCTTATCTTTGTTCTACAGTCTGTACAGCTTCAATTTTAATGTTGCTACTGCTGTTCAGGTGCTTTTATTTGTTGTTTTATTGTCCATTTTGGTAAAGCACTGAGAATCCTGATCATGCTTTGAACTATGACACGAGTGAACTTCACAATGACACATTCCAAACAAAGTCTTTGTGAAATGACTTTGCGGCATTTTATAAGGCTCATGACAAAGCAGGCCAGTTACTGACAAAAGGAACACTTAAAAGGCCACGGATAGTGTTTTTCTCTCTCTCTCCCTCTGTTTTATTCAGAGTGAAGGATGCCCCAGAGATATTGATTTTCTTTCTTCAAAATGGATATGTAACATTTTAGAAATGAAGTTTTTAAATTATAAAAAAAAAGCCTTTGGAGAATCATCGGGAAACTGTCTTGTTTGGTTGGACAGGGCTCTGTATGAAAAATTATTTAAATTCAATACCGTTTTGCGCGACATGGACGTTTATGCCCCTGAGAATGTGATGTTCGCGGGCAGGAAGCCCACATCGTCTCTGAGAGATGTCGTCAGCTTTTGGCAGAGCTGCACACAGCCATTCAGGTTTCGGTTGGAGAAAGAAGCAGATAAGGTTTCACTCCACGCTACTAGTTGATCTATTAAGCTCCGCTTTGTGACTGTTTTGAAATTTGAATTGAGAGCTTTCTCGCTTTCAGGAGCAGAGCTACTCGCTGCTGTAACGAACACGAGTAATCCCAGTGCAAACTCTCATGTTTGTCCATGCAGGAAAGGAAGCTTATTAGCCATGTTAGCTGTGTGTAAAGTGTTATGCCTGCACACAGTCTGCTCCTGCTGATTATGATGGGATTTACATGGGAAGAGCTTGTGAACAGCGTATTTAGACAGCTGTATTTTTATAGAGTCAGCAGCTGCATGGGTGCTAAGGGACTTTCTGTCCTCTTCTCAGAGCAGACACTAATACTTTGATCTTTATTGCTCTATTATAACAAATACATTTAAACCCTTTTAGCTCTTAACACTCTCCAGGGAGCAATCTGAGGGAAATCTAATGTATCTCACACTTTGTGGAGCTACACACACGGTCAAGCACAAAGAATATTGATGAACGAGGTGACCCGCAATCAGAAAAGTTCAAATTTGATCCTTGCAAGGAGGTGAAGGGGGAGGAATAGTGTAAGAAATTGAGCATCTGCATGGTGTATTACTTGGGTTAACCATAAGAATCACAACAGCTAAACAACAGTTGGATTCCAGGTCCTGAAGCCAATCAGTTGAGACACCAGAGAACATTCACGGCCTGAGGAGGTGAAATCCACACCGGTCTTCCACCTCTAAAGTGTTTCCCATGCTGCACCTGTTATTCTAACACCAGCCAGTACCTGTGAGAAAGCCCGAAACTCAGCATCAGATTGGACAAAGCACCTTTTTCAAAGCTTTTGTGTCCGTTAAAAACAGCAGCTTTTTGTTTGTCGCTGGAGAGCCATGTGATTAGCATACCTGCCCTTTAAAGCAGGTGCTTTTCAGTGCGGGATGCTTTATGGTAGAGTGGGCAAGATTCACGGGCCAAAGGGTTGGAAAACTTTGGGGTTTTAACTAACAGTATATTGCTCTGCTTCTTCTGAAACTAGCATCCAGAGTAATGAAGTGTGACATCACTATACGTTGAAGGATCGTCCTCAGAGTCAGCGACAAAAGGCTACTGTCTTTTATGAGCCCGGGCCCGAATTAAAGTCTACCCTGCTCCCACTTACGATAATTCATCAGCCAAGGTTCACCCTGACTTTATTGCTATGTAAATGTCTGTATCGTATTTCCTGCTAGGGTTGGGTGAGAGAGTGCCATTCAACTCAAATGAGAAAGCCTTTGGCTCAGCTGAATGCCGGTTCTGATCCTTTGACAAACACACACCTAAATCGAATGATTACTCTTTACTGTGTGTCAGTAAAACCAATGACTGTGTAATACCAAAGACTTTTCTTGACTGTGCTAACATAGTGGCCTAAAGGATAAAGTTGGCAATATTCTATACTTTTCTTATCGTCAACAAATCCCAAACCAACAATAAAATGATTCTACTAACAAGTACTTTCTGTTTAGCCAAAGCCTGATATCCTTTAAGAATTACAATCAAATATAAGCTAATGAGCCGCACTGTTACATAGGATGACATGTTCCTCCATTATGATGAACATGGGCACTGTGCTCTATTTTGAGGCAGTCCCACACACAACATTCTGGTGTAATACACCAAATGTGTATTAATCCACAGCTGAAAATAATCCCCAACAAATGCACAGCTGACGTCTATTTGAGTAACATTTGCTAAAACCTACAGGGCCCAGATGCTTTAGGAAATTAAACTACATATTTGTCAGACCATGTGATTTGAAACTCTCGAGAAAAAGCTTCTAAATGCTAATTGGGATGAGACCATTTTACATGTTTACATAACTTTTCATAGAACTTGTAGTGGAACAGTGGATGGTCAGGCAGGCAGTTCAGAGTAATAAGAGATCAAGAAAAGTTCCAAATATTCACATTGGAGAGGCTCGAATCTCGAAATGTGGAGCATTTGTATTTCATAAGTTACCTAAAATTATTCAGTTATTTAAGATGTAGATTCATTTGTGCTTTTAGGTTCACCCCCTCCTTTACTTCCCCTTATATATCTTATCTTATCACATATTATATCAGCTTGTTCCAGCCCTTGATTATAGCTATATGTTTACACTAAATATCTGAAACTCCATCCAGTAGATGCCATGTCTTGTGCATCATTTATTCCACATTTCTCCAAACATATATGCTATCTTTGGAACAATGTTTCACTGCACAGGCTGTGTTTGTAATGACTGCTTCATTAGTGTAGTAGGGTTTAAGAGGTTACATCTGCAATTGTTTCATTGTTATATGAAATGATGTCTACTATCTTCAGAAGTCAAGTTGCTGAAAATAAATGACCACTGCTACTAAGTTGTCTCCTATCTGCACCCACCTGAATGTTAAACAGTGAGAATTAATTTCACTCTTTGAAGTGGTATCATCGGCCTGCTCGGCAAGTTTCTTTCTAAAACAGCATTTTAGTCAAAACTACACATGGTGCTCCTACAAAAATGTAAAAGAGTCTTTGGAAAGGTCAATAGGTTGAAATTCTCTTCAGGCAGCTCTGTGGAAAAGAAAATGACTCAAAAGGACAAAAGGAAGATCTGAGCCACCCAGACATGCTTTCCTTTTGTCCACGCTAGTCCCATTGTTTGTGACTTTAAAGGATAACAGGAGCTACATACAGGTATTCCTGGTCCATTGAGGATCTTTTTCCCCACAGACTCTCTTTGTTCTCAGAGCTGTGGGCAAAAAGTGTACAATAGATGATGATGCAATGTGAGAGTTTCAGTGCCTTTAAAAGCAGTTCCTACTAAGGCTGGTTTGAAAGGCCATCAAGGTGACTGATACTGAGAGCCAGATACTGGTTACATTCACTCAGATCTCACAGCATCTCATAATGATCATCATTCTAGGTCATTTCAAGCTGCGCCTTATGTTCCTCGTTGTTACTTACCAGCCAACATATATGCAGATTCAGATATAGCGATGATACGCTAAAATTTGTTGATAATATTGGCCATGCCAATCACACGAACACTAACAGCAAGCTAAGTAAGAAAGCTATCATCATCAACATCATCTAAAACAAAGCACAGTTTAGAAATAGCCAGATCTACTTTACATGCAGAGCAGGCACATACACAGACACCACAGTAATGGTCATTTCCATAGAAGCTCACCCTCATATTGTGGATGGACGCGAGGTGCATGGGATCCAAATTTGATCAGCACGGGGATGTCGAGTCCCTGTCGAACCCATTCCACCACATGCAGGGACGCTGAGGACACAGCAGCTGAGTCTGACGCAGGAAAGCTACACTCCAACTCCACCACACCTCCAACCTTTCCACGCACCTCCGGCCTCAGACCTTCAGTGGTCACTGATGGGTTTGTGAGAAGCAAAATGACAAATTACTGGAGGTTAGTTTCTGATCATATGCGACAAAATGATTAATACCTGTGCATATATCATGGAAAAGATTAGCTGTGAGGACAGAGGGATGCAAAATATATTTCTTATCAAATGGTGGAGATACTTACAAAACAGGCAAAAAACAGCCACCGCAGTGAAAGTCTGCAAATATGATCTCGCTGACCCCATATCTGTCACTCATACAACCTGCAGCATGTTCAATCTGTTGGCAAAAGAGACACAATTGTCACAATCACATTACTTCCTTGGCCACACGCAAGAAGACAGCCATCTGTGACAGATTTCCGAACTAAAAAGGCTACAGCAGAGCTGTCGCTTCTGTCATAATTTTACAGACAGGGAGAGAGAAGCGCTCAGATTTTTATACAGCTTTCCAATAACTGGAATTCATCCCATATCATTACACAAATGGGCAGAGCTGCCTCTGCTGCCAGAAAACTCCCTGGCCCTATATCCTTTTCTGAAAGTAAATGTCATAAATGTCACGTAAATCTTTTGAGAGTCACGTGCGGAGCGACATCTAAGTGTTTTATTTAGAACACATCAATGAAGACGTTTGGCTGGAGCAGCCAGGAGACTCAGCACTCAAGGACAGAGATAAGCTGAGCCGATGGGAGCGTAGGTACAGCAAGGCATCAAGGAGTGCGAGTTAATGTCAAGACGCAGCGACCGATTCAATCTGCTCAAAACGACCCCTGCTTCCATTTTATCTCACCAACATGATAGGTCAGATTTAAGATACACACCCTCTATGAGGCATGTATCATTTTTACCGTCAATCACCTCCCATGGTAGAAGTTAGCAGGGACTGTATGAAATGGCTCGCTAAATAAGTTACCGGCACACACACTGATGCGAGGTCATCTCCTCGACATATTTGTCCTGGTATCACACGGGCCTCTTACACAGCACCACAGCTGCTGCCGGGTGAGGTCAGATTTGACAGGAAATGGGCTGACATCAGCTCTGCATTCACACACCAGTCCAGCCTTGCTTGCTTTAGCTCACATCTATAACAACATCTCATTAGGCTAAGTTAATACACTGCAGAGCAATGGCTAATTTTTGGTGGCAACGCCACAGACAAATGCTGCATGCTCGAGTGAACGTGTCCACACACTCACAAAGGCAAACATCAAGAAGTGTGTCAGATAAGAGCCACAAACTGGCTCTCTGTTCCATGCACACACAACACTGCAGCCGTGCTTTGTGTGTGTGGCAATATGCACACCAGTGCAGTGAGGAAACAAATACCCAGAAACTCTGACTGAGCCTGAGTAACTTGTGCTAAGCAATCATCACCGCAGCTACAAAGGACAATTATTGATGATGCATGTCGTTAAAAAGATGAGCTAATGCAACAGGAGAGTGAAGCTTCATGGCTTCAATGTGGAAGTCCAATGAAAGTCCATACAATATATACACACCTGCAAAAACATTAAACAGTAGCACAATGGAAAGTCATGAAGTAATGCAAACCGACTCAGTTAATGTCTGGTACACGCCTTAAGTTTACTGACATTAGCCACCACACGCTGCTAGTCAAATACCAGACCAAATAAGGTTGGAGCAGCAGTGTATTTTATTGTTCAGAAATTTATATTTTACAATAGTGCAACTGCTTCTATCAAAACTTTCAGTGAGAACAGCAATAGAAAATTACTCTAATTTAATCTTACTAACTAATGACTTAAATTTTAAATTTAACAATGTAAAAGTAATGGCATTTCCCTTTGAAATGTAATGGACTGCAAGTGTGAAGAAGAGCGCTATTACTGTCAGTGTAGTGGTGGAAAATAACTCAGCATGCTGACAACGTAAAGTATACTCATTGCCAATTGTTTAATTCTTCACCGTGGTGTCGAAGGACACTTTAGTTCCAGGCACAACACAAGTAAGGAGCAGCTCAGCAGGAGAGTAGTGAGAAATTGTTGGCAGAGGTGCATCAGCTCCGATGACAACTCATAAAACTAGAAGCAACAGAAGAAAAGGCAGAAATTCCTGTGGTAAAAAAAAGGGCTCGCTGTTGAGTTCTCTTATTGAAATTGGAAGTCACAGTTTGATTGGCAGGATGTGGCCTGTATCATTTCTGGCTGTTGCAACAGCTGCTGAAATGATGATTAATTCCTTGAATGCTACCTGCCATAAAGTGCAATGTCAACATTAGCACATAGCATACGACACAACTTTATTGTCCAACATCATGGAAATCTGTCCTTGACATCGCAGTAATGTTAAAACATGATACATACAGACAAACATGACATCAAATCTACACCAAACGTGCTTGTTAACAGCCTATACTTCCAGTTCTGTATAGAATTGGTTTGAATTTAGGACACAGTGAGGACTCTAAAAATTAATTTAGTAAAAAATTATGTGTCCAGCTTTTGGGGCATATTTTTGTCTATCTATGGTTACATGTATGTGTTTAAAACCTCCTATATATACACAATAAAAGGTCCATTATAAATTACACGGTTGACTTGAATAGATTTGTATGGTCAAATGAATGTTGTCTTTGTCATCTTCTGTGATCTCTACACGCGCTGTGTATGAACAGAGAACACACCCTCATCCCAGAAGCAGCGCAGGCCATATCCATAAGGCTTTTATTGGCTTTTTCATTTCGTGGCAGGGGCAAAGTCTGAACCGGTGAAAAACAATTACGCAGGCTGTCAACAGCTGCTGCGCTTGTTCCAACACACTCCCATGCTCCAGCAAACAGCACAGCATACACAGATTTTAGACAAAATCAAAGTGAAAGTCGAAAAGAAATCCTCAATCTGCGACACGTCTGTTGATTGCTGTCTACTGGAACATCAGCACACTTCTGTCCCCCGCCCCTCACTCATGAGGCTTCATTTAAAGCAGACAGTTTCAACTTACTACATTTGAATAGGTGTTGATTGTGTACTGACACTGAGCTAGACCAGCCAAGGTGAGCCTTCATCATTATGACTGTGTTGCTTCTCATCTTCACACAGTGGGCGAGTATGAAAGAGTAGCACACAGACTCACACACATGCACAAATTAAGACTGCCTGTTGCCATGACTAAGCAGCAGCGACTCTTCACTGCTTGCCACATAATGAACAGATGCTCAGCGTCTTCTCTTCATTCTGCAGCGACCGCCTCTTGTTAACGCATGAGAATAGAGATGATAAGGATTGAATTCTCTATAATGACGTTCATCATGTCACTGATTAAAGAAATGCAACCAGACACTTCTGCCCCGCATTTGCTGTCCCAATACAGACAGGTACAGATGAATAAAAATTTTGTTTATAGTTTTATTGCTCTAACAAGGTAAGACTTATTTGTGTGTCTGGCAAAATAGCAAGGCAATAAAAGTGGAACAACAGTGATAAAAAAGTGAAAAATCTGTTATGAGAGAAAGAGAGCAGGGGAAGTGTGGCAAACACAGCGAGAAGTAAGATGTGAGGCAAAAAAAAAAAAAAAAATCTTGTTAAGCTGCAGGACATTTTCTGTCATTAAATCTGAACCAAAAACTCAGAGCTGCCAAACAAAGCGGCCTGCACAGGTGAATCGCTCAGCCATGGCAACACAGATGGTCTCTAGACATTTGCCTCAGACATATTCTCCCTTCCTCTGACGTTGAGGACATGCATAAACATTAGCACAGTGACAGCACAGCACTCTGGAAAATGTTTAGAGCTATAATAAATGAACCAGTGGCACACAAAAGCAAGTGCCCTGTCTCACACAGATTTATCAGCTGACAGAAATAGAAATGTCAGTGACAAGCATGCTGTTGAAATTCTGTGTTGTTGCCGTTTTAATCTACACATGGAGAGGAATGGGGACCAGCTGATTAATTGTGACCGAGCCACAGTAGCAGATTTATCAGCAGTTCTGCCTCCTCTTAATCCACCACTTGACACCAAAAGATAAAGGGGCTCCTGTGCATTTGTTTTCCAATCAAATTCCATTTCTTTCACATAAGTACCAATGTGGTCCATGATGTTTGTGCTTGTGTTCAAAGCATGTCCTTTATAATGTCACAGCTACAGCGACAGCTCTTTAGGGAATGTGAAACACGGGATATTTGTTCAGTGGGTTGAGGTGGTTTCAAGGCTGTTTGTATCTGCCAGCCAGCTTAATTGGACATTAACCTCTGACCAGAGTTAAAGGGAAAAAAAAGTCAAATCCTTAATGTGCTGTGACCTAAAGAGGATAGAGAAGATAATGTGAAAGAGAAAAATGGTGCTTTTAACTTGAAACTAACAAAATCAGACTCTACAGATTAGCTATAACATTGTCACAGTGGACAGTTTTAAAAAACAAAAGGGTCATAATCACTGCATCAGAGTCAGATGTGTCATCCCTTTTCTCTCACATATTCCTTTTCCTTGCCAAAACCTGCCGCCACATTACCCACAGTGCAACTCCACTGACGACAGGTCTGTCAGAGATTTGTGTCATGCTGGTAGCGGTTATTGCAGCCTGGAGCTGCTAGCCTCAGGCAAAAATGAGGAGCAGGCTACAGAGGTCTGGTGAACTCTCTTTTTTTCTCCCTCCAAACTCCCAGATGTTTTTCATTTTCAAATCTATAGTCTCCAGCTCCAACTAACGCTGACTCGAGTGACATCACTTAAGGCAATTAATCAGATTTTGAGCAGCTCCCTCTGGAGCCACAAAAGGTTTTATACAGCTCTTTTCACATATGCAGTAGCCTAGAACTCACTGAGACCTGTAAACATTAAAAAGTGTAAAATCAAGTTCCTCTTTAACTTCTTATGGAACTGCAGAGCTGAGAAAAAAAGCGGTGAAGGTCGATGAGAGTATGATTCATAAGGTGTTCACTGTGTTAGAATGCCACACCTCAAAACTGATTTTGCACAGCAAACTATTACTGATTAATGTGCAGATCATTTCTCATTTAATCATTGATAGATCAAATGAATCATTAGGTCCATAGAATATCAGAAAATTGTGAAAAATGCCTGTCATGTTTTTCTACAGCCCAGGGGGAACTCTTCAGATGACTGGTTTTGTCCGACCAGCACTTCTATACTCAAAGATATATTTACGTAAGGGATAATGCACTTTGAGGAGTCCATAATCAGGCAGCCACCCCGTCATCCATTAATTCCCAATTATGGACACCTCCAGGGGTTTTATCCGGCTTATGCCATGATCACTTGCCAAGTAAAAAAGTACATTAACACCATTAATTTATTTTTTCATGCATTTTGCAATCACCTCCTGCTGTGGTCTGAGGATGAGGCACTGAAGGACTACACACATTGTTGTAAATAAGATTTAATTCTCCTGGTGTTAAGTCCTTGTGTTGCTTTTCCCTTTTCTTTTCATTTTCGCTTTCCTCGGCTGCGCCCAGTCATCAAAGTTGACATTTTCTTGACTGCGTCTGCATTGATGCAGTTACTCGTTTATATACAGGTTGATACTGTGTGGCCAACATATTAATTTACGGTGAACAGTTTCACTGGAACTACTTAGTAGTTGTTCATTATCAAAAATTAATGGACACCCTGCAGCCAATCAGAATTAAGTATTCACCCAAACCACAAAGAAGCAAATCTTCCCATTTGAGGCCATTTGCCTGATCTATCAACTGACTAATGGTTTCAGCTCTCCTGTAAAGTCTGAGACAGATTGCAACCAAGAGTTTATCTGACTGCTATTGTACAGCTATCATGTGTTTGTGCATTCAGTGACAAAACTTAGGATCTGAGATTTTAACCTGACTGTGAGACAACATTTACTTTGGACTTAGCTTCTTACAGGTTTGACTTGAGACTTGACCTTATAAGAATAAAAACCTGTAACACACACAGTTTCTCTAATGTCTTGCCTCTGAGCCATATGCAGCCCGTGAGACAGCTTGAACCAGCGGGCAAAGCAATTCAAGATAACAAATATGTAAATAGCAAATACAAAAAACTCAGACAGCAACTATCTTTTTCTGTGATGAAAGACAATAGCATAGATTGTAAAGTAACTGAACACAACACACACATAGTGGTTATAAGTCATCAATGACATGCATCATCACAACTGTTAAGAGAACAGCAGATGTGGGACGTCACACTTTCCAAAATCAATGGACAAACGATTATTTTGTTGTTGAAGTAAAAGACAAGCCAGTGTGCCTAAGTCTGTGGGGACGAGCTCATGGTGATGAAGACTAACCTCAAGCGTCATTACAGCTACAAACATGTTAAACTGGATGAGCTCCAAGAACAAATGCACTTGGGTAAAGTTAACACTGCCCAACAAGCAGCTCTCACAGACCACATTCTGACAGAGACAGTCTTACACAGGCAGGTTTGTGGTCAGTGAGTGAACAGCGAAGAAGCTGAAACCTCATTCAGAAGGAGAGTTTGTGAAGGAGGACCCTGTTGCTGCTGTGAAGCTGCGAGCACCGGACAAAATAAATTTGTGTGTTTTTCTTGAATAATTCATAGAGATGAAGGAAAACCTGATGTAATATCAACTGTCTGTGTGATCTGACCTTCATGGTGGACAATACCAAGAACCTCTCAGAGCTGAACCTCAAGCTCCAGCAGCTTCTCAGCTCTCTGCTTTCAAATGTGAAATCATTTCAGGTGAGATTAAAGCTGTGACGAGTGCAGCTGGGAAGAGGAAACGCTACATTTTCCTGCTCTGCAAGAACAAAAGCCTGCTGTGACATCTGAATATGCTGGTGAGTGTGGAAACTCCTTCAGGCATTTGAAAAATAAACAAAAGGAACTGAACATATTTACTATGTCGTTTAATGTGGAACCAGCTGATGTGCCTGAACAACCAACAACATGAAGTCATTGAGCTGCAAAACAATGACAGGCTCAAAACTCAGCAAAACAACCTCCCTCTGCTCAAGTTCTATAGGCTGTATGCACATCCTGAGGAGCTTCCTATTCTGAGGCGACATGCACTGAAGTTTGCATCTGTGTTTGAGACAACCTACGGCTGAGAGCAGTTCTTGTCAAAAGTGACTCTTGCTCAGTTCCACTTAAGACAGAGTGACCCAAACCTTGAAAACCACCTGTGAGCAGCATCATTATCCTGACTGCCATCTGACATCATTCCCCTCACCAAAGAGAGGCAGTTTGGCCATCACAGCGGTTAGTGTGATATATGTGTTCAATAATTTAGGATGGCCTCCAAAGGATGTTATAAAAATTGAAGTGGCCCTTGGTGGGAAAAAGGTTCCCCTCTCCTGCTCTCTGCCAATCTTATTTCATCTGACTGTTCTTCTTGACACAGTAAACATATTTCTGTGGTTTTTTACAGCAGCTCTTTGGAGCTCTGTTAGCTGACGTGCTTTGAAAACTCACATCAGAGCACCGATTGCCAGTCCCCTCTTGCAGCTGAAAAATGCTGCTCATTGGCATTCAACCTGTTCTGCGGCAGTAATTGTTATTGTGATTTAGTTACTTCAGAGCTTAAGCTCTTCTCCACAAGGTGCTTACATTATTTTGTCTGCCCTCTGTAAGTGTACATTTGATTTTTCAGAGCTTGCACGTGGCTTAGAAAAGCCCATTTTCAAATTCTAACACAAGCTTCCCAACACAATAGGAACCCTCTGTGTGGCTCAGTTTGATGTGCACTTAAGAGAAAATAGGACAGATTGAAATGGGGGAAGAAAAAAGGGAAAATCCACTGTGTGGGTATTGCATCTCTACGCTCTGAGTACAAACATTAGGTACCTTTTCTATGAATCACAGAGCAGGCAGAAAAAACAAGATGAAAGCCGCAATCTTTTTTGTGGATTTAATTGATGAAATATACTTCAGTCGCACACAGAAAAGAGAGGACGTCAGGGTTAAAAACATAGATGGGGCAAAGTCACTATGTTTCAAGTTTCAAATGCCACTTCAGTGTTTTAACCAAACCAACATTACATTACACTGCACTTATTTAGCTTTTATCCAGTGAGCATAATGAAAAAAAAAAAAAAAGTCTAAAAAAAAAAAAAGGACCATTTTAACATTTTTATTTATTCCTTTCCTTTAAATTATTTCTATGCAACTATCTGCCAGTCCTGAGCTGAATGTTTTCCATGTAGCCATCTGTTTTGTGTTGACAACAGCAGAGTCTTTACATGTCAATCTGATAATCTAAGGTATCATCTGCTGTCTGTCTGCTGGTCTTCGCTGCCAAGACGGACCTTTCCCGAAAGCTCCTGCAATGTGATTGGCTGCTGTCAGATTGATTCAAAGCATATCTGTAGTCAGGGAAATGAAGAGCTTTCATCATGTGAGTTCACCTCTTTGTGTTGTTTTTGGAGATGATGTCAAATCATTCCAACTCAAAAGTGATTTTCTCGCATTAAGTCTGTGACTTGCATCCACACCCCGAGTTAAAAGTTACTTTTTTTTCCCAGACAGGAGACAATCTAGACTGTCCAAAATGACTGAAACTCCATATTAAGAAGGCAGCAGACAAGTGCAAAAGCAGTCTTTTGGGCTGCTACCTTTAATTCTTTGCCTTAAAGTAAGCTGAAAACCTATTTTTTCAGTCAGCGTCTCACTATGAGTGACGGGGTCGTCATGAACGCACTCCTCTCTGCCAAAGCTACAAAACTTCTGCTTATTTCACAAGAGAGATTTCTGTTTTCTGTCCTTTTTTTTCGCTAGGCTCTTCTCTTTCGTTTAAAGTGGGTGGAGTTCACTTAGAAAAGGTTGATGTCACATAGTTGCACACCAATCAGCATGGAGCAACATTTGAACCAGAACCTGATGACAGCTGCTCAAAGCACACCCACACAGTCCTGATGAAGCAGACTGAGTTTTACTATAAAAGATGTTTTTTAACTTTTTTTGCTTACTTAGTTTTTTAGGAGCTTTAAAGGACATTACCGGTGTGTTCAGTTGTTCCCATTCATGCCATTATAGTATTGTAGAGACTTTCGGGACATGGATAATTCATGACAGTGATCACAGTGTCTCCTTTAATGTTTGTCAAAGTTACATTATTGTCAAGTGGTGACTCAGTGAATAATTTCCGAATGAATGTCCTCTCCAACTTTATTCTAAATCAACATTACAGCAGTGAGCTGCGCTGAGCTAAAGCATGCAAAAACGCTGGCATGGGCTCAGCTGTGTTTTGCATCTACTTCAGCCTGCTTGAAGTATCACATTTGAAGTGTTCCCTGCTTCTATATATTCCAGGTGGTGTCAAACAAGTTCTTGTCCTTCACAAAAAAGTAGCTAAAATGAATTTCCATTCACCTCCTTCTGATGATGTAAACTTATGGGAAACTGCGCCCATCTGGCACCTTAACACGCTCAATCAAACCAGAAATAGAATGTGAAATGATTCCATGAGCCTGGTGCGGGGAAGTTATGAGAATATTTCTCCCATAATCGGTGAACTAAAGATAGATACTGGTCTTAGTACAAAATCAACAGCACAAAGAGATGAGATTTCAGATTCTGTCTCTGGCTCTATTCGGATCTTTTACTAAAATAGCAATAAGATATAGTGAAAACACTCCACTATGAGTTAAAGCCCTGTGTTCAAAACCTTAATTAAGCAAAAGTATGTTCAGAAAATTCACAAAATGTACTTAAAGTGTCAAAAGTTAAAGTAGTCAGTGTGCAGTAAATGGTGCCTTTCAGTGCTTTGTTATTAAATATGATGTTTTTGAATTAATGTTGCTGCTGCATTCATGTGCATGTTGCATTTTACTGCTGTGGATGTCTAAGGTTGAGCTCATTTGAACTACTTCATATACTGTTGGGCAGTGTAATCTACTACAGTATTTTCTATAAAATGGTGGCTGTCCTGTGAGAACCACGTATCTCTGACAAGTCAACTTTCCATGAGCTCAGAGACACAAGCTGTCACACTGTTTTCTGTTTTGTGACAGTACTTTTTCCAGCGAATCAAACAGGGGTTTTAAACAGTTTATTTGGCGTAAGAAGTGAGAGAAAGACTGAAAGATGCTCTTATTGGAACTCCGAACCATTAAAATACATACATCTGAGTGAGAAATTCTTTCAGTCTTTTTTTTTTAGGATTTAACCATTGCTATAACCGAGCTGCTATTGTTAGTGGCAGCTTTTTGAAGCAAAGTTTCCAGTTTTCCACACATGCACCATATTTTCCCTTTCTCGCAGCCGCACTTGGTTAAGAACTCTGTTACAAAGGTTGTCACACCATAATAACACAATTAAACAATAAATGCCCGAGGAAAAACCAGCAAAGAGAGGTCGCGTAAATGATTAACAGCCCTCCGAACTGGTTGTGAGCAGTGGCTGAAGCTGAGTCCAAGCTCCACAAACTCTACGCTCACTTTCACATTTCCCATTATAATGAAAAGCCCCCATAGAATCTTCATTACTGGCGTTTAAATGCATGACACAGTTCAGAGGATTGAGAGGAAATTTCGCACTCCCCAGCACGAGCTCAGAGTATTAATTTCTCATCCTTTTAAAGCTGCTGGTAGTCAGAAACACTTTCAGAATCATTAAGGCTTGTTTTTTTTTTTTTTTTTCCACTTATCACTTACCTGGAGCTCGGTTACTGGCAGCCGCTGCGGTCTTTCCTGTTAAAAATACATCCCCTCAGTCCAGTTTGAGCCACAGTTTGCGCCGTGTGGAGAGCAGGTCACTGTTTGGCCAGCTGAACGCAGGCCTCGTTCCTCTGTGGCGCTGCAAATTACCTGAAATAAGAGCGTTTTCTTTTTAAAACCCGCCGGCAACAGGTGTTCATTTCACGTACAGGTGACAGTGAAGCATCGCCGCACCTTGCTGCACCCACGCTGCGCTCCTGAGAGTCCACCCCCACCTCCCAGCCCTCCTCCTCTGGCTGCTGTGCTCGTTATTGTCAAATAACTCAAACCACATTAAACAGAAGTTATTACCACAGTCCTTTAAGTCCTTTAATGTTTGAGCTAATGCAGATTTAACGATTTTGTTTGTGCAGGCAGAGGATGAAGGGGTGATTTTTTTTTTTTTTTTTTTTTTGTTTAGCCCTTAATCCCTGATGGCATCCAGTTTGGTGATAACCACAAGAGGGTGTCCTTTACCTGATGCTGGTGGCCACACCAGGACAAACTTAGACTAGTTGGACCTATGATTGTGCTTTTCTTTCTTCAATTTCTATTCTAGACAACATTAATAGGAAGGAACTTCTTTATCAGTTTATTTCTATGTACTTTTACATAGAAAAAGTACATATAAAGGTGTGTGCATTTTTATCCACCATTTGTCTCCACAGCCTACCGTCACATTCTTGTCTCAAAAGGACTCGCAATCAGGATCACAATAATGAAACCTCAGTTTCCAGATTTCTACTTTTATTTCTTAAATCAAGCAAATGTATGTTTAAAAAAAAAAAAATCTTTCTTTGATACTCAAAACTAAATGGATATGCACAAACAGTAATACTTCATTCAGAAAGTAAGACATTCCATTCAAAAATATACTTCTTTGACAAAGTAGTCGATCTTTGGATAGTACTTCGAATATGATACTTCAGGAGAATTATAGCCCCCTGAGCTTTTCATGATATCTTACAGTCACAATTAAATAATTGTTTACGATACACTATGAAACAGCAGTGCAACTGTGCAAAGGACACTAATATTTCCAGTCATCCAGGTCATGGACCTTCAAGCAGTAGTTAAAGTTAAAGGCATGTGTGTAGTCTGTAAAAAAAATGTTATTATACCACTCATTCAAGATTTGCTATCATGGCTTGAATGAGTGCTGAGTATTCTACATCAGCAACATGTTGCTGTCCTGTTGCAGGCAAGCAGCTGGTCTGGCATCCTCTAATCATTACAATCACTGCGAGTGTTTGGTTCCTTGTTGTTGAACATATATTGTATAGAGCCTCTAAGTTTTGTCAAGCTTTTGTGTTGAGGATAACACATCAGAGCAGCCAATAAACAGAGAATTCTAGAAAAACATCTGCAGAACAGTTCAAATCCTGCACCGGCGAACAAACGCCAGTGTCCATGGCAGGAGGGTGAAGTTTTGCCTCAATTGTTACATACATTCAGAAACTCAAAGTAAACAGCAGGCAACAGTCTCAGGATACACAGCGTGGCAAAACGAGGGGATTCTCCACCAATCAGCAGCTGTCATTTGGCTCAGTCGCCAAAATCTGGGATGTCGTCGTAGGAATAGCCCCGGTAACCCTTGGCAGCATAGTAGGCGATTCTCAAATGGTAAAATCCAGGAAGGAATACGAGCAGCCCTATGATGATGACAGGAATGGTGCGGTCTGGATGCTGAAAACAACAAGATCCTCTGGTGAACAGTTACAAGCACACATTTCTTCGTATTAACAGGTCTACAAGCCAAAAAGCTTGGGAACATCAAATTTACCTTTGGTGCATGTCAGACCTGATATTTAATCACAAACATTATATACAACAATACTGCAGTTGGCAAAGAGATGCTGGAAGAAGCATCACAGTGTGCTTAATGTGCTCAGCGGGCTCTAACTTACTTATCTACACATCGTCTGCCAGCACGATGAATGAAAAGGGGGTGCGGGAGGCTCACAGACGTGATGACTTCATCTGTCTGAGGTCTGGTTTCATGCAAATCATCAGTCACTCAATATACAGAGCAGCTAACCACCAGGAGGCTCAGGCCGCCTCTATCAACACCAAGTGAAGTGTTTCATTTCACCACCAGATGGCAGTCTTGTGCACTGAGTGCCTGTAACACACACTTTAAAAAAAAAAAGAAAAAAAAAGTGCACTGCTGCATTGGCCAGTGGGTCTCATTTTAGCTGCAAATATCTTAAACATGATGCCTGAGTCCTGTACAGTGTGTGTTCAGCAGGTGAGAGACTGGTTTTTAAAGGGCCAATTTCACCTAAATGACAAAAAAAGTTACAAAACAAACTCTGAAATATATGCTTCAGCAGTTAGACAAAAAGAATCCTTTTTTTTTTTTAACGACGTCTCCTTGTGTTCATCAGATGTCTCAGCTGTCTTCACTTGAATGTAGTTCCATGTGTTGACAACTGAGCCATCTACACTGCAACTGAGCTCCATCCACTAGAGAAGACCAGGAGATGTAGACAAAAGCTTTGGAAAAAGCTAGTGAGCAGACCATTTTTCAGATTAAAATGTGACTTTTTAATTAGTTAATTGTTATTAGCACTATTAATAATAAGTTAAAATGAAGAGTTCACTTCATTTTCCTTTTACTCGCCACTGCAATGGTTGACTGTGCTCAAAGGCTATTTTCATAACATTGAAGGCCTTGACATAAGTTGTTATCCAGAAACACTGTTGTCTAATACACACATGCACCACACAAACACACACTACAGCTGAAACCACAAAACTATTGAACCACATCCTCTGAACCCCAAAACTCATTACAACTTCTTGCAACAGAACCTGCCTGCCTGCCTGCCGGCATCACATTTTCCATTATCTATTGCTTGAACCTTGTGTAATTTGCAGTATTAGACATGCTATTCTAACTCGTGTGGGCTAATTGGCAAGTAGACGTCTTAAATACTCTGATGCTGCCTTCATGTCAGATCAAATTTTCTGCAAACACAATCTGCAGCCTGAAAAAAACATCAACATTAACCTCCTACTGACAATTACAAACATAATATGTGCAGACTCTGTCATCTCCCACATGGAGTCATGAATTAAGAAAGCAGAAACCACAGCAGGGGATCGACCAAAATTGGCACTCAAAAAGGTAGAACATATCAAAACCATTAGTGATATTCAAACACACACAAACCCATCTCGGCCAGGAAAAGCAAGCAGCAGAAAGAAACACTGGCAGCGAGGCAATAAAATGTCAAGACAACTGTTCAATTACAACTATCTGACGGTAAGATTAACAGCTGCGTGAGTGTTTTAATCACTGCTTGACTTGAGATTTTGGAGGCTGTGTTGGCTCCATCGATGCGTGTCAAATGTAGGGCTGGGTGTCACACCGCCATACTTTTTTTTGCTACTGACTGAAATGTTTACGAAGTGTAGCGTGGAATACTGTCAAGTACCGAAAGCTGGTGGAGGATGTCTTGTCAGATTAGCTGTCTTGTTTACTTATTCTATTTATTTACTTACTCTATTCTTTGATCACATAGTTCTTGATTTAAATCAAAGTGTTGCAGACTTTTGGCATATTTCATTGCTGCAATTTTCTCGTGTGGCTGCTTATGTTTAAACAACAAACAAACAAACTTCACACTTACTGTCCACAAATTTAGGTGTCTAACCAAGTGTGAGGACTGAAACTCAGGAAGTGTAAGTATGAGAAGATGAGAATACTGATCCCACTCTCGTGCCTGTTCAGCAGCTAGTTAGCTTAGCTTAGCACAAAGACTGGAGACAGGGGGAAACAGCTAGTCTGGCGCCGTCCAAAGGGAACTAAGACTGCCTGCTTAGTCTTAATTAGTGAGCTTTAGAGGGGCTGCAAAGTGGATTTTGTTACTACCAGCCACGCTAGCTGTTTCTAGCATTGACATAGCTTAGCTAAGCTAACCAGCTGCTGGCCATAGCTTTAAGTCCCCCTCCAATCATGTGTTCTTCTTCCAGATGAATGTTTGATACATTTGCATTTGAGTTAAAAATGCGAGGCTAGTTTTCACATTCATCTGCTGACAGCAGAAAGTTTGTCTGTGCTCAATGAAAAGTCCGATTTGACAGGACGGGTTCACAAGCATAATATGTGACGTCACAACAAGCCTGGAAGCCAATTCTGGTCCAATATTCAATTTACACAAGTGTAATGCCTCCCGTGCACATACACTGTGACTGGGCTTTTCAGTGAAGTAGAAGACATCTGGTGCTCAACAGTAAAGCTTTGGAAATGAAAAATAATTACATATTCATAGATTCTGGAGTTATAAATGAGGCCAAAAGAGTAGAACCATTTTAAGGATTTTATCAAGCTAACTGAACTTTTTTTGTGGAAAAACCATATCAGGCACAAATTACTAATCAAAGTATTTTATATACATTTCAAAACATGTCTGGGGGGCATCTCTAAGTGTACAGACATAAGAGTGGTATCAATTTTCCTATCTAAGTCTCAGTTAAAAGCGAGGTAGCATAATTCCCAAAATGTCAAAGTACTCTTTGAACATCAAGATGCATCCAAAGTGATCTGAACAGTTGATGAATCAAACTGCCTTCAGAGGTGTTTGGAGACACATTTTAGACACATAAAATCCAAAATGTAAATACAAAGCTTCTCTTGTTCAGATATAGTACATCCCCTCTTCTATGAAAGTTGGCCTGCTGTGTGAAAACAGAATGCAATCATTTGCAAACCCATGTAGTAATATCCTTTAAACAATCATGTGTTCACAAAGTGGTGAACCTCGCTCCATCCTGACTGAGCCTTTCGAGGATGCCCCTTTCATACCCAATCATGATACTATCACCTGTTACAACGTGGAACGATCCAAAAAGGTGTTTTTGGAGCATTCCACAACTTTCCCAGTCTTTAGCTGCTACCGTCCCAACTCGTTTGGAACGTGCTGTTGGCATCAAATTCAGAGTAAGCACATATTTACAAAGATGAATGAGGCTGATGAGGGAAAATGGTAAATGTATCGTTTACGATACACATCAAAATACATTAGCAAATGCTAACATTCTGTTTTATTCAAGTTTTAGACTGCGTCCCAACTTTTTTGAGAGTCAAGGTTGTAGCAACATGCACAGAGATATACTGTATCTTCCAAACAAGAATTAGACTCAGAACAGACAGGAGGGAGGCAGCTCAGACAGAAACATTTTTGTCACAAATGGATTTTCAGGGGACTTGTATTGTGGGAACAAGCCTGACAGGGTATTTACTGTCAGTTTTAAGGAACACAAACATTATGGGAGAATGTGACACGATCAACAACACGCTTTTTGGCAATATATATTGGGAAAACACTTCAACTACAGTGCAACTATACTGACACCGGACACAATCTGGCACACACAATCAATGTCATTTATCATATGAACAGATTTTATTACATCAACTGACCAAACTCACCTCGACCTTTATGGTTCCTGACAGAAGAAGAGCCCCGAAGATTATCAGTAAGGAGCCAATCAAAAACAGGAATATTGCCAGTGCAATTGCCTTGTATGGGACCTTTGGTGGGTTTTTCTTGAACTGTGAAGTGTTCAATTGTTGGTCAATAAACACAAGAGAATAAACAGACACAAACAAACACAGACTTGTTTTTTTGCAGGCTGCTACCAGTATCTCCTCTGGTATAATCACATAAGGCTTTGGCACATTTCCAGGAAGTCATTCAATCTATTATCTGTGGTATTTAAAGGTTTACAGATCATTAGGCTCCTGATCAATCCATAGAGCAGTGTGAGACATCAGAGACGATGTCAAGTTTGTAGAGTTACCAAAGAAAAAGAAAATGACTCACCTGTAAGTCTATGTAACCATCGTCATCAGCTGCTAGCCGTGAATACTTGACTTTGTTATTGGATATTCCAGCACCCAACATATTGCTTCTAGCTGCCTTCATTGTGGCACATGAGCTGTTTGGAAAGAGAAAGACACAGAGGTAATCACCCATAATATCTCCACAGTTTTCTTTATACACTCTAGAACAATATGCTGCTCACTGATTTACAACCAGAAATCGTAGGTAACTTAGGTTATACCTACCATGGTATAAACAGTACTCTTATGGCCGAACTTATATCTTTTAAGGATATATACTGCCATACAACCTTGCTTTAAGCCAATATCAGTATTTAAAACGTTACATTACACCTCCGATAAGGCGACTCAAGTGAAAACCTTAGGCAGAGTGTGTGGTTCATGAAGAGAAGATGCTCATCCTCTCTTTTGATTTCTTCTCCATGAGAACATCAGACATTTTTAGTCAGCGTCTAAGACAACTTGCCAGTTAACATTCATTTTCACTGTTTAAACAAGGGCACGGTCACTGAGTGTCTGTGTTTGCAGCACACTGAGTGTTTTGGGGGATTTCTGATCCTTCTGAGTTCCTCAAAAACCTGCCCAGAAAAGGGACATTTGGTTCTTGCAACCTATAAGCACACAGCAGGGAAAGAAATCATTTGTCAGTTATTTTATCTAATGAGAAAAGTGAGTATTAATCTCACACTTTTTCAGCCATGAGAGGTCCTGCTGTTCATACTAGTTACTATTTCTTGTATTTCATTCACACAAGCCAGTCAGCATTAATGGAAACAATTAATTCATATATTTAACAGATTATCACTGGTGTCCACACACAAAAAGTGTGACTACGCATGTGATCTGATCCTCCTCAAGGCCAAACTTTTGTTTATGTTGAAGATTTTGGCTCAGGGCGTCCGTGCACTTTAAATCCCCCCAGGAGACTAAATCCATGGATAAAAACTGCTGTTCCTGCTTGAACAAGAGTATGGAGGAGCTTTCAGAAACATTCTGTTATTGTGCTAGCAGCTGTCACATCAACTCGCCACAGAGCCTCTGTGATGAAGAAAGCTCCAGGTTATAGTTGTTATGAAGTTACTGCAATAAGGGAATACTGTGGATTTAGCAAAAATGGAGAAGAGTGTTTACGAGGCCATTTCTCGATTTCCCTATAAAAACAAAACTACAAATACGTGTGAGGATTTATTAATATTCATCTGGAATGGTTTCAGAGGGACAGGCAGAACCTCTTCTGCAAATACTTTTCCACTAGATTGTTTAGATGAGGTTGCTTTTGTCGCATTTTTTCTTTTGGATTCAGGTTTTAACACATTCATCTACAGCTACTGGGCGGCACGGTGGCGCAGCAGGTAGTGCGCGTGCCTCACAGCCGGTTCGATCCCCGGGTCAGGCGGGGCCTTTCTGTGTGTTCTGCATGTTCTTCCCGTGCATGCGTGGGTTCTCTCCGGGCACTCCGGCTTCCTCCCACAGACCAAAAACATGCTCATTAGGTAAATTGGTGACTCTAAATTGTCCCTAGGTGTGAATGTGTGTATGTGTGTTGCCCTGCAGTCGGCTGGCTGCCCCGCCTCTCGCCCGTTGACAGCTGGGATAGGCTCCGGCCCCCCCCCAACCCCGAAAGGGATAATCTGGGTATAGAAGATGAATGAATGAATGAATCTACAGATACTGCAAGGAGACGTTTGACAGAGAACCATCATCGCAGAATCACAGTAAGGTGACCCTGCAGAGCAGCTTCACGGCGCCTTATCATAGGTCCGTTTCTTGATAGTAGGAATGAACAGCGTTCTTCCAAAAGATATGCCCTGTTTTTTTTTGTTGATGATGGTGGTGGAGAGCACCGTCTAACCGTCATCTGCATTTAAAGTGTTTCTCCACTCATTCACGCAAGATTTTCCTTTAATTATTCAACTCTCTATACTTCGCAAAACTCTACTTTGTATGTGAATCTGTTAAAACAAATTGGAAAGAAAACAGATCTACAATCACATTTTCAACCCGAGGCTCACAGGCAAAATAACGGGGAAGAAAATCAGTGTGTTGGTATGTGTTCAGTGACTTTTTCTGTACAAACACTGTGTGCAGGTTGCTAATTTAAAAAGAAATGTGTGCCGAGGACACATTTTTCCTTTTTGCCGTGGTATTGCAGTATTGTAGAGTATATTCTTTATGCTAGTACTGTGACAACATCAGAACATGTATGAAATATTTTGTTCCACTTGACTATGGTTCCCTTCAGCGCTGCAGCTGCCACTGTCATGTGCTCAGTGGAGTTTCAGGGAAATTTTGACAGCCTGAGGAGGAGGACACTGTTCATTTACACACAAATCATATGGTGTGTTTTTAAGACTAATGCTGACTGGCTTGTGTCTTCAAATGTAATTTTTTTTTTTTTTTAAATAATTCTTATACTGTACAGGGACCTAGTATTTCGATACCAGAGCTACAGTTTAAGGTAGGATTTGGAAACTGCACAGCCTCTCAGGGTGGTGGGCTTGTACTCGGGGAATTTGTACTTATGACGCAGTATCTAAAATCCTGGCTCCCTTTAAAATATGTGTGTACTTTTGTTTTTATTAACTTTCATGCCACTGTGCCATGTTTTACCGTGTCGTTCAATAAAGTTGTATATGATAAAACGCTCAAAAGAGCTGAAAGTTAATGGAGTCCTGGAGCATCCCCACGAGTGCTCCACATATCTATCTAAATCACTACTACATATGGCTAACTACCGACAACAACAAATGCGTGTTAGTAGCTTCTGTGCATTAATAACAGTATGTAGCTGAGGCTTTCGTCGACCAAACCAGTAAAAATGAAGATATCAACTGCTGAGTGAACTGCCGAGTTAACCTGCTTTGGTTAACTAACTCTAATTACCTCATTAGCTGCAGCTTTGACGTTAGCTTCTTGAAGCTAGCTAACGTGACATGACAGACACGAATAACAGTTACAACGATGTAAAACTTGTTTCTTCTCCTCGTTTTTCTCTTACCTTCACTTGAGGTATAAAAAACACCGTAAAATGTTGTTACCGAGGGCAGACTGCTGCTCTACGGTGCCACATCTACACTACTGTCATGATGGAAACTACTTCCTTATTTTCTAGTATTGCGCATGCGCACAAAATGTCCAATTTGTTACGTCGATGTTCACCTCCTTTATGTCCAACTTGTCCACTGTTCGAAAATTTGTTTGGACCTCTTATTTTTCTGATATTAATTGGAAAACAACGTGGCTCCTTCCACATAAATTTACTATCTCCAATAAAATTCAAAGAAAGACATTCAATATAAAATTACACATAACATTTATCCAACAAACTTATACATGTCAAGATATATAAACATCGACATCAAATGTGTTTTTTGCAATGCTGAAGAAGAACCACTAAAGCAGTTTTTCTTTGAATGTCAATTTTCCCAAACTTTAAGGGAAAAAAATCGAAAATTATGTCTCCCTTCAATCCAACCTTCCAATTAATTTGGAAGCTAAGGATGTACTATTATACTACAAAAATAAGGAACGAAAAATTCAACATCTTACTAATCTAATTATTTTAATAGCTAAGTTTCATATCCATAAAGATAAATTCTCCAAAAGTCGACCTTTCTTTCCCGTGTTTGAAACTGAATTTAAGAACTACATTGAATGTATAAATAGAATTGACAGTAAGAAATGTTTACATACTATTGATATATTTCAAGAACTATTTAGAGAAATGTAATCTACCTTGCCTGTTCTTTTTTATTATTTATTTTCCTTCTCTTTTCTTTTTCTTAATCTTATTATGTTAAACTCCATACTTGTACTGACATATGTACTTATTATCTTTATTGTAATATGAGAGGCCAGACTTTGTTTCTAACCGTAAATTGAAACTTTTCAATAAAGTTGTATAAAAAAAAATTACTTTAAATGAATTTAATACGCTTGGTAGTTTAATTTGTAGCATAACTTATGCTTTATATAAGCATGAAAACTCTTCATCTGCAAAGTTTATAACAATAACAATAACAATAACTGTGAAATGAATATTAATAGTAGCCTAATACTTTCATTTATATAGTGTGTGTGTGTGTGTGTGTGTGTGTGTGTGTGTGTGTGTGTGTGTGTGTGTGGTATAACGGTAAATGTGCTGTATAATATGCATTTTGGCAAGTAAAAATATTTATATTTTCATTTAGCAGTCCCCTTCACCTTTGAGTCAAAAAGTTAACTGTGGCAACTATTCGCTGATTGGCTCTGCAGCTGTTTGGTTAAGTGGAAGGTAAATGGCACTGTAATTACAGAAAAAGAATCTTCAGTTTGAGCTTTTGGCGAAGATGATTGCCTGTCATAACAGTTAGTCACATAATTAGTGTTAAACTGATCTGGATTTTTGATGGCTGATACTATTGCTGTTGCTACGCTGTAATTCTCCAAATAAATAAATACACTTATTCAGTATTTCCCGCAGATTTATATTCTGGTGACACTTCAATTTGTGCAGTGAAAGGATGACTCACTCTTCAAACCCACACAAACTCTTCTGTATTTTTAAGCTCTGTCATGGAAAATAGATGCACTGCAGCTTTAAAGAAACTGTTTAAACTTTGATACTTGCTACTTTCTGTCCTGATTTGTCAATGCACTATGCACCAGCATGCAGGCAGTTCATCAGTTTATGACTTTTACCACATTATCTGGTGTTTTGTGCTGTGAGGCCCCGCTATCACCAACAGATTTCCACAAAGCAACAATCTCCACTTGAAACTGCTTTCTTGTTGGTGTGTCAACCACTTGTACTAACTGAGAGTCAATCAGGCTTGTTAGATATTTAGATTTGAAGGTGCTATAAACATTCATCAGTCTGATTTGGAGGAATGCAGTATGTTGCAATCAAATCACATCAACTGAGGAAAAATATTACTAATGACTGCTTCAGTGCTAAACTAATCTTAACAGCCTTGGCAGACTATCAGCAGCATTAGTCAGCCGCCTCCAGGCAGCATTTCCTCTATCAGTGGGAGTCAGAATCAGATAGAAAGAGGAAGAGAGTTCACACAATTGGGGAAATACTGATACAATTATAAATAATTTATCTTTCGAAGACAAGCCATGAAGCTGCACAACTCCCAGCAATAAGAGCTCCAGGTACAGCTCAAGTAGCTTTTGTGTGCTTATATTAATGTTTCATTTTTAGGTATATAATTTACAAAGTTGAAATAAAATAACAAGATGAAAGATTCAACACACATGCTAGCACCTGTAGTCTATGAATGATGCTGTGAGCTAAACGCTGATGTCAACATGCTAAAATGCTAACAATGACGATGCTGACATGCTGATGTTTAGCAGATACTGTTTATCGTTTACCATTAGCATCCAAGCACAAAACACAATGTAGCCGATGCTGTTGGCAATGTTGTTTATTTTGTACATATGCAGTCATCAAAGAAAGTATTGGGCAAACTGAAATTTTGACCTGATGACGGAGTTCATGATGATAATGGCATGACAAGTAATGGGTAACCAAAGTGAAGACAATTCACCATAAGGGGGGTGTTGTACCAAATGTCATGGCAATCTATCCAACAGCTGGTGAGATATTAATTATTAATGTTAACATTGCTATTGGTGATATTTATGGACAGGATCTCAAGGTGCAGTTGTAGTGAGGAGAGTGTCTGGTTTGGGAACCTCAAAACTGCTTCTCTGCTTTTTGCAGATAATATGTTTCTGCTGGCTTCATCAGACGGTGACCTTCATCATGCACTGGAGCAGTATTCAGCCAAGTGTGAAGCAGCAGAGATGAGAGTCAGCATCTCGAAGTCTGAGGCCATGGTTCACTGCTGACAACCATGGATTGTTCCCTTAGGGTTGGGAGAAACTCGCAGCCCCCAGCGAGGGAGTTTAAGTATCTTGGGACCTTGTTCACGATTGATGGTAAAGTGGAGCGTGAGGTGGTGAGGTGTCAGCAGTCATGCAGGCATTGTACCAGACCGCTGTGATGAAGAGGGAGCTGAATCAGAAGGCAAAGCTTTACCAGTCAATCTATGTTTCAACCCTCAACCAGCTATGCGTAGTGAACAAAAGAATGAGATTGTAGTCACAAGCAGCCAAAATGAGCTTTCTCCATAGTCTGACTGGACTGGACAGCCTTAAGCTTCAACTTCTGCCGAAAGGTCAGAGTCGAGCCGCTGCTCCTTCATGTCAAAAGGGTTTGGCGCCTTCATGTGGAGTTTTTCCAGGATCTCCGGACTGGGATGAGGCCGCAGAACTCACTGGCGGGATTATATCTCACCTGGCCTGGGAATGCCTTAGGATCCCTCAGGAGAAGCTGGAAATGTTGCAAGGGAGAGGGACGTGTGAAATACTTAGCCTGCTGCCACCACAACCCAGCCCCAGATAAGCAGAAGGAACTGCATGAATGGATGGATGGATGGACAGACAGACAGACAACTGGGTGGATGGATATTCAAATGCAAATAAATGCAACATAATCATTACTATAATCATTATTGATTTTCCATAATATATTCTCCTGTTTTTCCCCTCTTTATGTAAGTATGTAAAGGTATGTGGTTTCATACAGATGTGAGTGTGTTCAAATTATGATTGGTGGACAGGCAAAAATAAATAAATAGAAATAACAAGACAGATGGAATCAGGTTTGTGAAAAATAAATGAGGGGTAACCAGATGGAGTGGGATTCTGCTGCAGTGTGTTTGACCGAGGTGGATACATTTCCCATAGAGATGTAATCCATAAGTAATTTTTTTCAGTGTGCAATATGTGTTAACTTGTTCTTTGATTTCCAGTTTATGCCAGTAGTTTTTTAGTTCAACACATTTAAGACTGCACTGCTTTTATCACTGTGAGAAATCCAGGCAGAACTGGGAAAGTCATCTAAAAACTGGAAAGTGCTACTACAACCATTATCCAAGCCATTAATAAAAGAATGAAATATCATGCACCCTCCAAGTGACAGATCAGCAACATTTATTTATTTGTATGATAAATCAAAAAGCACATCACCAGACTGTTCCACAACTTTATGAACAGTATTGAACTAACATGCGAGTAACTTCAGGAAAACACTTCCTTTGAATTTGTGATTTTCCAGAATTTTACTGTATTGCCAGTATCTAAAAAAAACTCTGAGAGTCCCAAACTTTCTTCATTGTTTAATAGCCAGTCAGATGCATTTAATAAAATAGATAGGATCAAATGTACAGAAGTCTTGAGGTACACGGTGCACATGCCGCGAGCCATCCATCAAACACCTTGTGGCACTTTAATAACGCAAAAAAACTGGTTCAGTCAGTGGCCATCAGAAAGGGCTGAAAATGAATGCCAGACTTGATGCCAGGGTATCTATCACGGAAAATATTACATAACTTTATATTCACAAGATGTTCACTCCTGCTACTGCTCCAGCACTTGTAAAGAAAAATTCCTGAGATGAACACAGTGCCTCGCCTGTTGCAGCAGAGCTGGCAGGACATCTTCTTTACCTCGACAGAACCATAATGCACCTACTGTTGTGTTGTGTAGTTTTGTTCTGCACTGCTTTTCTTAAACAAAAAAGGTGTATTGTCTTGTTGGCAAAAAAATGAAGAAAATTAACCAAATAGGAATAATATAGGATTTACATTTTTTATGACCTTCTCCTTGTTGTACCAAGGCATTCCACCAACATTTCCTCCATTTTTTGCCGTTTATGTTATCGATGCTTCACATACTCTTCATGAAGGTAGGATGCATTGCAGGGCTATCTATTAGACATTAGTATGAGCTAGCTTAACTGGTAACAGTGCATTTGCTGTTGCTGCAGATTTGTGTATCTACATAGTGTAGTGTGTAGAGTATGTGCACATGATATCTACGCACAGTGTATGTGAGTGTGCAAGTTGAGGGTTTTATTTATGGCTTTCTGCAGACACATGTAAGTGAATGAAATGTAAGAAATCAGATTCCAGGCGGTACATCCATGTACGCATGTCTGTGCATGTTGGTTTATGTCCTGGCATGTACACTTACTACATATGGAGGATACACATGCATTTATATTATCATTTGACTATTTTCAATTCTTTTCATTTTGAATGGTGTTGGACTAAAACTTGATTGGTGCTTTTAGTATGAAGCAGTTCTTCAAAATGCATTAAGTAATCTGCATCTATGTGTGAATCCTGTTAATATACACATTGAATGATGAGTAAAGAAATAATCGCAAATAAAGAAATAATAAGATAATCCACTGTTTTCTGTCAAACATTCTAAACCAGTAAGTGTTAAGGAATTTACAGTAGGGTCCTTAGAAAATGCTGCTAGAATCTATAAATTAATTAACATCATAATCATTATCACATCTCAGAGCTAAACTTCTAATGAATCCTTTAATGTGAATACATGAAAGAGAATAATATTTAACCGGAGCAAACCGCCCTATTTGATGATTCATAGCAGGCATGTGCAGATTGAAGGAAGCAGTTACCCATTTGCTTTTTCAAATAACTCTCGCAACCACAGAATTGGCAGCAATTAATGGAATATTCCCCAGCTTGGTTTAGCCAGGTCCAAGCCATTAATTTCACGCCATGGGCCGTCTTTCCATTTCATTTCCATTTGAGTTTGTTCCTCCTCTTGTCCTGACTGTTGATGTGTCCATCCTGGTTTTCTGTCAACCCCAGAGGTTATATAAGTTAATCAAAAAAGTGCTCATTTCTAATTCCATCTGCCCATCTCTAAGTGCATTCCATGATTAACAGAACTCACCATATTTTTTTCCTTGGTGTCACAGGCATCCACCAACATCTCTGCAGAGCCCTGCCCAGCACAGGAAATCAAATTAGGATTGACATCACTTCTTTGAAACCTCTACCTTGCTGTGTCTACACAGGGAGTGAAAACAGTGTGTCATACATTTGATTGATGTAAGTGCACCACCCGTCTCATATTAAAAATGAACTATGCTATCAGAGGGCTGTGCAGACACGTGTGTCGCTTTCCTCACTCAGCTCAAGCTTCGGTGCCTGTGTGAGAGCAAGTTAGGATATAAAGCAGGTTGCTGGGCATGCTGGGAAATGATAATGCACGCTTGTTAGACCCATAGTAACAGGGGGAGGATATTTCAATGAGAGCATTTTTGAAACTGTAGATCATCATATGAAGCCTTATTTTCTGCCACTCAATACCCAGTAAAGATACTAAGACATAATACCTGAGATTCATTGAGTTTTGGCATATAGGGAGCAACATTTAGTTTATTTGGAATCATGTTTATGGCCACCTGATGAATGAAAGTCCAATATTGAGTAATGTGATATCAATAATAATATTCTATGTAAAATACAAACATTGATTAATGCAGTTAAAAAATACGCTTGGATGCTGGCATGTCTTTCTGGTAGGCGAACAAGTCTTTTAGTAGGCATATGGCAATAAGACAGAATATAATTAGCATAACATACCTAGAATTCAGCAAACTTTATGGATCGTTCTTAATCGACAAAAAGAGCAGAGCAGCTCATCAAGAGCTCCATATGTGCATGCTATGAATTACAGGCAGGATACCAGTTTTTGTTTATGAGCTGAACCTTTACACCAAAAGTAATAGCAACTAATAGTTTATCTGACGACCAAATGAACACAGCTGTGATAGTTTAGTAATATTTTTTACATTACAAATATGTATGGACAGCGGCATGCCCAAGGATTGAGGCACCATAATAGACAGCAGTCCACGGTATTTTTGCTCATGTTAAAATACAGCGAGAAGGCAACAAATCTGCATATCGTGGGGGAGTATAATAGAACCATCACATATCTGCTGGAGCATGAAAACAGTCCAATACACACAGCAGTCAGACAGAACAAAGCAATAAGAGTTGGAACACATGATTGAGACATTAAGGCTTTCGAAAGGTGCATCAGCTACTGATTGAACATGCAGGAGATCATTAGAATAAAAGAGATGCAGTGGCTATAAAATCGTTTTAAAAGCCTTTTTGGGTTCTGAGGTTTATTTTACATGCAAAATAAGATAACAGTTATTTCCTTAAACGTCAATAAAATGTTACGAGGGTGAATGTAAGCCTGCTCTAGATACTGGGTTTTATAGTAAAACATCAGCTTTTCCCAACTTGATGTTTAATTTCCCTTTAATTTTCCCAACCAGCAAAGATGGCAGTAGCCATTATTGCTTAGCTAAGTATATTAAAAGTTTAAGGAGTTCTGTAAATAGTTTCTGAATGTCATGTCTCTTTTTCTCATTAGAGAAATCATCCAGGATGCTGGTTTTCAGCCAGCCTCGCTCCTGCATTCAAGCGGCAAACTGGATGAACAATTAGGCGCACTAATCTCATGAGGGCAAGTCTTTACCTCCCTATGAATAATTTAGCATTTAACCAAGTGAAGCTGATAACAACAAAATGTATTCCCCTCTGCCAAGCGGAGGCTGAAGTCATGCATGTTTGCATTTCCCTGGCAGTGAAAGGACAGAGTGGGATTTGCCTAAAATGTAATCAGTTTAATGTCTGAGGTCTGCGAATGTGAGAGAACATCAGTGATGCGAGGATGTCATGACCACTGCAGCGCAGATGCTTGTCTCCCTGAGGCAAGGAACATGACCTTTAAAGTGAGAGAGGTTTTTTTTGTCTGTTTGTTTGTTTGACGAAGGTAAAACAGGTTAAACAAATAAAACTATAGAACCGTAAAAACATTTCTGCCCATGGGATAAAATGACTGACCAGAGTCAGATCATTTTACATCAAATTCAGGGCAAAGTCATATCCTTTTTTTCCTACATGAGCACCAGCATGAATTTCCTTTTGCAAGCCGCAAATCACAGGTTAGCAAGCTGTCTCACCATCAATAATGACACAGATCAAGGACAGGCAGAGCAGGAAATAGCGAGAAGAAGAAGAAACCTATCTCATTGAAGTCTAAAGTGCAGTTCAGATGCTTGAGTCATTCTCTAAACTTTGAACAAAGCTGTCAAGCTGTCATTTCAACACAACTCCTCCTCGTTTTTCATCTGATAGAACTTGGCATGACCTATGCAAATGGGCTGACAGCTTCAGAAAGAGGATTTAAGACAAACGCTTCCTTTAAAAAACTGCCTTAGTCCTCTCAACGTTTAAACCTCTCAGATCCTCACACAACTTGACACACACCTTATAAGGTGTGTGTCTTGAGACCAGGTTGTTTTCATGTTTAGTGGCACTTGTCATCAGTCAACATTTCTTAAACAGATACAGCAGATATTCAACACTTCATTTTATTTTTTTGTTAAATCTAAAGCTTTCATATGTGTCAGGGAGATGAGAGCAGGGCCTGTGTGCTTATTGGCCCGTTTGATCTGTCAGTTACTATTTTTGAGCTTGTGCAACCAGTCATGTGGAGATCAATGGCATCAAAATTCAACAAGCCACACAACTCCTCCAATATACCCTGATTTACCCCTCAGACAATTTCAGCTATCCTGCCTTTATCAGGGTGTTATAAGAGATCACCTCCAGTTTCTTTATATACATATCATTAAGTGGTCATGCGGGGCAGCTGTGGCTCAGGAGGTGGAGCGGTCATCCACTTGTCAGTAGGTCAGTGGCTCGGTCCCCGGCCTTTGCAGTCTACACGTCGAAGTATTCTAGGATACTGAAAGAGCCAGCTAGCCACCATTTTATACTAAAAGAGGTGTTGATTCAAGTGTGTGGTAATTTTGGAGGTAGCTGTTTTGCATTGTATTAGACAGACAGGTCTCTCTAATACTGGGCCCACCTTTTATTAATTAGGGTAGACAAAATACTTCTAAAATTCCCAAAATACATTTAAACTATATTTATTGTGATGGCATTTATTCATAATTTTAAAGAAACAGTATGCTTAGGTTTGATCACCTGGGAACCATGAATGTCTGTAAAAGGAATCTTTGCTAGTGGATGCTGAAATATTTCACTGGAAAACTGAAAACTCTGACCTGCTTGTTATGCTGGATGAAAAGTCAGAGGATCACCAAAGTCTTTAGAGTTCTTCCGCTAGCGACCATGCACTTCTGACATCAAGACACCCCTCCATTTGAAACACTGAAATAATGTAATGCACTTTTTAAGCCTCTGCAGAGCCCTGCTTGAGCAAAATAAAGTAACCATGCAGTCAGGTGGAAGTCACAAAAGCTTTAGCTAGCTCTGTGCACATGCAAAGCATCTTAGAATACCAAGTGCATCACCAAATATTCATAACTTATGTTCCTCGTGACGCTCTGGGGTGGTGGGACCTGTGCAGCTTGAGGTGAATCCAAATAGGCAGGAATAGGAAGAAACATCAATGTATAGACTGAAGCCAACACTCAGCATAATGATCAAAGTATTGATGAGCTCAACAGTGTGTGCTACACCTGTCAAACCCCTCAGTTGTTCGTTTAATCAGAGGTGAAGGAACAAATCAAAGAGAATACAATCATTTTTAGGCTTACGTTATTTCCTCTTTTTATAAATCAAAGTAAATTCTACAGATTCTAAACAAAAAGAGGTCAGCCTCAAATTAACACTCAAAGTTGTAATATAATCTCATAGACTAGAGTGATCCATACCTGAGATCAATACACCCGGCGGCCTGCAGACTTATGAGACAAATCTGCAGTGTGAAGATGAATGCACCAACCTGTTATTTGAGACAGATGCGAGGAAAAAAATCTTTAAGTGAACACTGCTGCCAGGACCCTCAGCGGCATCTGAGACACCTGTGGTCAGGTCACAGAGCCGCTGCAGAAGCCATAAATAACTCAACCTGAAACAATAAACTGAGTGAAGAAATAGCCTATTTGTCATCCTTGAGGTATTTGTGATCTACTGGACCCCTCCCAGCCCTGTCCAGGTTCTGTCTCAGTATATCTGGTATTCCTTTATAAAGCAAGGCACGATCAAGACCGAGACATTCCCTTCGGCCCCAAGAGCAGCTGATATTGCTCATCTTCTGACTAAAAGTCCTCCCAACAGTATGCTTCCAACATTGTAGTAACAGTTTGTGTTTTGGCTGTTTCCTGTTTCAACATGACAGTGTCCCAGTGCGCAAAGGCAGGTCCAAAAAAAAAAAACAGTTTTCCCTGTTTGGTGTGAAGAACTTGATACACCTGCACAGGCCTGACCTCAAACCCAGCCAACACCTTTGGGATTAACTGGAACGAGCCAGACCTCATCAGCCAACACCAGTGTTGGATCTCACTAATGTTCTAATGGGACCAAATCCCTGCAGCCACACTTCAAAAGCTGGTGGAGAGCCTTAAACAAAGAGTGTAGGCTGTTATAGCAGCAGATTAATACCCATGGTTTTGGAATGACATGTTCAACAATCACATATGTGTGTAAGGTTGAGGTTTTAGTCAAATCAAAAGGATTTACCCTTTTGGAAGTATGAATGTGTTCTGCAGATTTCATTGCCATCATCCTGTTACATACTGAATACTCTCTGTGGAAAGATTTGGCATGATGCTTGATGAAGGTGTCTAAATTGCATGCAATTTGAAATTCTAACTTCATTAGCCAATGATATTTTGTTGGTTTTAAAAATTGTGGTGTTTAATAACCCAAAATACAAAAAGTCTGGATGCCGTCATGGGCAACACAGAGCTCTTGATGGTGCAGACAGTTAAGTTGATCCTGGAACACATGCCAGCAGCCCACCTGGTAGTCAACCTGTGGCTGCTGCACATGAGACTGATTCACAGTAGCTTTGCCAGACTGTGCCTAGAACCAAAACAGCACAGTTAATGCCAGCTATAACTTTTGCCTGGCTACTTTGAGAGATGTTGGTTGTTGGTGATCAGCCAGCTGCCTCTGAGAGGGATGTGCCGGCGTGGGCAGTGTGGTTGAGGTAGCTACTGAGGCAATTAGAGCAGAGCAGGTAAGATCCTCCACCTGGCAGTCTGCAACTTAAACCTGTTTGTCTGATGTTGTTTCCTTGCCAGCAAGGTTAAAGTAAAGCAGTTATTGATATTTTTTCTGCCTTTTGTGTTTGGGTCAAACTTTTTTTAAACATGGCAGGCGATGGCCAGCCCACCTACTCTGGGCCACTTGGCTGTTGAGACACCTCTGAGGTGGCATGCTAACCCATTAAGCTCATTTTCTATAGGTTTCTCACAGGCATACATCATTGGCAATGATGTATGCCTTCACGGATTTTAGTCAATATTTGTATATAAACAAATGCCTTTGTGCACTGGGACACAGACCATGTTACAGAATCAATTTTTATGTTTTATTATTATTATTTTTACCAGAAATATATTATCACAATACTTATCCTTTAAAATCAAAACTACTATAAACAACAATATAAATATATACTATAAACTCCACTATGAATTCCAAGCGTATTTTTGTACTGTAAAATCACTTCCCTCCATATACTTGTAGAGATAATAACTTGATAATAGTGTTTCAGTGAGATAACAGCTTTGTCAGCTCTTTAAGGCTCACACACGGTTCCTAAATGAGCAGGGCGCGTGAGCACCCGTTAATTAAGAGGTTCGAGCAGCTCGGGCAGGGGGCGGGGCCTGGCAGGATCAGGTCGGGTGGTCCACTGTGACTTTGTTTCTCACCGGAGGAGGCTGGAGGATGGCAGGCAGGAGGGAGGCTCTCCGTGCGGTCTGTGCTGGACGGAGGAGCGCATGGCTGCCCGCACAGCAGCGTTACTGCTTTTTCCTTTTCAGAACTCGGTGCAGTGAGATGTGTGCGCTCTGAAGAAGGTAAGACTCCTCTTTTTTTTCTTTTCTCATCATCCCACACAGTGATTTCTAATTTTCATAATGGACCATTATGCTTATTTTGGATTATTTTGTGATTTTTTTTAATAGGCCACTGATGAGCAGCTTTATTTGCACCATCAGTTGGTAATGCTAATGCAAGCAGCCTAATGTTCAGTGTTGTTTATTGCTTGCATATATTAAAAGTATTCAAACATGATAAAAGTAAAGAGCAATGTTTCATATGTGTAATGAGCAAAACATGGGGTGTAACAGGTGGGCCACCTTAATCTGAAAACTGGGAATGGAAGCATGAATATTTTATGGAGTAAAAGATGAATGATTGTAGCTTGAAGCAAAGGCTGCAAAGGCTTGTGGTTTGAAGCTCTGGAAAATTAAACTTTATCATCGTCTGCCATACATTTGCCTTTTGGGAATACACACTAACAACACAACCTCTTCAGATGGATCAAAGTCAGTTCAGTTTTATTGCAAAACCTCACAAATTTGTCTCAAGGGGCTTTACAATCAGAGCATACTCCCTCTCTAACCATAGACAACTGAAGAAGGTAAGAAAGCTCAAGACAAAACACTTAGCTGTCCTTTCAGTAGAGCAGAGTGTATAGTCTTCAAGGTTGATAGAACATAATGATTAATGTCATAAGGTTTTGAATTATGAACTTCGGGGAATGACTTCCCCCCCTGGAGAATGCTGCTTTTTGGAAAATGGACTTTAAATGTATCATAATTCATCATGATTGTGGGCTGCTCCAGAGACCTGACAGAAGCTGTTCAATTACACTGTTTGTAGAAACAAATGATACATGAACTCTACAATGGCCTACACTGACAGAAGAGTACATTAGCATGCTGAGGAGATTCATATGTGCACTTGAGAAGGATGCTGAATTTCATTTGTTAGATGTGACGTCGTGACCTGAAGGAAACTTATTCCAGTCATCATTTAAAATCCAGGAATTTGTCTTGGAGGTGGCGTTGTGGAGAAATATTTGAATATGAATTGGGATTTGTTATTTTTTTTTTTTTTGTTAGTTTTTTGTTTGTTTGTTTGTTTGTTTGTTTGATTGTTTGGTGGGGGGTTGAACTGTTGATCAGACAACACAAACGATGTGAAGATGTGTTCTAGGAACTGGTGTTTTTTTCACTATTTTCTATAATTATATGTCAACCCATGATAAACTGATTAATTACACACATACTCAAAGATGAAAATAAATGTTACATGCAGCCCTTGTGCACAAGAGACAGTAAAAAATCAGATGTGTGAGAAGTGAGTGGGCAAGATAAAGTGCTCAAGCTTACTTTTTTCTACATTGATGACGGTGTTTCTCAGAATATAATGAAAGCAAAGGGATTTGTGTAACATAATGCAGAGAGTTTTTCAAACATTAGCGCACATGCTTTGAAAAGAACACGATCTCCTGATCTGCTGCACAGGCAAAATGTTGTCAGGAGGACTTATGTTAATGTTGCGCACCCATGTGATAATAATGCTGTCCTATGCCTATAAACGGCTCTTCTGATTGAATATGTTGTCAGGCTACATTAAGCCGTTTAATATGCTCGCTAAATATTCCCTCTCCTAAAACAAAATCCTAATTACGAGTCCAATCATAGATTTAATTGGCTGACTTGTTTCAGTTCTGTAATAGCCACTCAGACTGATAAAGGTTGATGGGGAGGTTTCTTCAAGGGCAAGGCACCATCGTTCCATGAGATCCACTGATGCAATAAGATGAGCAGTGCATCGCTGGATTTCAGATGTAAATTGGAAAGTAATGATGTTCGCTGATAGCTTTTAATCAAATATTATCTTGCAGAGAATAAGAGATGTGTGCACTCTCCCTGTTGGGATGAGTTGCTGGTCAGCTGAAGGAAAATGCACTGAGGGATGCAGCTAGTGATCATTTTCTGTTCATCTGCATATTATTTTCTTTTCATAGAGAAAAGCAGCAAACTGACACATTTTAAAAGCTTGAAGTAGTAAATATTTTATGTGTGCATGATAAATTGCTTAAAATCAAGCATGAATGCTCTGAAAAAGTCAGTCGATCAAACACCTTGATATTTTGATGCCGTCTTTAACAAAGGACGCAGGTCAGTGCATCAATAGGATCTGAGACATTATTATTGACATTTGTCAGTCATCTTACAAGTATTGCACATTTTCTCACTTCAGTTCACATCTGGAGAAATGCACAGGCTTGATAATTCCTCCATTGTTTGAACATGTGTCTGGTTTTGCATTTCTGTCGGTATCTCAGGTCTTTCCACACCCTTTTTGTCAAAACACAAGCGGCCTAACAACATTTCCACTGTGTCTGATAATCCTCCTTTCCTGGAGGAAGAAAATCATGACTAAAATATGCCACAAACTCATAGGATGGAGGCTGGAAAGGGTGGGACAGCAGTCAATAACGGAGCAGACGGAAAAGGTCATTTAACACATCTTACACCGCTTCATCATGTTGTCACCACACTGCTATCATCCTGCCGCTTCCATACTAATACATGCATGAATGAAACATGAAGCAGAAAACATATAGGGGAGGTTTGCATTAGAGAGGAAGCTATGTTATCCGCCTCAGGCAGGCACCAACACATGCAAATAAAATGTAATGTGTTAGACAAGCAGCTTCAGGACATAAATGTGTCACCTGTCCCAGACTTGGTGCTCTTGTTTTAACTTCAGGAAAGACTGATTTGTCTTTGAATACAGATTGCACTGCCTTGAGACATACAGCACAGTGCTGCAGAACTTAGGAGTGCTGCATGACATCTTGCATTTCCCTGTTTAATGTTGTTTGATCTTTGTTGAATTGTTTCCACTGTTTCGCCCCAGGTCAATGTAAATCTATTTCCTGCCTGACACTTTTCACAGTAACAGCTGTCCTCAAACACAGGTGGGCTGAGGAAATCAACTTTTCAGATGCAGCTAATCTCTTTGCACAGACACTTCACCACACTGAGAAATCTCATTACAACCGAAAATGTATTCCAAATATCACTGCGCTTAGCTCCTCTGCAGAAACAATCCGAGATATCCATTGACTGCCTATTTCATTTAGATTCCCCTCTGGCTACTGATCCCAGCATTAAGTGTTTATTTGGGTGAATTTCGTTCCACCTCGCGGTGGGATGTGCAGCGAACGAAAGCCCTTGATCCTGCATGAACATGTGACAAGCGTGACTGCTCTCCGAAGGCTTTATCGCGGCAGCTTTTTCATTCTTTTTTTCCTTGCCGACATTTATCTCACTCTGTGACATCCCAGATCTCCAACACGTACACCGAGAGTGGTACTGAGTGGGGCTATCAGCAGCCAAAGCCTTCGCCACAGTAATGTAGTGCCCTCCTCAAGGTTCAATTCCTGGCCTGTCATCCGGCAGCTGAGTTAGAGTCCAGCCCCAGACACAAGACATTCAAGGAAGTCATCAGAGGCTCCTACTGAATGTCTGCTCTTAAAAAAAATTATCTCTGCTTTCATTTATCTTTGTATTCTCTGCATGGCTGGCTGGTTTTCTCATAACGCCACAGATGATTTTCTTCTTGCCCCAAGGATTATTATTGCCGCTACGGTGTCCTTGTCTTTACCCCTGTTGTTTTTGATTATATCTCTCTCTCTTTGTCTTCCATTATAATCCCCACCACCCCTGCTGCTCAAGAGCTCTATTGCCTCCTAACAGTCTCTGTAAATACAGTACACAATTTCCTTTAATCGATCTGCCAGGTTAAATACATGTGAAAAAAAAAAAAAACACAGATATTAATAGTGGGATTTTTTACGGTTGCCAGGTTTTTTGTTTGCAGAGGGACAAAGACAAGCAGGCTTTAATGTTTTTTGGATGAAAAAGAAATTGTGAATGCCACTTAGTTCACTCAAACCTCTCTTTTCTTGAATACATCTGTAATGAAGGGTGAATAATTTGCAAATAGAGAGACTGTGTTCTTTGAAAAGAGGCTATTAAGTGATATTTTTACCCTATAATCATGACTAGGTGCTGTGTGATGATTTTTCTTTTAGCAATTTACCTTTAACGTGTTCTATTTCATGTGTGACGTTTTGATTTGCTCCTACGCTGCCAAAGAAAGAACAGCAAGAGGTAATGAGTCTGTTTTGGGTTTCTATAAAAGCCGTGGATTATGAAGGTGTTGTTAAATATACTTTATCTCTTTTCTTGTTTTAACAGGTTTCCAGCAATAAAGCCTTTCAGCATGGCTGAACATGACATCCCAAATCCATCAGTGACTGCCAATTAAAACATGAAAATTTCTCATTTCTATTAAGCTGCTCTGGACAAAATACAACAAACTGTGTGGCAGTGTTTCGCTTCTCTGTAAATGTAACATTCTGCCAAGGAAGCCTGGCCAAGGCCACGTGATTGAGTGAATGTTGGCAAAAGCCTCTGCATCTACAAATTAACTTTAAGGGCAGTTTATGCAGCAGGAACGGCTTCTACATCTGTATTAGGAGGAGCAGAAAAAGGATGAGTTATAGAAACTGTAGTAATTGAGGAACAGATGTCGCATGTGTCAGTCTGTGTAATCTATATAATCAATATCAATCTGCAAAAACTTAATATACGCAACAGATTACAATGATTCCTGCTGAGAACATGAGCGTTTCTGCTGCAGTGGATGACTGTCCCAACTGCAGCTCCTCCGCCTACCCAGAGGTGGATGTAGGCAAGGCAGTGGTTCTGGGGATAGTGCTGGTGGTGTTCGTAGTGTTCGGGGTCCTTGGCAACATCCTGGTCATCCTGTCGGTGTTGTTCCACCACCATTGGCGCTCTGTTACACACTACTTCATTGCCAACCTGGCAGCGGCAGACCTGCTGCTCAGCTCCGCCGTTCTGCCCTTCTCAGCCACTGCGGAGGCTCTCGGTAGATGGGTGTTTGGACGGTCGTTCTGCAGCGTCTGGGCCGCCCTGGATGTCCTCTGCTGCACTGCCTCCATCCTCAGCCTGTGTGTGATCTCTATCGACCGATATTTGGCCGTCAGCTACCCTCTGCGCTACCCTGCCATAGCTACAGGGAGGCGAGGCCTGACTGCAGTGGCTGCTCTCTGGGGGCTCTCAGCAGCTATATCTGTGGGTCCACTGTTTGGCTGGAAGGAGCCCGACCCAGAAGATGAGACAGTGTGCCGAATTACAGAGGAGCCCGGCTATGCTTTGTTCTCAGCGCTGGGATCTTTCTATATACCTCTGGCTATCATCCTGGCCATGTACTGCCGTGTGTATACTGTGGCAAAGAGAGAGACGAAAACACTCAGGAAGGGCAGGAAGGGAGATGGGGTTGAGACAGAGGGGGTGATGCTGCGGATACATAGAGGAAATGCTGATCAGACGGGGAAGCAGCAGGATGACGACATTACTGCGGGGCATAAACACACTACTTTTTCCCTGCCGAAGTTGCTGAAGTTGTCAAGAGAAGAGAAGGCAGCCAAAACTCTTGGCATTGTTGTCGGGTGCTTCATTCTGTGCTGGCTCCCTTTTTTCCTGGTTTTACCCATTGGTAGGTACCTGCTAACCTCGACTGTTTTTAACTTGACATAAGGCCAGTTTGTGCCTTTTCATGTAATTTTATTAGTATATCGAAGTTCCAAAACTACAGGTGTGTTTCTCTGAAAGATAAATCCCTGGCAATCTGCCAAAAACTGAGAGGTTAACAGCCCTTACTTCTGTTTTTTGTTTCCAGAATCCTCAAGGACTCTTCTGTCCATCTGGATCAGAAAGTTTTCTGTCTGCAGGACAGTAAAAAAGATTTTTACCTCGCTTCCTGAATTGAGACTCTTTTCTTCAACCTGCTGTACTACCACTTAGTGCTCCACCATGTTCACCAGCTAGTTGCTAAATATATTCAATAATGAGCTGAAATTCCCTATGAAGCTCTGTGAAGCTATTTTGTGTTTTATAGACAGTTTAAGTTATTCAGTGATGTTGAAGTGTGCTCCAGGATGTGTCAGTACACTACTACATCACTAGTGGGTGTGGTTACAGGTGCAACAGAGTTGAAACTTTAAACCAGAGAGGGCAGTTCAAAACTGCTTTTCAATTTACATAATATTACAGTAAGACATCTTTATTTTGTTGATGTTTCATACAAAATGATCAAGGAGTTTTGTCACTACCAGCCACCATCTTTGTGTGATTAAAGAGTTGCAACTTAAGAAACAGCGCAAAAATCTTTTAAACAGTACAGGTGCTGCAATATCTTTGTGATGGAGATGAACTGGAGAGTCTGAGTCTTTCAAAATAAAGTAAGTGGTGTGAAGCAAAGTTCAGGGCTTTTAAAATGTTTCCACTGATTTATCTTTCAGAAAAACAAGTCTGTACAGTTGCTCTGTGACTTGAACACAATGATAATGATGCAATGAATCCTGTGGGAAATTTTCAAAAAGAGAACCTTAAAATGATTGATCCGCTGTACCATTTGAGGAAATAATGTGTTCTCTGAGTCTAAAAGGGGTTTCAATTATTTAGAGATTAATTTGTGCCATAATGAGAGCACTGATTTTTTTCTTTGATACTTATACAATCCTGCTTTTTTTCTGAAAAATATAAGTGTTGATTGATTTTTTTATAGAAATAGAAAGGAACTAATTAAGGTTTATTCTGCTGCTGTAGTCAAACATCTCAGCAGATATGAGCTCCGCTTAACAGTATCAGGAGCTCAGGAAAAGGTCTAGTAAGCCAGATATTCTCAAATTTATCTTCAATAAATTATATCTACTTTTTGTCACACTCTGTCAAAGGAGGTGATAACGGTGATGTTATCATGGATGAAATGGCAGAAGCCAACCATTGTAAAGCTTTATCTAAAATCTTAATTGCCTCTGAAATAACTCTTATGGCTTGACTGTGATAAGCAAATGCCAGTGCGGACTAGTGTGTATTCAAGTGTAGTAGGCTGTCAGCAGTTACCTCCCAGGTCACAGATGGTGAGATTGTTGCTTAAACATGTATTCGGTTACATAAACTGTAACTTAGTGAAGGAGGGAACAATCTGTTATACAGGCTGGAGAAGACGTGGATGAAACACATCATGTGGACAGATAATATGCTTTATCTTTGTGCGTACATTCTTTTTCAATTTAATGTTGTGACAAGGCTGTGGTTAAGGTCTGGTTAGGTTAGGGTTTGGAAAAGTTCATGTTTTGACTTAAAATATCCGCTTTTGTTGCCACGAACACAGCTGGAACAGTAGCCCGATACACGTACCAGTAATCTAAACTACGTCACTTTGATACCTATTGTGGAGACGCTGGTTTGATACGTATGAAATGTACTCATTTAACATATCTGTGGTTTGCAGAAATGTTCAATCCCAAAATTATTTACTGGTGACTGGGCTGTGTCTTACAGTGTTCATCAGCACATAGAGCTTGCTCAGATGTCATAGGAATGGATCCATGTCCATGCAAGCTTAGTAGCAGTTTTGATTTCATTCATATCAACTGTAGGACATTTTCTTTTGTGTCATTAGTGCTGAAATGTTTAGCCAATAGGCCTTTTTCACCAAAGAAACCTTGACGTCTCATAGTATGAAAACCACATGTGAAAATAATAAAATGAATGATGGCTGAATTCCATTCAGCTGCTGCGGTTTCAGGGTCCTGGTATTGTTCATGCTGGCTCATTGTCACGCTGTCATGACTGAACTGGGACACTGGAATAGAAAAAAGTTATCAGCAAGCAACCCATGCTTTTCCTACTATGGCAAGTCAAATGTCTGCTGCAGAAAAGATCTATTAATCAATTATTCATTTGGCAGAAAGCCTCTCAAATATGACAATTTTGTGCTTTGGACTGCTGCACTGTTCTGTGTCATTGTAAAGTGTGGATGGGGGTGTTAACACTGTAGCTACAACCATTGTGATACAAAAGCTGTTGAGGCCTGGACCATTTGTATAATGTTGCTTGACGATGTGTTTTGCTATATGAACACATCAGAAAGGACCTTCCTCCTCTGTTCCCTCAACTATACTGTTCGAGATTCTCAGAGGGGACATCAAAAAATTCAATTACAAGCAACTAAATAGACCAAATAAAACACCACATTGGAGCAGAATGGGCTTCTACTGTGAGATGAAATGGAATGAAGCAAACTATTGCTCCCTCCTATGAAAGCTATTATAGATAACAAGCGTGAGGCTTAATGGGCTGTAATGCTTGGAGGCATCCTCAGTCACCCTGTAGCCTCCTAAGGCAGCCAGTCATTGGAGAATAGTTCTGCATTTCAATTGAGACAGACCTTCACGGCTCACAGCGCAGTGCTCATTCAGGCTTTGAGGCAATGATAGTCTGAGATCCTCAGACTGAGGTTTTGAAAAACCACAGATTTTTTTTTTTTTCACACATATATATATTTTTTTATTATTTTGTATTTTTTCTGAGCACATCAAATGGAAAGCCTGTTTTGTGCCCAAACACTTTGAGGCTTCCTTCCTGTGCTCAGAGAATGAAGTGACTGCTGCTCATCAATGGCACCATACAGGATATAAAGCTGCTTTAAGAAACATCGGTTTTTGCACATGGATATCAGACCTGTGACTGGAATTTAACAGCTTTAATTTTCTCCACCAAGGAGGCAGATGCTTTAGGTCTTGTATGCTTGGTTGTTAGTTAGCATCTCGAAAACTGCTCCACAGATGTGAAGGAAGTTTAATAAATTAGGTCACAAGCCAAGGAACAGTGGATTGGATTGTGGAGGAAAGCACCAATAAGTGGCCACTTATAAACCACCCACTGTTATCACTCATGAAGGATAATTGCAGGTCATTGTTGCACATCTTGTCTTGTCTTGAAATACTAGTGTTGTGTTAGTGTCTGTTTCCATATTCCATATTTTTGATTTGTTCCTGTTTGTGTATGTGTGTTCTCTAGGATCAATCTTCCCATCCTGTAAGCCTTCTGAAACCATCTTTAAGATAACCTTCTGGCTGGGTTACCTCAACAGCTGCATTAATCCCATTATCTACCCATGCTTCAGTCGGGAGTTCAAGAGTGCCTTCCACAATGTGCTCCGTGGTCGCTGCTTGAGAACTGGACACATAACCACCCATTCCTTCAGTCCAGGCCCCACATCTAATGCCTCTGTGCTATCAGCCCAGAGCTGTGGCACTGTTTCCTCATGGTGTTGCTGCAGGCCGATTTCAACCTCCTCCTCGTCTATGAGTGATCCAGATCAGGCTCAAAGCGCACAAATCCAGAGAAAGAGTCTGCTGAAGGCGTGGTGTTTCTCTGCAAGTCAAACAGCGATACCTCAGAACCCCTCCAGTCATGGATCAGCCAAGGTTTTACACCTTTCTCTTGGTGTTACAGGAGAGCCTGTTTGATTGACATGTTGAGGCAATGGAGGAGTTCTGAGCATCAGATCTTGTACTTTGGTTATGCCTCGGGGGGAAAAGCTCGCAATTTTTACGTGTCCTATATTTATACTCCTCAGAGGCATCAGAGTGTAGGGCCAGCTGATAGCGACTTGCCTCCACAGCAGGCAGAAGATAACTCTGTTGCCTTTAGGCTTTATGCGTGGCAGCAGTGGCAAATAATTTGGGAAAGTGAATGAATAATATTTTGTCCTCAAAAGCCACTACTGAGCGGTTCTTGAACAGAGCACTATATGTGCATGTAGGAGCCTGTGGAGTATGAACACACAGCAAGTTTGTTTGGAAAGTTTGGGGAAAAAAAAACAAAAACCTCTTTGGTTCAAAAATGCCAAGCAAAAACCATATTTGCATGGACACTAGGTTAGTAGAGATAAACATCGCAGCTTGGCAAGGAATAAAAGAGAATCTTATTGATATGACATCATAAAAGAACTCCTGAGGCATAATTTCTTTAAACAGTGGTATTTCTGCAGATTGCACAAAAGCCCTTAAGGGCAAGATACTCATAAATCCCGGCACAATTAGCATTCACTGACAGCTCTGAGAAAGTAGAAGCTGGTGGAGTGCATGAATTATATGTGCAACCTCTGTCTTAAAGGGACTAGACACTTGCAGGCTTTGATTTTGAAATATCTGTCATTGAGAGAAAAAAGTTCGAAATTATTGTGGAAGGAAAATATCAGTTGATATTTCGGTGTGGGATAGATGGGTAACCTTACAATGTAGTACAGTGTCAAACAAAAAGCCTTTCGTTCTATACCTCTAAAGCTTTTAAAGTTCAGTTTTTGTTTTTGTTGAGGCTGTATCAAAGATGTGTTGAATTTGCTTTTAATGTTTGACATCATAGCTTATGATGCTCTTAAATAAATGAAAAGATGTTTTTCTCTCAGTCTGAGTGAAGGACTGTTTGTGACTACTGGTCCTTCTCCAGTACAGCTCTCCAGAGCTGTGTTTTCCCCATGCAAACACTGGAAAATGACATAATTTTGCTGTTGTTTGGAACTGATGCATGATGAATGTTCATCTGTAACTGGCATCTGTATGCTGAGTTTAAAGCTGCAGTCTTTCATTTTTGGCTTGCAGGAGGCAGAGGAGCTCCAAATCAAGCTGACAGTCACACAGCCGTGACATATTATCACTTTGTTATGCTGTTATGGCTCGTGTTTGTGTCCACCTGTGAGTCCAACATTCATTCCTTTTCGCTCATGTTGGATCTCCACCAACTTGTGAGGGAACTGTTTAGCTCTTTACATGCCAGATTTTCCACTTTCTTCACGTTTGGTCTGCTATTTGGTGCTGGGCAGGTAGTGTACAGTCAGCTTGTCAGTGCCTTAACACCAAAACAATGTGAGATAAAAGAGGCTAAAAACCTCTGTAGTGTTGGAGGGTAAGTGGATTCATCACTATGAGAAACCCCTTTTACATTATACATATTTATTTAAATCACTGTCCATTTAAAAAAAATGGCCATTAATGGAGCTTTAAATCTTACCTTTTGATCGCAAGGTTGTCATATGATAAAAGGAAACTACTGCGGTGGTGCTGGTATGCAGTTCATAAAGTCCCACCATGACTGCCTTTGTGATGTATAGGATGTGGACAAAATAAAAAACTGTGACATTATGAAAGGGTGATTAACTTTGAATGCATTAAGTCTCTGCTCTAATAGAGGCTACAGACTGTAACCTTGAACAAAAGGGTGTAAGATTATCATGACATATGCCAACACACGAGTAGACCCTCATTAAGTCAGAGACTCTCAATGAATTAAAATCTCTCTGACCTGTCATAACAAACGCTGAAAACTTTACAAAGGGTGGGTTTTATTGCAGGGCGATTGCAACGGATTGCATTATGCTTTATGAAAGGATGTGCCAACCCACTCTGTCTTTACTGAAATTAAGTCATATCATTAATTAGTAAAACAAAGCCTGCCATATTCCACAAATTAATAAACAAACATGACGTGGTCCAGTGTCAAGATAAAGATGAATGTTCCATTAAAAAAACATGCCATGAACATTGACTAATAGCTTTAACAAACATGTTATGGCAGTCTTATCTTTTTAAAGAAGTTTTTCTTCTTAGTTATTAATCCTTTGCTTCCTCCTGTTACAAACAGAGCTGTTTTTCTTTGCTGTGCTTGGATTAAAGGTATTTCTCTACCCTACAGACATCATAACAGTGATGAATACCTGAGAACGCTTATCTGAGAGACGCAGGATGTTGACAGAGTTTCTGGAAGACAAATGATTTGTCATTTTATAATCACCTAAGGTTAGGCAATAAGAAGAGTTTCCTGTACTCTGCACTGCTGTAATGCTTTTTTATTTAACAGCAGCATTATGTGACCATTCAGGAGGATAATGTCTGTGTTTAAATTCTTGTAAACTCTCTAAGCTTCTACAGTTTACATTACAGCGGCCACTAAACTGTCTGGGATAACTAATAAACATGCAGCTCTCGTTTTCTCAGATTATGCAGCCAAGGGCTCAATGTTACACTGCATTAGGCAACAAGGTGCAGAAGGAGATGTGTTGACTTTTCATTCGAGAGGCATGACTAAAGGTGAAAAAATATATACATATCAGTAAATACAATGACATTTCACGCTCGCGCTTGTATGACATTTTCATAAACTCCTTTAAATCTTCATAATGACATTTTCACGCCGACAGTATAAACGTAGAAAACTCATTTTCTACTACTGCCACCAACATACACAATCCATCCTTGCATTTTCCTGTTTTGCCACAAGTCACAGCTTTACATAACAGATGCTGCCTTGTTGTGGCATCCAAGAAGAAACGAAAAACAGAATCCTTGAAAACTAATGATTCATAACGCAGTAGCAGTGCTAGAGGGACACTTGGAGAGGGATAATCATCAAACCGCTGCATGCTTTCAGTGTGTGTGCACATCCATGCCCTGGTGAATTCATCTGTGTGTGTACACCTGTATTTGTTTATTTGTTTGAGTGCAGTTTGGGTTGTTTTTTAGCATGTGTGTGTTTGTGTGTTCTTCTTATAATTATTTATGGAAATAAATGCATCAGATTCATATTAAACATGCAGCTCTTTTTTTCAAAAAGCAGTACAGGATGAAAACAGTGTCACAGCAGCTGTCATATGAAAGTAAATACTGCTGTGACAAATGAATGTGGAAAGACAAATGTGTGTTGTTAAACCTAATCAGTTGACTTAGCAAAGTCATGTGTCAGTACAGTAATGGCGATGATGATTAATAGCAACGTTGAGCAGAAAGCAAAGCAGGTGATGACGATTGCAACTGCGTCAGGAAGTCAAAGAGGCCTCAAATTTGCAATGAGGGGAATAGGGTTTTTGTTATGTGTCAGAGTCGTCTCCTCTTGAGCTGGGCTTCTTCCATGTGACTGACCATCAATCTGAACTGATACTGACTCTCTGAGAAGCAGTCCCATTCTATTGATAGCTTGTAAGAGTATGTGGGAAAGCTGTTTTTTAACTACTGCATGAGTACTTAATGAAACGTGCAGAACATTTTCAGGTGTAGCACCATAATGCAGGTGTCTGCGCTAGCTGATGTTTGTGCTAAATGGAGTAGCCTACTTGCAAATGCAACTCCAGCTGTAGCTGTTAATTTGCAAGAATTCCCCACTGTGTTGTATTAATAATCAAATTTCTTCTGTCTCATTGAACATTAAGATGAAATGTTGCAACACACGAGGTGCCTGCCAGCAGGAATTTAATTGGATGAGGTAGTTTTATTTTATGGTTCCTGAATTAACCATTACAAGTGCTTATGAAGTTATGGACAATGGCCAATTGGTTTTTCAGATTTTCTTAGTATACAGCAGATTTAAATATTTACTCAGTTTAATAGACATCAGCTGCATACATAATTGTTAAATGACAAAAAATGAATGACAAAAATGAATGAATGAGAATAACTCTAATATCCTTCTATCTTAGGCCTCTGCAGGGACTTTACAAAGGTAAAAAGTGTACAGAGTAGAAAAACAGCTATGCATATGTACACTTGCACAAATTATAAAAAAGAGTAAATGCCATAAAAATCCTACTGCCATTTTAAAAAGTACCCACATATAATTATCACTAACTGCAGCTTTTAGTTCATTGTTTCAGTTCTACACAAACAGCAACCTCTGGGGCTGAAGCCAACATTGAAGTGCCAAAAAACTGCAGTTCTTGGAATGGCCACTTGGGTTTGACTCCAAACTAAGTCAATTCCCATACACCCCCATTTTAAAATGCCCAAATTTACAGCAGACATAAATATGTTTAGAGACTGGTACAAAAAACAGTAGTGGTGTCTAAGCTAATTTCCCCGTTCATGATAATGGTACTGTGATGTTAGGGCAGGATTTGGACACAAAAGCAGACATGCAGACAGGGAGCAAGGGGAAAATGTGAATTTATTGAGTTGATAATGAAGGAAAAGGGGAGAAGGGAGAAATGGATTGAAGTCCAGAGAGCCTGGGGGTTGAGCCTCGTGGATAGGTGACCAACAGCCGTGGACAGAGATTCCAGGCATGGAGGAAACACGTAGCTGGGAAATCCAGGAATAGCAGGTGAGGCACGAGGCACTGAGGTGAAGAGCAGCTCAGGTATGAGTACAGTGTTGAAGGCACGTGGTGGCAGAGGCACAGATGAAACTAGGCAGTGATGGCTGTGGACTAGAGCACATATGTCAAACCTATTCCACAAAGGGCCGAGTGGCTGAAGGTTTTCCTTCCAACCAAGCAGCAGCACACCAGACTTGACTCATTTCATTAGCTGATCTCAATCTTCAGACAGCTGATTGGTCAGACTGCGTGCTCTTGATTGTTTGGAGGAAAAACTTGCAGCCACACGGCCCTTTGTGGAATAGGTTTGACATGCCTGGAGTAGAGGGTTGAGGCAGGTGGAGGCAAGAGGCTGGAGATCAGTGCAGGAGAACTCACTGAGCACAAAGAAAAAGACACAGGATCAAGCACTGGTAATCAACATGAGAGAAACAAAGACTAACTATAAACTTGTACTTGCAGGTAGAACTAGAAACGCAACCAACTCTACCATGAGGCAGCAGAAACAAGTCTGGAAACAAGTCCTCTGCAGTCCACAGTCTTTATGCTGTGCTTGATTGTGATGAGTCCCAGCTGTGTTGGAGCCAGCTCCCAAGCCACCAGGAGAACCACGCCCAGCCTCAGCCAAGAAAGGACACACAGGAACCAAGCCCCACACCTCTCCACAGCACACAAGAGAGTACCAGAATTTCCCAAATCACCACATGTACAGGGGATGAATTTTTATAGAAATCACTTGTTTGCATGGTGGTCTATCTATTCCTTATGGATGCAACTTCTTTTCTCTGTCCCTCAGCCTTAAAGAGGTGGGAGGACAACCAAGAAAAGTGGCCTCACATTGTAGTAGTAACAAACTAAGTTAGCTTCATGTTAGCTGAAATGATACATGAACGAGTTGTGGGGCAAGTTAAGCTCTTCATGACTGCACAATTTAACAAGCTAAACTAATGCAACAAGGGAAACGACAAGAAAAAGAGTCAACTTAAGACAGTTCAGACTGACTTTAATGAGCACTTTACACCAAACGATCGAGATGACAGGAGTGCCCTGCAACTCTAAATCTCTCATGATGTTATTCCCACACTGGAAATTTGTCTGAGACGATGAAATTACTCGAAAGTGGTTTGGTGTGAGGCCAGCATAAACTTTGGGCTTAAAAAACAGTGTGTCAGAAATGAACTTGAAGCCAAAAAGGGATAGTTCCAAGAGAGAAGTGACAACTTCTCAAACTCCTTTCATAAACTACATGACTTTTGTTGAAGGAGTTGATATGCACTTCATTGTACGTGGCAAAATATGCTAAATAATTCAATCTAAGTTTGAAAGCAGGATTAACATGGATTGACTGATTTGTGAACATACAGCACGCTGACATCAAATTACATCTACACAGGTCTTTTCACTTTTAACACGTCTACAGATATTTTGCTAAACGACCGGTTTTCCTTTGCTTTTGGGTCTCTTGTTCTCATGCAGATGGATTTTTAGATGCCTTCTGAAGTGCAGATTTTTCAAAACTGAGGTTTCTGCGTATCCTTGTGTGCATGTAAAACAGAGCCTTTGGCAAACAATGATGACATCACCTTAATTCATGCATGCTTATTGCTTTGTGTAATGAGTCTGACAACAACAACAATAATGGACTCCTCTTTAGTTTATGTTTGATTAGCACTACAAGCTGTGTACCAGAAAGGTGTAAATTAACTACAAATAATGAATAATTGGCTATTATTGTTTGTGTTTTTAAGTTACAGCTGCCAAAGGAAGATAAGCTCACCACACATACTCAGAATGTTCTTGTCTGCTATGTGATACTGTTGATGTAGACTTTAAAAATATCATTATAACTGTGGTCAAGGCCTTCATGCATCTTTGTCACTCAAACTTCAACGTGAGCGAAGATCTAATCAGCCTGAATAACTGAAACACTTGTGTGGGCGTGCAGGTCCTTGACACAGAGCAAATCCTGCTGCTGTTCCATTGATAGTGAAGCAGACACTGGATCTGGACTGATCGATGCATGTGGCATGACGTTATTGCAGAGGCTCAAGAAGCTTTAAGCTCTCTTAAGCTTTCTCCCATTTCTGTATTATTTCTGAGCAAATTAAAGCACACAATGAAAATTCTCCCAAAAAAAAAACAACAAAAAAGAAGCATTTGAACGACTTTACACACTGACTCGATAAATGATTAGAATAATTAACCTCTTGCTTTCAGTGTTGGCATGTGGAGTAATTAAAGCTCATTGTGTGTGTGCATGGACTCGAAATAACTGATTTGAATGTTGACAGCCGTGAATGCAAATTAATTAGAAAAGACTTAAAGCCTCTGTGTGTAGGAAAGAAGTAATACCATGTAAGATGCATTTGATACTCATGCCACTAAACATTTGTTTTAAAAGCAGTCAGCTGCCATCTGGCACATTGAGTTCTCTTCCCTGGTTCATTCAAGTTGCCCTGGACTTCATTAGAATAGCTTTTACATTTTGGGTATTCATGTAGTGCCTGGGCATAAAATCCCTTTATTTTGCCACAAATTCTGTCTCTGTCAAATTTGAAATGACATTTCAGAGTAACTGAGCTGCGAGATGGACTCGTAGGTTTGTAGTTTCTTCAGTAGCAAAGTGATGGTCCTCTCATAAAAGCTTGTGGAGGTAAAGAATGATCCTGTGGTCTATACTGTAGCCATGGTTTGACCTCAAGCACCAAATAAAGTGCGAGTCATTTTGGTGCTCATTTCTAAAAGCCAGCCTGAGCTTGAAAAGGTCAGTACACTTGTCCAAAGGTCTGTGCACTTGTTTGGTGGGTTGTCCTTCCATTTTATTGTGTGCACAGAATCAGGACAGCTTAAGTGTTCCACTTAAATAAATATTGAACTAACGTAACGCTAGCAGATTTATGTATAAAGCTCATGTCAACCTTGACATTGTGTCAAAAAGGTTTGCACTTCATGCAGACCTTTTCAGACCTTGGAAAAATTTAAGGAAAAAGAAGAAAACATTGCCAAACTAGCAAACTTTCACCAACAGTGGAATATTTTATGTAAACAAAATAATGTTGAGGGCCCACGAAAGCTTAAAATAATGTGGGAGGCTTGGATTAAATTGTAGAAACTTTTCTCAAGTACACCGGTTATCAGGCCGGTAGGTATGTAAAGGCTTAACCTTGATTTTAATGTATTAATATATTTAAAATCAGAAAATCTCATTAATTTAGTTAACACTGTAAAGCAGTTTGTTTTGATCCAATTTGCCCTAAAAAAAAAGTCAAAGACCAGTAACTGTCTTCACAGTTTATTTATGTATTTATCGCCCTCACAAGATTAGTTTTTGCACAGCAAAGGAAGCCATTTAATTTAAGCAAAAATCAACGTAATCCCTACCGTCATAACGTCATGACAGTGGAAACAAAAGCAGTGTATTTAGCCAGATTTAATTTACAATGTACTGAACAGATGAAGTGGATTATGCTGCTTGAGTGGTTTAAGAACTTTCTTTTTTTTTTAATCTACACTGAAAGCATGAACTGAATCTATTGTAACAACCACAAATCTGAATCATTCTCCCAAAATGACCAAACGGCAGACTCTTTATAACCACCTTTCATACTCAGACCAGTCAGGGTGACCATACCTGAATTTCCACATGCATTAGCAGCTACATTTCCTCATAAATCCCTACAGTTGCACTTGAATGTAATTCAGTGCATAGCAGATGTGATCAGCCATGCAAGAGTCCTCTGGTATATCTTTTTTTAGACTGCAATTCAAACCTAAGCTGGCAGGGGCCTTTCTGTGCAGAGGCTTCAGCGCCCCCATGAACAGGGTAAGTGTGTATAGAAAATGGGAAGATGGATGGAAGCCGTTCAGATGATAGCCAGATGATAAAAACAGTGTGGAAAAAAGCTTTGACTTGCAATTGGTGCACCTAACTGTATCATGCAGATCCCTGACTAGACCTGGAGTGGCCACTAGAGGGCTCTGTATGGCATTACTGTGAACAAGAAGGACTGAAATATGCTGTAGCTCCTGTGAAGCACAAGCACAGGATCCTCTTTGTGAAAATCTACTTGTGAGCAGAGAACACACCTGATAAATGTGATAATATACATCATATTTAGTAATTTCGTGGATGACAAATAAGACTGATCTCTCTGGAGTTTGGCTTCTTTCACCGCTTTCCTTTTAAAAAGCAAGCAAGGATTAAACCCAAAGAGAAAATCCTCGGCAAATGAGAAGAAACAAATTAAACAATTCATTGAAATCTCAAACAGTTCATTCGCTCAGTCTATACTTTATCATCTGTTCTCACAATTTTTCATGTGCCTCTGAGGAAGGAACATGAAAGTGCCTCTGAAGTCAAAGAACGCTTTTATGTTGGGAATAGTTTTGATTCATTACAGTGCAGGAAATTGTGGATTTCTACTTTAATGCTCTTGGGAACAGGCCTGGCAGGTAGATTGTTGATTACCACTTACAATTCCACATTTCATTCTGGCCAATTTCAGTGTCAGTCTAACATGAATATGACTGTAATTGATTAGTGTATCTTATTGTTTAGTCAATTAATACACGAGTTATAATAAAAGCAGCAGAGGATGTGCCACAGACCATGTAACTAGTTAAATAATAAGGAAATCCCACAAGACAGGGGCAGAGGAAGTAGTGAGTGAACCAGATGACAGCACTGCCACCTAGTGTAGAAACATATAATGCATCTTCTTAAGAGGGATTTACTGCCTGCATTATGCAGTAACGAAAAAGTTCGTGATGTCTGTGATGTTACCACACTGCTGAACTATGATTGTTAAACAAACCAGTCTTTTGTGACCTGGTTATTCTGTCAATCTGGAAACTATCCCAGCATGCATAAGGCAGCCTCTGTTACAGGCGCGGACACATTCACACCTACATGCAATTCAGCCTTTCCAGGTCAGCTAACCTCGATGTCTTAGGCTGTCAAAGGAAACACACTGGAACACTAAGAGAATATAAAACCTGCACACAGAAAGTCTCAGTCATGAGATGACAGTGTAACCACTCAGCTACCATGCTGCCAACTGCACCAGAGGTGGAACTTACCATTCAACAGTGTTGAAAGATTCATTGTTATTGAACTCTGTAGTTATTTTTATTTATTTATTTATTTCTAATCTTAGCGATTGTGTTACCTTGCACAGTCATCCGTTCTGTAGTTAGTTGTTTGCTGCTATTTCAAAGCATTTCAGTTCAGAGCAAAAATAAAGGCCTCAGCATGCTCCAAATGATGTGCCCTCTCTGGATGCTTCACACAGCAACTGGCCAGGCGTGTGTGTGTAGAGTTTCTACTAGTTTCTAGTCTTACTAGAGTTTGCCTTTACATGTAGTTGGACAACCTAGTTCTTTTGAAGCATACTAAGGCCTCAAACATTATAAGCACTGTTCTTAAGGTTAGTTTTGCAACCACCTATTTGCTACAGAGATCCTATCATGGTTGTTTCAACCATGAAGAAAAACACTTCATAATATTTGAGCTGATATCTGTGTTTTCACTCACCAGAAAGTGGAAATCCAGTGTAAACACCTACTGATTCAGTCAGTGTGATAAATGATGAGTCAGTATACTCACTTCACATTGAGGACTTGGTGTTAAAACATTCATCTGTACATGTGCTGAACACCTCTAAACACTCCACTACACTACACTTCCTTGAACAAGTACACGGTCCAAACTGGTTGTGATAGAACTGGGACCTCTGGGTGTCCCAGTTATCTTGTCTGATGCATCATTGATACCATCTACAGGCAAAACTAAGCAAGAAGTCATTCTAAAAAGTGCGGATTTTGTTGAGGTAGTTCACTACAGATGTCCTCCAAGAGTTTGTCTGTTTTGTGCTTGTTTCATTTTCAGTCTATTTTTAATGACTTGCAGGCAGCTTCTAACATAAAACATGAAAGTCGGCAAACAAAAGAAACAGATTTCATTCCTTTTTCCCTCATTTTTTAATTCTTTGAAGTCCTTGGTTTTCTTTTTCTTTCTTTCTTTTTTTTTTTTTTTACATTACCTTCCATGGGATTTGACACTTTTTCCATATTGAGTAAGCATCCCAGAAACCCCACAGCCACCAAGACAAATACCATCACACAGTTTCACTTTCACAAAGGGGAAAGGCTTACAGAGAGGGACGGAAGGGTGCAGGGGGCAATAAGGTGTTCAACAGCATCGACAACCTCAGAACAGAAGGAAGCTCCTCTCAGTCTGCAGCACGTTGCGTACATACATATCACTCATATATCATTAGCATAATATGGCATAGAAAAGCATCCAAGCTGACAGAGCGTTGAAGGAGTATAAGTGTGTTTTAGTGTGTGTAAATCGAGGAGGCATGGGACACGGCGAGGATGCCAGCATTGACAGCTGGTATTTAATATCCAAGTCAATTCTTCAGGCATGGGTGCTGCATCACAGCAACGGCTGTCTGATGTGTGTGTGTGTGTGTGTCTGGCAAGGGCTACTTCTGGGGACACATTTCAGACTAAAGACCAGTTAATTGGGGACGGCTTGTCCAAACGGGGACAAAAGCTGTGTCCCCAAGTGTGAAAAAGCTGATTTTTGGATCAGCGCTTAACATTAGGGTTAGGGTAAGTCTGCAGGACATGAATGTCCCCAAAGTGATCGAAGTAGCTGTGTGTGTGTGTGTGTGTGTGTGTGTGTGTGTGTGTGTGTGTGTGTGTGTGTGTGTGTGTTTCTACAGTATTCTGTGGTGTGCTTTGGACTCTAATAGATTCTTTTCAGCAGCAAAGGACTCTGGATTCCACACAACTCAGTACAGGATCATGTAGAAATGGTGCAGCACTGTCACAGAATAATTATAAAAACGTGTGTGTGTGTGTGTGTGTGTGTGTGTGTGTGTGTGTGTGTGTGTGTGTGTGTGTGTGTGCAGGCGCAAAGCTGTACTAAATAGCACCAGGTCAGGAACAGGTTGCCAATGGCAACCTCCAATCTGACAAGCGTTGCCATGACAAACAAAAAGCAGAACCCTGTGAGAGCGGAGGGGTCTGTCTCCACGGCAACAGCCAGAAACAACAAATGAGCCACGGAGGGAGGGAGGGGGGAGAAGAATGAAAGACAGATAGAGACGAACTGAGAGGAAGGAGTGACACAGAAAACACAAGAATACAAGAAGCATACTATTCCTCTCACAAGAGCCACACTGTACTGAGGACTACACCTCCTTTGCTTCACCCACATGCTCTTTAGTGTGGTGTTAGTGAGTAACAGAGTGTAGACTGTGTCAATGACAATGGAGGGAAGCTCAAATAAGTATAAATACAATGTTTATGTCTCACCTTTGAATGCTTTAGAGACATGTTTTGGATTCTTTAAATATATCCCATTGGTAATGCTGACAGCCTTTGCCTTCTCTAGGCCTGCTGCTAGATCAGAGGGGAGGGGGCCTGAAAAACTGGGGTTGAAAGCACAAACACAGAGGTGGTGTAAGTTTCAATATCTACATTATGTATGCTTGTGAATGTATTTATATGTGTGAGCGAGTCAGGGGCCATTTCTAGTTCAAATGAAGCTCAAATGACTTCATCAAATGACAAACTAAAGACTTGTGACACCGTTTAACGTGTCCAATTATTCACTAAAGCTAAAGCTATCTCTCAAGTGTTGCAGCAATTAGGTCTAAGAAGGAGAAGGTCTTCATCAGACTAGAAGAACTTAAGACCAGTCTAAAGCTAGTCTTCATCTACATGTATGTAGCTGGACCCTGGTTGCGTCCATGTCAGTCTGAGCTTGTTGCTCAGTGTTGAGCCACGGAGAAGAACTGGTTGCCAAGACCACGTTGACATAAGAACACAGGAAATCAGTTGCTTGGCCTAATGAAAACCAGATCATGCAAAAAAAGAAGAAGAAGAAAAAAAGAAACATATGAGCGCTCAGCACGGCCCGGAGCGACGTCACGTTCACAACAGTAAGGTGTGCTGTACAGGAGCCTGCTGTGCGTGTCCCATCCCTCACACATCAACACTGCACACTAGTCAGAAGTACATTAGCTCATGTCTACTTTCAAGCGTAAATCAATAGTGCTCAGCCCTTAGGCACCTAGTTACAGAATGACACTAAAAAGCAGTTTGACAACAAGTTAAAAACTCTAAAACATTAGAACATTTCAAGATATCGAGCATTTTTCGTCTTTACAGGGGCTCTACCAACAGAATAGGCCCCGTGAAAGCACAAAATCTGGCACCTTTGAATCGGTTAATCCTGGCTATTTTACATCTTTTTATCTTACATCCTTCTCTTACCTCAATAAGAATAACAAAACAAGAAAAATCAAACTATCAGTACAACTTCTGTGGGTTCAGGCACATAAAGAGTAGAACAGAAAGAGGGATTTTGATGAGTATAAAACAGTCACATCTGGAGGAGGAGGAGGAGAAACATTCTGTATGTGAATGCACTGGTTGGTGATGGACGGTTGGACAGCTGTCAATCAAAAATTTGGACCTTTATGATTCACTGGAATGCAAACAAGCTGGAAAAATTGTAGCTGCATAGTGAATGGCACCTTCCGTGCACTACTTAAAGTTCTCTAAAAGGACGGCATTGAGAAACAATAAGGCAAGGAAAGGTTGAGGTTGAAGCGACAGCGAATACAACTTTCTCTCCCCTCTCTAAATCTTTCCTTCAATTCTCACACTGAACGACGCTCTAGTGCTCAGAGATGAGGCATAAAGCTCTACTTACTACCTGCCAAGGTTCCTCCTGCTTCACAAGAATCACAAGCTGTAAGGCAGCTGCCAAATATGGAATACGTTTTTTCACTCATGCACCTGAGCAAAGCCACAGGTGGGAAAACATGAGGTGAAAGCCAGTGCAGGAAGAGTTAATAACCCTAATACAAGATCAATTTTTCAAATCTTAAGGCTGTCCTCATTGTGAATAATCAGTTGGATATCGATAGTGCTGGACAGTGAAGCAATTGAAATGCAACATAATATAAATCACAGATAATCAACAGCTTGAAGGACGCGTTAGATTCTTGTCTGCTAAATAAAGTGTAAGACTGTTCAATTTCACGCAACCTACTATTTGGCCTATCTAAGGAAAGCAAGAAAAACAGTACTGGTTTTGTACCATTTAAACTACTCCCAGAAATGAAAAGAAAGAATGAAAATACAACGGTCATCCTGCATGAAAATGATTCTCTTTTCTTAACTGCTTCAATTCAGTTTAGCCTCGCTTGATCCCTCAATTAAAACAATAATAAACAAACAAATATCAAAAGGATACATGGCAGGGAGAAAGTACGGTATAAAAAAACTAAACAATGTCGTCAAAAGTGCTCAAATAAAGAGTGTTTTCATTTTTTTCATTTTTTTTCTTTTTTCATCATATGAGGCAGACCTTTTTTTATGGTTTTTGTTTCTGACTGTGTCCTCTAGGATCAGGGTTTGGGGAGGAGGAGAGTGGGTATGTGAAACGCAGCGAAGGAGGAGGTGAAAGATCGAGGCTGACGGACAGCCCAGTCAGGTGCTGTGGAGGGTTCTGCTCCCGATGTCGTGACGTGGTTTCCTGACCCCTCAGCTCCTGTTGGCCGTCCCTCCTCAGATCCTCTTGTCCTCCTCGGCAGCCACGGCCGGAGCTCTAACCCAGGCTGGTGATGTTGGCCCTGCCACCTGGTGGCGCCACGATGCGCTGGGTGTTCCGGCGGGGAACGTTGTCGTCAATCTGAGCGCCTGTGAGATCAAGAGGAGAGCTGGTTATTCAAGGTTGTGTTTATATTCTGCTAAAATGCAAAGATAACAGTTTATTGGGGGTCATTTTTATTATTTTTCCAACTGGGGATTTTCCTGTTGGGCCTGTCAACTGTACCAGAGGAGAAAAAATATTTTGCTGTTGCAATCAAAGGCGGTAACAGATGCTTGTTAGCTTGCTTGTGACCCAAATTAGCCGAGCGCACGGTTGCACAACATATCATGATCTCACCACAAAACCAATTAACTGAAAGTCAGTGTATGAAACAGCCTTAGCTAAAACAATAGCTTCCTCCATTGTGGACCACAGCAGCCTGCAAGGCAACAGTCATGTGAAACACGAAGGCTAACTTTCAGAATTCTTGTTAGCTTATCTACCGTACTGTAAGAAAATACTCTGCTAGTCTATCTTTTTAGTCTATTTTCTACCATTTTTTTTTTTTTTTTTCCAAAGCAATAACTGTTCACCATGTGGGGCCTGGGGAGAGAGAGACTAATGGACTTGTGCAGTGGGCTGCACAAACCAAAAAGTTTTTTGGAGTATACGCCGTGTGAGCAGCTTTCATTGTAGTGAATTGATGCCATCTTGGAGTCCAGCACGCATGTCGTCGCCGGCACAGTGGCATAAAAACTGTTTGTGGTCGGCAATATGAGTTCAGTTGTCAAAGTTGGATGGATTTCACATTACTATGCCATGAGAGAGTCTGTTTGTTTTCACCGACTCTGCTCAAATGAATTGAATTTGGTCCACACTTTTACTAACTGATGCTGCCGTGACCAGGCCCTTTGACCAGTTTCATGAATGCTGCTCTTTATGGTGACCTGAGCATAGCTTAACTCAATTCATGGATGTTTAAGGTATCAAGCAGCAGCATTATTCAAGAGTAGAGAAATACACCTTCTCCAATTATATTATAATTGTATCTATAGATGAGTAAAAATGTATTTCTCTACTTTTGAGAGGACCTGCAACTTGATTCCATAACTTATTTCATTAAACAATGAAAATAAATGCTCACTGTTCAGAAGACATTCATACTGAAATGAATAGGCCTCAATGAGTTTGCTTGATTTTGGGTATACGTAATAGAAAATAGAGACATTCCTTCAATGTGTTGTCAGAATAAAGTCAGAAAAGATTAGCAACAAAGAAACAATGTTGTCTGCACTGACCCGATAGGCTGAATCCAGACTGATGCAGGTTACGGACGGGCTGGTTGGGCTGCTTGGCAGGTGAGGTCTTGGCAGAGGATGCAGGAGTCATGGCTTTAGGTGTGACCGACACCTCGCAGACTGGACCATCGTACAGCCCTCTGGGTACACCCCTCAGCTCAGCCAGCTGCAGTTGAAGGAAGCAGACAGAACAGTCACTGCAGCGAAAAGGAACCAGGAAATGTTCCATCCTCTAAGAGGGTTGCAGGCACGTCCTGGGTCAGTCTATAACAAGCTGCGTCACCCCTCCAGTTTCCACAAAACAATCATCAGTCATTATAAAAATTGCTAAAATGTATGTCTGTCTGTCTGCCCCTCCCTCCAACAACAACCACAGCCTCAAGAGACAAGGTTTGAAAAGCAGCACTGTACCCTGCTGCGAGCTTTTATCCTCTTGTAGACGTAGTCAGGGAAAGGTTTTCGGGCAACATAGCGTCCCGAGCCCTCGGTGGTGTGAAGGTTCCCTTCCTCCAAGACGATCTTGCCCTGGCTGATCACCACCAGAGGTCCGCCACGCACCTCCGTTCCTTCAAAGATATTGTATTCCACAGTCTGTAGAGGTGAGCAATGATGGGGAAGTACAAGAAAGAAAGTATGAACATCTGTAAATAATGTTTCAAGTCAAACATCCACAAATGCATACAAAAACAAATGCACATAACTAACTATATAGATCTATAGATCTATAATCATCATGGGTGGCTGCGCTGCTGGATAAGAGCAATGAGTTGGAAAAGGAGGGCAACACAGTACAGCAGTGTTCTGAATACTCTCATAGACTGCCTAAATTATGGATGTTACACAGGCCAAAATGCTCTCATTCTGCCTTTTTAGTCCCAAAGGGGTGCTGCTTAAGAGAGGCTTACTCCTGAAGTTACTGGCGTATCTCAACATGTGAACAGCTCTGCTCTTACAAGCTAAGTGAGCTGTCATTCTTGGTTGTAACCCCTCATTATGTGTTGTTATTATGAGGATCTAAAGACTTCCTCTGTTTTGTATTGTTATGATGTTTTTGTAAACTATTAATATTCTACTATTACTAGTGCTATTCTACAAATAACCTTGGTTATCCTGAAGCAGATAACGTGGAATACATCCATACTTGAAGCAAATAAGAGACTTTGAGAATCAAACCAACAGCAGCACTTCTTGGCTTCTTTGCACATTTTGCAATGTTATCCATGACATGGTGCTATGGATGTGGCATGTGTTTAAGACAGAAGTGATTTTCAGGGGTTTTTTTGGATTTGAGGCAGGCTGACGGTCGGACAGCCGACAGCTGAGCTGCTGTGATGGTTTATTACAGCTGCTCGTTTCTCATAACACAAACGCAGATATAATAAATCAACCCAATAATACCTTCAAAGCAGTGTTGCAATGATTCACCTTCTCCTGCTGTTATAAGGTTTATGTAACCTCCCTGCAGCACATGCTGTATCTGGGAATGTTGCTGCTTTAGTTCACAGATTTATGAAAATCCCACTCAGGCTTTATCTGAAAAATTGCCAGAGTGACGCTGATGGACTTCCAGTTTGTGGTCACACATCATGCCACCATGTGAAATTGCCATAGTGTTTATGGATTAAAGCACACTTGTGAAAGGAGCTTAACTGATTTAACTTGAGTTAAAAGCGTTCCCTCTGGCTTCTAATGCTAATAAAGAAAGCAAAGCTAATCGTTGAGGAGTACCAGCTGATGTGGCACAGAGGCCTCAGTTGTAAGGCCAGAGGAGGAAGCGGGGGTCGTATGGGTGGTGCGGGTGTTTGGGTGTGTGTGTGTGTGTGTGTGTGTGTGTGTGTGTGTGTGTGTGTGGAGGGTGGAGAGGTTGCTGTGTGACGAATTTGGAAGCTGGATGACTGCTCTCTCCTAAAAGCTACCGGAGCTAAGTCTGAGGTCATGGCAATCTGGTGGACTCTGAGAGCTTGAAATGAGATCACCATTAGGCCTATACTGTGACACACACACACACACACACACACACACACACACACACACTCACTCACACTCTAAATGAGTAGTTTCTCCCATGAGCACAAGCTGGTCATTTTCTGACTAAGCGGAATAAAAAGAAACCAAAGAACATGACGAGCTTAAGCAAACAGATTCCAAGAACATATATGGCAATAGACTGTATTTCTTTCACTTACACACACACTCACAAACACACAGACACACACACACACACACACACACACACACACACACACACACACACACACACACAGCAATCTGCCTGCTAACAATCAGAAACGATGTGTTCCAGTTCTCTGGCAGATTTTAAGGATGACATCACTCCCCTGACGCTGTGTGAGGCCCACACCCTGTTCAACAGTCAGAGTCAAACAGCAGAAAGTAGACTAATAAACTAGTTGCTCTGGCTGTTATCAATTACAATAACTGCATTCTTATTATGAATCATTACCACACAATAGATGCTTTTTGTATGAATCTCAGATGTACTTAATTCCAAATAATGTTGCCTTTGTGGCTTCTATGTTTACATTACATAGGAAAAGAATGTGGACACCCCTGCTCACATACGTTTTGTGTCTCATGGTCTGGGGCTGTTATTCATCGTGTCTCTTAGTTTCAATGGAGGGAAGTCTTGATGGCACACACGATGTCTGTAATGGAGTTCTTAAAAATTTATTTCCTTGAAATAAGTGGAACACCAGTAGAGATTTCATCCCATTCCTAATGTAAATCAACTTTTTTCCAGAATTCTATAAAATTAAGCTGCATTTTTTTGCTGATTTTTGCTACTACCTCTTTGTTACCTCTTCCAAGACAGCGATTTCTAGGAAGGCCTTGTTAAAAGATTAGCAGTTTCTAATTATTAAATTGTTTCACTTATTACATAAAAAATTTAATTCTTAGAGCTATTACTGTTTGCATTCACAACACTAGTAACCTGAGGGACATAGAGAGGACAGTTGGACTGATTGGTCACAGAGCAATTTACGGCTTCTGCCTCCACCTGGAGAAGTTTGCAATCACATAGAAAGGATACACCTAGTAACTTTAACATTTGACATAGAGAGGCCTCACTCTTATGGCGTGAAGTTCATACCGAGTTGTGGCTCTTGGCAGAGATAATCTTCGTTAGGTCTGGGTCCCACAGCACCAGGTCAGCGTCTGAACCCACGGCGATACGACCCTTGCGGGGGTACAGGTTGAAGATCTTGGCAGCATTGGTGCTGGTCACTGCCACAAACTGGTTTTCGTCCATCTTTCCCGTCACCTGAAATGAATCAGAGCTGAGAGTGAGAACAGTACAAGGGGAACTGTCCTAGGAGGACTGACATTCATGGAGGGACAAGCCCCTTCACGGCATGTACCACCACCAGATAAAAGTGGCTGAAAGACAGCACAGAAGCACTAATCGTGGCTGCACAAGAACAGGCCCTCAGTACAAGATCAATAGAAGCAGGGGTCTACCACACCAGGCAGGACCCCAGGTGCAGGCAGTGCAAAGGTGCTCCTGAAACAGTTCAGCACATAGTAGCAGAGTGTAAGATGCTTGCAGGAAAGCCTACATGGAACACCATAACCAAGAGGCAGGCATAGTGTACAGGAACATCTGTAATGAGTGGGACCTGAAAGGCCCAAGGTTGAAATGGGGGACAACTCCTAAAGTGGTGGAGAATGACTGAGCCAAGTTCCTGGAGGACCTCCAGATCCAGAATGACAAGATGGTGGTGGCTAACCAACCAGTCATCGTACTACTACCAGAAGGTAGTAGTGATAGAAGTAGCGATCACAAGCAACAGCAACATCAAGAAGAAGGAACACAATGGGCTGAAAGAGGAGCTAGAGAAGATGTAGGGAGTAAAGGCAACAGTGAGACCAGTGGTAATCGGAGCACTGGGGGCAGTGACCCACAAACTGGGAGAGAGGCTTCAACAGATTCCGGGAACAACATCTGAGGTCGCTGTCCAGAGGAGCGCTGTCCTAGGAACAGCTAAGATACTGCGCAGAACCCTCAAACTCCCTAAGCTTCTGGTAGAGGGCTTGAGGAGGTCGGTGAGAGGGTTTTTTTTCTTAATTTATATAAATATAAGAGAATATACGCACCACACACTTGTCCCAGATGATAGACATCCTTTCCTCAGTGCCGTTGACACCTTCAGGAATCAAGCTGAAGTCGTCTTTGCCCACAGCACGCTGGGCAGTGTTGAAGGGACAATGTGCACTTCCTGTCACCTGCAGGTCACCACTTGACCACAGATGGTCAAGGTACAGAAAGAGGACAGAAGGGACATTGTGTTCATTGTACAGAAAACGAAGTTGTAACAGTCCAACATTTCACTGTATGTCCAGTTTCAATGATTGGCTCATCCTCTTACCAGGACAGCAGGGAGGTGAGATAGTCTGGTGTGGTTGGGTCGGGGCTCAGGGGAGGGGAGGTGACGTAGGCAGCTGCTTTGGCCCAGTTCTTGCTCCAATAGTGAGAGCCGTCTGTTCCCAGGCTCGCAGTGATTGGCTCTCCGTAGACCACAGTGCCTGAAAGTCCAGTCCCATTATAACACCAGACACTACGCTCCTGGAGTTTGTTTCATGTGTGTCATGTGGACTGTTGCAATGTGTGGAACCGTGCACTCAAAGTAATTCCAAGTAAGTAGTCTAAAACCTGAATATAATTGTGCAAATTTAGTATTTATGTCAATGTTAGTGGAGTAGACAAACTCTATTTTGAGTCTCACCCTTCTTCCTGGCCTGAGCGATGACATCAGCAGCGCTCTTGCTCATCACCTTGGTGACATAGAGAGGACAGTTGGTCTGATTGGCCACAGTCACAGAGCGGTTTACGGCTTCTGCCTCCACCTGGAGAAGAGAGAGGTTTTCATGTGAGTGACTGAGGCGGGAAAACAGAAAGTGGAGGGATGACATTAGTTTGACCTTTTGCCTTTGTCCACAGTCACTGAGAATCACTACTTCATGCTCTTCTTACACCATTCCCCTGTTCATCCATCAATATTACCTTCCTGTTCTGTCAGTACTATTTCCAAAAAATCAGACTTTTCAAAATTCATATGATCACACGAAGAGTTAAAACTTGGGGTACGGGTTGAAAATCATAGGTCTGATAAATTATAGCCGATAAAATAAGTTAAAGTGAGCTGAAAATGAGGGAACAACTTAAATACAGTCCTTTATATTCTTTATTGTTAGACTCTATATTCTTAACAGAGTAGGTGTATACTGACAACAGATACTAATTCTGGGCAGCATATGTGCTTATTTGCTTTCTTGCCAAGAATTAAATGAGAAAATTAATATCACTCATCTGTGTAGTTAGCTTAGCATTAAGACAGGAAACAGTGGGAAACACATTGGTTTTTGTAGTACAAATTCATTCATTCATCTTCTATAACCCCGATTATCCCCTTTCGGGGTTGGGGGGGGGCTGGAGCCTATCCCAGCTGTCAACGGGCAAGCCGGTCGCCAGCCGACTGCAGGGCAACACACATACAACCATTCACTCTCACAATTTAGAGTCACCAATGTGCCCGGAGAGAACATGCAAACTTCGTACAGAAAGGCCCCGCCCGACCCGGGGATCAAACCGGTGACCTTCTTGCTGTGAGGCACACGCACTACCTGCTGCGCCACCGTGCCGCCAAAGCATTATATAAGGTGTCAACTATTGAGCTTTCGGGGTCCTGGCAGGTGGATTTTTGTAAACTTAAGACAGAGCCAGACGAGCTCTTCCCCCCTGATTCCAGTCTTTGTGCTAAGCTAAGCTAGTGGCTGTAGGTTCATATTTACTGTGCAGACAAGTGAGGGTCAATCTTCTCTCGGCAAGGAAGCCAAGAAGGATATTTCCCAAAATGTTAAACTGGTGTATTTATTTCCTGAAAATCTGTTTTCTACCCATAGCAACAAAAATAAAGTAAAACACTTAAGAGGACCTTGGCAACTTATTTCTAAAAAAGAGATGGCAGGATTGTGACGAACATTAACAAAATGTTCCAAGAAGAAAGCACTGTGGATTTTTCATTTTGTCTGTGATTCCTTTTGGATCATACTTCCTTTGTTGTGTTTTTTTTTTTTTTTTTTAGCAAAAAAACAATCCAATACAGTCGAGATTTGATTACTGGAGCAGGAGAACTCATATTCATCATTATGATAAGCATGCTGCGGGGGACAGGGGATCATTCCCCTCGGTATATGAAAAATTTGCATCCTCTGAATATTTGAAATAAGTCCAGTGCTCAAATGCCTCCAAAGGCTAAAAAGAAAGCTAATTTTCTCAGCTCAATATTCAGTTTTGCCACATCTGGATGTTCATGAGTAACAACAATGATTCTTGTAAAGTAAAATGTCCTCTTCTCTGTAATGACTCTGAAAAATTCCCATTAGACATGTGAAGGTGAGTTTGCAAAGGATGCTAAAGTATTTTCCAAGGCAGTGAGACACCCACGGCCTCGCAGTAAAACTGTCAAACAACATAACATCAACAGCTGCGAAGGCTGGAAAGGTCAAATCCTCTTTGCAGGAAAAGGACTTGCAAAAACAACACAGAGATGAAGTGTTTGCTCACTTCCCAAAGTCAAACCAGAAGTCTGTCTTACTGTACCTCCTCAGGACGGCTCAACACGTGTCCCTCGGGCCCAGTGATCCCCTGCTCCAGGATCCTGCGCTGCTCCTAAATACACACCATCAAGCACAAAAACACACACAAACAAACCAGTGGAAATGTGAGATGTTGATTCATGTGCATGCATATTTGCCTTGAAATGCTCGAAGCTTAGAGCTTTATTTAAGTTTTGATTCCAATTTTAAGGCCAACATCTATCAGAAAATCATATCTATTTATGTCAGAATCCAGCTCTCATGGAGTGAACCATCGTACCTCAGCGACAATGTCTCCGTTCTCAGCGTGCACCTGGGCGATGGCTCCCAGATCGCGGATCACACTGAACACCTCGTACACCTACAGCAAACAGGACGACACAGTGATGTTATGTGATGTGCAATGAAACATTTTCCACTCAGCAGAGATGATGAATTCTGGTCTTTACTGCGTGTCCACCACACAGTTTTCCTTTGATTTCTGACATGTCATGTATCAGTGATGTACCGTTAGGCTAAATAAAGGCCAATATTTAGCCTAGCTAAGATTGCAGATGACATCAGAGTATGATTCTTCACGGTTTCAACACTTTTTCTGAAGAAAAATACAGAATATCTTACATTAGTCTTCCCTTGGCTCTGCACTTGCAGTTTAGTGCTAATTAACAAATGTTAGCATGCTAACAGACAAAACTAAGACAGCGAACAAGGTGAGCATCACACCTGCTTAACATCAGCATGTTAGCATTTAGCTCAAAGCTTCTCTACAGCCTCAGAGAGACAGTGGTTATGATAAAAGTTATTGCAACACTGTCCAGGAGGAAATCATTTGTTGTGCTCATAATTTCCATTAATAATAGATTTTAAAATGTCATTAATCTTGTCATTAAAGTTTTTTCAGGTGAAACCAGGGAAGGTTTGGCACAAATTAGCCTAAAGGTAATCACTTATGAATAAAAATATGTTCTTTTTCCACTATCAGTATATAATAATGGACACTACAGACACATTCAGACCTTCTGTATATAAGCTAACTCTCTAAATACACTGACAAGTTGATGTACAATCACCCAGACAATAATCATAACCTCACTGACTGAATATTTTTGTGCAATGAAACAGGGAGGCTGATTTTCACACAGTATGGGAGGCTCCCACACTCCGATTGTTTATTAAGGAACACGGCAGCTTCGCAGACTGAAGGAGAACCGGAGTGTTGAATGAGTCATCACCGCCCGGCTGCCAAACATGCAACAATAAAGAGCCATCAAAGTTTGACATGGGAGAGAAAATGATAAACCCTGGCTGCACCGGGCTGCGAGCATTCCTCACACAGGTGCAAAGACCAGCACTGCTCTGTTTGAAAACAGCTTTCAAGCAGGATTAATTATTCGAACCATGAGTCAGACAGACACTTGTGGCTTTCATTACGTGTTCAGTCTCCCAAGAGAAACACACGGCTAATCAGCGCAAAACGACGCGTCGCCAAGACAAACACGCTCTCAGTGTGCGATGAGAAAATCAAGGCTGTGATACAGTATGGCTTCCATGATACTGTAGGCTACCAATCTCTAGTTATTGCTTAATGCCACTGAACAGATATGTTGCCAGAAATAACAGATTCAAGCATAGTGCTGAACATCTTGGCAGACTGAAATACATAAACTAAGTTATTTTTGTTGCTCCTTTTGCTGAGTTCTCTGTCTGGATGAAGGCAACAAGTTATGATTCAGTTCTTATTCTGGCTAATCCCACTATTTCCTCTACAGCAAACCGCATCATCCTCGCCTGTGGATTCATTTGAGTGCTGTCAGGTCTCATATGTCGCGTAACACTGATGACCATTAGGCTGACTGCAATTTGTACAGATCCCATTTGGATTTATGTGCAGCAGCAAGCTTCGTGTCGAAGGATAATTCCAGTTTAATTAGATTTAGTGTAGGAGAAGCTGCATCTGGCCCGTCAGTCATTGTTAACAGCAGAATGCAGTGCCGCGATACGCCGAGCTCCCTCCAGGTGGCAGCCAAATTGAGAAAGGAGAACGTAAGAGATCATATTTCTTTTTTCATTTGATTTGATTTTGACCAAATAGCATTTACCTTCTCTAACAATGCTGTCTTCTGTGTGTCGGTAACGCATGGCTTGACAAAGAATGAAGTGAGAGGAGAAGAGAAGAAGGCCCACCTGAGCATCAGTAAGCTGGAAAATGTCCTTATAAGCCAGGTAGACGAGGAAGGAGTTGACACCTGGAAATGCAAGATGGTACAGCGTGAAAGCCGCAAGGGAACGGGAGAGAAACAGGAAAAAAGGATGGTGAACAGACAACAGACAAACTGTAAAATACATTCAGATTACTACAAGTAAGATGTGGTAAAACAAAGATCTGGAAACACTGTTTGAAAGCTCTACAGAGACGAAGTGGGGCTGCAACAGTGAAGCATTCAGTCCGCAATAACTAAGATCTCTAAAGTGCTATTAGTATTGTTGGGTGTCGTGAACATTGCAGCTTCTGGGGACAACTAGCAGAGCTCATAGTCGTGTTCCCTCTGTCTGTGCAGTTTACTGTCATCAGGTTACTTGCCTGGGAGTTGCAATCTTTGGAAACTTTACCTACCAAAGTTGCTTTTAGCAACTTGAAATATTCTTTCACAGCACCTAACCTGAATAAATAGAAAAGACACTATGCTGCCTCACACTCTGTTGTCATTTCTGGTCGTGCTGCTTCTGACCTGACGTCTAAACCAGCTTAAGATAACGTGTTAATTGAGGCTAATAGGTGTGTATGTATAATTCCAGCTTGAAGTTTGGAAGAATAAATGCAAATGGACTTCATTTCAAAGCTGCACTCCACAGGTCAGGTGTGGAAATGAGAGGAGAGCACATTCAGGTGAAAAAGCTGGTGTTAAGGAATGAAAGACTCTTTATAACTTAGCACTGTGCCAAGTGTTTAATCTTTGGTGGTTTTACTTTATTTATATTTTCTTCATTTAGGATAGTTTTATATTTTTTCATATCCAATGTTCTTAAGAATTAAAAGTTCATTGCTCTCTGAAGAGGTGTATTTGCATCATTATGCTGTTCTATTATCATCATATCAGTGGCATAAAATGGCAATAACGCTGTTAATTACAGTCATTTCTGGGACATTGTATCGTGACAGGCCTACATGCTCGTACCATGATCCTTCACGAGTGTCTCCATCTCCTCCTGGATGCCCTTGTGCCACTCGGTGATGTCGATGTGCAGCGAGTAGTCGCAGCAGGACTTGCTGTCGGCCCACTCGCGCCACTGCTCGAAGGACGAGATGAGGCTGAGGCCAGGCTCGGGGACCACGTGGTCAACTGGACACACACACACACACACATACACACACAGACTGTCAGACACAAACACACTGACTGAGAACGACTGGAGCTCACATGTGGCAGCCAAACAGATTTGTCTGAAGTGACCACTTCTGGAGCATATTGATCTTTGAAAGGTACCAGATGCACGAATCCTGCCTCTATACAAACCATTATCTGCTCATGGTCTCCACCACACAGAGGCAAACTGAAGCGTATATGCTGTCAAGATGTTATTCAGACAAGATGTTTTCAGACCAGTATGGGTGAACATAATGGCCCACATGCACTGATGTGGAGGACGCAGCAAATCCAGGGGTCCTTCAGTGCGGTCAGGAGAAAATGTGCATCACATCAGGGCTGGAAATCATTTTTCTTTCTGTTCATTGCAGGAAATTCTTTCAAACAATTGATTTAACATTATTATTCTGTAAAATGTTAGATTCCCCAGAGCTCAACATGACGTCTTCATATTGCTTATTTTGTCCAATCAGCAGTCAGGAGCTCAAAGATTCTCACTAATAAATTAGCATATTTGTGAAGCTGAAACCAGGAAATCCATTTCTGCTTGACTTACAGTTTTCACAACCATTTCATGTTGTAATATACGTGGTCAGAAGGGCTCCTAAATACCTCAGAGTAAACTTCAGTGATCAGTGACCCATCAGTGAGTCTGTGTTCAGACTGGCAGCCCACATCTGATTTCTGCCATATCTAGACTGGATCCGGATCGGTTTCTGACCACATGGAACATGCACTTTAATCCAAAGCAGATCTGAAACCCATTCATCTCAGGTTCCAAATCTGTTTCAAATACAAATTCTATTGGTTTATGCCTCTGTCTGGCCTCACGAAATTACATTTCAGACTCTCTCTGTCACTTTCCATTTTTGGTGCTATCACATCTGTGCACTCATGATGTGCACTCCCACTGACATTCCACATTCCATTACACTTAACGTCCCGGTTGCAGACCTGTGTGACCCTGCAGCAGTCAGCGTTTATCCCGGGGTGACGACGACACACAAGTCGTCTGGGAGTGTTAGCTCTGCTGTGAGAGGGAGGAGAGTTCAGCTGCTGAGGGTCAGTGTTAGAGAGGAGCTTCATTTAGCTCTGTTTTCTTTTTACACCTCATGTTATCTTTACTCCACTGTATCCCTTTTGAATAACACACATATGAAATAAAGCTGGTGCTAGGTCTGAGGACTGAGAATATACATACAATATATCAATATACATATGCACACAAATCTAGAAACAAATCTTCAGTTTCACCAAATCTCTTAAATAACTGAATCTGGGTATTTTACCAGCTTGAAACTGGATCCAAAACAGATCTGACAATCAGAACCCAACCCTCACAATTATAGCATAAAACAGCAGCAAGACAGCAAAAACACAGCATGGAACATGAACTGAAAGTAGCAGAAGAGAGAAAAACACCACAAACACATCACCGATCAATACGCTAAGATGCTAAGTTGTACGCTAACGCTGATATAATTTAAGGTTGTTGACCTTACCGGCATGACTTTGGACTGTAAGAGGAAGCCTAAACAAACTCAGGGAGAATAAGTTGACCACACACAGCAAAACCAGGTCTGTGATTTACCTGAAACATGATGCAAATGAAAAAAGAACTGCGAGAACAAGAAGCGTCCATACGCTTTGTGTAAACTAACAGCGCCAAATCTGCAGTGTCTGTGCGTCCAGAGGGAAAGCAAAGTGACTTCTGGCTCACAGTCTTCAGCAGATGGATGGTTTTATATCTTGGCTCGGTCGTGAACAGGCCTGGCACCCTTGCTGCTCTCATCAAGATATTTTCAATTAAAGCCAATCAGTGAATGACGAGTCACAGCAGGGGGAAGACACACTGCAACACCGGCTCTGATTCGCTTACAGATAGGACGCCGCGGACTGAGGAATGACTTACTGATCATGGTGGTGCCTCCGGCCAGCGCCGCTTTGGTGCCCTGGTAGAAGTCGTCGGCAGACGTCATACCTCGATCGGGCATCTGGAAACGGGTGTGCACATCGATGCCGCCTGGCATCAACATGCGGCCGTGAGCGTCGATGGTTTTCACCCCGCCGGGCACAATGAGATTTTCCCCAATTTGTCTGAAGAGAAGAATTTGACACATTACAAAACAATTGTATTTTTTTTGTCTGATGTTGCTCTGGCTGCCAGGTGGATTGTGAACTATATAAAGGCTTGCTGTAATAAGCTCTTCAGTCTACACCTTTTCAGCCTGTAGACTCTCTGCCTGCTGTGTCACTGGGTTGGTCTGTTTGCGGTGTTTTGTTTGAAGTAATTACCTACAGTGTTGAGAGGTTTATTCTTCCCTCAGTAGGGAACAAACATCTCAAAACATCTCACCTCAGGGTCCATTTATTAAGCCAACATGGATGAGAACGCCCTTAAAGCGCTCCGAAAAATGGAAAGTTAAACATCTACGCTCCCGTGACAGCTGGGCAAACTCCAGCTGCTGAAGATGAGCGTGTGACACCATCGAAAGCTCCAGAACGGATACTAAAGAGACCTTGGCGTGAGATTGTTTTCCCCATTCTGAAATAAACTCCAGTTTCAATGTTGTGTGTACAGACAGCCTATTCCAGTTTAACTATTACCCCTTTTTTGTACTTTTTCTGATTGTGCTGTGATAAAAAAGAGAGAGGGAATCCATCAGCAGCTTGAAGAGGAACCAACACACTCACTTGATGACTCCATCCTCCATGTAGATGTCAGCACAGAAGGACTGGTCATCGTTCACGATCTTCCCTCCTTTGATCAGGAGACGGTCACTCTGGAAAGCAATAAAGAAGATTAGTCGCCGCACATTTATCTGCATTTAACCACATCAAATGTCAGCTAAACTGTGGGAGCCAGACGCTGCACATCTCAACACGTGAAGAGCGCTCCGAGGTTTTATGGACGCCTATAAAAATACGCTTATGAGGGCGAGTATCCGATTTGGCTCGACTGGATGCAGGATTAAGTGTATTTGAAGAAAGACGTTTCGGGAAATGTCACATAAAAGCAACAAAAAATAAATACTCTGAAACGGCCGAGCGTACACAGCAGCCTCCGCTTGGCCTTTTTAGGATGCAGACTGATAAGGAACACATGGCTGTGCAATGTCTTTCAGCCGATACTGGCTTTCTTCATCTCCACACACACACACACACACACACACACACAGATATGTGTAAACACACTCTTAATACATGGATGGAGGTGAAACGGGTGATGACAGAGAGAGCAGAGAGCTGTGGTGTTGGGATCAGGACCAGGTTTGGGTGTGGATGTTTTAACAGTGACACTGATTAGAATGTGAGGCAGGGATAAGAGGAACAGATGGAGAGACTGATGGAAGGAAAGATGCAGAGATGCAGAGAGAGGACAGGGAGGACAAATCTGGGGTTGGATGTGAGGAGGGGTCTGGCATTTCAACAGTTTGTTCATAATATCAGTACAAATGACCTCAGTTTACCATTTTACTGTGTTAGGAAATAAATAAAATGGTAATAGAGTGAAATGAACCTTTCTTTTTTTACACACAATGACCCCATTAAACCAAAATGAATCAATGAATTTTTATTTGTTTTGGTGTTTTGTTCCCCATGATTACTGATGGTGTGGAGTCTTACACAACTGTTTGTTATATAAGCCTTTAGGACTTAATAACTGCTGCAATTAAGCTGTACAACTCTTCAGTTTAAGAATGTAAATGTGCATGGTGGCTGGGACGATTATATGGAACTAATGAATGTCTGGATGCAAAATAGTCTCAGACAGAAGAACAGACTGCTCTTGTTCAGAGAGGAGAGCAGCTTTCATCACTGCTCCTCTTTCTGCTGCTTCATTTCAGGCAGCAGTGCTGCTGGAACAACAAAATGAGGGGAAGTATTCACTGTAGCAACAATGAGGACAGGAGCCCGCCTCCAGACACACCCCTCTGTCCTCCTCATGTGGCCGAGCTGTCACAGCAACGACATGCGAGAGGACCAATCAGAGCACAGGCTGTGTAATCAATCATCCATGCCTGCTGTGCCACTTTTTTCTTCAGGGGGGGGAGGAGGAGCGGGGGTGTTCTGCCACCTCCACATCCTCCCACCCAGAGCCCCTCACCCCCCTGTACCTCCCTCGAGTCACCCTGGGTCATCTGTCCAAAAAGGGAGTGGCAGCTCTGGTCACAAGGACTCCGGCGTCCCCGGCTAACAAAGGCGGCTCTGTTCGAGCTGCTGCCCGGCCAGCAGCTCCGGCCCCAACAACTGCTGCTCTGCACAGGCTCCCAGTCGGAGCCCCACCCTGCACACAGGCACCGCGCTGCTCTGCAGAGCTCAGCTTTTTGAAATATTACTTCATGCTTTTGAAATGTTCTTCATCTTTCAGGACGCCTGCTAATCAGCTGAGTGGCCACAGATGTAGAATGAAATAAATCTTTGCATGCACAAGCAGGAGCAGGTGGAATTTCTTTATTCAGTACATGCTGCAAACTCTGCTTCATACAGTTTATACATGACGTGTGAGGTGTTCTTTGCTAAGTGTATTTAGTCACATGCATTTTTTGGTTTGGTCTTAACATTTTAGATAATCAATTAATCATCATCAAGCAGAAAGACATCATCTTAAAGGAGTATTCACTAACTTAGCACTGCACACCAACAACAGTGTCAGACTTGAGATGGATGCAGCAGATACTGTCTTTTTTATTCCACACCCTCATTTTCAGGGTCCAAACCCAGCTCCTACATTCCCCACAATGCAACATGACCACCAACAGTTCAGTCAGAGATTTGGGTGCTTTATGCCAGCAGTGAGCTGAAGAGGAGTGAGTTACAGAGCTTTTTCAAGCTTGGAGTCTTCAGACCCAAAGGAGATTGGCTCAATCTCATTCAATCCATCAATCTCCATGCAAAGCTCCTAATATTCGTTCTTGAAATAAATATGTACTATATTATTTTGAGAGCCAGTTTTTCTCAAATTTTGCCAACTGAGGTGTTCACTTTGTTTCACTCCTCGGTTGAGGCCTAGCTGTCTTATCTCATCTTTTTTGTTCTTACTACAGCTGCACAGTCACTCGACCAACACATGGAGGACATACATGTGTCATGAAGTCATATCCTCTTGTGTTGGCAGCCACACACTCACGGCTTTTCAATGAAGGGAGGAGGACACACTCAAACCCATGCATACACACGCTTGAGGCCTTCAGCTGACTGCATCAGGTCTGGAAAACACTTTGCAGTTGTCATCTGAAAGGTGTGGCGACGCTCTGACCGCACTGATGGAACTAATGCAAATAGATTATGTGGTAATCTTCGATCATTGTGCGGCAGACTGCTCCAGCCCAACACTGGCCTGTTCTCATCCCAACAACTGCTTTTGCACTACATCATGTGCCTCATGATGACTGTCATTATCACATTACATCCTGGAGTTCGCCAACAGACTTTGGTTCTCATGTCGACACTTTTCACATAGAAGCAGAGCTGCACGAGCCAAGGCCGAGACACAAAATGATCTATTCAGAAACAGCTCCACTTCTCCGCTTTGATCCATAAAGACGGGCTTGTTGTTGAAAACGTCCCACTGAAAAGGTGTCTCAAAGGGTTCGCTTCAGCTGCACAACACTGAAAAGATGCTAAATTAGCGGAACAATTACTTTCCCAGAATCCAGACTCTATAATTCTCTAATTGTTTTGGAGCTCAGGGGGGTTGGAGAAAGTGTCTGGTTGTGCTGGATCAGAGCCAAAAATGACAGTGACCTCTGCTTCATGGGAACCTCTCAGGGCTACACAAACAGGATGTGGACAGCACTGTTCCTAAACTGCTGTGTTTTCATTCCAGACTCCAACACTTAACCCCACTTATGGAAATAGCATTCCAGCAAAACATACCATCATGTCTAGCAAGAATGCAGCAACCTCTGAAGATATCTGTACGATGCTAAATCATTCATTGATTATTTTGTTGAAGGCGAAACTTTCGTGCTGCGTCGGTTTCCTCAGAGAAAACATCCTGGTTCTTCTAAAACGGAGGGAAGGCCCCACATGGGGGACGTAAAAGCTTTGCGAGGGGTGGCCTGCGTGAGCACGGGGAAGAATGCAGGACGGAAATAAAGCTGAATGAATCTCTGGGGGAACAATAAAAAGCAAGTGTGCTAAAGTGCTAGCAAGGCCAGCTAAATCCAAGTTACTCAGACAGGTGAGAAACAGATGGATCGGCAACAAAATCATTGTCATGTGAGCCATTTTTAATATAAAAACACTGATTATAGCAGCTTTAAACAAACACAGGCTCTAATGCTAAAGGCTTCTGGGTATGAAAGAAACTACAACTGATGATGGAGTCTGAGAATATCGATCATTTCTCTATTACAGCCAGTCAGATTGATCTGTTGTATCATATGACTCCTGTAGTTTATTGGAACATGTTGTGTATAAACAGAGCTGCAGCGACACACAGGTGAAAACTGAACGGCTCAACGGAGGAAAAGATGTTTCAAGGAATCAGGACAAAATTGGCTGTGGTGCAGCGAAAACCTCTGCCAGCGTTCGAGGTAACCCGGCAACGTCATGTGTTGTTGTCCAAATGGAAAAGATCCTGGGAACATTTGTGAAGTCAGGTGCAGAACGCTGCCAGGTCAGACATTCAGCGCTATGATTTATGCACGTTCTGGATTATTCAAAAAGCAGCCCGCTACCAAAAATCACCTCCATGCATGTTCAGACAACTGCCGTAAAGACGTTCGCCCACTATTTCTGTTTTATTTGGAACAGAACACTTTCTGACTGACTGGCAAAACAGGAATGAAACAAAGTCCCAGTCACATTTGTGTTAAACAAACTGGATACAAGAATATACCTGAGTGATGTGTGTGTGTGTGTGTGTGTGTGTGTGTGTGTGTGTGTGTGTGTGTGTGTGTGTGTGTTAAACAGGTATTGGGAGCTTTGGATTGATACAGTGTGATCTCCATGTATGTGCACACCCACAGTTGGAGGCTTCAGCTTTTCACACAAACTAGACTCATTCATTTCCCGTGCCTGCTGTGAACTCTCCCTGTCTCTAAAAATCCACTTAAAACTCCCCTTTGAGTATAAACTTTACTTCATAAACTTAATTAAACTTAATTTAGTTCACCTAAATTCTCTCTTCATCGATCACAAATCCACCTTAAAATCTTCTTTTGACTGAAAAGTTCACTGAAATTCTCTCTTTAACAAGTTGAAACATTCAGAAAAAATCGTCAATTCTGCCTCTCAATATGAAAATTCCAGTCTTGAATTTAAGAACGACCTTAAAATCTGTCTTTGACAATGTAAAATTCACATAAATTGGCTCTTCAGCTGAACTGATTCCTTCAGTTGCATGAAAAATCCCCTCACTGACCTCTCTCTGCAGCCTGTTTCAGAGTTTTCTCAACACTTCAGATTAATGAAAGTTCACCTTCAGTACACACACACAGACAAACACACACACTGTGCATTTTCTCCGACTTCTGGCTTTATGAATGGGGGAATTCGGGAAGATAGCGAGTGTGAAAAAAGCCAGGCTGAGCCGGCGGGTGGGTGAACTGGAGAGCAGCACGCTGTGTGTGATGGGGGAGCAGTCAGAGCCCCGGGCCGCTGTGCACTGTGAGATAACAGCATGCAGGGGCTGACGCGACCTCAGCGGGAACAACACACACACTGAGCTGCCACCGGGGACGACTGCTGTACTACAGGTATACTAGCAGACTGCCTAATGATCGCTCATCCTCTGGGGATTGAAGTCACAGAGACTTTAATCCAGGACAGTCTTATTATAGCCTCGCTCTATTTTTACCTCCCTTTAACATGGACAACAGAGGTGCATTATCTTTACTAAAACATCATCTTTGTGGGTCTTTTTTACTTTGATTTCATCTGTATTTATATCCTTCGCAAGTCAAGGCAGCCTGCTCATTTGGGGCAGAAATAACTTGCCTGAAGGGCTCAGCCAACTAATCGTTTAGCTGATCGAGAGATGAGAAGTGTTTGACGATTCTGATAATCTGTTGATGGTTTAGGTTATTTATCAAGCAAAAAAGCCAAACACTCTCTGGCTCCAGCTTCACAAACGTTGGGTTTTGCTGGTTTTCTCAGTTTAATATCATTTAAACTGCTGCAACTAATGAGTTTTTTATTTTTCTGATTAATTGATTAGTTGTTTAGTCTTAGAAATGTGAAAAAAATGCTTCCAATGTCCAATGTCCCACCTTCAGACTGCTTCTTTTGTCCAATCCAAACAGCCTCAAACCCAAAGATATTCCACTTACAGTGATGGAAAACTGAAAAAAACAGCAAATGTGAGAAAGTCGTCAGAGCTTAAATACCTCATCAGTGATCAAAACTGTCGAACTGACAGCTGTGAAGTGAGTATCTTTGGTTTTGGACTCTGTCAGACTAAACGGAAACCTGCGGTGGGCATTTTTCACTATTTTATATCATTTTCCCATTTTAAACACCAAATGATGAATCATTCAACCCAAATAATCATAAGCTGCAGCTCTACTGGACTGGATGTTCACTGCTCTCACACCTCTTAACTCTGCTCCATCAGAAACATGGAGACAAACATGGGTCGCAGACTCTCCAAACCCAGGTGGTGAACTTGTGGAGGTTCATTCATATTTGATGAGCTCTGCCTTAAGTACGTCCCTGCCTGTGCAGCTGACTTGACTCCATCTGGCCCAAACCAGTCAGCTCTACCAGCACTCCACCCATGATGACTGGAGATGGACGGATGGATGGAATATTCGAATTCAGCCTTATGTGAGATCTGAACTTGAAATGTGATTATCTTGTGCAGAAGGGCAGGGGACACACAGAGTTCCTTTGTCACTGCAGCCTTTCCTGTTTAGTTTTTATTCAATTTAACTTCATTCATTTCCTCTGCAGCCTCTGTTTGGTTTAATAAAGTCGTCCACTCTTCACACCGACGCCTGGTCAGCGGTTACAGACGCTGGTTTGGAGCTCACAAGGGTGAGACCAGCTGGAAAAAATGAAATCCCAATGCTTAATACAAAACTACCTTTAAACAAAAATCCACTCTGTCTCTGACCCCCTTTTTCTTTCATGCACTGTTCAAGAATAGGAAGTCTATCCATTTAGGTCTGGCTTAATCACTGCTGGGACTACAACCCCTGCTAATCCTCTGATCTCTCCACCAACCAGCTGCTGCGTCTCAAACACACTCCAGAGAGTCAAGACGAAATGATTCATCACAGAGTTTCCTTTCAAAGCTTAAATTAACGAGCCACTGAAACAGATTTGACATTTTCTTTCACATTTGAAAGGCAGAAAACAGAACGTTTGGACTCTTTGCTCGACCAAACAATTAACCAATAATCCAAAACTGCTGTCAATTAATATTCAATCAACTAACATATTTTTAACACATGCACGCACACGAGCACAGGTGGCGTTCAGAGGTGTGCACAGCATCTCCTCTGAGAGTCTCTTCGGGAGTGTCTTTGCAGAACTAGAAGTCCAACGTCGGACATCTGCATGAACATGAACACACGGTGCCAGAAGGTGTCCTGTTTGATCTGAGCTGAGCTGCTGGTCAGCTCGGTTATGGTTTGCTCTGGTAGCTGCAGGATGGCTGCAGGTTTAGGCCTTTTCTAATAGAGTATGAATAAGAAGGAATGGTGTTTGAGACAATGGACCTAAGAGGACCCTAAAAGCTGTCAGCCCACTCACATCATGCATTTGTCCTGAGTAGAGTTTCTATATTATGAATTTGGAGAGTGAATTTTATTTTTCAGACTTTATTTTTCAATTTTATTTTGACTGAAAGGTTCACATCAGTCATGTCACGCAGAGGGTTAAGGGCCACCTTAATACCTGGACCCCTACTGTTCTTGGTAGGTCTAATAGATAATGAGTATAAGCAGATGTTTTATCTAGTAATGCATCTTTCTATCTGCTCAAAGCAAGCCCAAAATAAGACACAGCACTCCCTTCATGAGGCCTTTGTTCTGAGCCATTTTTGACATTTCAACCTAATTATTTCACTCCACTAAGACAGTGACCTCCTTCCTGATCAGCTCTGCCTGCATGCGTCCTCCCTTCATTACACAGCTGAGAGAGAGAAACATGGAAGGAAATAGGACCCGCTGTCCCCTCCCTTCCCCTGGCTTCCCTCCCTTCCCCTCCCTATTCTCTACTTTCCATTCAACCACCACCACCACCACCACCATATCTGCAGCTCCGCTATGAATTCAGGGAAATAATCTGCCTCACAGTGACACTAGTATTGTGCCCTTAAATGCGCCTTTGAAAACACAATCACAAATCGAAGCCAGCTTTTCCAACGTGAAAGGAGAGCCCGGGGGGGCGGGGGGGGTCCAGCCGGGTGCTGAGTGTTACAGTGGATGCAGGGAAGCATTTGCCCCACCAGTTGGTGTGCAGTGATTCCCGGCCACCAGACACACCGCCTAACAAAGACCACCGGCGTGAAATCTCCACAGCCATGCATACCGTGACAAAGAATGGCAGACCGAGCGTGAATCTGCAGCACGAATGGATGTCTGAGGTTAAGCAGTGGCTCGGTTTGATCCGGAGATGAGCACTTGTCGCAAAGATGCTGCAAAAAAAGGCACATTTTCACGCTCACCACGCTGTCTTTGGCCTCGCTGATTTCTCGACCCGAGCGTGCGTTTGGTCTCCGCGAGGCAGATTTCACAACCAAACCAAGACGCATCTGCAAAAACGCATTTAAGAAAGCAGCTCGTGTCCTGCTGCTCCCAGCAGCTCTGATGTGTCGAGGAGCGCAGCGGCGGCGCAGGACCATGCCGCCCCGGTGACATCCCGCACCCACACCCGCAGGCCCAGACACCGGACACCCGGCTGGATATAATCGCAGCCGCTTCTACATTAAAAACGCCCCAACACTCACTGTGATGCGGGGGATGTTCTTCTTGCCCTGATAGCCAGACATCTTCGCCGGGGGTTCGTCTTGCGCTGCGCCGTGGACCGCAATCAATGCAACGGGATGTACGGATTACCGCCGCTCGCCGGTCTGAAACGAGGATGATAATGATGAGGATGACGAAGAAGAAGGCGGGATGGTCGCAGCTGATCCTTGGGAGGCCACAAAACGTAAAGAATCAAACTATCTCTCAACTCCGGATCGCGTCCTGGCAGCCTCCCGGTCTCCGCCGATGCACCAAACCTCTCCTTCCCAGACGGAGTCAGACAAGAGGGGAGGGAGGGACCACTGGCGAGCCTCTTCCCCATAAAAGAACCGCACGGAGCATGCGCAGAGCCTCGCCCTGCTCCATTGACAGGAGAGAGCCACTAATGCCATCAATCGCTCTCCTTGGATTAGTGAAGGCAGGGAGAGGGCACCAACTGAACAAACGAAGAAACACCCAGCAGCCATCTTAACTCCAGCTACTTCATCTGCTGTGGCCCAAAATCTGAGTTTTATTGGCGAACAATCTTTGCCAGAGCACAGGACGAGAGCATTCCCAGCTCTGATGCTCTACTTTTAACAACTTACTGGAATCACTGTTTCTATCTAGTTCAAACAGTCAACATGGTTTTCAGGATGTGAACAGAGACATGAAGTGACACTTGTTGGGGGGGGCAGTGGAGACGATGGGGTTTATCTCTTCCACCGTTTGAGGACAATAGAGAATTTAACAAACATATGAAATAAAGCTGACTTGTGTTGATGCCAGTGATTTTGCACACACTGCAGACGCTGAGTAGAATATTTGATTTGTGATGACAGAATGAAATCAGACTGAGATGAGATGCAATATCCTAATGCTTCGTGCTCGATCTCTGCCCCAATCATTAGTCATGGGCAACCAATTATTTCTTCATTTAACGCAAGAATATGTGCTCGGACCAACTTCAGTTATGTCACAGTTGCTAATATTAGTTAACCACCAGACTTCATAGGTCATATCAGACTAGGTAAGGCTGTAACTGCAAAAGCCTTGACTGAACTGAATTGGGGAAAGGTGCATTTTATTTTTATTTTATTTATTATATTGTGTGTTCAACTTTTCATGCATAAGAGGATGAATGGTTGTTTAAATTAGTGAGTGTCGCTTCAAGGGTGTACCTTTAAAAATGCTGTGCATGTTATTCAAAGTCCAACCTTTATCTGAAGTATATACAGTCTGCCAGTGGTGGAGGAAGACCTTTTAAAAAAAGGAAAAAAGGAGCAAGTTTGTTACAAGTAGAATTTATGCATTCAGTATTTTAATTAAGTAAAAATGACTTTAAGTACCAAAAGTAAAAGTACATATTATGTATTGTCCATTTCTGAATAATATTACATTACTGCATTATAATTAGTAATGCATTAATGTGTTCATCACTTTGCAGTAATGATGGGGCTAATTCTAATTTATTGCTGGGTAGCTTGTGAATTTCCTCCCAGGGATCAATAAAGTCTTAGCTTCATCCTAAATTATTTGCTGATTGTACAACATATTTTAATCTGGGGCTGCAAAATAACTGATAACTAATGAATAGTGGAGCAAATGTACAATATTTGCTTCTGAAAAGTAATGCAGTGAAAGTATAAAGCAGCAGAAAATGGAAATACTATTACAATTATATTACAATTGTGCTTAAATTCAGGACTGAGTAAATTCACTCAGTTACTTTCCACCACTGCAATCTGCTTATTAGTCCTAAAATGTAAGCTGACGTTCATACATACCTTCACTATATTATTTCTTTTATTATTCATAGACAGGAGCAAATTAAGCCATCAAATGTGTATTCTGTTATCAAAGAAGAGGACAAACTACTATACATGTAAGACTTAGAGAGCTAGAAGAGAGAGTAGGGAAAGAGCAGATTGTGTGGCTAATGCTTCCAATCAATATGCAACATGATGCCATGACACTCCATACCACTACCCAAAGCTTTTAACAGCATCCTGAGTGCTTATATATTAAGTAAAGGAAGCGCTGTTCGTGCCAGGGTGTACCATGCAGCTGTAAAACCTGGACAGTGAGTTTGAACCAGCAGCAGAAAAGTTGACAGATTTTCCTGCAAGTCATGCTGGTCAGAGCGGCTCCACGCCCTCACTTCAGCTGTTAGACAACCACGAACAACATAATGCTGCAAACATGCATCACATCACCAAAGCACCCAGAACTGTATGTTCACATGTGTGTGTCCCACCTATAGCCAGGCTAAATGAATGCTGATTTCTCCTCATTCAGATGTTGGTGTTTGCAGTTCATGAGCAGTTCATTAACACACACTCCACAGGGCTGTATTATAACACAGCCAACAGCACGGTGCAGCAGAGGGGATCAAATCAAAAGCAATGTAAGCTGGAACTAAACAGGAGCCACTCCCTCTGGCAGCAGCTCTGCATGGTGGGCCCTCCAGCCACTCTGTTACATCACAGTGCTTTCTGGGAAATGTAGTCAGGGCAAGTTGTACATCGGCTATAGGCTTAAATAAACTCCATTGAGTGCCAGAGGCTGTCAGTGAAACACTTTTAGATAAAAAATGGCGCAGGTTTGTGCAAAGATCTGAATGCTGGGTGACAGAAATTAGACAGGGAACGAAATATATAAAAGAGAGTAACATAAATTGAGAAAGAGAGGCGCGGAAACACACATAATTGACATGCAAAATAGCAGACAATTACCCTTTTATCATCCAGATTCTGTAGCGCTTCCTTCCCTGTGCTCTCCCTTATCTCCACCTTCCTCGGCTGAGAGATGTCGGTCTGCCGGTCAATGACTCGCCCGTCACTCTTGCCCCTGCACGCCGAGAGCGCATCGAAGTCGAGCGTCTTGCTGTCCGAGGAGCCTTCCACCGGGCAGAACATGCCACAGAATTTCTGCCTCGGCCTGGCGGGGCTGTCAGAGCCCATGCTCTTGAAGAAGGCTGGCACTTCCCCGGCGGTCGACATGCCTTGCAGGCGTGGGGTGACTGTGAGGATTCTGGGGGAGTAGCTGCACAGATGCTCCGCGTCTCAGCTCCTTGTGTGTGCGTCTTTTTTTCAGCCTGGACAGCCACCGCCTTTGCCGGTTTTCAAGCGCAGGTGGTCGCACTGTGACAAAAGCGCAAAGAAAAAAAAAATCTGTAAGGCTAATGCTGCATGAAAACACTCCCACTATAGAGAGAGAAATGCACCGTCAATCCACCTGATACCATCTGATATGAGAGTATGATATGAGAAAACCTTCCGCTGGCTCTCCTGGTGTATGATCCTCCTACAGATCAGCAAACAGTTTTGAATTGCTTACTCATGAGTCTAAATTAGCTCCTAGCCTGCAGCCGATTTCACGAGTTACAAGTCAGCATATGAGGGGAGAGAGCTATAATCTAGCTTTGTCAAAATAAAGATCCAATAGGCTACAGGAGGAGGGGGATGTTCCCCGATGAGGGATTACCTGTAGCCTGTGTGAACCCGTCCAGAGACTGGCGCTGGCAGGAGCGCATCAGATGTTACTCCGGAAATGATCAGTCCTCTCTTATCCAAAGTAAAGACTTGGTTCTGCACAGCTCTAATCCATCAGGGTATGGTGATCTGCCCGTCTTTGAGTCTGAAAGCTGTGGAATCTCGTAAATCAAATGTGTAGTGCGGTCGCGTCTGCAGCCGGTACGTCTCTGCGGGGCGTCTGGCACAAAGTTGGAGGTCAAAAAGTGATCAGCACCACGGACAGTTCCTCAAAGTCACACCCAGTCCAACAATGAAGGGCGCTGTCCCTTCAGCACCACACCCTGCGCTCCCACACACACCTCAACATATGTCTGGTTTTACTTACATACACTGTCAGCCGTCTCACTGGCAGCTTAAATACCAACACAGACGAGGATTTTAAGTCATGACATTCAGTGTGTTACACTGCAGGAAAGGACAGTGATGTGCCTGTTGTATTATCTGAGTGACTGATTAGTCATACACGGTAAAAATGATGCTATTCCATCACTCTATTGATGTATTTCCAATATGCTAAGACATCACATCTGCAGTTACGAACGTTAGTAATTATTTCTCGATTATGAGACATATTAATATATGGAACGATCTTTTTTTTTTTTTTTTAAAGACATATTTGGTTATTATCTGTTTAAAAACTCAGGTAACCTGCTGTATCAGAAGTTTGTGGGTGTGGTTTGAACAGTTGTGACTGATAATGGAAAAAAAAGTCTTGCAATAAAACGAGATGTCTCACTATCCAAATACCAAAACTATTCTAGCTTTGGCACAAAGTCACCAAGAGTGATAATGTGAACGTGAACTGAAGATCCAGATGTTCTGTGGCTTTACTGAAGGAGAATAATCAGCCAGAGAGATTTTTCACCATTTGACAACCCTTGAATTGTTCTTATTAAAGCCATTCGGTACAACTTATAGACCTCTCATAAAGGATGCCTTGTTCGAAACTGCTATCATTTTACTTATTGTATCTTAAGTCACGTCTGATACTCACGGCTGTCACAGTAAGTTCATATGGACAGCATCAGACCAGTTTACTGAAGGACATGATGATGTAACATTGATGCCCGTTGGGAAGCTCAGGTGTCTCTGCAGCCACATAGCACACATGGTGAAGGACAGAGAGAAGGCTGAGTCATGAGCAGATTATATGGAGTAGGACTGGCATGTGAGTAGAATGGACAGAAAGCAGAGTGAAGAGTCACCACATGTTATTTTCTACAAAATGACGCTATAGGCTGTGTTATGGGAAATGTAGTGTTGAGTTTGACCCATAGTACGGGAAAAAAGACAACATTTCAGCTACTGCTGGTTTCATTTAGTCCATTCCTTTTTTCTCTTGTCAGTCTCCCAGCTTTATAGCTGCAGCCCTGTAGTGGTCAACACACCTCTGTTGCAGCTACAACATAAAATATTCTGCCTGGAAACATCTGTTCCAAAAAGCTTCCATTAGTAGAAGATATCATGCATAAAATCTGGCACTTCAACATTATTTTAATTTCTTTCTTAGTTTAATTCCCATCCCACTTGCAGAGTTTTACCACTGAAAGCAGCTTGAATCTCTCACTTTGCAGTAAAATGGGAAGCCTCACTGCACTCCCAATATTGATTGTTACCCTCCACAATCCTGCAAACTTCTGCTTAGACCAGTGTTTTCAGACTTTGCAAACATGACACTTTTTAGCATCAGATGTTTTGTTGCACAAGACTGTAATTCATTTGATGCATTTCACTCTCTGCAGAGCACTGCATATAGTCTGTCTATTACTGTCCATACATCTGTATACCACACTGCAGCTACAGCACAGGAAATCCTGAATGTGTTCAGTATGTGGAGTGAGATATGTATTTCTTGTACTTCTTGTCTCCATAATATGGATTCCACAGACCCTCTCTAATATAAAAACACACTCAACCCAATTAGTGTGTCAACAGCAAGAGCTACTCAAGCTACTGACCACTTACTGTGCTTAGGGTTAGAGTAACTCAATTTTCAATCAGCGCTTGCATCCAAGAAGGTAAAAGATGAGATTACTGATGCAGATGTGGTTTGTTGGAGAGACACAAGTTCACCACAGAAAATCAGTACTATTACAAATAATAATATGATTCATGCTGCAGTGGGTTCGGCATGTCTGCTGTCTTAGTCATTGACGTAAATGCTCAGAAACATGTATTAACTACAGTAACCACAAATTTTTGTTAAGGCTTCAAGTTTGTTCACATAATTCTGTCTTTTCAACTATAAATCAATCCTGACAGCATCCTTAAGGTTTCTATTTCTTACTGGAGTCTTTTAAATATCCTCAACACACCAGAATAACATAATAGGGACATCAGAAAATGTTCTAATGAAAACAATGTATCCTATTTAGATGGCAAATTATTTAACAAAGATAAGCAGCTGGGTGGGTATAATGAATAGAATTATACACAGCACACAAGAGCGTGTCAGTTGTGATGAGGTTATCAGGATGTTGTATGTCTTGTATCAACCTCTAACAACTGGACATAACATTATCAGTGTATCTATTATAAGTCATGGATTAAACTATTGAAGCATCACAATTTAAGTAATAAATGAACCATATACATTTGAAAGCACAGGAAAAGAGTCATCTCACAACATATGATTTACCTTCATGAACTTATCATCTGGCTGAAAGTAAAAGTTAGATTGCCATCGTAAGCATGATGTATATACATTAATTGTGGTTTGCAATGGACATTTCCCACTTTTACCCGAGCCTCTCAGAGAATAGATAGCTGTGAGGTATAAATAAATCAGTGCTGCATGGTGATCAATATCACACATTGTTAATTCTTGCCTCATACTGTAACAGACAAAACATCTCTGCACAAGTGGCCATGGAAAACACTCTGAGTCCATGTCGGTCCAGTTTCCATGACAACGTGGTGGGCAGCAAATGGCTTTACTGCTACTATTTCCTCTCCCAGAGGGCTGCGAGGGCCGCTCTGTGTGTGGGTGGGTGGGTGGTCAGTCATCTCTGCGGGGGAAGATGACAAAGTCTGATTTCTGAATGTCAGAGGTGGATTCTGAAAAGTGAAAATGTCAAAGGTGCAGCCACGCCCAACGACTGAGACAGCGCGGTGACACCCCCTTTCCCTTATTGCTAAAGTGTCATTCCATGAAACAAAACAAACGCCCCCCTCCTGAGAGCAGAGAGGGGGGAGTGTTAGATAATTAGAGGGGAAAGTTGGCAGCGTGCCCGATAAACAGTTGGCGGAGGCGGGGGGAGAGTCTGGTCTCTGGACAGGAAGGGCACGGTCCTGGCATCCAGGAACAGATGTAGGACAAGTAGTGAGATCAGCAGTATGAGTGGACTCTAATCTGCTGCTGCTTATAACATTAGACGATAGATTAGACACACAGCAGTTTGTCAATCTGAATGAAATCAGTTTAATATCTGCAGGAAAACAGATGCAGACATAAAAGAAATTGAAATTAACCAGAATGCATCATGAAGCCAGAGCTAACAAAAATGAGCTGTGGGCCCTAAAATATCCCAGCAACTATGTACAGACATTCATTGTCCCAAGAAGATGACTCCAGCTGGCTCTGGTGATCCTGCAACTTCTTCAACATCATCAGGTTAAAGTTTTAATTTGTCCACAACTTTATCACCAAATCTATGGAAAGCTAATGGCATTCACATTAGCCTCAGCTGTACTTTGTGTTTAGGACTAAGTTTCAAACACTGGCAAGCTAACATGCTAAACCAAGCTGGTGAATATGGTTATCGTTACAAGCTAAACAAATAAATTTCCCCATGTTAGCAAAGTGATTGCAGCACTTAGCGTTTAGCTAAAAAAAAAAAAAACGCTGCCTAAGAGGCTACCTCACAGAGCTGCTAGCATGGCTGTTAACTACAGTTACCACAGTGCAGTGCAGTACTGGTGCATGCCTGTGGTGTCTCAGAGCTGGATCTGCTGTCAGTTAAAGAGTTAAAGGAGAACTTATAAATATCCAAAAAGCTTTTTTTTTGTCATTTCCATCAATACAAAGCACAAATATTAAATTTGAAGGCCCAGATCTTTAAGTGCCATAGGGAGACAGACATGATTTCAGTTGGACTTTAACCCACATCTTTGGTGTGGAAGACAAGTGGACATGAGTGAAGAGAGGAAACAAGCAGGAAGGAAGAAATAGACATTGATGTCAAACACTGGATGTCACTGGCTTTGTTTCATAAATCAATATGAATTACTAGAAATTGATTCATGTATGTTTTATGGCTTCATGTGCTTGCAGTCTGTGTTAGCTGTTTGATCAGTTGTTTAGACTTAATAAATAAAGCATGAACACAGCTTCACATTGCCAACACTCAACAGCTGTCTGGATTTGCAGACGCAGCATCTGAAGGAGCAAATCTGGCACGATGACCACTCTGAGTCCGCTGAATTATTACTAACTATTGACGGACTGTCAGGACTCTGATTTCCTCCTCACACAGTGTGTCTTTATCTGGCAGTGAAAGCTGCTGCAGCGTGGTGCTGCTGAATCCGGAGGAGATGAGGAGGAAAGTCTCCTCAACAGAGGGATGGAGATGGAGCTGGCCACCACCCTGTAACCCATGGTAACACCATCCGCTGCAGTGGGAGGAGCTACGTGTCTCACTGTGTCTGGATTGGCTGGGAACAGGTGTTCTGAGGTTCCATATAGGGAATATGGAGGAGGACCGGAGGAAGCATTGTTGAGGAGGAAGCAGGGCTCAGGAGGAGTTACTTTCAGATGTGTTATTGTTAACCTGGTTAAAACTGAACACGGTGACATAATCCACCACCAGCATCAGTAACCGCTTTTCTGTTCTTTTTCTTTTTTCACAAACTTGGATTAGATCAACTTCTGACATTCATATCATAACTGAAAAGTGATATTTTCTTTGTTTTATGCACAGCTGCACATGTTTTCGAATGAGAATAACAAGAGTTTAACCTTAAATTTAGGATTAGCACTTATCTTAACATGCTCCCAGCCAAGAAATAATTTGTCATTTACACTTAAGGTTTGTACGGTTAAACAAACAAGATCATATTAATAGTGAGCTGTATAGGTCTTGTAGAGGCTAGCTGTTTTCCCCTGCCTCCAGTCTTTATGCTAAGCTACGCTAACTGTTGCCAGGCTCATTTACTTCTCATCAAACTCTCATTATTTTATAGACAAAACAGGGAATTAAAGAAGTGTTTAAACAACATGGACACTGCAAAGAAGTACAGTAAATAACTTTTCTAACTATTCTAGGTCAGTCTCAGTGGACAGCAAGTCATGGTTACAGCGGTGTATTGTATTGTGCATGGGAACACAATGCAGATGATTAATTTCAGTCTACTTTGAATTTTGGTAAGCAAATTCCTCTTAATATTGTTCATTCAGAGAGGGAGAGTTATAGATGGGGTCTTAACTCTGCTGAAAGTGGGGTGATGGGGCACAGACAGCAGAGCGATGCTGTGGTGGATAGCTTGAAGGGTGTGAAGAAGACGGTACCATGAAGCATACTGCAGGAATTATGGCGAAATGTGGGGGAACATTTCTAAGGAATTCACAGAGGCACCCAGTGACCATCAGCACTGCAGTGTGTCTGCCACTGGAGTGCAGTGCTTCCCCAGTCTGCTCTGTGCAGCAGGTTTACAGTTGTCTACTGTCATAGAGAAACATGGATGCTGCTTTCTTCAGCCTCATGGAGCCGCTTCAAACAGTTCAAATCAGTGCTGACATGGTTAAGGTCTCCCTGCTCTGGTTTCAAGCAGCTAAAACATCCAGGTCACACAGGGCCAAAGGTTTGACGGAGGAGGGTTCTGCGAAGAACAACTTGATACTGCTAGAAACGTTAGTTATGACCCGAAGGGCTATAGAAAACAACAGGTTTGCTACAGCAGCTGAGGACACATGCAGACTGAAAAAAAGAAGACTATAAACAATCTCAAACCAGTGGACAACTAAGATGAGCTGTTCAAAACTTCTGGGCTGAATGTAGTTGTTTTTAGCTGTCCATAATAAATACATTTCATAAAAGACAAGCCCGACGTCTCCTCACCTGTCTTCTTTCCCTAACTGAGGCGAGTGCCTCCACGCTGTAACTGTCAGCTCACAGGAAGTTCCAGCGCTTCAGGAAAACTCTTGTGATTCCTGAGGGCAGACGCCTCAGATCTCAGCTCCGTGTGCCAGCACACCAGACAAAAACAAAGCTTCTGCTGCTGATGATTTGAATCAGGTCCAAAACAACAGTGACCTGTGACAGCTGCTGAGAGAGACGGGGTGTGGAACCAAGGCGACGGAAAAAACAAAGCACTTCATTTAAGGCGTGTATTTACAATCCACAGCGAAATGGTGAAGCCACTTGTAAATGACGAGATAAAACAAAATGTAAACCATGTTTTGTGTATTTTTTACCGATCACAGTTTGCCCATTGTTTTTCATTTTTCCGTCCACTTTCAGGACCAATACTGGTTAGATCATTTTGACACCGGTTGCTTCAGTCAGTTTCATGACAAACTGAATATCTGATATTTTCCGGCCTGCTGGTTAAACACAATACTTTGAGTTTTGATGATTTGCATCATTTATAACCTTACCACATTTTACTAACCCAATGATTTCTCATCATATTGAGGCATTCAGTAATAGTAATTAAATATCCTGTGGGATACAAGTATTAAAACATAGAAATGTCCACATTTAAAAAGGCACACTCAGTGAAGAGCTTCATTCAGGTAATCTTTAATGACAAAATGTTTACCATTTTTTCCAATGAGATGGGGAAAAGAAAATCAAAGCAAATGCATCATTACAATAACTACTGTTAGACCATTGCAGTCTGAGGGAAATCTCTTTCCACACCTTCCATTTCCATTTCACATTAAGCCCTGCCATCAAAAATAAGGGGTTTTCATGTTCACACGCTTCAACGCGATCCATGTCAAACTCGACTCCCGCTCTGTGCGTTCACAATCTTTCTGCAACATCAGGGAAAAACAAAAAAAATAGACAACTCAAAACAAAAACAGGAGAGAACAATCCAACACGCTGCATGTACAAACACAGGCAGACACATGTATGGCGCTCTAAACGTGGCAGTACCTCTGTGGCTGAGACGGACACATTACAACAGTCAGTGTTGGCCGTTCATGAGCCTGTCATAAGAGGTCAAACAAAAGATGACGCGTCCTGAGTCGACCTGCAGGGTCAAACAGAATGTGAAGCTAAATTAGTTCATGGAGAGGCTTTCTCAAAAATCAACAGAGCAATGTCCATTCCTGATGTCACAGAGCAACAGTCTTACTCTCTTTTTCTATCAAAAACGTCACCCTGCAACTTCCATGTCAAAGTAGTTCAATGTTCCCCTTTAAAACTGAAGCTCATCGTGTCATCCTGTATGTCAAAACCTGTACATCTGACAACAAAGCAGTCAGCAACACAACAGTTAGTGGAAGAAAAACTGCAAACGCTCTGAAAAGAGTGAATTAGTCCTGAATGACTGAAGCACCAGATCACCGGACACCCTTGTATGTCCTGCAGAAACAAGGGAGCTGGCATGCGATGAGATCTGAACTTCTAAATCAAATATCATTTGACCCAGGTCTGGCTACGGAAGGTCCGCATGGGACAGAACTGACCCCAGTCCAGCCTCAGAGATACTGCAGTAAAGCTGCAGACGTTACTGAACATGCCAGCCAAGTACCTTTGTTAACGCATAAAGTAGAGCCTTGTTCAGGAAAAACAAACCTCCCTTCAGTGGATTATTAGTTGCTACATGTTAAAGCGAGGACCACCTGGTACCTTCTGCCCATCCACACTCAACTGACCCTAAATCAGTTCCTACATTTGCAGCTCGAAAAAGTATTTTTAGCGTATTTTGAGAGCGTTTTGGCAAAATGTTGTGAGTGTGAGAATGCAGAGCACATTAACACTGGACCTTTTCTCTCAAAGACAGATTTCCTTACTGAAAGCAAAAGTCAATCATTTCAAGTTTAATCCTTAATGAAATCCTTTAATTTTGTAAATAAAATGACTCAAACACCCTCAAAACTAATGTCACTAAAGCTCATGTTTCATAAATTTCATGCTGTTTAAGCTTTTTGTTACAAATCCTTTTTAACGACTTAGAAAATATATGAAATAATCACTAACGTCAAGCCCAGTGTGGAGTAAAAGTAAGAGGGAACTGAGCGGTCAGGACCAAAGCAGCTCTATGATATGTTGCAGACAAACATGGACCGTTTGGACAGACGGTAGCACTGTTAACCAAGACCCAACCACAAAATACTGTTAGACGACACACTGAGAGGAACACGCTGCCTGGCTGCACAACACACATCCACACCCTGGTTTCCAGTTATTGTCACTATTCATTCAGATGCAGGATTGAAGAGAATTCCTAGCTTCCATCACAGAAAATGTCACATAAATCTCTCTCGCATGACTCCCCCCAGTGCAATTCACGAGCGCTTCTGGTTTGGGATGGCCACTATGGCAACTCCTTTCATCATTACAACTTTGCAATAAACCAACACTGTTGCAAAATAAATAAAAAAAAAATGGCTAATTTCGAAAAGGCATGATCACTTTTTCAGTTCGCGTAGCCGACTGAATTTGGTCGAACCCTTTCGAGATCGAGTGCTGGGCTACTCGTGTAGGTGGCACAATCTGTGGTCAGTTCTAAAACTGGGTAGTCCTCCCCTGTTGTCAGATGATCAAAGGGCAAGAGTTTGGTTTGATGCTGTGACCTGCCCTGAAAGCCCACCCATTATAAACACTGAAACCCAAACGCTGAGGAACGGGAAGTATGACCTTATTCATTCTTTGAAAAGCTTATACAAATGAGTGAAGGATATTCGGGGGGAATGGAGAGGGGTTATCTTACAGACAATCGGAGAACAGCGATCAAAAAAAGAGGGGTGGGGAAGGAGAGGAGGGAGAGGAAAAGGCAGATGCATTTCTCCTGAGAACATGTCATATCTCAGGAATGGGGAGGAGGGGTTGCAGGCGGGACAAGGGGAGGAGAGGCGGGCGTTCTTCTCGCAACAGCAAAACTCTCTCCAACGACTCGTGGCCACTTCTCAGGCACTTCTCTTCAGCTTCAGGTTCAGAAAGAGCTGGCGGGTGGCGTGGTCAACCTCTTTCCGATGTAGACTCTGTTGAGGAGATGGTGCACAGAGTTACATGTCATCATCCAGCCAACCATCCTTACAGCAGCCTGTCAGTGTGACTGCTACACCTCCACCATCACTGTGACAAACATCCAGCTGTGGTGGTGCAGGAGATAGAAATGCAAGGTATTTCCCTAAGGTCGGGTTCTTGGTGCTATATAAATACATTTATCGTTATTAGTTTCACTGTGCTTTAAAGTTTCCATCCAAATTTGAAATGAATTCCCCCCCAAAGAAGATGATGCCATTTATTGTTTCTATCTATTTTGAGGAGTTGAGCAATCAATAGTTCAATAATAATCAATAGTTGGTGGTGCCAATCCTCCGGTCAGGTGCCTTTAAACCACTGCAGAAGAAGAGGGCATCATTAAAAAGCACTGTTTGAGGAAGAACAAGGGTGCTCTGATGTTACCAAGATTTATCCAGACATCCAACGACATGTAAAATACAAGATGGACCTTTGACAAAGAAAAACGTATCAAGCAAACACATCAGTCAAATCCAAAACAGTCAATGAGGCCTCGCGTCTTTGGTGTGTAAAGATTTGAACTGCATTTTGTTGTTTGTTTTGTTACATGGATACTGTTTTCTGCTGTATTGTTGCTAAAAATGCTGCCAATTTATGTGTCATCGGAGTTCAACAACATTCACCTGAAGCTCGGTAGCAGCAAAACCAGATGAATTACAATGCTTCACACATGGATGTTGCTGCACAGAAGATGAAGTTAAATGTATTCAGCTGACAACCAAAATCAAATCAGCTCAACCTTGTCTCCAAGTGTGTGTTTGTACCAAATTTGAAGAAATTCCCGACATACAGTGTTAATGACAATGGGATAGACGGACAGACAACCGGTCACCAGTGCGGAGGGATAAAAAAGAAAATAAAAACTATTTGCCCCTTTCCTCATAAACGAGAATAACAGCTCAGTGAGAACATCACAGTGACGTATCATGTAAGTGTATGAAGTGCAGAATGGCCAGCAGGGATGCTGTGATTATGACAGGCTTTTTAATGACACTCACTGAGTACCACATCACGTGCAAGAGAAGGACGCTGTTTGAGGTATCGCTGCTGAAGCACAAACAGAAAGAGCTCCTGGGAATGTCGCCGCGCTCTGTTTGACGGCAGGTGTGCAGCCTTTCAGTCGGCAGCTGCTCTGCCAGTTTGTCAGACAGACAGGAAGGAGGGATGCAGCTGACTTGTGTCTTTGGCTGTACAGCTCCCCCTACTGGGCTTTATGTACAAGTGGGAAATTATTACTAAAAGTCAAACACAAATTATGTTGAAAATCAGAACGATCGCCTGGTGGTTATCTGCTTCCACCAATGAGTCGCAGTTGCATTCACATCCATGTCTGTCCAGGCTCATATAATATACTTTGGGAAGACTTTGAAGGACTTTAAAAAAAGGGATTCAGTGTATTTTTTGGTGAAATGGAAGTGATCACTATTTTTACATGTATGCTTCCAGTGAATAATCTCCAGTGAAGAAACATTCTGTCTTCACTTAGAGATTATTTTACACAGACTGATAAAGAGCTTCATCACATGGTGCAACAACAATCACCTGAAGCTCAATATCAGCAAAAAAGCTTGTGGTGGACTCCAGTGACTTCAAATATGGATGTTGCTGCACAGAAGCTACAAACTGTAAAGGTGGATGCTTCACACACATCTTCAACCTGGCAGCAGAGAAGATCTACACAATCAGCACAGTTTCAAGGTGGACGCCCAAGATTAATGTCACCAACTCAGTATCTGACAAAAAGTGAAATGTGGTCACAATCTCCCCTTCTGTCCCTGTTATATTATGTTGTGGTGTTGAGTAATGGACAGGTGATCTGTGGTGATGGTCTCTTACCCCAGCCCCAGAGCCAGGATGTGTGATAGCAGCAACGAGGGTATGAAGACTTTGAGGAACTCAGCGGAGAAGATGCCTCCTTTCTTCATGGCCCCAGTCTTCCTCATGCTGAGTGTTACTGAGCGTCGAGGGTGACGGAAATGAAACTCCCTGCACAAATCACAGTCACATGATTGACAACATGACACCTGCCAAATGTGGTAAATATGCCCTCAAGCATCTATGTTTAAATCATTTATACAGCAAACATTCTTTGGCACAACTTCTTCTCTCCGTTTTCAAGCTCCATCTCCATGTGACTTCAGCAGACATGGCGGCTGCTGCTTAAGCAGATGGAAGAGGAGGAACCTGTTCTTATTCCAGGCCTCATCCCATATATGGTTGAAGCTTCGGCAGCACAGAGGGCTGCTGATTATGTTGGCATTATTGCTGCACGCTGACACACATACACACATCTGGCCCGTGTTATTGCCGCTAGCCTTTGGTAGACTGGCTTTGAAAAAGCTGTAGGTTTTATATGTTGGGAGAGGTTAGTTGGATCATTTCAGTATCTATGAGTAACATTTGTGCATCCAATATTGTGGATTTCTTTCCCATTTTCATATAAAAATGATTCAAACTTATTTTGTTGACATATATTTATGATAAATGAAATAGATCATTTCATTTCAGGGGAGCATTAACATGATGGGAAAGTCAGAGAACAGGTGGACCAGCTAAAACTGCAGCCTGATTCTGTCAAAGGCAAGATGGAAAGGCAACTTCGTACATCAACTAAGTTCAACTTCGGTCACGTCAGCATCAGCTTCATACGCAATTTGTGGCAGCTGGCTTTATCAAACTTTATTGACATAATGACTAACCGCTTTCTCAGGACAAACAAGCTGCTGTCTGTTTGGTTGCCAGGGGAAGCATTGCATCGATGTTTGCTGAGTTGAGACTTACTTGGGGGGAATGTTTTCCGGTCGACTGGACCAGTCAGCAACCCAATCTGCATCCTTCATCAGGATGTCCATGTCCCTCTCCTTGTCCAAAGCATCCTCTTCTGACTAAAGACACAAACACATAATTTAGCAACCTCAGCCTCAATATATACATTTATGCAGGTGTGTGAAAGTTTGGATTCCAGAGCGCTTTGACAGAAAGTCAGCGAGAGAGAGAGAGTGAGCGCAACGCTGTGACACGCTGCGCAAACCAAACAAATCCACACAGGGTGTGGCAGCCATATCCATGGAAACTAAAGGCAGGCAGCAGCTGTCATTCTCTCACACACACACACACCACTTCAGGGCCAGTGGTTGAGTGGTTGCCATGGCAACAGACTGATGGAGAACCCGAGAGGCACACACGCTCTTACTTGGCTGTCTCTTCTGCCACTCAAATCCACGTCAAATATGATCTGTCCGTCATCCTGGGGGGTGTGGGGCCGCGGGGGGCTGTGGGCGCAGACACAAACGACAAATCAGAGGTCTCCTTGTTGACGAAGTCATGAAGTTACACCTACTCCTGCTCACAACATGCTGCGAAACTCTCATGTGTGAGTTAAACGGCTTTACAACATGGGAATGGAAAAGATTTGTTTCTGTTTGATGCCATCGTGTGACAGGACACCACAAACACATTTCAGGTCAAATGTCAAACAACCATTAAAAAAAATCTATGATGAGGATATTAACAAGTAACCGTAGCAACAGCACTTCAGATATCTGTAGGTTTTGTACAAGATGTGTGTATATGACAACTTCATCACTGCTTCTCTTCTTGTCAGAGGCCATGATATTAGTGCTTGTTTGACATATTCAAAGTCACTTGGTTTATACATTAATATACAAAACACACTGAATCCGAGGGACCAACACAGCCTCACAGCCAAAAAACATACCAATACAAAATGAAACAGAAAATGGAGCTACAACTATTTTTATGGTCAAATAACTGTCTTATGCAATTTATCTAATAATAAATATATATGATCCAATTACAGGGGGTTTCAAGGGCAGCTTTTCTTCTTCTCCCATCATCAAAAAATGTTTAGGGTTTTAGCTTTAGTGGTTGTTCAGACAAAAAAAAAGATGAGGGAAGATGACATATGTTTGGGTTGGGGTTTGTAAATGGACTATACAATTACGCACTTAATCTTAAAAAAAAGAAAAATCAATCATTTAACATCAATTCCAAATAAATAAAAATAACCAAGGCTTACTCACAGCTCTAGTAGTGGCACTCCTTGTCATGTGTTAATGCTTACACGTCTCAAAGTGAATGCATTCTGCCCTCCAAGCACATGTCTGCTCTGTACACACGATTTGGAGCCCCCTGCTGCATTTTGCTTTCACGCATCGTTATCATTGTGTGGACAGGAAGTAGATGTTTTATGGATACTCTTAAATGCAGTTTATTCCAGTGACACTCGCTCTGTGATTGCAGTAATTTAATGTGTCAACTTTACTTCTCACATCATAACTTTGATTTCAATTAGTGTTGTTACATTTCATTTCGTTGTAAATGGAAAAATAAAAGAAGCAGCAAAAAAGCTATATCCTGACCAGCGTGTGGTTGTGAAAGGAGCTACTGTTTACTTGATGTTACAACACGACTACACGAGTATAGATTGTTTACCAGTCATTCACTGAGCAGTAAAGTCATCCTCAGATGACTCACTGACAGCTGATTCCGGCTCTCTGATAAACTCGGCTTTATCGCAGGCTCGAGGAGAACACACAAGCACATGATGTGGCTGGCAGTTCGAAGGGTCAGGATCTTTCTAAGGTGCTCAATAAAACAAGATGCAGGAAATGTCATTTAATTTTCCAAAGCCTCCTCGGCCCCTGAGCAGCTGTCAAGTCAACATGTTGAGGGTGCAATTATGAAGAGGAAGCCACTCCCGGTTTATGGGCTCAATGTAGCTTTCCACTGGGATATCAATAAACTTTATTTGTTTACAACAAAATGAGAATAACACTAACTAAAAGTGATAGTTCATTTGAAAAACAAAGAGTAAAATTAAAAGTCTAGGAGCCCTGATTGCAAAGGCTTGATCACCTTTGTGTATTAATCTGGACCTTGGAACAATCAAGAAAGGTGCATCTGAGGATCTCAAGGAGCGGCAGGGAATATAGGGTGATAAAAGATCTGTTAAAGAGCTCTCAAGGCTTTGTAAGAGATCAATAATATCTTGAGATCGATTCTAAAAGCAGCAGGGAGCCTGTGTAAGGAAGCCAGGGTCACTGTAATGTGATCATGTTTCCTTGCCTGAATCAAATCCTGGCAGCAGAGTTTAATGAGCTGGAGGTGGGAGAGGGATTTTTTACTGATGCCAGAGAGCAATGAATTACGGCAGTTCAATCGACTGGATATTAAGGCAGATTTTTGGTGGAAAGAAATGGTCTAATCCTTTGTGTTTCTGAGATGATGAAAGCAGGATTGCACCATTGATTCAACATGTTTGTCTACGCTGAGGTTACACCACAATCTCTGCAATGCTGTTATTGACTGAGACAGAGAACCAAAGGTGTTTGATATTTGGGTATTTGTACTACAAAGTGGCTGTGAGGGCAGTTTAGCAGGCTGACAGTGTTCTATTAAGAGTTTGCAGGGTCACACCATAGATAGACATGAGTATCGTCTGCATAAAAACAGAAACTGATATGTCAACAATAAAGAAGGTTTTATGTTTCTCTTTTCATAGTAAGCTTTAAGTGGGCGATTAGCAGAGGATTAGCCATCAGGACATCTAGGCTGAAAGTTTTTTTAGTGAGCAAGGGGGGATTGAGATGATTTTCCCATTATTGTGTGTCCTGCTGCAAGAAGAAACAGAAAAGTGAAGAAAATAACTAGAAATCAATGCAAATGAGCTGCTGATTGCACACCAGGCTAACAAAAAAAATGGCAGCAACAACAAGAAAACAAATAATCTGAATAATCATATCAGCATACAGCATGGGAGTCATTCTGTTTTGGCTTTAAAAATCAAAAGGAACTTCTGAAGCAGTCTGCTGTAAACTGAATGAAAGTCAAGAGGAGCGTTGGACGGGAACCAACATCACCACGTGGCTTCCACATCTATAAACACAGGCTTGTCTGACCCCAAGAACTCATGACTTTCTTTGAACTTTTCAATCCTGGCAGAAATTCCTGTGCCCTCATTTGTATTTAATGTTAAGCAGATTAGGAAATAAACAGCCTTTTGACTTAAACCTGCTGAATTCTGTGAGTTAAAGAGTTAAAGGACAATTAGTTTTCTATCGTGTTATTCATGCAGTCTAATTAGTTGCATTTATTTCTTTTTTCCAATAACAGGTACAAGGAGGTCTGGTTGAAGAAACCCTTCAGCACAGCAGATCCTGGAATATTCTGAATAACTGCATCAAAATACCTTTAGAGGATTCTTACCTGTCACAGGAGGAGTTGCTGCGGCTCGACTCGTGCTGGGCATCCAGCAGGATCTTCTCCATGTCTCCGTTGTGGATTGAGGACGAGGACGGGACATGCTCCAGGCCCCCGACCATGGCCTCCTCTTCCTCTATCTGAGGGAGGGGAAGCAGGCCTGGTGCTGGGCCGTCTGTGCAGGCTGGCGGGGCTGATCCGGCTGTGCCCCTGTTCATCTCCAACTCCACCCAGGACCCTGTGGGAAGGAACAGACCATCATATAGCTTCATGCACTCACCTCCATCAGTGCTGTGAAGGTTTCATGTTTTGGTTTTTAGGATTTTTCACCAAAACAAAAAACACAGATTCTTTTAAAAAGACCAGTTTGAACCAGATTATATGTCCCTGCCCACATTCAATGGTTTTATTTCCTGCTACTAGTAGACACTGACAATCATAATGTATTAGACAAGGTCCCTTTGCAACAAGTGGAAAAAAAGTTTACATTCCCAGTGGTATTATCTTGCAAGAGTAAAGAAACATTGTCACATGGTGTTAAGGTAAAACTTTGACACAAGTTTTTAACATCTGGCATCACAGTCAATTAGTCTACAAAGTAGTGCTTCAACTGAATTTACACAAAAGGGCTGGACTGAGCATGTCATAACAGAAATACAGCACATTATTACAGAATTTTGCATTGGTTTTCAAAGAGTTTCTCGGTTTAAACATGCCCAGATACAAATGCCATGATCGCCCAATGAGATGGAGCCGGTGTACAGTCATGTCAGTAAACTAATAAGCCAATAGCCTGCTAAGTGCAAGACCTGATGCACACCAAGGAGCAGGCTTTTTGCTCACATTGGTGTTGTTTTGGTGCAGCTACAGATGTTCATATGTCTGTTCTTGATTATTTATCCTCATCAGAAGCTTTGACATAATTTTACTGAGAAAAGCAAGGAGCTTCCAACAAGCGTTTCTCATATCAAACATCTTGATAGCAGGAAAAGCTCAAACTTATACCATTTATGATGGCTGTCTTACATTTAAGTGTCCCGGTAAGCCTGGCCAGTGAGCAAACATGCACAATATCTGGACCCTGAAACTGACATAAACTAAATGTAACATCATAATAGTATTAACTACACCTGTGCTTTTGCTGCTGTGACATGTTTAGATGTCAGCGTAAAAGGCTTGCTATCTTCTCATTGATTAATTGGAATAAACTCGTGCAGTGACAGTCGTCTTTATTTCCACATACTGTTAGATTTCTGGCATGTTGTCTCAACTATCAGTCAGAGGAGAGAGAGTTACAGTTGACAGAACTTTTTCAAAGAATTTATTAAACTTGTCATAACAGCGCACAGAAAAGTGTAACTAATAAGATTAATGGTGACTCCTTTGAATTTTTAGTGTACGGGTGGTCCCTTTTCTTTACGAGTAAGGGAGGTTCAAGAAGTCACAGCACTCTCACAAAGTGCAGCAAAACAGACTTTGCTCCATCTGAAAAAAAGGGGGGTGAGAAAGAGATGAAAGACGTCAAAATGATTTCTCGATCCTAAGCTGGGACGGGACAAGAAGACGGACAGTCTGAGCCTACCAGTCAAACAAGTTCAAGAGTAAAGCTCCATTTACTGCTGTGTGATGAAAGGGCAGTAAATGCCTGGCCGTGTATGTGCTGTGGTTCCTTGTAGACCTTGACTGTGATATATGACGCTCTCCCTGTTTGTACGTGAGCTCTGGCATGGACTGGCAGCTGTGGAGGCACAGCATGTCAGAGCTGGGTGACAAATATAGAGGAGGGGCAGGTGAGCCAGGGCATGAACTGGGAAAATGGGGGGAAAAGTTATCTAATATCCCTCATTGAGCAGCTCTAAAAACACTTTCTTCTTCTGTCCACACCAAAATAAAAAAGAGGAAGGCATTCCGAGCAGGTCACATGACCCCACAACAGTAAGCAAACACCATGTTCACATGAGCTTCCACAGGACTGATTTTCACTGTTCAGGCATCAGGCCAGTTAAACCCCCCACCCCAAACGATGACCCCTCCCCCACTTAACAGGCCCAGACTCAGCACTCGCACTCATCCTGCAGATTACACGGCGGACCGCGAGCCAAGCTGCTGTCGACAGCCCATTGTCTCCGCTCCGTGGACTAAAACCACATCGCCATGGCACTGACACTCCCGAACATTCTAGCCACAGAGCGGTTATCAGCTGTTTGTGGGTTTAGAGGAAGCAGACATGATGAGACCTCTTTGATCTACTGACGCTGAGGTTCAGACAGGAGGGACGAGGGCAGAGGCTGCCTCTTTCCTGAAGATCCGCAGGTATTAGATAAAAATGTTTATGGCTGGTGAGAGCTCCAGGAAAGGCCAAAAATAACATAGTCTCAGATCACAGAGGACACTACTGGCCTCTCTGTCTGATAAGTGCAAGGTCTTATTGTCCCCAAAGCTGTGTCTCAGAATTGACTATTGCAGTCTAATATGTCCTGATGCGCCAGTGTCACCAATAAAAATCTGCTGTGAATTTTATATTTCATAATTTATTCTGGCTCTATCACATGGAATTTTGACTGCTGAGTTCATCAGCCAAATGCAAAAGTAAGTGTTGGGTTAATATTGTGGTCATAAGACATGAGGAGCCACAAAGAAAACATAATGTCTAATCCTTCTGAAATGTTTGCAGCCCTTGTCCAAGTCTTTTTCCTGTTGTTGACACATGACAGGCCAGATTTTTCAAGCTATGGTATTCACACAAAAGGTTGCACAAACTTGAGCATAATGGCAAAACTGTCTCTAACAAAAGCAACACTTGTTGCTTTCCATCTCATGTAACTGAGGGTAGCTAACATGCTGCTGAACGGAGAAATACTGTCTGTAAACAAGGGTAGAACATTTTTATCATCCAGCAGCAGAACACAGGCAACTTGCTTACTCCACAAGCCCTTTTTAAAGGTAACTATCCATAGCTGGTTGTCCATCCCTGTTCAAAATAAATCAAGTGTCTCTTAAAATAAGAAAAGTGGCTGGAAAGTTTGATTCCTGCCCAGATTGTGGCTTTGAATCAACCAGCCACCATGTGCCAACACTGCTGTGTGCTGTAACACTTTCTCCACCTTCCTCACGTCCAAAACGTCTGACTCCTTGTCACTGTAGCCATAAATAGCTTGCCAAGTCATGGCCCCCCATAGTGTGATAAAACTTAAACCACAGCAGCTTTATACACAGTCCCCTGAGTCAGTGTAGCAGTGCAATAAACAAGCCTTTGTTTACACCTTCAATGGCCTTCAATGTAGCTGATCCCGTTTCAGCTGCTGAAGGGTGAGGTGATACATTCCACTCATTTGAAATGATGCTGTGAAAAAATATTATTTGCCAAATAGTGAGTCAGTAATTTATTTTTACTTGATCCCAATTTATTTAAATAGACTGACAGCTGAAAATATACTACATAAAATGATGTCGGAAGATATAAACTTAAGATATCTACACTGGCTCCTGTTGTTTAAAAAACATTTAATTGACTGTATAGTCAGTTACAGTAACAGTTTCTCTGGCCCCATTTTTGCCTGTTCTGACTTCTTCATCTCGCCTTGTTGACAATGCATACGCCCACCTCCACCTGAATCGCTGATTGGTTTCCTTGTATGTCAGTCAAGCGTGTCGAAACGCCATTGGTGCACCCACTGTCAATAAACACACGGAACATAGCGTCCTTACCTCTACCCTTCAATGTAGCTTCTCGGCGAAAAAAACCCCCACAAATGGCCAGAATAAACTACCTTTAATGATTAAAATCCCTCAATAAACTTGTTGTATACATACAACTGCATACCCCGGTAGGTTCCTTGCAAATAACACACAATGACAGGCTGTTCCAGTCCAGCACTTTGCATTTAGCGTACCGTTTAGCCCGGGTTCTCCGTTGTTGTCTGTAGAAGTAGTGTTAGCAGCGTCGGACATCGTTGTGCCTGGTGAGCAGGGCGGGTTGCATAAAAGGCTCAAGTCAGTGCAAAACGCGCACCACCTTATCTGCAAACATTCAGACTTGCTATAGTACAACTGACCAGAGTGGCCTTCTGTCCCGTTTGTCAGACAGCGGCTAGCTAACGTTTAGCTACAGCTCCGCTGTGGTTTGTTTTCCGTCCGCTAACTAGTCTGAAAGCACCAGCCGCGAGCTGCTCAGACCCCCCCACCCCCGGCTGGGTGATGACGTCAGACGGTCCAGTTGATAAACAAAAGAGGGAGAGGAAGTCCAATTACATAACGAAAAAATAAACACCCTCCCTCGCGACGACACGCATCAACTATCAGCATCGATTTTGATTGCGATAGAAATACAGACTAAGTGGTGTCTTCAGATTCGTGCTCGCTCCGTTTGCTCATGCGGGAGGAGGCGTGCGTGCACACACGTACACAGCACATGCCAGTCGAGACACGCGGCAGATGTGTGCCCAAGTCGAGCTTAGCGCAAAACACATCAGCTGATCTCAGTAAACCGTCAGTGGTTTTCATTGTGTCCATGGGTCAGAGGAGGGACAGGTGCACAGCTGGATTTACACCTTGAATATTAGGTGCATAGAAAATCTGCACTACATGCTTAAAACAGACAGCTCTTCTCCAGCTGGAGATGTCCTCATCGGTGAAATAAGCTGGTCCCGAGTTTGTTTGTAGTGTAAATATGGATCAAGAATATGTTATGATTTAGCTACTGATGTGCAAGCTCGAGGATCACAGCGTTTCAGTTACCTAAGAGACAACACGTTGCATAAAACGAGAGCATAATACCAGTGAGATCCCATCAACAATGAGGCAATCACAAGGATGCAAAAAGTAGCTCATTTATTTTCTTCACTGTCAGATTAAAATTGTAGGTACACATTACTGGAGGCATCAATATAGTCTGAACTGACCACATTTTAAATATAGTGTGGAAACATCAACTGCTGCAGTTTCTTGTGCAGCTTATTGTACCATCACATACAGTAGCAGTAATAATGTCTGAAGTAGTTTTAACACTTAAGTGACTTAATGCCTCAAATAATGTTTGCTGTTAGACTGCAGTCTTACACATCCAAGTACTTTAATTGGTGCAGCAAGAGGGTCCAGTGTCAAATCAAAGCTTGTCCCTGTTGTCAAGTACAGCTTCAGTGCTGTGGTACAGCATGGGAAGACAACACTTAAGATCACTCAAAAAGATACGTGGAAGGTCCGGCTTCTTCTCACAAAATAGGACGGAACAAATCTGGTGACATTTTTACTTTTTTAATATAAATATGACAATCATAATTATCTTTGAATAGGCTATCTCTTATACCTGACTATTGTTGAACACAAAGGGAGGAAGAGGAACCAATTCACAAAAGATGCCAAAACAGAGCCAAAAAAAATAAAAATAAAAAAAAATAAAATAATAATTATCACCATCATCATCACAATCTCCTCTGGAGTCTGGACTTATTTGGCCTATGGCCGCCCAGACCCTGAGGCACAACGAAAGTGAGAGGGACAGCTCCTCACTGGGTGGTCTGGGCTTTCAATCTGTGAAAACACACTGCGCTGCTCAAACTCCTGGCAGCCACCGCTGAGGTGTTGCTGTCCAGTATGAGCAGTAAGGGTGTAAAGACAACTGTGAGCATAAATTTGTGACTGCTGAATATGAACGGTTCAATGAAAGAGGGGAAACATGAAGAGACTGAAAGAATATGATGAGAATATAACAGATGAATTAATAAAAGGTGTATATACACACAAAAAATGTTTTTTATTAGAAAAATAAACACTACAATGGCACAGGACAATAAGGGGACATACTAAATAAGTGTTTTTTCCTTTTCTACCACAGAGCCATTGGGGACAAGTTATAAAAATAATTGTGTTTGTATTCAGAATTTTAAGGAAAGTAAACTGTTTACCCATGTTAAGCCAGGGAAGAAAAGGGTAGGTGGGCTGGGGGGGAGAAAAAAAAATTGGCACAACATCACTTAAACAACAAGGCGGGTGTTACTCTGCCGCAGACAGACAGGCTGATGATGGGCAAGAGTGAGGCTTCCTCTGTCCACATCTAGAACAAAGTGGCAAAGACTAGTCACCCAGTAGCGACGGACAGGGATGCTGGTTGTCGGCGTTACCACAGATCACCCTGGAAGAGGCTGCAGGTGGGACACATGAAGTCACCCACACCAGATCTCACATAAGCTCACCCCATAGTTAATTCACTTTATCCTGGAATATGTAGAGGTTGTTGGTAGTCGCAACTGCGATGATGTTGTCCTGGGGATGCCACGCAGTGTGAAGGATCTTCTTGTTGAAGTCCAAACTGTCCACGCTGATTTCATCCTTCTTGCGTTTGCCACCAGCGCACACCTTGCGGGGCTTAAGGACCTGCATGGGCTTGCTGTTTTCTCGGGACGCCTCCAAGGTTACATCCCGCCTGTGGCCACGGTCGAACATCCGGAAAAAGTTGTTGTATGAGCCAGTCATCACCACACTGTTGGGGGGGGAATATGAGAAAGGTGTGTGAGCCTTGAACACAAGTCGCTTAATTCTTAATTCAAGTTTAATTCTTCTTCATGAGGTGTTATTGTGTCTGGCCCCTGCATGTCCTCACCTGTCATTGCCATTCCAGCAGCATTCAAACTTATCAAAGATGCAGTCATTCTCGTAGAGCGAGCACAGCTTGCTCCTCAGGTACTCATGAACCTGTAATGATCAGAGGTAGGCGTGAGGAGGCTCCCTTAAGACTCACATGAACTGAACAATCCTTATTACCACTGCAAATTTGGATTTACTAACAAAACAAAGCTCAAACGTACACATAAACATCTATGTGCTTATTATTATCTAGCAGCCTTTCACAATGGAACCAACTTTGTGTACTAAAGCCTGTGCACAGCAAAACCCACATTAATGGCACCTCCTAGTGGCCATAATCTAAAATGGCAAGAAATGAATCAAAACTGGTGTGGTCATTGTTTTAGAAAAGTCTTTTCTTTGCATTATTACCTTTCATTAGTGTTGTGCTGTTGTGTTGGTATGAAAACTGAACTACAACACAACATCACTACTAAGAATAAATGCACACTACCTGTTAAATTAAACATGAAATGAGAATAAAACAGAATTTAGAGCTACATTTACAGGGTGTAGACACATTATCACACGGAAAATAACAAGCCTGAAACAAATACTACTTAAATGTCATTTTTGTGACTGCGAGAGCACAATAAATGGTTTGACTTCTGAAAAAAGTTAATTATATTTATACACTGGGTTAAACATAATGGGACCAGGTGACTTTAAAGACAAGGAAAACTCATCTCTATTCATATGATAAAAACATTTGCTGTGCAGCACTAAAAACAACAATGTTGATATAGAACATTGCTAAAATGAGACTCTTGCAGCACAGACAAACCTGGAAAATAAAACGGGATCGTCATTAAAAGTGTTCAACTATGTCTGCTGCTCTACACTTTGTGGTGTCTGTAGCAACTTGCCCTTCGTTAATCTATGGCTAATTAAAATGCTAAGTCACTCACAACCGGTTTACACTTGTGCAACAAACCAGACTCCACAGGGTGTTGCTGTGCATCTGTTTGCCAGTCTCACCTGATAGGTCTCCACTGGCCTATTCTCCATGTTCAAATCCCAAATTTTCACAGACAAGTAGTCTCTGGTCATCATGTAGCGTCCATTGTGGCTAAACTTAACATCAGAGATTGAGGATATGATCTCAGAGAAGAAGGAGCGATTACTGGGATCTTCTGGCTCCTCAAACACTGGACAAGAGAAAGGAAGACGATGCAAACATAAGTAAACATAAATAAACATAAACATAAGTCCGACTGCAGTTTAGATTGGTTTCTGAGCAACATGAGTAAGATGTGTACACACATTGCAGGTAGAAAACAAGGCTGAATGACTGAGAACTTGCACAGAGATAAACCAGAAAAGCTACTTTAATACCATAAACTGCACAAATCACAAAAGTAATGGATGAAAAATGGTTACAAAAAAAAAGAAAAAATCCCAAACAGGTGTGCAGACTTTGTGTTTTGATCTTCTGTCAATATATAATACTTATATCTTACATTGATTGTGTATCATGAGGGAAGCTTTGCCTGTTTACACTGTGCTCATTTAATGGAGGTTTTGCAGTAACATATCAGATGCATATGTTTGATATGCTTTGAGCAATCTGCAAGATTTTCATACATGCTGACCATACAAATTTAATATCCAGCATGAAGAAAATTCTGTGCTCTGATGCAGCAGGAACACAGCAGACATTTCCACACACATTAATGCTGCATTCTTTCTCCAAATTAAAATGAGATGATATTTAACGTGTACAAGGACAAACCAAGCAAATACAGGTTGCAGGTACATTAACAGGACATGTGACATTGCTGGTGCACACAATCTCTGATGTGGAGAGAGCACAGCCTGCAGGTCTGACTCCGATGACAGGCAGATTCTTGTCTTGTTTTCATGTATACAAGGGATAAGAGAGCCAGATCACACATATTGTGAGGTTGGGAACACGAACACCACAGTGAATGCACTGGGGCTGTCAAAATTAGCCATCAAAAATAACAAACAAAAAACATGTGTCTTTTAAAAGATCTACATACCTACACAGTCCACAATAAACAAAACAATGTCCTATACTGTGCTGTTGATTTATTCACTTGTTTCATCTTGACCTACGTTTCATTTTCAATCAAACTGATGTTGTGTGCAGTTTCCAATTGTTGTCGGTCCACATGTCCTGGAAGATTTTCCCATGTTTTTATGTCCAAGTGACTAATGGAGACAACAATTTTTGAAAATGGTCCAGTATTGAGTGAGAGCCCTGTGTCTGGCAGGCACAACACAGGATGTAAAGTAATCCCTCCAGACATTTGCGGACTGTCAATGTACATTCACTTAAAGTGCTTGTAAGTGTCTGACAACATTATGGAAAGGATCCCTACAAAGAGCAAGGTCCTTTTGTTTAACCAGACACAGATGCTGTATCACCCTTGCCAAAGCCACCAGACTCGGAAAGAGTAATCTTATCATAGAGAAACACACTCGACAAAAACAAAATAAAACTCAACAAAGCCTTCCTGGTTCCTTTTCACTGTTCCAACAACCGTCACCAACTCCGGTTTAGTTGACAAACTCTTAATTCACTGAACTGGGAAAGGAGCAAGAGAGAGGGCGGACATCGAAGAGGCTGCGAGGAAAAACAGCCTGTAGAGCCAGAATATTTTGTCATCTAATTCTGGAATTATTCTCACTGGCTATTATGACCTGAGAGATTTAAATATGTTGGACTTCAGCAGAAAAAAAAAGTTAGTTAATTACTGGACTTAATAACTTACTTTTTGTGTCTGTCATGCAGTATATTCAGCACAGCCATCACAGCAATGCTGCTTCCCCTGGCCCTCGCCACAGTCAGATATTAATTTACACAGTCAAATGTCTGGATTTTTTCCCAATTCAATTATACATATTCAAATTTAGAATATTCATTGACTGCCCCAGAATGAGCTATCGAAGAATGACGGATATCAGTCTGCCACAACCAGCCAAAACCTGTCTGTTGAGCAGTCAGCCTGTAGTGGAATCTCAGAGACTTAGAAGGTGTCAGATTGTGCTCAGGGCTGAGATGTATCAGCATTTCTTTGAGCTGTTTATCATGTCAAATCTTTCCATCACTGCTCAGTCACTATTTTTCTGACTGCCAAGCTCCTGAAAAACTCCAGAGGCAGAAAGTGTGCGTTACGATGACAACCGGCAAGGGTGAGTTGTCATGTCATGGAGCTTTGACATAAAACAGAGTTCATAATAAGGTGACTTTGATATGTATTGCTTTCTTGTTATATGTATATATATGTTATATGTTTGAAAATGTAAAATATACAAAGGTAATTAAAATGTCACCTTTGCTTTTAATGTGGTGAAATGTCATTAAAAGCGCACAGAGGTAGAGGAGTGGTGATTAAAAGGGACCAAAGCTCACATTTGGAGTGCTTGTCACACAGCGCTGAAATCCTCATGTCACACAGACGGATGGTTCCTTTGCTGCTGCTGTAGACGAAGGTGTTACACTGATGAGGATGGAACTCTGCTGCTGTGATCACCTCTGTTAGCTCCTCCATGTTGGCTGGTTTAATGTCAACAATATCTGAAGAATACAAGGTTAAGAGGAATACAATAACAAACATGTGGTTCACACATCTGCACTCCAGACACTGATGTTGATCAGTCTGCCATTACATGATTGCATATTCAGATGAGTTTCATGGATTAGGCAGGTGTGCAGACACAAACGGCATCATGTGTTTGAGGATACTGAAGCTGCGGTCGGTGATCTCCAGGTGCCAGAGGTTGATGCGGAGGTCGTCTGCAGACAGATAGGTCTCATTGTCACTGTTGACCGAGATAGAGTTGATATGGTAGGTGTGAGCATTGGCGAACACCCTGCGTGGACTGGCTTCTACCATGAGGTCCATGGGTATTAAAACTGGTACCTGAGATAAGAACAAACAGGACATCATTTGAAACTCATATCAAAGGCAGCAATTATTTTTGAAGCTCTGAAAGTTCCTTGTGGCTCATTTCTTGTCTGTCACACACCTCATAGACTTTGATTTCCAGAGCATCCAGACAGTGTATCACACAGTATTCTATGTACTGAACTAGCTAGATGGAATAGGAAGCAGTTAACACCCTTCTCTATATAGAATGGATTTCAGCTGCTTCCTTCAGTCGTTTATCTGACGTTAAGTTTGACAAACAGATTTGCTTCTTTTTAATCCATAAAGCAGTCTACACAGGCCATATGATAAGAGGTGTGATATCAGTCAGTGCTGCACTTGTTGGACGCAGAGTGAGTGTGTAGGGCTGCTGAATGCATTACGAAGAAGAACCAGGGGAGAAATCTCTTAAAAATTAAAATGCCTTTATTAATAAATAAATTACCTTTATTTAAAATTTGTGCCAACATGCAAGTGTAAAGCATGAGCCTAAAGCCTAAAGCATGAACTACACACCCTGAAGGTGCATGATTCTGACAGGAATCCAAACATTAGCTCCAACATTTGTAGACGTACAAATTGCAAGCTGTCTGCAAGTCATCTTTGCCGTTAGCAACAGAAAAGGAAGCCAAACCGGTGGCCCTCAATGACGCGTAACACGTTTCACACTTTTGCATACAAGCGTGTCAGATTTTCCGAGTTAGAGGTGCAACCATTTAGACATCATATAGAGCCGCCAATAAAGCCCTCACACCCACCAAATGTTTTTTCAGTTATTTTGGCTGATTTGACATCTCAGGACAGTGTTAGCATGTAAGGACAGCACTTAACTAGGCCTGTTAGGTGACTGTTTTGTCACACCTGTTAGGGCAGGAAAACTTACACCTACGTATAAAATTCTCTTAAATATATAATTTGGTGACCTCAGCGAGCTGCCAGTATAGTTTCACCGAAGTTCAACCTAAAAAAAAAAGTACAATCAGCCAGAATAACTGTGGGTATTCAGGGCAATTCATACATTTACATTCATTTTATCAACTGTAAGTATAACCACTAGGCAGGTAATCTGAGCTGTCTGCATTACCTATGGAAGCAAACCTACTAAACTGTGCAGCACTAATCTCTCACTATATCAAGTACCAAATACATGTGAATAGAGCTACAGATTATTTTCAGTTCTGTGTAGAAACCCCTGTCTGGCTAAATAATCCCACCCCTTGAAATGCTCCTCAGGTTGTGTTTGGCTCAAGGACTGACCCGCAGTGACGTGATAGTGTTGGGGTCTTTGTAGCGTCCATCCTCCTCTTTGAGATTATAGCCCTCTGGTCTCTTGTCTCGTTCACTGATTTTCCACAACTTGATTGTTTTATCTGTCAAAAATAAAAGAAATTATGTTAATAACAGCACTGACTTTTCAAAGGACAAATGTACAGTATTAGCATACAGTGCAGGGGTCAAACAACCTGGACATGTTGCTCAGAGTCTGGCTACATTTCAGAGATATCAAATAACAGATGGTAGTACAAAAGGGGAATGGTTAAAAGGAATTTTAAGGATCTTTGACCCCTTTTACACCTGGTATTAAAATGTGATCTGTATCCCGAAACATTATCCGCATAAGGTGAAACACATGTTGATGCGAGTTGTAAATGCATTGTAACTGATAAGATCTGCATGACCACATCTGGAAGTTTTTAGCAAACCTAAAATATAGGTTATTGTTAAAATTTAAAATTTAGAGAGCAAGCAAGTCAGAAGGATGAAAAGAACATACCTCCAACTGCTAACTGTATATCTATTCAGCACCATGAAAACACCCAAAGATATGGTATTAAACAGAACTGTGTGAAAAATGAAAGTAACATGGGTGGGAAATGAATGACATACAGTAAGAAGTAACAGTGTGAGTGATGGTGTGTGCTGCACTCCTCTCTGCATCTGATCAGCTATTAACAAGGCATAGAGATGATATGCCAGAGGCTAGATAAATTATTAATTTATCCTGTCACAGGGTAGCCTACACGTCAGTACTACAACACACCGGAACAAACTGACAATATTTCTTATAATGAGAAAGAGCAATTTAATGTATTACATTTGCCAAATATGCAGGACTATGATGGTCCAAGAAAGGTGAGGAGAGTCTGCACAGTTTGTTTGAGGCAGACAATGGAAAATATTACTAATGACTGTTTGAATTACCAGGAAGATTCCCAGGAATTTTGAGAGGAATTATGTTTTCTGAACTATTAATTTGAGTTCTTGTTTATATTTGACTGAAGTGTGAAATGGGCTTAAAGTTTGTGTTAAAAATGGTTTTAATGTCACCTGTTTGCATTTAAAACTAAAGTTACCACAGACTGCCCTTAACAAATATCTGGATATGCACTAAATGAATATCATAAACTTACCGTTAGTTGACAAGAGGAACTGGGCAGCATTCTTCTGAGGCAGCCAGCGAATCTTGTTGATCTTCTCTTCTATTTCCAAACTCTTCAAGTAGTCAAACTCAGGCTCATGGCTCTGGAAAGTGCTGTAAACATTGTATTCGCTCCGGAACTGAGGCTGATTCTTATTCTGCCGGGAATCGGGTGAAATATCAAACAAAGATGAAAAGAGCAGACGTTAGAAGAACAAGACAGTGATGATCATTTTTGTTCTATATTTGATGAGTTTCATTCTAGAAACACATATCTATCTCTTAGAAAGAAACAACTTCTTTCTTTTACAAAGAAATAAAACTGGCATGGGTGTAAAGCGAAACACTAGTTAAAATTTAATAAATTCAATAAAACTCTTACTCTTTTTTATTTTTTTACTTTTGAGTAATTGAGTTCAGGAGGTCAGAATTTCTAAAATAGATAGTTTGTGGGAATAAAAGAGCAGAAAACAAACTTGGAGCTGTACCTCTATTTCTTGCTGGAAAATGACTACGCGCCCACCCTTGTCTCCCGTGGCCAGCAGCTCCCCTGTGTGGTTAAACTCAACTGTGGATATGATGTCCGCTGCAAAAAAAAAAACAAAAAAAAAAAACACAAACATGACATTTAAGCCTCTGCAGTAATGTTATTTTCAAACTGGTGAACAAAGATAAAACAATGTCTCTCCAATACTAAAGACAATAAGGAACCACTCAGTTCACTTAAATAACCCTGGATTTATCTCTGCAGGAATCAAGAGCACTAGAGAGACGAGCGTGCAGGCCGGAGATGCAGAGGGATTTGAGAGCATGTAGAGCAGATGAAAAATGATCAGTAACCTAGTTTTTTCCTTTTCTCTCCCCCCACACTCAGACAGCATTACATGTTTCCCCAGCAGCAGTATGCTGCGTTATAAACAGAAATTCTCTCACAAACACATACACGCTTACTTAACCCTTTGTTGCACACTGGAGCAGAAAGACAATGCTGCAGAAGGTTGTAATAGGAGGTCTTTGTGTGCGTCATACTCCCTGGGGCCCAAAGTAGTGGGTAATACTTTTGACCAAGAGGCAAAGCTATATGAGAGGACATACTTAAAAGTGCTCCTCTATTAGAGCAGTGACTAATAATTTTTCATTATCCATCAGGTGAGCATTAGTCTATAAGATGTATAAAATAATAAATAGACCAAGCCTTCCTTTGCACACAGTCATTTCCCATTCTGCACCCTATCGAGTCATTGGCTATGAAGAAAACAATGGTTTTGAATTTGAGTATACCTCCTTAAAACCATTTTTTCATTATTAATATTTCACTGTAGGAAATGTGTGCTTTTACAAACTGATAACCGTTAGTGAATTGCATTCAATTATTCAATAAAAATGGACATAATTCATGTTGTACATTACAATGTAAGATTTCCTTATCATTTACAGAAAGTTACACTGTTATCTAGGAATGTATGCCTTTGTATTTAGAGGTTTGGCCACACTATTACCTGAAGCTCCTTGATGGCTAATGTCAAAATCAAAATTACAATGTGCAAAATGCAAGGTGCTGCAGTTTCATAGGGACAGATACATGGCCACTGCTCCTGATATTTTGTATGGAACTTCTGGGGGGCACGGACTCACTTCTTTAACGTTAACCCAATTCACAATTTCTACTTTCCACATCTACCTCACTCTGCTTGCCTTGGCGAAGGAGTAAAAAAAACCAGTCAAATCAGCCAGCCATGAGTGAGGAGGGGGAATGAGAGGGATAAAGTCCACATCAATCTCTTGAAATGACATTTGTCAACCATGATCATCCCCACTTGATATTCAGGTGAAGACAGGGGAATGAAACCAGCACTATGATTGGTTGAATGGTCTTCTTCTTTAACTTTTCGTCAGACTAGAGACTGCTGCCTCATGCTGTCAGACTTGAGTACTGCATGTACACAGTTGAACTCACAAGCATCATCAGCTTTTTACATAGTTCAGAGTGACAAATCATACCAGTGAACTTTGATGTCAAAACGTCTAACTTCTACGTAAAATGTGAATAAGCTGGAACGTCTGCAATTCCCATTACAGGTGTAAAAACAAATACGGCCACAGTAAACAACTACCCACATTATTAAATGCATTAGTTATCAATGGAATTAGTTATTAATGAAAGTCACTATATGTAAGAATAAGAATGCAGGCAAAAATGCACCATTTTCTCTCTCCATGGCAGCAATGTGTTAATGGGCTGAAACATGCCATACGGCTGCAGAACATCATGAGCTGAAAAACATTACAGGAAAGCATGTTGCCATTCTTTAGATTCTAGCTACATAGCCATTAGTGTGTTCAGAACAACAGGCTACACACAAAGAGTGTCATGATCTCATTGCCTTTTTTTCGTTGGTTTGGGGATAGAAAACATAAGACAATAAGCTATAATACCTGATGATTTGCATGAGTGGCTCTATGAAACATCTGATAAAAAACAACCCAAGAGAAAATATATATTCTAACGCACATATTCTCTCAAAGGTGCATCAAGTCTGAGGAGAATATTTTGCATGTCCTGGGGAGTAACCATCATCCATAAACTGACAGAAAGACCAACAAAAGTAGAAAAATTAAATTAAAAAATGAATAAATCAAATAAACAGAGCTTAGTTGTTCATTTCAACGATGAGTTGACTGCTTTGGGACAGCAGGGGTGCCACCATAAAGTACTCTAGCAAAGATGCAGAGTTGTCTACTTAAAAAAAAAGTTTATAGTGTTTATAGACAGGTGTTGATTCAACTGTATGGTCAATGTAGTATGTAGTGCTGTTGACTTGCATTGGGTTATGATGAGGTGTTTCTGTGATTTTATCCACTCCATGTACATCAATGACAGCAAAACACCTCTCTGAAACAGTTTCTAGAAAAACATAATTTTCTTGATGGTTATGATTGATTGCAGGACTGCATTAGTTTAAGCTTGGTGTACCTAATAAACTGGTGACTGAGTGCAATGCAACACAACATTATCAATCAACATAATGCACTGGCCAGTCAAATACATGTATAAGCACACATTCAAGATAAAATTACTTACACCAGGAATGGTGTGCCATTGTGCCATTGTTTACCTTGCAATGAGACGGGGGGCAAAATTATTACTGCTGTGGTAATTCTCTAGAAATCCTGTCTGATGGGAGTACAAACTACTGTGTCTTATAAGCCTTCATACTCAGGAATATTCTCTGAACTGTCCATTACCAGACATCTGGCCTGCTAAAGGCCCTGTTGTTGAATTTCCCTATAGTGGGGACATCAGCCCTGCATCAAGTGCAACCAAGATCAGAGTCCATGATACAGGCATGGCACAAGTGGCAGCTGTCTGCAGGACTTTGTAGTCAGTCATCAACCTCAGTGACAAATAAGGTTACACTTCCTGTAACTGTAAGAGCCTTCCAGTGGCTTGCTAGTAGAAAGCTTTTAATGTGAAGCAGCAAGAGCCGGAAGTATTTGGTTTTCATTTGCTCCAATACAGCCATGGATTCTGAAGACAGGCTGCTGTATGATGAAAGCAGAAACAGAAGGTACGAGTGGAACCAGAGAAACTTATGTTAAATGGCAGCTGTTAATTTTTGAAAGTTAAATATACTGATCCTTTTAAAAATGTCACTTTCTCTCTAGTCATCTGCATGATGACCACACCTGACAAGCAAGTCAACAGACAGTCACAGCTAAGACTCATATATTGTTCTGTTGCAGAAAGAGAGAGGTTGCGGGAAGCACATTGTTAAAATGCACAGCATCACGGCTCAACACCCAACGGCACGGCTTAACTGTGTGGCATCTAGTTAGTGGAAATGGAACAAATGGGGAAGACACTGAGCAGCTATCGGTTTGTATTACCCAATTCCCATTGGTGCTTTACACTTAAAAATGCTCCATTTAAGCAGCGCTCATACCTTCAGCTACATCATCATCGATGGCTCCTTTCACCTGAGAGAAGCACCACTGCATGTCACCTCCAGGTCCTGCAGAGATCAAAAAACAAACATTTAAGTAAAATTTTGGCAGGTTCCAAGTATACTACATATAACTTAATATCAAGCTTCATGATGTTTCCCAGATTTGAACTGTACTGCGGTAGGCATCTACTTTGATGTACAAGTAGTTGAGACAAACTAACATCGCAAAGTTGAAAATTTTTTGTGGATAATGAAACATAGTACCTGAACAATAATTAACTACATGATGTGGTATATCAAACCAGTGCACTGAGAGTGTGTTTGGACTTTCCATGCTCACACAAGTACGTGTTCAAAAATAACACCTCTGTGAAGAGAGTTTTGTTTCAGCATACTGTCAGTCTAGGGCAGCAAGGGATGGCAGTCCTGCTGCAAAAATGTGTGTGGCACACATGTGCACACACGTGCACACATGTCCTCTCTACTAATAATGTCTGCAAGTCTAGCCTCAAAAGAAAAATAAAATTGATATCCAATAAGACCTTTTAATCTCTCCTAAACTAAAATCAAGATACAGATATCCCTGAACTGTTCCACACATGATACCTGCAAGACCAGTTACGTTATGGGAAGATTCAGAAGCACAAGCAACTTGGGTGTCAAAGACCTTTAACAATCAATGAATGTATAAATGCATCCACCAAATGAAAAATCTGATTTAAGCCATAATTGCTACTGTGGTTTTCACACTCAGAGAGAAAGTCCACTAACAAATTGCCTGATGAGACATGTTCTTTATAGAGGTTCTTCTACCTGAAATATGCTCCCAGCCAACATCAGACAGATTAAAAAAAGTCACCAAAGCAGGAATTGATGAGTTCATGAGTTAGATGTTTTACTGTTGCTGTTTTGGGGACCCTATTGTTTGTTTTTGTTTATTTTTTGGTGCCATGGGCATATGACAATTTCTTTTTGTTTGTTTCGACTGTAGACTGCTACTGTCTGCAGTTTCATGTGTAAAGTCAGTTTACTTGTTTTCTATCTTTGTATTTCGCTTGTAGTGTGCTTTTTTTGTTAACACTATGTCACTTAATTGTTTTTTTTATTGTTCTTGTTCTGTGTGGACCCCAGGTAAACTAGCAACCACTTTGTGAAAGCTAATGGGGATCTATATAAAGTATACAATACACTCTTGAAACATCTTTTAGAATAAGCCTGGGTGACAGTTATATCAGCAAGAGATGCTCTCATGTCAGGTTCCTATGTTAAAAATACATCCACAAGAAATAACATGCTGCTCTGTTTGATAATGATCAACATTTGCCTCAACAAGTTCCTCCATCAACACAGCTCATTGCACAATACAGGTCGTTGAATTCTGCATATGTTTAACTGTGATGAACACAATGAAAACTGGTCGGATTTGTGGATAACAATGTCCAAGATGTAGTCGAACAGCTCTGCAGAATAATCAAGGACATTCATGAGTCACTGTAGCTTCATCATACACCCGTATTCTGAAATGAATCATGATTTAAAACAAAAAGCCAGGACAGGGTTGGTCCTGGCCAGGATAAAACATAACACTCTCATAGATTTGCCTGTATTTACTGCAGAGAGAAAAGCATAAAGCAAACAGGTGTTTAATGTTCAAATTATATCATCAATTCAACAAGAGGATGATGTGCAACACCTCTGTCCTAAGACCAGTGCCATTTCCCCGCCCAAATGGACCAGATATAGGTACTAAATATGTTAGTAGTAGCCTATTTTTTGCACAATGAGGAAATAACGTTACCCATCAATCTCTATCGGCTATACGGAACTAAAATCGCATATCATTTTTAATGACTAACATTCGCTGGTTAAGTGTCAGCTAATGAATGAAATGTGAAATGCTACGTAAGGCTAAACAAATCTTTGACTATCTGGATCTTATTGGGGAAAGGGGGGGTTCCGTTTCAATATAGTTATGTTCCCAACACTTGCCCTCTTAACATTTAGGTCCTTTTTGTCAAAAATTGCAAAGAATATTGAACAGCTTGTTCAGCCTGCAGCAGGCCTGTAGTACTAGCCTGCATGTGGACAATGTCAAAGTTTGAGCTAACCATAGCTAGCCTGGCTTGTCAAGCCAGTCATGGCATGTTTCAAAAAATTTGTGCACTGGAGTGGAAACCGCCAGCTTTGCTCTTTGGCTATTTGCGTCCTGTTTCGACTTTAATCGCAGACCCAGATGACTTCAACGAGGGGTTTTAACGCCAAGTCCCATGCACAAAGCTAAGGAACAACCGTTAAAGCCAGTTGACGTTGGGTTAGTGTCGCGGATAGCTATGTTTGGCTAACACGGTATGCAGCGTTAGCTTGCAACACAAGTCCTGGGTCGGTGATAATGGTAAACAGCTACCGTTTGCTAGCAGCAGTTGGCTAAATAGCTTTAGCCGGCAAAACAGGCCAGAGTGGCGATGACACTTGAATATGCTGGCTAGCTAACGTTAGCACTAGCTTGCTAAGTTGTGTTAGCTAGCTACTGTTAGCTAAACTGACACTCGCTTGGGTTAGCGTAATCTTGCAAACGTCAGACACAGAGTTTGTTGGAAAAGACAGGCGTTGTGAAAATGCCGGGCTGTTCGTTGTGTCTGTAAGTATAATGGTTAAATGGAATTACCTGCCATGTCGAGACAGACAGTGGAGCTTGCCTCAGTCAGTCACGATCCTGCTTCCCACTCCCACGCGCTGGTTCGTGGGATCTGAACTTTTCTTCCGCCGAATCTCTGCTGTCTGTGTGCGCAAACCTGAATGTCAGGCGCGAAATTAAACACTGGTCACTTTATTCCTCCCCCCTTTTCTTTCCCGCTCCCCTCGCTGTTGTTCCACTCCGTGTGACAGTCACTCTGCCCCTCTGTCTCTCTTGCCGCATCCCACAAGTCACTTCTTCCCCACCCCTCTTGAGTCTCTTTCCGCACGTGAACCAAAGGGTTTTTAGAATGCGCGCCCACACAGCATGGCAGACACACGGGCACGCGCGTGCACATACATGAAGCGACATCTTGCCAGTCGGGATGGAGTATCAGTGTCTTCATCGAGCAGTAACACAGTTACTTGATACAAACTTTCCTGAAGTATTAATATATCTTGTGTAGCCAAGCACTTCAAAAAAAATACAAGCCATTTTATTACTTGGTAACATTTGGTCACAGTGAACCAACTGTCTCCAACATAGGAGATACTGTCAAAAGTTGTGGTTGTATTATTTTCATATTAAAGTTCTCAAATGAATGAAATCAATGAGAATGCATGTGTATGTTAAGTCTAAGCAGGCAATACTGCACATATACTTTAACCACCAATACACAGTATGTACATAAATCACCCCTGCATATACATAACCATACATATCTTACAGTTTTCGTTGTACTGTCATGCACTCTTGCAATGACATGCTCATCACTTGCCTCTCACTTGAAAATTAGTTGTTTGCAAGGAGATTAAGAACTACTAAAATCACAGACAAATTCTTAGTATGTGTCAAGACACTCTGCCAATAAAATGAATTCAGATTCAGAATCTGAAATAGACAGTATTCCTGACTAATTGAAGAACAGTGTGGGTGTAGTTTTTGACTTTCCAGAAGTAAACGTACCAAAGCACTCCAAAACCAGGTAAAAAAAAAAAAATACTCAACAAAAATAGTGTTTGTAGTCAGTTACTTTCCACTCTTGACAGACAAACGGATCCCGATCAGGATCTTCTCCACACCTACTGAAATGACATAGAAAACAAAGTACCCATCACGGCTGAGCTGTAGTGACATTTGTACAAATAAAGCCTTACAAGTGATGTATGTGTTCAAGTTTCATGGGAAAGCCTTAGTAAAACTATTTCAAGAGTCACTGACACAAAGCAACAAGAGATTTACTTCAGTGAAACTGAACATTTTTGTCTGCTAGACAGAAAGTTTGGTTGTGCAATGCTTAGCTGTTTCTATTTGCATTAACTTCATGCTTCACTCCAAAAGTGAGATCCAGCATCAAATTTTGCAACTTAGCCAGAACAATTGTCAGTGTTGCAACATAATCTTCAGGGCAATCATAGCAATTATGGACATTCTGTATTCTCTGGGTTTGAGTAGGTGAGCTGACAGAGAAAGCTGGAAAAAGAAGTTGTATAGTGCAAGAGAAGAGCCACAGATAGACTTCAATCTGCTTATTTCAAGAAGGCTGTTGCTATACACTTGAACATCGAACTGCAAGGTAGCACATCAATCACTGTGTTCTAGGTGGACAGTTATGTGCACATTGAAAAAAGAAGTTCTGTTATAAGAGCTGTCATATAATACCAGTATTAGAAATTAAGCCTATAGTCACATCCTGAATATGCACATCCATGCATGACTATTGCAACCCAAAATGTACCTCTGCCGTGTCTTTTATTGTCAGACCTTCAGAACAAGATATTCCTCTTCTCCTTCCACTATTTTCAGCCAGTCATGTATGGTGTAAAGGAACCACAGTCTTTGGTGGACTCTGGAGGGGATTGAAGGGCTTGTCAGATGTCTCAGCACCACAAACTCAGAGGCCTTCAGATGTCTAAGTGATAGTTTCACTGCCCTCATGGACACAGATCCTTTATCCTTAGAAGGAGCATGCCCACTGAAGAAAAGAGAAATACACCAGTCCGAAGCTGCAGCTGCTAAGAGATGCAGGAACATGAGGAATATCATTAAATCAAATGGCAAACCCACGAGACAAGAAACTAAGATGAATATCTCAGCTGGAAGCATATTCAGCTGGAGTAGAGCGATCAAAACTGCCAGTTGCAATAACTTATTAGACTCAATGAAGCTGTCAGTTCACTCCCAGGCGCTGCTTTCTGACCCACTTCACCTGTCAATGATTTCAAGCCCTTTAATTGACGTTTCCAAGGATAAGATCCCCCTCAATGTTCTTCAAACAAGCAGCAGCAGCGCACCCCTCTGCTCTGCTCCCCAGCACCTGCCTCTCATCACAGAGACAGACAGCACAAACAACTTTCAGCAAAGAAACAAAAGGAAAGCAGAGCGGGGTTCTGGGCACCTCTGTTGAAAAGCCTCAGATCTTGCAGTGACCAGCTGGCAGCCTTAGTTTCATGTATCCATCCTTCAAGATAAGCCACAAACCTCTATCAGCTCTTTTCACCAGGACCAATGTATTTCAAATGACAGTTGTCCACAGTGAGGACTGTGGAGGATCCAGAGTAACCAAGACACTGTTACCAGGTAGAGACATTGCTGGTTAGGCTGTAAATGTAATATTTAATGCTTTTAGGTCACAAATCAAATTTAGTTCAGTCAATGCAGTGGTGCTTTGAGCTAAATGCTGACATTAGAATACTAACATCTGTACAATGACAGTGCTAACATGATCTTTAGCTGGTCTAATGTTTTTGCTGATTACTATCTTAGATTAGCGTGTTAGCATGGTAACAGCTTTCTAGTGGTCAACAGAAAGTACAGCTGAGACTGGATGTCCATGGTTTTGCAGGTATTTTCCATGGCAGACTGAAAACACATATGTTCAGACTGCACCTTGGCCCATAATAAGAAAAAAAGAAAAAAAGAAAAAATGACAAAACTCTTTCACCAGCTATCCTCTATGCAGCAGTCTGCTGGGTTTCAACTGCAGACAGGAAGAGACTTCATACACTGGTTAAGAAGGGCAGCTCTGTCCTGGGATGCCCACTTGACCTTCTTTACTTATTTTATTGTTTACTTGTCTATCATATCTTGCTTTTCTTGACTGATGCTTTATACTTGCTTATCACAATCACTTGCTGCTGCAACACTTCAATTTTCCCTTCTGTGGGATTGAAAAAGGATTATATTATCTTGTCTTATCTTGTTTTGAAATGTTGCTCTTGAAACAGTTAAGCATATTTGATTTGAAGTTGATGTGCTTGCATGATTCTTGTAAATTCTTGGGTTGTAACCACATATAAACATATAATAAAATATGAATGTTAACTCATTTGGTCATAAATCAAAACACTGGCCAAGTTAAATGTTGAATTCTTATGAAGTAATATAAAACAATGTTTCAGGCGAGTAAATTTGTTGCAATTTTGTTTGTAACTTTGCAAATAAAATCCAAACTATCTACACAGCTACCAGTAGGAGTACATGGGAAAATATATCTTTTGTGATTTGGGTGAGCTGACCACTGAAGTCAAACTCATGTCCAAGTTTCAAGTCTCAAGTGTACAGCTGTGTCTGCTGAGGGTTACTCAACTTCCTGTTAGGCTGAAGGCAGCTTGTGTTGTTGTCTCATACAGCAAGGCACAAAAGACAAGACAACAAGACTTCCTTCTTGGAATGTTTTCCTCCATGACTGGAGCCCTTCAGTGTGTGCATGAATTACAGCTCCTAATTTTAGACACTGGTTGACACAGGCAATGTACATCAGTGAGAGTCATTTATCAGTCCAGTATCTGTTCAAGGCAACATGCGATGTGCATAAATCTGTTATCGACATTTTGTCCCCCGGGAGACTAAAAGTATTTTCCTGCTGTCCTGATGAAACATATTGTTATCATGTGCTGTTATGAGAGACTGTAAATAAAAATATAAGAAAGAAACCCATTGACCGTCTTCATTATCACAGAATACATTCGTTTAATTTGACATAAATAACATTAAGGAAGTAAAAGGGGAAAAATCTGAGACATAAAATCTATAATTGTTGATTGTTCATTTTTCACTCACCTCAAATATGCTGTTAAGTTAGGAATAATAATAAACTTTATTTATATAGCACTCATAACAATGAGTGCTTGACAAAGAAAAGGGACATGAACACAGAGTAAGTAAAGACAAATAAATAAATAAGACAGATATTAAACATTTCTAAAAGCTTTCACAAAAAGAAAAGTTTGAAGAAGAGATTTCAAAGAAGCTCAAGACTTAGTGTGTCTGAGTTCACACACAAAGGCAAAAGGGAAAAGGTAAGGAAAGCAACCATCTCACAATGCTACCTTGTCATTACCTTTGTTGACCAGTAAACAGTCTCATATTTGTCTAGACAGCATGCCAGCTGTCAGGCAGAGCATAACTCACCCTCTGTCACTCTCTTTTTGTCCACTAGAGGGTCACCAAGATTTGAAAATGTGGGTTTATGGTAGAATGTTTGGGTCAATTATCTCTCTCCACATCACATTGTAAATGTTAGCATATTATTTATTCATGTAAGCAATTAATCAGGATTTACAAATCATGATACTGGCATCACAAGGCCTCAGGAAAATCCTAAATGCACCTACAAATATTTGAATGTGGCCTTGCTCATCTGGTAAAGGGGAAAAATAACTATATGTTGCTTACTATAATACCACAACAGACCTTTACCACTGGTAACATATCATTTGGGTTGATGTCTCATTGTTAGACAGTAACTGACAAATCACATGCACTTAAGATTAGTACGAGTATTATTATTTGTAGTAGTAGTGGTAGTGGTGTCATGGTATGCCTATCAACAATAGAAGAGAAGACAAAGACAAAGTAAATGTACTCACAGAGACAGACAGCACAAACAACTCGCAGCAAACAAATGAAATGGAAGCAGAGCAGGATACTGGGCACCCCTGTTGAAAAGCCTCAGATCTGGCAGTGGCCAGCTGGCAGCCTCAGTTTCATGTATCCATCCTTAAGGATAAACCACAAATGTCAGCTGTTTTCACTGGGACCAATGGATGTCTTTCACAGTGAGCACTGTGAACTGTGCAGAGTAACCAGGACATTGTTTTCAGGAAGAGACAAAACAAATGTTCAACAGTGTAAAATCCCACAGATTTGGTGGCAGTCTGGCAGTTGTGGACAACTGGTTACTCCGCTGTCTCTCTTATCCTTCATGTACATCGTGCAACATAAACAATGAAGCAAAAGACTGTGTTTGCTGCATGATAGTGCAATATAATGCAATTGGAATAAATCTTTTGTGCATCTGTTAAGAACATATAGGGACAATAAAATGGATGCAACATTAATAAGGTGAAACCGTTACTGGTTCCAGTTTCTGTGATAATGGAGGGTTAGATCATCTGCTAGACAGTTTTAACCAAGTCAAAGACCGTCTCACCATGGTGGTTTCCTCTCCTCAGCCAACCAAATATGTGCAGCAGTCACCACCCATGACAACCACCTGCACCGGAGCCATCGGAGCTGAAAGATTTCATGTTTCCAGGCCTGCCTCTACATCATCCAAGGAGATCCACAGGGACTGTTCACTGACTTCCAAAAAGCATTTTGCTGGTTTACATTGCTACAGATGGCTGCATGTTCTCATTATCCAGCTTTGGACGATACTTTTGTAAAACATAAACATGCTGTCCCTGCCACAACACCCGATGCTGAGTTCCTTAATTCACAGGTGGCCAAAAAGACAAATCCTTTGGTTTTAGAAGACAGAAAGGATCTCAAAATGATAATTTAACACATGTTCTATAAAGTCAGTGTAAGCTGTGTTTCCTTTCCCCCTATAGCTTTTGTTATTGTTGCACAGTGTTTCGTGGCCTGAAATGTAGTGTTTAGAGGAAACAAATTATGAACCCGCAGAACCGATGTCTCATGCAGGTGCTTATGTAATGTCTTGACACATTATTATTATGTAATTATGGTGATGTAATTATTATGATAGAATTAATAAATTGCAAAAACAGTGGGCAGTAATCTCCTTTCCTTAAAAACAAGTTTAAACTCACAGGGCTTCACTTTGCCCCATGACAGGGACTGCAAACCTTGACACGAGCAGGTACATTCACAAGTAGCATGCACGAATACATCATATTAAAGATTATTTTATATGTAGCCTCAACCGAATTGATATATAACACACATGCACCACACGCAGTCTGCATTACAGTCGTGTAGAGTAAGGTTGAAGAACTACTCAAAATATTATTGAAATTGCAATATGGCCAAGTGCAGGAGCTGCAATTATTTGATAAATGAAAAACGCATCACTCATGCCATTATAAATAAAGTATTGTGGTGCTCCAGAGAGGCAGCATCTACAAATCACATTGTTGCTTGTCTGGTACAGACCCCAGCAAAAATCACATCATCTTTTTTCCCATATCGTTCAGCCCAAGTGTACAGCTTTGCCTTGTTAGCAACTAGTGGTGCAGCTGGACAGGCAGGGGCAGTGTTGCTCCAGACGCACAGTCTGCGTGGAGGCCGGAAGTGTAGACTCAGTCCTGGCTGAGTAGTAAAATTACAACCCCTGCAAGAAAAAAAAAAGAAAAAAAAAGTCTTTGTATTCAGTCTTTCATGGGGATGCTAAATCTTTAGCTATTGAAGCAATTTTAATGTCTGCATGTTAAATGTACATAACTATTTGATTAAAGCAATTAAAGCAAAATGCTCACCGTTTGCACGATCTTAAAACAGTATCTTTACAGTAAAAGCTTCTCAGTAGTTATTGCATAGATAGATAGATAGATAGATAGATAGATAGATAGATAGATAGATAGATAGATAGATAGATAGATAGAAATCTGGTGAGACAGATTGATTCAGACATCGGAGTGCGTGTGCGCGCCCATGCGTGCCGCAGCAGCCGGGCCATGGGAGTGTCATAACGGGGAGTGTCCCGGACCAGAAGCATAAACAGCCGCTCTGCCCTCCGCTGCTCCGCCGATCGACGCCTCTCTGCTCGCACTGCAGCTTGAAGCGCTCACCGCGGCTCAGTCAGGTCCACATCAGTCCCTCTCGTCCGTCCCCGACCACAACCTACGCGTTCAGGTACGTTGAATCCCTCTTCCTCCAGTGGCACCGTTACCTCCAGCCTGCAGCACAGATTGCCCGTCAGGAGCCTCAGTGAGAGCTGCAGTGGAGTTCACCATTATATTCCACGCAGACAGGAACAAAGGTTTGACATGCTGGGAAGAAAGTGTACAGGGTGACATATTTGGCCTTTTTCTGCATGTAAATATGGTTTACCTGGTGCAACCCAACTAAAGTTATGTTTTAGAGCCGATTCAAGAAGTTTTATGACCAAAAGTGCAGCGTGGCTGCTTCCTTATAAGGAGAGGCAGTGAAAATGATGAGAGAAAATGCAGTGTGGTTCCACTTAAATTGGCCACAGGCTTGGTCACATTCTTCCTCAGCTGTTTTACATGACTTCAGGCTGCCATGATGTGACACCAAACCCAAAGCAGCAGTTAACATGCTGCACGCAGTCAAGCATTAGAAGAGAAGACAAATCAAGTCATTGGTTTGGATCATCTCACTTAAATACTGTGAGAATTTCCTCAGCAGCTGCTCATCTCTATTTGGGACATCTGTGGTCGCCATAGAAACACTCAACTAAACAGTGGGTCTGTTCACTGAGGAAGTTAGTCACAACATCCTGAGTGGTTTGCTACAGCAACCATGAGGGGAGTGTGTCAGGCAGTGTGGTGTATGTGCTGCTCGTCTGTGTGTGTGTGCATGAGGAAGGGATAAAGACAGACCTTTGTTAGCCAATCAGAAAGCGCTGTGTCAGATCCACACTCAGCTGTTCGATGGAGGAGATTACAGGATGCCTGAACCCACCGACTGCATATACCCCTCTTCCGACTCTTTGTCTGTGTGTGTGAGGGAGGGGCAGGACAGCTGAACTGCTGTGCATGTTTCTATGTGTGTGTGCCACCAAAAGGTTTCTATGGGGACATTGTGCTCGCTGTAATGCATGTGAGCCGCTGCAGCCAAGACTGTGACTGCGCTCACACGAAAAGTGACAGCATAGGTCTATAAACGACTTAATTGTGAACATAGGTTGTATTTACATCTCCTGACAAGCAGCCTTTTGCGGTCATATGGTCATGTAATGACTGTCCTCCATGTTCTCTCTCAGCAGCAAAAGCAGAGGTGGTGTGACATTGTTATGCTGCCACAAGAAGTGTAAGGGAGGAGGCCGAGTTGATGGTTTGTCATACAGACGCAGTAAACACTAATTTGGTGACTTGCAGTTCAGAAAATGCCTGGATTAAAACTGGGGCCGTCTGTGTTACCTGTAACCAGTGTTTCAGCATTGAAGTCAGTGGGTTTTAGTGGAAAACAGTTCTGAACTACATACTAGCGTATTAAACTAACTTAGACAGCTGAGCATCAAATCAGTGCTGACAAAGAAGTGTGCAACAATGTTGGTTTCGTCTGACAATGTAGGCAACCTTCTCCTGACATTACTCAAGGCGTTTTAGTTGTCAAAACTTAGCCAGACCTCAACCATCATGGTGTCAGGTCAGAAAACACTCATGAATCACTTTTTTGGTCAGTTCAAGGAGTCGTGGTTGGGTGGGGCATTTACAAAACACCTCAAACATGCCCTTTTTTAGGCCTTACTATCTTCCACATGAGACAGTAAGCAACCAACACTAGAAGTTGTTGTAGAAACTATTTACTGATGTTGTAATTCGGGAGAGAAGTGGGCTGGTTTCCCATTGACTTCAATGTAGTCTGTGTTTTTCCAGTTTAGGGGAAAAAAAGGCCACACCTCTCACTCAAAACCCACAATTGCGCCTTCCAGCTGCTTTGCATTGAGGTCATTATCTGCAGGCATTGATGTTATATCACATGTTACATGCATGTGTTGCTGTTTATAAGATTGTATTACATTATCAACGTTAATCAAGCAAGAGGCCACTTTATTAGAAATATAAGTTTATGGGCTTAATATGATTAATTCAGCAAACGGAACTGGATACAGAGTAAACTGCTTTCAGGTAGATTCCTCAAACACCCCTCTCATATCCTTTAATAATCCATATGGGTTCATGGGTTATTTACAAAGTCACGAGGAGCCATTTTGATTGTCTTTGTCTTCCGCTGTGTAAACAGATAAGAGGGAAGCACAGCAGCAGTTGAATGGTCTGTGCAGCATTATCTGTCCTGAGCAAGCTGGAGGGCAGCTGCACAGCCCTCGAGAGGCAGAGAGCGGCATGCACGGAGAAAATGAGTCATCAAGAATCCCTCTTACTGAAGGAGGAATGTCTTTTTTGGGAGACACACAGGACAGAAGTTCAGAAAGACTTCACAGATGAAATTATTATGGGTTTGTTTTTGAAGAGGGACACCAGCAGACAAATCACAAGGGCTTTCCAGGCATAAGAATCCAGTGTTGCTATCTGCACGGTGGATCAAGTTTGAGTTTTCACACAGGCCTCGAGTGACGGCAGACACAAAAGAGAGGGTGGTGAAGCATGGGGGAGGGGAGCAAATAACTTGGGAGGTTGGAATGATGGTCTCACTCTGCGTTTATTTGGAGGCGATGGGGGGGACAAAGAGCCTGCAGTGAAGGGGTAGAAACTAGACGGATACCTCCAGGTCTGCAGAGCCGTGTGGTGGCCTGCAGACACCATCTGCTTTTCCCAGCATGCCTGTGAAGGAGTCCTAACCACTGGTCACGTGACGTGTTCTATTTAAGCTTGTAGCTGTGTGTGTGTGTTGAGTCAAACAACTCACCCCTCCGTGAGTCACTTTGTCCAACGTGGAGCTGCCAGAAATGGTTAATGGTTAATGGCTAACGTTTCGTCCAACAAAACTTTGCACCGAAATATTCTACTAACTAAATCTCAGTGTGTCTTAGACTCCATTCTCTAACCTTCTCCCTGATTCTGGTTAGATTTTTTCTCATCCAGCTTTTGTCAGAGTTGTTGTTACATTTTTTTTAATGCCGGCTTTGATTTTTCAAAGCGTGAGGTGATTCAGATGCTGTGTATCCCCTCTGATGTTTGCTTTATTAAGTCACAGACGGTACAAGTATCTGGTTGTGGGATAAAACGGCTTTGATGTGCAGAGAGAGACAGAACATTTCTCTCCATGAGAGGAGAAGATCACAGTCAAAGGCAGTCATATTTATTTAGTGCCACAGAAACAAAGATCTTCAGGATGAGAAGTGGCACAAAAGTGATATTTTCAATGGTTGAAATGTTTCAGAGTGAAGGTGTTCGCCTGCTGTCGGATGAAAAGACTTCTTGAACAAGTCAACTTTTCAGGATATATATATTTTTTAAAGCAGCTCTATTTTCAGGTAGACAGAAAGCTACACATGCAGTGTGTTTTTGAACGTTTGTCATGGGGACTGAATGCACTGGCAAACTTTACTTCAAGTGCAACTGTGAAGTGAAAACCGAAGCGACAAGTTTTCCTGTTGCTCCTTACGTGACCGCAGGTTTAGTCGTCAAAATGGCCTTTGCTACCTTCACAGACTTGGTTTCAAGTTCATTTCTCAGTGTTAATGAGGATCCCTGTGCTCTGCTCAGATCTCTGCATGCGAGCAGTTTTCATACTGCTGGGTGTGTCAGTTTAAGTTACTGAACGGCTGTATATCAACTCAAGCAGAAGTTACTGATTTATTAACTTTGGGACATACAGTTATTGTTTTCTCTAACCGCAGTTTTTTCAGATGGTTCCCCAGATATTTAGGAAGTAGCTGTCAGGAGGATGTGGTAGCTACCTCATTTAGAAACATTTTAGCCTTTTCAATGTTCATGTTCATGTTGTGTCTCAAGCTGGAGATGAGAAGATGAAAACCACTCTTATGTCTGTGTGTTAAATGGGAGCTGCCGACAGGGGGTGATTAGCCTAGCTGAGCGGAAAGACTGGGGGCAGAGGGAAACTGCTAGCCTGACTCCCAGTCCAGAGAGGAACAATATGCCTATTAACAAGGTTGGATTGTGTTTGTTTCTGCAACAGAAATGTGAAAGCAATTTGTGGTTTTAGAGGGCGTTACATGTTGATACTACTTTTGGAGCACTGGCAACTTGACTGCGATGATAAGACTCCAGGAAGTGTCCGTGCCAGGCCGCGAAAGGCCTACAACTTCCTTTGAAACCTGGTAAAATTGTTGTTCTTGCATTACTGTCTCTGTACGGATCAAACAAACACGATACAACGTGCTGATTAGCTTTAGAGTTGCTGGTTGCCAAAACTTGCACATGAGCTGAGCTAGCTATTTCCCTTGCTTTCCGTCTTTATGCTAAGTTAAGCTAAAATCCTAGCACAGCTCCACACAGACATGACAGTGGTATCAGTTTTCTCATATAACTCTCGGAAAAAGAAACAAGCATATTTTCCAAAAGCTTGAGCTGTTTGTCCAAGTGTAAAAATGACAAAAAAACAGGCTTATTTACTTTTGCTGACATTTGTGTTGAGACAGTGAATCATTTCCATAGGAACAGACAATATACCATACACCACACTACCTATATACATTGAGCATCCTATGATGAAGTCTTTAGGTGTAGCATTGCATACTTTACCATTTAACATGCAGATTAGTACTGAGTACTGAGTCATCATATCTTGTCTATTCAGTCCACAGGAATGTCCCACAGGAACTCTTGTTGATTGTTCATTGATAAAGACAGAAGGGCTGAGGTTTACCCAAACAGCGATGCACTCATCTAAAATCAGTGCCAGATCACGTTATAAGCCAGACAATCCACATCAAAAACTGTTTCTTAGTTACTGCTGCTATTAAATAAAAATCTCCACAGCATATGACACACATGAGTTAAATCTTCCTGTATGACCACAGACGCTGCAGATTTGCTGTCTGACTTTTATGGCCTTCAAGCATCTCCAGACTGGAAACTCCAGCAGGCTACTTTAAAGCAACTGTAGGAAAATTCAGCTTTCCACATTCTCAAGCTATAATGGCCCCAGTGGATGCACAGCAGCCTCAGTTTCTCCTTGTCCAGCCAAACATGGAAGCATGCGCTGCAGTATTGTGGTAGCTCAGATGCTGCAAGACCTTGCATGACTCCAGGATGCCCAGCTGTTTTGCCTACATTTTCCCTGTTTTGTCTATGTCCATTTTCATGTGAAGTCTGGGTTAGTTCTCTGTTCCGTAGTACCTATCCAAATAACTCATCTTGTGCCGACCTGACCCTTTCAAAAATCAGGAAAGGTGACTGAAAATGGTTATTCCACATGCTTTTCCATGCTAAAACATTCCAAAGCTACATAATACTGTGCAACGAGTCTGGCTGTTGCATAAGAGGAGAGCAGAGATGGGGAAAAAGGGACCCCACATTTGTTGGCCTGGTTACATGAATTCTGAGCCACTTCCCTCTTCCAGGGTCAGGAGCAGATTCCTGCCATGTTTGTGGGCAGACGGCCGCCTAGCAGAGTGGGCCATTCTTGCTCCAGTTTGGACGGTTAGTCATGCAAATTGACAGGCAGCTGGTCCAAGCAGCATTCCTGTGGAAAACTGGACTCTGTGTCCATTTTGAACTACATGACCTCTGGTTTTTAATTTTCTTTGTAATACCTGAACTTTAGCTTTATCAACAGCTCTTTACAGTCAGGAATGTGGACGCTTTGAATATCTGATAAGCACATTTCCATTTAAATAAATGAGTAAAAATAGGAAGAAATGCATCATGAAAGTGTCACAGAAGCCCTTTTCAGAGTGGTCAGGTTCTAATTTGAGAACACTGCTTCACTGGGATACACTGGGATAACTTCTTTTCACTCTCTGGTGTTTTTTGTAGCAATTAATGTGCATTGTGACATGAGTGTGGGCCAGCATCTGCTGCAAAGTCTCAGACAACACATCTCATTTTTGCATATTTGAGGAAAATTATTGCTTCACGGTGTGGACTGTGCAATTGACACAGCAATTGACATTGCAAACATTCAGATCTAACCACTTAAATAAAAGCAGCAATTCCGCCATGCAGAAATTACACATTGCAAGTGATAGTCCTGCAAGTGCTAGCAACAAAATGTATGACACACATAAAAAAAACATTGCTACATATGGCGAGATGTGAAAGAAGACAAAACACAGAAAATAAGCTGTAATAAACTGGGATTCAAACCTGTAATAGCTGATTTTGTTGGCCACTTCACACGTTGTAAGCATGACACTGACCATCATAAGTAGATGTGCAGTTGCTTATTTACACACATTGTATGCAGCTATTGTGGAGTTGAAGTATAATGTAGCAAATAAAGTACTTTCTAACAGTTTACGTCAACATTGTACTTTGAGTAAGTAAGACTTGGCAGTTCCTTTATCTTTGATTTTGAACCCAGCACCTTCATGTTTATGCAGGCTAGACCCCAAATAACCAGTTCTTTGAAATTTTTTAAGCTAGACATCTGAAACATGCCCAAAACAACACAATCAGTTGATTTCCTTGTTATTCATTCATAAACTGTTCTACAAGCAGTTTCCAGACACCCACAACAAAGACTTTAACAGGATGCCCAACTCCCATCATTAAAAATCTCAAACATCCACTCATGCTACTGAGAGGCCAGCGGGTTGTAATCCAATGCAGCACAGACACCTACTTGAAACCCTTGATTGGGCCCCACATGTCATGTATGCTCTCAGATATGGGTGAAGGGTATGGCATGTGTGCATGAGTGTTGGCGTGTGAGTATTTGTGAACGTGCTTGTGATTGGACCAGTGTGTGACTGCTGGTGTTTCCATTAAGGCTCCATCATAGGACGTCAGGTACTGTGAGACCACAGAGATTTATAAACTGGTAGAGATTTTGTGGATTTGCTTTTCTTTTTACAAGGTTTCCATTCCTTTAAAGGTGCACTCCAATGTTACCGGTCAATGTAATTTTGTATGTTATTGCGTACCTCTCACAAGAGAACTTTATGGAAGTGTAATACTAAATCACTGAAGAACTTTTTAATGGCTCTGGTCGTATTAGGTCAGGCCTGGCAATGATCAGGGCTGTTTTATGGCATACTTTGTTTGTCAGATATTTAACAGAGCTGCAAGTCAGAGTTAAGTTTCAAGTCCTTCAGGCTTTGTAGACAAAATGCAAGTGAAGATGCTTCTTTCTATAAGGACAATACAAAATGTGTCAGTTTTCTCCATGTCTCCCACCCCTAGTGTCTGGATACTTGTGGCTATGTGCATATATTTATGATAGATTGTGGAACAAAAATGTCTCATCGTGCAGGAGTCTTTTCCTCTGTGTAATTATAGACAGAGCTTCTTTTGCCACCATCACTGACAGTTATGACAATGCCTGAGTCATAACTGCCAGGACTTCCTCTTCCTGCTCACTGGAGGAAATACCCTGCGCACAGAGCACCAGTGACTCACCCTGCTGTACATAATGTCTAACTATAACCCAAAACTTTATCTTTCTATCCATGGCAACACCTCAGCCTTAAAGGGAGTGGCTTTATGTTTTCCACAGCAAACACACTCTCACTTTTAAAAGGTTATCACAAAGCTCCACAACTGCAGTATTTCACCACTGGTCTGGAGGTTGCTGCCACAGGAACACCCCTGTTTCTTTAAGCCTGTAGAGTAGAAAAGAACTAAATCTCAGCAGTTTGATTTTCCTGCAGGCAGGATGGCAGCGCACCACCCAGAGTTCGAGCGGGCTGGACAGAAGCCGGGCCTGCAGGTGTGGAGGGTGGAGAACTTTAACCTGGTGCCCGTTCCCGAGGCGCTGTACGGGGGATTTTACACCGGAGACGCCTACCTCATCCTCAACACCATCAAACAACGCTCCGGGAACCTGCAGTACGACCTCCACTTCTGGTTGGGTGAGTGCAGTGAGATGTTGTGGTGTGCTATTACAGCTGCAGTATCCGCTTTGAAATAAGATAAAAACTGTGTACACATGATCTCCAAAAGTTAACTTAAAGTTAAATGAAAGAATCAGCAAAACCATAAAAACCACAAGGATTTCAAAGTAGGCAGACCTATTAACTAAAGTTTGCAGGCAGCATATTCAAATGATGATGCTTATGAGAGGAAAAAGGATTATACTCCAGCATATTCACATAAAGTTTTAAAATATTTCTGGCTATTTTTCTATTTGTCTTGTTTCCATGGACATGTAGCCTAACATAGAAGAGCTGATATCAGTTTTCCATTGCAGCCACAAGCGTGTTTGACTTGCAAAGCACATGACAATGTGAATCTGTACTCCTGGAAAGTAATTTCACTTGACAGTGTTGCAGCATTTATTCCCCTGCTGCTGTTGTGTTTCATGTTTCTGCTGCGTCTCATCCTGCTTACTTAGATCAGCCTCTAAAACAGTGACGCGCCTTATTTCCCTTCAGGAATGTGGGACTGATGTATTTTGTGATTTGTTATCAGCTCATACAGTGGAATTTCACAGCTGACAATTTTTTAGTGATCTAAAACCTCCTGGTGCAAGCGATTTTGTCTGGATCGTTTTGCACCAACACTCAGCAAACACAAAGAAATAGACTGTCATCGCTGGATTAAGTATTGGATTCTTTGCTTAAGGAAAAGCAGCAACTTAAAGTTCTGGATTCAGAGTTTGACATGGTTAAAACAGGTTGGCTGTGGCTCAGGTAGTAGGGCAGGTTGTCCATTAATCAGAGGGTCAATGCTGGGATCACACACTGTAAAGAGCTGTGAGTGGTTGGTAGACTAGAAAAGCACCAGATAAAAGCAGTCCATTTCCATCTTTTCTGCAAAATGTTTTCAAAAGTTAAAACTACTCATGCAGAATGGGCCCTTGAAAATCCACTCATATTTTATATATACAGTAGATTGGATGCGCTGACATCTAAACAGCATTTTGATGTTGTATATTATAGAGGTGATTTGACTTTACAGTATACTATAAAGCATGGAAATTCTACAAATAAAAGTGCTGTTTTGACTGTAAAGTCTGAATCTGTACAGTAATCAGGAACTACAGCTGTCAGATAAAACGACTCTGCACTGCACCTATAAGACATGTTGAGATTTGATATATCTGGGTCAGATGTAGTGGTCTGTATACCACAGTCCACAGAAAACATGTATCTTGGGTTATTTTTGTCAACCCAGTACAGTATATTTAATCTTTCAATCATGTCGTGAGGACGTCACTGTAACACGTCATGTACGTACCTCAGCCACAGCTTTAAGATTAGTCTTGTGGAGGAGTATTGACAGAAAACAGATTGTCTGACTGGATCTTTTTTTAGGGTTAAATTTAGAGTAAGCAGGAACGCTGAGTCGTGTCGTTTTATGTTTTTGTATTGATTTCATGTGCTTTTAGTTAGCTTAATTGATCATGGAAACAGCATTTACCAATAAACAGGATCTGATGTAACACATGCTGCTGAACTTCTGACCAGAAATAGAATAGTGTGGCATGTATTAATGTGTTTGCTGGGATCTGACCCCCTGCAGCTCCCGTGTATCGATCTCCGAGCTCACTGAATCCTCAGTGTGCGAATTTGTCAAACACGAAATGTGGTTCTCCGGGTAGACGTACGGTATGACCGCTGAGGTAAAATAAGGACCAGGATTAACATGGAGCATGTCTGTGGTTTCTCTGGTGCAGGTGATTTCTGCACCCAGGATGAGAGCGGCTCGGCAGCCATCTTTACAGTCCAAATGGACGACTTTCTGGGGGGGAAACCCATCCAGTACCGCGAGGTTCAGGGTTACGAGTCCAAAACCTTTCTGGGCTACTTCAAGTCCGGGATCAAGTACATGGTAAGAGTTCATGTTATGGCTGCAGAACATCTGTCTACAAGGAAAAGTGTGATTCCTGCCTGGTTTTTGCAATTTTTACTGTTATTTCATCATATTTTAAAGCATAAACTGCATTTTTTTCAGTGAGTATCTGTAAAATAGAAAATCCAGTCTTTTAGGGTGCCATTATTTGCCAGTCAAACGTCCAGATTTGCAATATCCATACTTTTTTTCTTTTTATAATTCCATTTTGTTGAGGTTGGAGCTGCTTTTTTTTTTTTTTTTAATTTTTTACAAAGCAATTATTTTATTTTTAAATGCAACTACTACCTTCCAGAAAGGGGGCGTGGCGTCTGGATTCAAGCACGTCGTCACTAACGAGGTGGTCGTGCAGCGGATGCTCCAGGTCAAAGGTCGCCGTGTTGTCCGGGCATCAGAGGTGGCAGTCAGCTGGGACAGCTTCAACCAGGGAGACTGCTTCATCCTGGACCTGGGAGATGTGAGTGAGATGAAGCAGAGGAATATTAGACATATAACATGATGTGATGTGTTAGTTCTGCAGTGAGAGCAAAGCTTGATGGGAAAAGCAGTCTCCATTTTTATAAAACACAAAATGTCACTGTGTAAGTTTCTTCACCTACTTTGCAATCCGCTCCTCTTCTTGCTCTACAGGAGATTTACCAGTGGTGCGGCTCCCAGAGCAACCGCTTCGAGAAGCTGAAAGCTACTCAGGTTGCTAAGGGTATCCGTGACAACGAGCGCAGTGGGAGGGCCCGAGTGTACGTCTGCGACGAGGGGATGGAGAGGGAGAAGATGCTGGAGGTGAGATCAGCGAATTACGAGAACAAATGAAGCCTCAGGCTGACCTCGGTGTTAAAATGACTGCTTCTGTCCTCAGGTGTTGGGGCCTAAACCAGATCTGCCCGCCGGAGCCTCTGACGACATCAAAGCTGATGCTTCAAACAGGAAGAGAGCCAAACTCTACAAGGTGACAAACACCTCATCTCTGGTGATGAATTTCTTGTTATTAGTTTTTATGTCAGTTTGAAATAAAAATCATTTTATCTGTTTATAGGGAGAATATCAGGTCAAAATTCAGTTCAGTTCATCTATGAAGCATAGTCCTGCAATTCAAAGATGAGTCAATTTGCTTGAAAATGTCTACAATGAATACCTAAACCTTAAGCTCAACCTTATTGTTTTATGGAGCAGGATAATTAAAATGTATACCGTCGTTTCTATTGTAAATCCAAACACAGTAGTAGTGCAAAAACACAAGCAGAAAACAAATTCAGGATTTGAAGTCTCTAGCATTTTTCTCTGGTGCATTATCAGTGACTTCTGTGCACTTCCTCCTTCCTGTGTATCCCTCAAGATTTATGTATTCTGTCCAGTATTTTTGAGGCTGTACGCAAGGTGGAAACAATTTTCCTTGCGAAAGGACAAATGAATGTAAATCTAATCTCCCAGTACTCCTCTTCACTCTGATCTGTGTTTGCTGCAAGAGGACGCTTTTTTTCTTTTAGTTATGTTAAGTAACAGTAAAAATGGAGCAGGAAACACAACTTTGGTGTTTATAAAATACTCATGAAAGTTGCCTTCCTTCGTCCCCGCCTGCAGGTGTCCAATGCCAGTGGAGGCATGACCATCGCGCTGGTAGCAGCGGAGAACCCGTTCGCCCAGAGCGCCCTGGAGTCCGGCGACTGCTTCATTCTGGACCACGGCTCCGATGGAAAGATCTTCGTCTGGAAAGGTCAGCACAGGGTGCTGCTTTGAATTCTCCATATTTTTGTTTATCAGAGGTTTCACTGCAATATGTACCTCACAGTGAATTCAAGGATCATTTTGGGAAACACTGTTATTCCTTCCTGTAGTCTTGTCGCCACCTTGAGGCTGCCAGGTGACTTGGACAGACACAGGCTAGCTGTTTCCCCCTGCTTTCAGTGTTTACACTAAGCTAAATTAAGCTAAGCTAAGCTCACTGTATTCTGGCGTGCACTCAGCTCTCTTTCCTCTTTCTTACAGGCAAAGACGCCAACATGGATGAGCGAAAGGCAGCGATGAAAGCGGCAGACGAGTTCATCAAGAAGATGGGTTACCCCAAACACACTCAGGTCCAGATCCTGCCAGAGATGGGCGAGACGCCGCTCTTCAAACAGTTCTTCAAAAACTGGCGGGACAAAGATCAGACAGAGGGCCTGGGCGTGGCCTACATCGCCAACAGCATCGCCAAGATCGAAAAGGTGCCCTTTGATGCCGCCACCCTGCACGACTCCGCTGCCATGGCCGCCCAGCATGGCATGGTGGATGACGGCAGCGGAGAGAAACAGGTGAGAGGACGCCGACTGGACGACCAAATAGCTCCCTGCTACATTATGTCATACTGTAAATATTATGGAATGTAAGAAAATAATATCTGTATAATTTGTAGTAAATGGGATAAAATATTAAATACAATTTATTTCGTGGAAGATCTGGCGCATCGAGGGGTCTGACAAGGTGCCGGTGGATCCGTCCACATACGGACAGTTCTATGGAGGAGACAGTTACATCATCCTTTACAACTACCGTCATGGGGGACGTCAGGGACACATTATCTACATGTGGTGAGAATACAAGAGACTCACATTTTAACATCAGATCACGCTGAATTAGGCAAGGTTTTGTTGTAAAAGCATTCTCGACGTCAAATCTTTAAAGCAATTAGAATCCAAAATCAAATTTTGGAGGCTCGTGGCAACATCACATGTTCACATTAAATGTGCTTTGAAGTTTGTCCCAGGAACAGAGCACAGACACCCATCTCTTCAGTTTCAGGTCTGATTGGAGGGGTATGGAGTTGGTTTGTGAGCCCATTACAAGCCCCGGCTTGTGCCTCTCGTTACATTCAGTGGAATGACAATGCATTCGATTGTTTTCCAGGCAGGGCATGGACTCCAGTCAGGATGAAATCGGGGCCTCTGCCATCCTGGGCGCCCAGCTGGATGAAGAGCTCGGCGGCGGTCCCGTGCAGGTAAAGTGCTTTGTTCCTGTAGTGGCTTTTCGTTTACACGAGCTTATATTCATTTCATTACTTAATGAAGCCTTTGCTCTCCTCTGGCTTACTCAGCGTAGTCACCTTTACATCCTTTCACTCTCTCTCCTCTCCCTTTAATGGTTTCCCCGCCGCTGCTTCTGTCCTCTCTGGTTTCCGACCTTTTCTGTGTCTTCAGGTTGTCGGTGCTCCTATAACCACTCAGGTATTTCCCCCTTCCTCCCCCTCTCCTCACCCTTCTAAAATGACTCCCATGGGATTTTATCCAGAGCCAGTGGCAAAAGAAGCAATGACAGTTTTCCTCTGTTCTCACAACCCAGATGAATATGACCATCTTGCTTGTGAAGGGGCTGTTAACTCCTTTAAGACTTCATTTACTTGATAATGAGTTAAATTGAATTCACAGTGAAAGCAAACACAAACAGGACATTCCGATGACGATGTTAATGGGAGGGTCCCTCCTCCTCCATCGCCAGCTCTGTCTGCTGCACATAAATAGCAGGCCTGTTTCCAAAATCTGCAACTTTACCATGAGTGAACTAGTCAAAGAGTGCTCATGTTGGAGTTTAGAAATGACTGTGGAGATCATAAAACAACGCCAGTGTGTTTACCATAAACTGACATGTTGAGAGTGAATCCTGGCTCTGCGCTCATGTGAGTCTTCATTCATTCATTTCATGTGTGTCCTCACTTTGCATGTTCCTGTTCATGTCGTGCGTGTGTGTGTGTGCTGTAGCATGACTCTGCGCCTGTGTGTGCACTGAAAGGTGAGATCAGTCACTTGATTTGCCAGCTTCAGTTGGGAAGGTGTTTTCATGCAGGAGGAGGACGACTGTGGATTTTGTCCCCCATCACTTACATCAGGATGAAGTGTGTGTTTTTTTTCCAGATGTTTCCCTGCTTGCTCACTAATGTCACTTTTGTTTTCACAGTTTGTCAAAGTAAAAATGTACCTGGCCTGGGCTGGGCGTCATTTTTGATAGTTGTCCTGATACAATACCTGAGTGGTACAGCCACCAAAACACTAAAGTATATAAATATAGAACTGGCAAAAAATCAGTAATAATCTAAGAATAAGAATCAGTGTACAAGACAACGAATCGTCAGGAGTGCTGGGAATGTTTGCTCTTTGGAAGTGTTCGACTGCGGACTACAATAAGCGAACTCATCAGTGATGAATTATCATTTCTCCATTCTCTTATGTAAACTGCGGACATGCTTAATTTGTTGTGACGACTGGTTTAGGAGAGACAGCCATAAATATTTATGAGACAAGCTGCAGACCAAAGAGACCCATAATAGTGATTTAGACTTAACCTGCGTCATCACTCCTAATTCCACAAGCCTGTCACCCACCACCTGAACTCTTCTCAGCTCTGTGCTGCCATCTTGTGTCTGTAGTCGGGATGGCAGCACACATTTTTCACTTATTAACCACAAGTCACAAAACAGGAGGAGCTGTCTGGTGTGATTTGGTTGTGCCAACTTGGGATTTTTCACATTATCAAAGCGCATGAGGAATCTTGCAAGGGTAATTACTGTAACAACCATTTTGCCGTTCTGGAGTATTCATTTTGCTGTTGCGCACCAGGTGAGGGTGGTGCAGGGGAAAGAGCCGGCCCACCTGATGAGTCTGTTTGGAGGACAGCCCATGGTGGTGTACAAGGGAGGAACGTCCAGAGAAGGAGGCCAGTCTGCTCCTGCAGAGACGCGACTCTTCCAGGTGCGCTCCAACTCTGCAGGACACACCAGAGCTGTGGAGGTAAGAGAACATCCGTCATTGACTTCGTACCTTAGGAACCTGGTGATATTCTATATTCTTCTTGCTGTGTATTCGTGTGTGTATCAAAGTCTGATACCTGTCTCACCTCTGCGTCCGTGCAGCTTGACGCAGCGTCATCCCAGCTGAACTCCAATGACGCGTTTGTTCTGGTGACCCCCGGGGGCTCCTTCCAGTGGGTGGGAGTGGGCGCCAGTGACACCGAGAAGCAGGGAGCTCAGCAGCTGTGCGACATCCTGGGAGTGTCGGCCTCTGAGCTGGCCGAGGGAGGAGAGTCTGGTGAGGAAACACGATGAATGCGGAAGACGTTTCTCAGTTTTTGCGCTTTTGAGTCAAACTGAAAGCCAGCGCCAGTTAGCTGCTCAGAGTTGAATCTGTCGGCTACAAACTCTGGTCAAGCTGTTAAAACGGGGCTTTAATGTGAAGCTAAACAGTTGTCTTTTTGTATTTCAGCCACAGTGCTTGTGTTCATCTATATTTAAATAGAGGCTTGATTGTATCACCCCTTTGGATGTTATCAGAAATCTTGTGATTTGCCTTCAAAGCTGAAGAAGACACTGGATTCTGTGCGAGCAATTTCAAATATAAAACCTCAGGCTAAAAGATTCAATGTTTTATACACAGCCTGCTTTCAAAGGCTGGCCTCAGTCGAAGGCTGCTTAAGACCACAGAACATTCATCGTGGCAGTTCTGCGAGCTGAAGCTGATATTTGACGTCAAAACAGGAAAAAGTGCGTGAGAAACATGTTGGATTTGTCACAGGATGGATCATGTGTAACACAGGATGTTAACAGTAGTTACCTTCACCACATTGTAATTCAAAATGAATAATAGTAATAATAGTAGAAGTAATAACTCCTCTTCACAGATCAGTTCTGGGAGGCTCTGGGAGGAAAGACAGAATATCGCACTTCGACCAGACTCAAGGACAAGATGGACGCTCATCCACCCAGACTCTTCGCCTGCTCCAATAAGACTGGAAACTTCATCGTGAGTCTTTGGTTTGAGCTCTGCTGAAGCTGCACTCGTTTGAAAAAGCACCGTTTCACAGAAGAAAAGCCTTCTGGTTACAGATAATGAGCCTTGGAGATAAACACTGCTAATACCTACTCATTGAAAACTTGTCTCTCTAGAAATAATGTCCCAGTTACTCTGGATAATCCACCAAAGTCACAGTTTATTATATATATTTTAGGTTTTTTTGGTAATTTAACTGCACCAAACCTGGAAATCACCCTGAATAAAATGTGCCAGTTTCTGAATGCCCTTTGTGCACACAGTACATCAGTGCAGCTCAACTAAATCCCTCTCCTCCTCTCAGATTGAGGAGGTACCCGGGGAGATGACCCAAGAGGACCTCGCCACTGATGACGTCATGATCCTCGACACCTGGGAGCAGGTAGAGCTTTGGATGCGATAGCCGTACCACGTGGATTTAGAGCACAGTCACCACAGGAAGAAAGATGTGCTAAAAACTTTCCCATTTTTAGGTGTTCGTCTGGATCGGAAATGAGTCCCAGGAGGAAGAGAAGACTGAAGCGATGGCGTCTGGTAAGAACACCGGGGGCGAAAAGCTCAACATCATGATATGATATCTGTACAGTGGATGCGGCACTTAAGAGCTGAAATCACGTCATCATGCATTTGTCACTCAGCTTTCCTCTATGACGAGCACTAATTCAAGTTTTTCCCGATGCTCCTCAGCGGCCCGTTACATCGAGACAGATCCGGCCAACAGAGACCGCAGGACGCCCATCGTCAGGATCAAGCAGGGCTTCGAGCCCCCCACCTTCACCGGCTGGTTCCTGGGCTGGGACCACGACTACTGGACCAGCGACCCCCTGGAGCGCGCTATGGCCGAGCTGGCCCTGTGAGATCTCCGCTGACCCTCCTTCCCTCACTATCAGCCCTGACCTTTGACCCCGACCCCGCCGCAAGCACTGAGCTCCAATCATGAGACTTTTTTAGCTGCCAAAACACCCTGAAGACGAGAGGGGTTTCTTTTTTTACTTTTTGTTGTGGTTTTAAAGGATACAGGTCACTGACTGTGACGCTTTTAATTCACTCTGTCTCACGTGCCACAGTGATGCCTTCACACCAGTTCTGAACCAACCAATAGAGCTTTAACACAGGCTTCCTGTAAGGTTTTATACTAAATACAGTCCACCATTATTACTTTTACTGTAGCCATATTTTCTCATTTATTTTATATGTTGACAATAAAACGTGTTCACTAGTGAAATGTGACAGAAACAGTCATGGTGTGCTATATTGGGAAACTCACTGCCAAGAAAAACACTTTCTAAAAAGCAATACAACCAATGCCTTAATATTCTTTCCTTTAGTTTACTGTAAGCCTGCTTTTTAAAAAGGTACTGTTCGAGTTTAACTATGACTTTATAGGTAAATTGTTTGTACCATCAGTTTAGATGCTTCTTTTAATATTTATTTTGGAGTAAACGCCACAGTTTCATGCCCAGGAAGCTTATAGGATGCCGCAGTGGCCAACTTTAAACGGGAAACCGACGCTTTGCTGCTTTACAAACCAGTTACGTCTTGTGTGACTCTCTCTGAGGTTTCTCTAAGCCTTCTTATCATTTCAATAAAACCAAATGAAACATGTTACGTGTTGTGTCTCTGCTTCTACAAACACTTCATTGCAACGCTGACATGAAAAAAAGGAGGAAATCTATAAACAAAAATGCTTTTTGATAGGATTTTAATTTGAAGTCTTATATATGCATCATGTCAAGATAAAACAATATCAAACATTAGCAAAATGTACCAAAAACTTAGCAAGCTGCAAAAACTGACAATAAATTCTGAGTAACACTTTAAAAAAATAATATTGTTGAGTGTACATTTTATCACAACATAGAAACTTGAGCGTGATGTCAATGTAATGAGAGGTTTTTCTTTGCCAAGCTGAACGATGAGAAGCGAGCTGGAAGAAGCACCCTCACACAGAAGCTGCCTGTGAATGTGGTTAACATGTAACGACCGCAAACGAGCTGTCTCTGACTGCATCTCTTTGTACGGTAACAAACCTTCTGTAACAGAGCTCAAACTCAGCTTAAACTCAACATGGACTGACAGCATCAACACACAGGACTTACTGTAGTAACATCACATAACAGCCTTTGTATTCATGACAAGAAATAAAAAAATAGCACTTTAAACACTGACAACCCCCTCCACCCACAGTAAAAATAAACTCCACAGGACTGCGATTATATTGAAGTACATATAGATATATATGGTAAATGTATACATATATAGTAACACTACAAAGTCACACATACTGTAACATCCGTTCACCAGCACTCCGGTCCTGTATATGTCAAAAAAAGGACAAATCTAATGAGGACAGTTTTACATGGACAGATGTTGAACTATTTGGCTTATTGGCTGAGAGCACACAGAGCATATGTGATAAAATAACGTTAAAATAAATCCTTGTTATTTTCACATGGAAGTGCATAGACATGTGGTATCAGGCAGTGGACTGAAGTGATGGCAGTGAGTTAAGGCTTTTGGCAGAAACGTTTGTGATAAGTTTCTTTCTAACAGTCCCCGCTTCTCCTAAGCCGTGAAGCCAGAAGTGGGTGGACAAAGTAACAGGAACACCTGGCAGCCCTATAATATACACAGTAGCACCTGTGTAGCTGATAATACTCACGTTTTGTGTCAGATGGACTCAACTCTATGGTAATCTGAGATGTTCCGATTATTTTGCTCACCCCTGTAAGTAGTATATACATGTGTGTACTGTAAATACAAGTAACATCCAGCTGGTCAGCCTGACTGTCAACCTCTCAGTCAAGTCTTCGCTTGTGACCTGAGACGGAAGCATTGACAACCAGAGATAAGGGGGGTGTGTGTGTGTGTGTGTGTGTGTGTGTGTGTGTGTTTGTATTACTATCATCTGGAGGCCACTCTGGCTGGTCCCTTCTCACTGAAGGCTATTTTAAGATGGCTGCCCACCTCTCGAGCTGGTTAGTAGTATGATACTGATTATACCATTGCAGCTTCTGCATGGACTGATCTCATTCCTGTGAAAGTGGAAAAATTTCTGTCTGTTTATGCACCATGTTACCACCGGTTCATTCCTTCACTTAGAGTAAGAGTGAGAGTGGAGCAGGTTAAGTACAGTAGAGCTTACACTGTACTGGTACGTGTTTGAACCTTCAAGGTTAAAATGTTTGTTTAGTCATGAAACTTGAATGGGTTTTACATTAAATTCAGTGAAAACATGCAATGGCACCACTAACATTGAAAGCATTTCATTTTGGGGACAGGGAATAAAGCCATTAGAGTTCTTACATGGCAATACTTTTAGGTAGAAAATGATCAGAGCACTATGATGCTGGCAGTGGTCGCAGTAGTACCACAGCATCAGTGACATAGATATTAAATAGATAAGAGTATGTGTGTGTGTGTGTGTGTGTGTGTGTGTGTGTGTTTGTGTAAGGCCACATGTCCAGCAGGCACTTCCCTTAAAAATGTCTGTAAAATGGTGATGAGACAGTTTGGGCTTCCTGCTTCTACCTTGACTTTCAGGGAACGTTACCTACATTTGTAACATACAAACAGGAGGGAAAAATGTGCAGGATAAAAGCTAAACGTCTGCTGTTTGTAAGGAAATCTCACACACACTACCAAATGAAGGCAGGCAGTGGTCAGTCCCTGGCAGACACACCGGGCTGACTGCTGTACGCTTTGCGGTGTGTCTGGCACTGTTGGCTCTACGGCTGCTTTGATAGAAAGCTTTTTGATTGGCTGTTCTTCCTAACGGAAACTGGTCTGAGCAACTAAACCATGTGACACAAGCTAGATTTCACACTTGATTTCTGCTCATCAGCTTAAGCTGTTTTATAATCTAAGAATCTAAAAAGTAATCTAAAAGCAAAAAAAAAAAAAAAGAAAGAAAGAAAAGCGTTTGGAGACTTTCCCTCAGTGTTTCATGAACCCCTGCATCATCTCCAGCGGCAGCGGGAAAATGATGGTGGAGTTCTTCTCGGCGGCGATGGTGTTGAGGGTCTGCAGGTAACGCAGCTGCAGGGCTGACGGAGACTCTGCAATCACCAGGGAGGCCTCCTTCAGCGCCCGTGATGCGTTCATCTCTCCCTCTGCTGCGATCACCTTGAGGAAGCAAACAGGACGAAAGAGACGTGAATGCACGAGACAAGATGATCTCCAGCTTTAAGCAGCGTGGCGGGGAGGCAGAGGGACCTTACCTTGGCTCTGGCCTCACGGGCGGCCTCAGCCTCGGCAGCCATGGCTCTCTGGAGCTGAAGGGGCAACTTGACGTCTTTGATCTCCACCCGCTCCACCTTGATGCCCCAGTCATCCGTAGCGTCGTCCAGACTGGACTGTTTTTGTCGGCGTTGACAGAAACAGGCAGCATGTCAATGAATGATCTATTTGTTCGCAAAGATTTTCTCAGTAAGATTTTTAAATTTTTCCAATTGAGGGTAAAGTTAACTCCAAGGAGTTCCTGTCCTCAAAGACCAAGACCCGCCCGCAGCTTCCTCATATTTAAAAGCCATTTTTCAAAATCATCCAGCAGATGGAGCTCCACCTGGCTGCAGGATACCCTCCTTGAGGGAAGAAATTACATTTAGAGCACAGTCCTTCATACACTGCAACCAGTACCAGCATCGTAGTACTGCAGCCATTGATACACCTCCAATTATCACGTTGTGGATGACCAGCACTGACTGACGAGCAAGAAGCAGATTACACGGCTTACTTGAACTTTAATGCATGCAGCCTTGTAGCCATGAAAACAGACTTGACTCTGTGCTTAGTAAAGTGGCAGTGTCGGAAAAAGGAGCTCTGTTCTTGTTTTATTTAATCAAATCCAACAAAGCCTCCTACTGTAAAAACTAACATCCAAGGCTATGCTCTGTGCTGCAATGCACAATTTGGCATTTGCAAAGCTGCAGTACAACACGCAGGCATTTTCCTATTGTCTATCAGGGACGGTGAAGCTGAAAATGAACGTTAATGAATGTTAATGCTGTTGCCATTTGACACATAAACAGTGCATCCAACTTAATCCAAATAAGTGTGGAAAAAATGTGCATACAGTAACACTGAGCACATACAGTGTATTTGACATTAATGAACTACCAACTGATCGCTGACAAGCCTTCTCACTGTGCGAGCATAAGGAATAAATACTTAATCAATTACAGAAGCTCCGATAAACTGGAAGTAAAAGTTTAATGAACAAATAAATAATTGAACTCAAAGGCAAACCAACAGCTGTGCTCTACATGGAACACAGGATTACCTAAGGTTTTCTTAGTTTACAGCTGATGCACATATTTAACTGCAGGCTGTTAGTTTAACTCAAGAGTTCAGGCAAACCTGGCTCTCAGCAAGGTGGCACTGTAATCCTCCATTCTGTTTTCTCTACAAGTCAGTCTGTGCTACTGGAGCCTCATATTATTGCCTATGTTTATTTTTTACTGACAACATGATAGGTTTTCCCCAGAATGCCTTGTTGTGCATTAGTTCAGGGGTCCAGCCTTTCAGATTCAGCATATTTTCAACCTTTTCTTTCTTAACAATCACAGAAACCTCGCCTCACAGTGAGGGAATGTCAAGATGACTCAGAACCAGATCAAAAATCGGCATCACAGCATCATGCTAATGTCATATAAGAGACATAGTTTTAGCAAGGCAGATCATTTGTCTCATAAACAGTCTAAAATAGACACAATAATGGAAAAAAATATTTAAAAGATGAAGCTATGTTTAAGCTACATTGCTGAATTTTGGAAAACAAATCAAGACATATTATCATCATAGTTTTTTATGAATAGCAACATAATCATTCACCTTGGCTATTAAAACATGCAACTTTGAATGCAACTCAAATCGCATAATGAGCTATTGTGAGACACAGTGAGCTGTGACTGTCACGTGAGCATGGGTCCATCAGTGGTCAGAGAGTGTCTTACACAGCTGTGTCTTGTACAGCTGAAGCTGCTCTACTCCTTTCTGGTGCCTCTGCTGTCTCAATTAGGTGGTGAGCTAATGCAGTATGTGACTCCTCTGGTCTGCTGTTGTTTTAGAGTGGGGCAGCTGTTTGATACAACGTCCGTAAACAGCCTTATCTTTATACATACTTTTGCCAGGAACAGCACAGAACTCAAAATACTTCCACACACTCCTTAATCAGCCTGGCTTTGCTCACTAGCAGTGCTGTATAATGGCTACTGTACTCTACCTGCATACTGTGTGCAATTTCTTCACGGTCAGACAGGATCTCCGCCAGGTTCTTGGTACCAAGGACGTTCCTCAGAGTGGTCTGGGCCAACAGCCGAGTAGCAGCATCGGCATTGGTGATGTTAGCAACAGCCAGAGTGGCATTCTGGACCCGGTAGTACACCACGCCATCAACACTCACTGTCACAGAGTCTTTGGTCAAAACCTGAGAACAGGACAGTTAGGAAAGAAAAGGTAGAAACTGTTAAGTGATGTCATGTTACATTGTTTTATTTGCCAAGGAGCACATTGCTGGTGGACTGTACCAAGAATCTAAACAATTGCTGTTGTGCCCTCTGAATTTCTGTGAATGTAAATATTTGTTTGATGTAATTGGAAGTGTGCGTGTCATACCTCTTGCGGTGGGATGTCAAAGGTGATGGTGCGCATGTCCACGTTAATAAAGCTGTCAGTGCACGGCAAGATGAAGAACAGCCCTGTGTGGAATCACAAGAATGCAAATAGTTTTAACAAAGACTAAAGCTGCTGTAAACACAATAATGAGGAAGCTTCTTCGCAAATGTTTGAAAACACCGGGATGAATGAAATTCGGGCAGGAGGCCAAGTCAAGCTCTCTTTATAAGACTGCAGCTGTGCTGACAGAGAGGCAAAGCTGTGGATATTTGCAGCTTTCATAAGCCTGTCTCAAGTCACAATGACTGAATTAGTGCATTAAACAATACTAGGCATGTGCCTGTGTGAAACAGACATGTGCTAGGTGTGCAATCATTTAGCAAACATTAATGCCACACCAGTTAGAGACTACTGGGCTGCATTTCCTGTCAGGATATTGTGTATTTAAATGGTAAGATCACAACCATCTGTTCAGGAGGGAAAGCGAAGACGACATGCTTTTCCATCATGGCATTCCCAGCATTCTCAACAATTCAAGTCCCTGTCAGGCAAGTAAAGACGCCTCAGTTGCACTCACACATAGCCTGTAAACCATCTCGTCAAGGAGAGGAAAATTCCACCGATGAGTATCCTGCAAAAAGCTTAGTTCATGAATAAACATCTCTGGTTGTAGCAAGCGAATCGTATACAGATGCTGAATGTTCCACAAACACGCCCTTTTCATTTTAGGATAAACTATCCCCATGAGCCTGTTGCAAATTAAATATATACGGGGGAAATGCTCTAATCACTATTTTCTGACAGCTGTTGTAGACGGAGAGGGAGCAAAATTCTGAGCGTGAGGGTAAGGGGTATTGTGGGAAACCAAATGCTCAATTCAACTTTGGCATTGGCTCCTCCAGCTCCTCATGAATGTGAAGTTTGCTGGCAGAGAGCTATTATTACCCCACACTGTCATAAACAGGGTCCCCTGGCACACAGAGGAGTCACATTTCAGCATTTTGAGAGGACACTGCCTGGTTTTCAGATCCCATAAAACAAGAAATCAAAGATAAAGAGACAGTGAGTTATGAGATGTATGCAAATTATTCCTCACGGGAGTCTGTATTTTTTACTTAAACAAATACGCTGCCTTTCAAAACAGCAGTCACATCACTGAGAGTAGACTGATTAAGGCATTCAGACAGTGAGCAGACACATACGTGGTAGCATTCCCAGACATATGGTTCTGTGGCCTGGGAGCCCACAAAAAATGGGGCCACAGTACGCTTGTGTATGTTCGCGCTCGTCTCCTGTATGTGGTAGAATTCCACTTGGTTGAACTTTGAGGTTAGGCCAACATAGTTCATATTTGGACCACTGATTTCCCTTTTGTCATCCTGCCCGCTGGCAGGAAGGGGATGGGTGGGAAAGTACAATAAGGTCCCCCTCCCTTGTGTGACCCTCCACTTGGTTTTTTCTATTTTTGCTCCCATTAAGATGTTTTTTAAACATTCATAGTCTCTGGAGGATCAGTCCAAATGACTAGGGTGATTTTTATTTCTTTCCACTAGTGCATCTGGTCAAAGTTTTCACAAAATTTGGTACAGACATTCACGTCACCCTCAGTCATGTTGCTGTGTGTACAAAGTCTATAAATCCAACACCAACTCCCACAATCCAGGCGCTATACTGGTGCAGGGAAGTACTGCCTCCCAATGCATGTACTGTCTGTCAAGGCAAGAGATCAATCCGCAATTAAAATCATCACAACCGGACATGTATTCATGCTACAGGACAGAGGACACTTACATTTAAAATGCTGGGTTTTCATACCAAAATACTTCATCTTATGTAGATAGCAACATTAACAGTTCCATAATATAATATTTAAGAACATCATGTAATAAGAAGAAGAAGAACAAAATAAATGAGGAGTGAATAAAATTGTTACAACAAACAAAGTTAGATGATGCAATAAATCAAATTCAATTCAATTTATTAAGGAACAGCTGCTCTTTTTCTGTTGCTGATGCAGAGATGTTCCAGAAAAGATTTGAGGAGACATCCCTGAACTAATGAGTCCTTTCATGAAGTCACGTCTGCTCCCTTGTTGTGGCCAGTGACTTGAATCTGTTGCATTCAGTTAAAGAACAAACAAATCTTTTGGATTCTACTTTATAGTTGTTACACCACTTGCCATTTTTGTTTGTATAAATCACTAACAAGAAGAAAAACACCTTATATACCTTATGTTAATACCCCTTGTCAGTCACATGCTTGCACAAGTGGTGAACTGCACTACTTGTGGTTGTGGTAACATTTTATACTCATGCTACATTTTGTGGCCTGTGCTATGAAACTTTGAACCTCTGTAGCACCAGTGCTATGTGCAAAAAAAGTTAATGTACCGGCCCTGTTTGAAGTACATTTTAATAAAAGAACTGAGGATGTGGACGGAGTAAAAAATACATGACAGTGTATGAAAAAACATTCTCACCTGGTCCTCTGGCTCCTCCTCGCACAATGCGCCCCAGGCGAAAGATAATGGCTCGCTCATACTCCTTCACAATCTGTGTACAGAGACAAACCACATAAATGGCCTGTGTGCCAGTCCTTTCTTTCTCTGATTTGACACTCTGCAGATGGAACTGGATACTGAGAGATGCTTATGTAAACTAACTTTGAAAAAGCACTAAGCAATTTACCTGCTCACTGAGGACACCCTTTAATTAAGTATAGGCAAAACAATGGTTCACCAGCTTCTAAAGGCTGTTGAATAAATACACATAATATCGGGGAGGAGTCTGCAGTACAAACCTGAGAAGTCTTAAAACACAGATTGAACAGAGTAGGCCCTCCTCTTTAATTTAACATGGAAAACAAACAGTGGATTTCACCAGTTGCTGACCTTAATGCACATCCATATGGAGATGGGCAGAGTAGCCAGCATGAGCAAAAGGGAAAGCCCAACCAACAGCCAGCCACAGAGGCCAATGTCAGTATCTGCATTCTCCAAAGCTGAGGAAAAGAAGACCAACACACACTGAAATGAATTCAACTGATTCAAAACATCTGTGGCAATATATTAATATAGGTAGAATCTGCAGACAGCTGTCCAAAAAGCCAATTCTTTCAAATACAAGTCTTACTATATAGCTTAAAACCCACATTTGTGATCCAGCTTTCATCCATCTCTAAACACTCACCTTCTGTAAATGTGTATGAATTGTCTGGTTAATATCACCTCAGCTCACACACCCACCCACCGCTGTGAGGCATCTGTTAACCTAAACACTGGCCACATCCTCTGCTCTGCCAGCAGCACGTACTTCAGCCAAAGTGCCACAATACATGCAATTATTCAATGAATGAGATCCGTACCTTCGTTATCATGTATATCATGCCTGCTTGAACCTACAGACAGTTAGAAGTCAAAACGCCATTGAACGACTTGCCGTCATGTTACAGTAGTTAGGTATAGTTGGACGTTCAGAGTGGAAATACTCTGAAAATACCCTGGAATTACCCTTGACTAACTGTAAGTTAAAAAGTTGCCATCATACCATAACTGGTCTGGACTGTCCCTGACACGCCTTTAGCTTCATCCATGCTGACAAAATCAATACTGATTCCCGCAGGGCTTCACAAACTGACCCCACCCCGTGATTCAGGGTAAATCCTGTTGAGTTAAGGCAACTAGCTAGATTAGCAAAATATCAGTTCCTAAACACGGAAAATAACCTCAACTGCCAAATGTCAATGTGTGAAATTAACTAAGTCTACCACCTACATATGATGTCAGCATGAGCCTAAAGTCCTCCCGAAATTAACATCAGATTTATCAATAAACCTAGCCTGACCCCAAAGACAGCCCACGGCTAGCGCTACACGACCATTACCGTCGAGAGTCAAACGTCAGGCTAATCTTAAACACATGCAGTGTTGCATTGTTAATAGCTGTTTGTTCGCCAATAACAACTTTATCCACTACCCCGGTACTAACTTCTGCTGCGTTATCGAAGGCTTAATTCCAACATTACTAGCTTCTGAGTGGGGAATGCTAATTATCGATAGCCGTCGGTTGGGTCAGTGTTAGCTAACAATCACGAGATAACGTTCACCGTTAGTTAACACGACGTTTCGCACCAGGTAACGTTAAACGTACAACTGTAAGACATGTGGCGTTAACGGAGACGTAAAATAACTTGCCATTAACGCATTAGCGGTGGTCATTTACGTTGTGCGATACTTATGTTGTCCTCTGAGGCCAAGCGGCCCGACATACCACACTTAGAAAGTGAGAAACTATTACCCGCTTGGCGCTCTCGTCTTTTGGCCTCTTTCATTGCAACTTCTTCGTTGTGAATATCCATACTTTGCGCCGAAATATATATTCAACGGCGACTGCAAGCTACTACCGCGCTGTGGTGTCCGCGTAGCTATGATAAGACAGGGTCAGCTTCACCCAAACCCTTGCCTTGCAGGCGTTGTGACGCAGCAGGGAGTCCAGTTTCCTGGCATAGGAAGTGGGCAGCCCTCAAAACAGTACACAAAATCATTTGT